>OW964563.2:30275364-31516885 GCA_943138885.2 Tholera decimalis | reverse complement strand
TCCCTAATAGCAAGCAGGCTGGACTATTCGTACGTGAATCACACTGCTCCACCATTTCCCATGGAATAGTGTTGCCGCGGTAAAGCGTCGTACAGTTCGGCCTCTATATGTAGTTCTTAAAATTATTTTTTAGTGTATTTCAGTTTAAGATTAAATTATTATTATACTATTACTAAAATAGGATAAGTGTTACTAACAAATGAGTCATAGTAACTTGTAAAAATAAATTGAATTGAATTGAATGTCCCTGTCAGGCCCCGTCAATGCTTCTGACTGCTCTTTGAGGCGTGCGTGGAACATGACGCGCGTCCAACCCGGGCCTGGTATTTAACGGTAAGCTACCCCTGCTTGCTATCCACAGGCCCGTAGTTTGATAACCTGGTAGAGTCATTAGCTACGTTCTAGAGCAACAATTTGCGTTGGTATTATAACAAGCTGTTCCGCTGCAGAAATAATTCATCTTTTCAGGAGAAGAGCATATTGCCTTGAATAAAATTATTACCTATGCTATTGTATCAATTTCAAGGTCGGTCAGATTCTTAATCAATTATTAAACTTATAATCGATGATTAAATATGTCTGGATAACAAACAGGTTACGTTATCTAACCAAGGTGCTTTATCCAACTTTCGAGTTTATCTATATTGAAATAATCTCGTATAGCAGTATCATTAGAACATAAAACGGGATATTTACCATGTAGACCCGGGTTGACCGATTCGTCTGCTCATAAACGTCCACCCGCAATTGCTTCAGTTCATCCGTGATCATGGCGCTTGCAACAGTGCCGAAACATTGAAAACTCGAAACAATAAATACACATTTTAAATATTCCGTTTTAAATTCTAATGATACAACAAGAAATAATTGTCATTTGCATATTCACCACACTATTACTCACGAAGGTCTTATCATAGCTAATTAAATATGACAATGTTTAATAGCTATTAAAACTAGCCTATACTTAGCTTGTTGGTGACAAGCAGCTGTATTCATTGGAGCGAGGAAGTGAAGACAGGCCTGCAGTTGTCGACCGTTATAAATGTGACCATGACCTAGTTCCAACGATGGGTTGTGGAACTGATGTTAGCTGGTATTTCGTGTTAGATATCTATTCAGTAATATACAACGTGTAATTTAAAGAGTATATACATACCGAATGCACGGCTTCTTTGGATGATAACAAACGATATGGCAAGGGTTTTCTAATCCTATGTTTACATGTGTGGAGCATATTAGAAATTTCAATACATTAATACCAGTGGCCGAATTTTTCAAATTAAGAAGAACGAAGATAATTATCGTTTTATTGGCAAGTAACGTAGAAAATGATGACCCTCATAGTGCTGTAACACGTTTGTTATTATTGGTATTCAAGAAACATGAAACCAATAATTTGGGGTCAATTCTGTGTGTCACTTATTTTGAAGCTGAAACTTTGCATAGAGACTCCATACCAGATGTTGTCTTCAGTCCTTTTGGATAGATATGGGGTTTCCGTTACACGTTGTATAGGAATGTGTTTCGTGACTAGGTTTAGTTCCAAGACAACTTTAAGCTGGGATCCGAAAGCGCCAATGTCTGCCGGATTTTTGGGAATGTCCTGACGAGATACCGAGGCCCCGCTACGAAAGGGTGACTTAAGGAATAGGGTGGGTTTTAATTTGTTAAAAAATATGATATGGCTCAAGATGGTAAAATAAAATTATTGCTCAGACTCCAGCATATTGCCTTTATATATATACAGGTCACCCAGCAACTCGTGAAAGTCACAAGTGTTAAATAAATAAAAAAAAAAATGACGAATAAGTATATTACATTGATTTGAGGCCTATGCTCATGATATTATAATGAAAACAAAAAGTGTTGAATCTTGTAAATAAGCAAAGAATATGCGTTAGTTGAATGTTTTAGATAAACTACGCGTTAGATTAATGTTAGTAATTACGAGTTAGCGATACACCCAATTTTACTGAAAACAATAACGAAAATAAGCCTATAATTTTCAAATTACCTATCAACACCACAACTAATTTAATTATGGTTTCATCATACGTGTAATTAATTGAAGGTCTTAATTAATCGACAAACTTCGCATTTTGAGCTCCATATCGAAATAATTCAAGAATGGGGCCAGCGTTTAGTGCGCGATTTTGCCTCAATTTTCCGTGCCAATGGGCCCCTTGGAGCTCCGGTACGGCGGATCTACTGCCAATAAACAATATCTTCCAGTCGAACGAATGTTGAACGAGGTACTGCTAATTAGGGCCATGGAAACCGATCAAAAGGGAGCCTTTGATGCGAAACTGAAAAGGTGACAACGACGCGAGTCAACCGAGCGTGCGGTCGCGATGAAGTTCTCAACTGTTGCCTACAAAGTTTGGACGAGGTAGAAGATACTTGAGTATATTTTTTAGGTACTGCTAGAATAAGAGCCACTTACTAGAACTATTGTCTGAAGTTTTCGTCAACTATAGACTGGTACATTACCTATAGTTCAAATTGATATTTACTGAATTTCGTTGGACATTTCAACTTTTGGGTTTTGAACCTATTTTTTATAATATTATTAGTAAGCAACGAATGGTAAGCTATGATGTGGTCGACGATGAAGCATGCTTGCCAAGAAGTAAATTTCACTCCTAACTTAAATATTCTTACTGCCATTTCTTATAGGAAATACTATTGATACGAAAATAAAAATTGAATAAAGGTAAATTACAGATAACCAGTTCGAAAATCTATTAATAGAAACTTGGTGTGGTGCTGAAAATATTCATATCTTTTTCTCGACCACTTTATTACCAATCAAACTTCCGTCATACCTCCACGCTAACCCAATTCATGCAAAGGTGACGTCAGTTCATAATAGTGCTGTGAAAAATCTCGGAAATCACGGTGCCCGCGGGATCGATTTCAATAAGCGATAACTTCTGCATGACCGGCCAGCCATCCTTCAGTGGGGCATTTGCGGAGGCCACTGATCAAAGCGGAATTCCCGGATCCGTTCAGAACTGTCCTTGTTGCGGATTTGAATCTATTACCCTGAATATATGACCTAATTCTGTTTAATATGTGTGGCTCTGCATATTCCATTTCGTTACGTCACGCAACGAAATGGAATTGATAAAAGGGCCTATCTTTATTTGTGGATAAATACACTGAGTTTATTGGCAGATTATCTCCCTTTTGATTGTGAACGAGGCATCTGACATTTTTATATTTAAGCCATTACTTTATTTGTTGTTAATTGTTATAGTTTACAATAAAGAGTGAGGTATCTATCAATCTATCTTTTTCAAAAAGAAGTTCCACGAAAAAATATGTTTTTGCATAATATTTTTCATTAATTCAATTAGCCTCCAATCGCCTGTTAGAAGATCAACTGACGAAGTCAGCGGGTGAAGAGAAAAGTATACTATGATAATGATGAATAAATAAAATTAACATATTGGAAAGTATTTTCGAAAAGGCTGGATCCCTCTCAATTATATTTTTTTATATATGTTTACTAGGACTCGCGCGGGATTTCGCTCCCATGGACTTTATAGATAAAAATATAACCCTCCTTCTTTTGCAGTCCTTAAAAAGCCTTCCTTAAGCTTCAAGCTACTTCCATACCAAATTTCATCCAAATTCACTTAGAAATTTCGAAGATTAGCGTGTTTAAATAAAAAAAAACGATTTCGTTTTATATTAGTATGTACTTGTACAGAGATACTTTTTACTGTTTTATTATATTGAATTGAATAAACACTTCTGTAGTAATGTGTATATTTTTAAAAATGTTTTAAAGAGACCTTACAATATGTATACAGGGTGGCAGGGACATCGAAGCGCAACCATCTACCATGGATTCAGTACATGATTCTGGACCCCCCAGCGTTAAAATTTTTCGTTGGCTTTTTCTTAATGTAATAAAATTAAGAAAAATCCGACGCAAAAAACAAAACAGTGCATTCACTTGTTTCACTTAAAACAGTAATGTAAATAAAACTCGAAAGGGTTGCCTGATCAGCTGTGTTGACCTCGCAAATTAACCCTAGCAAAACAGCTGATAAGGTAGCCTTTCAAGTTTTATTTACATTGCTGTTTTAAGTTAAACAAGTGAATTATATTTTTTAATTAAAATCTCATTGGGTTAGATAGAAACAATGATTTCATATAGTTTTCAGTAAAAAAATACTGAAAAATCCTGAAAAATGAAGAAAAAGCCGACGAAAACTTGCAACGCAGGGGAGTCCAGAATCATATACCGAATCCCTGGTAAGCGTTTGTGCGTCGATGATCCCTGCCACCCTGTATTTGCAATATAAAAAATATAATCAAAAGATTACTGCATACTAAAGCAAAATGTAAGCAATATACGTATTTGAGATTAGACCTCCATAACAATGGATTTCACGAAAACGTATTCCGAAATGTAACCAATAAAATTCTACTTAGGTTTTACAACTGGTTTGCAGATCCGCGCAAGAGATAGGTTACAAACTTAGACCAGAGCTATAAACTTAGTGAGGGAATACGAGGTAATCGTACCTATAAAATCGTCAGGCGGAGAACGTGCATACTTATCCAATATTAGATAGCTGCCTAGCTTAGAAAATAATAGAGTTATGTTATGTAAATTATGTATGAGGAACGCCTGGCTAAATAATAACAGATGTAAGGGTCGATCTACAAGGCTAACGAACGCCTGTCGAAGTTGGTCTGTAGACTGATAATTATTTTAATATATGGGTACCTACTGATATATTATACAACGTGTAACGGAAACCTCATATCTATCCAAAAGGATTGAAGACAATATCTGGTATGGAGTGTCTATGCAAAGTTTCAGCTCAAAATAAGTGACTCACTGAATTGGCACCAAATTATCGGGGTCATATGTTTCTTGAATACCAATAATAACAAACGTGTCACAGCACTATGAGGGTCATTACTTTCCAAGTCACTAGCCAATAACACGACAATTCTCTTCGTTCTTCTTAATTTGAAAAATTCGGTCTTTGGTATCGATGTATTGAAATTTATAATAAGCTCCTCACATGTAGACATAGGATTACAAAACCCTTGCTATGTCGTTTGCTATCATCCAACGAAGCCATGCACTTGGTATGTATATATCCTTTAAATTACACGTTGTATAGGATAGCATTATAAGCCGATGGTCTTGAATGTAATTATTACGTCTTAGAATAACAACGCATAGAAGGATAGTACGAGTGCAAAAAGTGAGGCAACTAAAACTTAGCCATTTTTGGCTAACTTTGCTCGACGAGCCGTCAGTATTCAAGGTCACATTCTGCCGAACAGAGCTCGCGAGTAAATAATTTAAAACGACGGTTTGTAGCGTAAAGGGATGTCATAGTCCTTCAGGAAAACAAAAAACATGTAATTAAATTACATTTCACAAGTAAATACTTACATTTTATCCATTATATTTAAGTAAATCGACCATCAAACAAAAATTCTAATAACCTAACTTATCACAATTCAATGTTGCTATCTGTGAGGAAAAAAATACCCATATTGATTTCTTTTGTGCTTATTTTTGTTTAAAAAAATATAGGGTAAAACTTTCCTTTATGGCCCGTCGATTTTTGGGTCGGGTTGGGAGGGGAGGGGTGGGGGGGGGGAGTACTGCTACTCCCCTGTACCATCCCCCTCCCGCGCAAACCCATGGTTATAGTGATATCCATGGTTAAATTTTTTAGGTTAGAATAAAAATTTCGGAAAAATTTAGTATTGTTTGGCAGGAGGAAGGCAGCGGGAGTGGAGTGACGGGGCAGGGGGTGCTCCTTTCCTCCCCGGCATTACTCCAACAAAAAGGTTTTCGAAAAACTCAAAAGTTGGCTAAAAGGTGTAGTCGGTTTAAAAAAAAATAACCACGAAGGTGCATCCCCTTCTAACCTAATCTGTCCGAGTCGGGTTGCCCCAAGTCCCGAGCTCGCTTTGCTCGCTATTGCATCCTAACTTCTCCTAGTAACGGTTGGAACTACCATGAATATTATTTATCATATATTGCGTACTATTTCCCAATTTGTATGGAAACTTTAAATATTATGTCTCACTTTCACATTATTATCACACTTCACTTTCCGTTCCATAGTGTAAACAAAAATTCGGAATATTTTTGTGTAAAAACGTCAACGCAATTACATAATACAGCACAGCTATAATGCCCACTAATAACACACCAAATTTAATACGTGAATATGTGAAAATAAAATTATTTTTACGTAAAAATATGACATAAATTGAACAAAATACACTTCTTCTGTCAATGGAACGTGAAATGTCAACTTTGACGTCTACCATGACAATAAACAACCTAAAAATTTGCAAATGGCGTGCTATTTTTCAGTATTAAACGAAACTTTAAAAACTTATATCTCGTAAACAGTGAATTTGCGCAACTTAACAATTCGTAAAAAGCTTTCTATTTATGAGTACTATTTACAGTAAAACTATGAACTTCCAACTCAACGGGCCATAAAGGAAAGTTTAGCCAAATATAGTTTTGGCGGCAATTATGTATGCGTCAAACTAAACTATATTTATTTACAGCTACAGTACCTACAGTGTTTTATAACTAAAAGTTACTGTTAGTTCGAAGAGTGGCATCATAAAGATGTCAATTTTATTGATTAAGATTTTTTTCATTTAAGTAATGTTCTCAATAATATTTTTCTATTTCATAAATACAACACATACTTTTAATTGATATCAAACGAGATTTTTCAAGCAATTAATACATTTCTATAATATCATTATAACACATTACACATCAAACATTCTAAACGCAATAAACGATATCTCATTTCGTTTACCTTCCGTAAATATATATGTCATATAAGTCATATTACATGAAAAAACATCATCTTATTTAGTTTCATAACATAAAATACTTGATTTGAACCAGCAACATAATAGTGCGTTTTCCCATTTTTGTGGTAATTGTACTGGTAATGGTATCACTGAAAGCTATATTTGTGTGCGTTTTAAGAACGTAGACACATTCGGCTCTCGCACACAAAGAAAATAAAGTGGACACACGAAATCGCTCGTGTTTTGTTCTAGACGCCTCTTCTATGCGTTGTTATTCTAAGTATTATGTATTAGACAGTTGTCACAGGTCGAAGAAGCCAGATAGTATAATACCAGTTACATGGGACGTCGCTCCATGTAAAATAACTAGTACTCAGGTGTCGGAGGTTGCGCGAATATTGTAACGAGATTCCGCAGCGCTGGAACGTACGGGACGTTGATGGAACAAGATGGGTTTTTAGTCAGTAAAAGTCTGACTCTCCCTTTAGAGTAGAAGGAAGGAGTCATTAGATATGATTTTCTTACCGAAAAAAGGTGCATTGAGTTTGAATGGAAGCTGACTTGGACATATTTGGGAAAGTGATGAGACAATTTTTTTCGCAGTTATTAACATTAACACTAAAAGTTTTTTAAGGCACCTGCAAAATAGTAACAATAATTGTGGTCGTTCATATAGATAAGGAATATGAACTCTTTGCCACATCAAATTAAAACGTATAGTAGAACAAGTCTGCCCAACTAGCAAAATACCCTTACAAACAAAAGCTTGTAAGAGCTATGGTTTCATATATGGTTTATATATGTTCTAATTAAGCCAGAAACTCTTATAGTGTTATTATATTATATAATATTATATTATTCAGAGATTATAGTGTTATTTTATAAGCTATTTAAGTTTTAAGAGCATTCATACTTGTAAAATTATTCTTGTAGACGTATTATAAGAAAACGCTATATAATATTAATAAGAGCAGTAGTACTATAAGCACCTTGTATAAGTCTAATTGCCTTTGATTCTTAATTAATACTTATAAATACATTTTATAAGTGCATTCAATCTTATAAGTGACTATACTAAGTGTTTTATTAGACTTCTGTGAAACTAGTGTTTTAAGTGAGATTTATCTCACCTAAGACATATTAAAGAGTAAGTCTTACAAGTGTCTTAAACAATTCTCTATTAAGGGTTATTTATTTTCCTTGTTGTGTCTGACACGAGAAATTATTATAAAATCAGGTACATTGAATTAACGTTGTGGATTAATTATTTACATCTACCTATAATGACTTCGTTGTTTGGCTTGCTTTTGCTTATTAAGGAACCCTAAAATTATGAGCAGTATGGCCGTGTAGACTTAATGGTTCTAGGTTTCATTTGACTTGTACGAGTGCGATATAAACCGTACACAAGAATACTGGACTTATATTGTTCTGATAAAGCACTTATTACATTACTTAAGAGTCGTGGTTGATCGTAATGCGACATTTCGATATTATTTCACAAATAATTAAAATAATATATAATAAAAGACACATTGTTGAAAAGGCCCGTGAAAATACTGTTATTCAAATTTCAAAATAATCGAGAAAAACTACTTCGCAACCTAATAATCACATAAAGTGCGTGACAAACTAAGCTTACACACTAGCATAAATAAAATAATATAATACTTAAGCTTTTATGCGACTTTTTAATATTTTCGTAAAGTTTATCTTTAGCTCACGACGGTTTGTGTTTACACTCTTATTAGGAGATCACAAAGAGGACTACAAGCGATATTACTCTTAAAATAGCATTAGTAAGAGGACTTTAAGGTTATTTGCCCTTAAAGCATGCCCTTGTAAGTCACTTCTAAGTTTGTTTTTCCTTATAAAAGTATCAACAAGAGTTTTGTAAGTTTAAAAATACACTTCGCGAGACCATTACAAGGCAATTGTAAGGGTGAATATACTTATTAAGTGCGCCCAAATCCACACTTATATATGTCTATAAGTGTGATATAAGACTGGAAAAAAATATGGTCTTGGAATATTTGTAAGACTATTTTTTGCTAGTTGGGTGATCTACTGTTCCAAAGAAACTATGAAAGGTGCTCGCATTCTTACCTCTTTAGGCAATATATATTTTTTACACCCGCAAAAGCTATTGTTCTTCAGTTTGTACTTATTGTTGTTGTTTGTTGTACTGTTCGCATTAGTGGTAAGTAGAATACAATTTTGTATCACAATTATAGTAAAAATATTAAGACATTATACAACGTGTAACGGAAACCCCATATCTATCCAAAGGGGCTGAAGACAACATCTGGTATGGAGTCTCTATGCACAGTTTCAGCTCAAAATAAGTGACTCAAAAAATTGATACAAAATTATCGGTTTCATGTTTCTTGAATACCAATCATAACAAACGTGTCACAGTACTACGAGGGTCGATAACTTTCCACGTCACTTGCCAATAACACGGTGATTCTCTTCGTTCTTCTTAATTTGAAAATTCTGCCTCTGGTATCTATGTATTGAAATTTCTATTATACTTCACACATGTAGACATAGGATTATAAAACCCTTGCCATATCGTTTATTATCATCCAAAGAAACCGTGCACTTGGTATGTATATACCCTTTAAATTACACGTTGTAGACTAAAGTGAATACTTACAATCTACCCGAATATTCTTATTTTGAAATTGTTTAACAAATCATTGAGAATATTGAATTCTAAGTTCAGCTATACGATACCTGACAAATGTTTGTTTTTAATTTACATTAACAATCTATGCATGCTAACTCTGCCCCATACTAAAATTCTGTCATATGCTGATGACACAGCACTGCTAGTTGATGGTTCGGACTGGGAGCAGGTCAAAATATACGCTGAGGACAATCTTAGGCTAGTTATGGATTGGTTGTCTGATAACCTTTTAACACTTAACCTTGCTAAAACATCAGTTGTATGTTTTTCTTTATCAAAAAAATCCCAACCAGAGACATTTTCCGTACGGGCACATGGCTGCGATTCTGCAAACCCCTATTGCGATTGTTTGTCCATTGGGAACAGCTCAAGTGTAAAGTACCTTGGGGTTCAGGTGGATTGTTTGCTAAGCTGGAAAAACCATATTGATGCACTAGTTCCTCGTATCCGTAAACTCATTTATGTGTTCAAGAGTCTCAGATCTGTAGCGGATACCAAAACATTGAAAACAGTTTACTTTGCGCTTGCCCAATCTTTGCTGGGCTACTGTATTTCTGCCTGGGGTGGCACCTTTGCAGCCAGTATGTTACGTTTAGAGCGAGCACAAAGAGCAGTCCTAAAAGTCATGTGCAGAAAACCCTTCAGGTATCCTACCACACTTCTTTTCAAAGAGTGTGAGGTCTTAACGACTAGACAACTATTTGTGCTCCAAATAACATTACGCAAACACACCACCATATCACAGGCCTTAAAATTACGAGAAGGAAAGCGCAAAAGAACGAGGTTGTGCAACACAGAGAGGCACAAATCTACTCTAGCTCAAAGGCATTACTGGATTTTGGGTTCACATGTTTATAATAAAATAAATGCGGTCTTAGATATCTGCCTACTTACCCGACATCAATGCAAAATCGCTGTTAGTGACTGGCTTAAGAGTCTCAATTATAAGGAATCTGAGAGACTTATCAAATTGGGGTGACTCTTAGAATCATCAAATGTTACACATACACAATCGCACACTATACACACAGTTGCAGTCTATACACATTACCACACACTCTACATACAGTCGCGCACTACACACAGTCGCACACTACACACAGTCGCACACTACACACAGACGCACACTACACATACAGTCGCACACTATTCACACCTGTTTTGTCTTGTATAATTTCAATGTTATTTTAATATTTTGTTATTTTAAGTTATTAGTAAATTATGTTAATGTCTTTTTTTTATATAAATTTTATTGAGTGATATTATTTAGTCCGGAGGAAGGTGACGGCATTCGTGATACAGGGTAATCCTAGTACGAATGCCAAAGCACTCCTTATTATGATACTATATTATGTACCTACAAATAAATAAATAAATAAAATAAATAATAAATGCTTGCACTGTCTGGACAATTTCACTAAAATCTGTGTGGTGCGTTACACAAAAGCCTACCTTATACATTAACCTACACTGTTCTTATATGATTTCACCAGTATGATTTCTATAGACTTTAAAATAAACTCTGAGCTTGTTCCACATTTCTTATCAGAGTAGTCAGCAAGGAAATATCGGCCTCATCTAGTATAAATTGACTGAAAAGAGACAAGTATATTTACAAAATAAATACCATGACTTAAACAAAGCAATATACTAAAGCGTAATGGTGTTGGTTAATTACTAAGGAAGAGGTCTGATAAAATGTGCTCGCCGAAAATAATCTGTGAAAGGTTGCCTAGAAAAGATAGCACAGTGGTTCCACAACAAAAACATTATCGTCAAAATAAATTTAAAAACTGTCTCCTACAATAGTAATGCATCTTATTCTTAAGTACAAAAGACAAGGCATGCGTTACAAGAAATACATATTTTACACTTATGACAGATGCGTCCCCTTTAGATTTATTACTCTCGGAATATGAAGTAACGTATTTCCGTGTAGCAAATGTAGATTTTTCGTTGTTTTCTACGAACGAAGATAATATTAAAATGCTTTTCTCATGTCCCGTCACTCGGAAAGCGGTCTTGAAAGTATAAATCAAATCGTTTTCGTTCGTATAAAGGTTTTGGGTATGCTTGAGTGAACTTCAGTTTGAACATTGCTTGGCTTTAGTGATATGCGGAAACTGAGTAAGATAGAAATATTTTGGAAAATAAACGGCTGCTATAAAAATATAGGGCTTTGTTCTAATATTATGATATCTGTTACTTATTTAGCTTCCGATAGTTTTTATTTATTTTTAACTTTTCAAGATAAAAAAAAAGAAATATATTTACTGTCTAAAATAAAACTTACTCTATTGGCTGAGGCCCTAGATCCCACAATAAGATTCAGTGTATTGTGGGATCTGCGTTCCGTTTACAATATTATACATTCATTATATGTTCTAAATACTAATATGAATAAAAAAAAATTATAAACTAAAATATAATTCTGCTGGCACGCAGGCCCATATAAAAATAATAATAATATTACCTAATCACCTCCACCATAGCCTTAAACTTATAGATCTTAAAGACTCAATTTATATTACTCTCCAAAAAGCCGCAATCTTAAACACCTGCAGAATAGTAAGGAAGTTCATGCAAATCGATGATAATTAAATATGTCCATATAATAACGACACAATATCATAATTACACACATTCACACATTACGCTACATAGACTGGGCTTAGCCCGTTAATGTAGGTAGCTTAAAACTACTCGTTTACCCAAAATAATAATAATAATATATCTTTTATTTCAGGCAACTAGGCCCATACAAATCTATAAACAAATACAAAATCTTATAAATAAACTAATACATAACAAATTTTAAACACTTAAAAACAAGTGTTGCGCTGTGAGGTGTCGCGTAATATAACGCGAAATCGTCGATACACGACACCCTTCGGCCATAATTCCTGCTTGAATGTCTCTAAAAGATGAGTTGGAACCCGAATTGAATATGATTAGTCACGTAGTAGCATTGTGAGCGTCGCAACTTCTGTCGATACTCTTGCGCCGTGCCATCTTACTAGTTTCATCATGTTGATGCTATCGCTGAGGTTGCAAAAAACTTCAAGCGGGCACAACTGACTGCGTAGACGGCGTTTTATCTAAAAACAAAATCTGTTTTACAAAAATTGGTTTTTAAGATATTACTTTATCTAATATATCGTGTTACAGTGTTTATTATGGAAATCCTCCGAAACGGTCACCCACGCCAACCCTTGCCGGAGATCAGCTCACAATCCCTGACACCTGGGGCGTCTCCCGTGGCGGCTGGGGCATCCCCCTATCCCTAGTAGTTAAGTTTTACTTGAATTATGATTAATGAAACATTTTCATATAAGCAGACCATACTTAGGCTGATGCTGATTTCGCTGAACTTCTAAAAATATAAATAGTTGAACATTTTGTGTATTTATAATATTTACTTTATAAACTAAGGTTCAAATTTTATCATATTTACATTCTATGATGTACGGCGATTTTCAATACATTAAATCATTTAAAATAAATTCCTTATATTTTGGCAATCTCATTCGCTGATGTAATGGCATTTTTTATTGTTGATATATCGAATAAACGAGAGCATATATGCTCTCCTTTGATCATCATTTCACTTGATGGCAAGCAATGACGTGGTCGAAGGTGAGGTACGCTTGCCTAGAAGTAACTTATAAGGTTAAGTTATAAGGAAACACAGACGCGCAATGAAAGTATTCCCAATTTGATTTAAACCAAATCATTTTCAATATCCGTGTT
This sequence comes from Tholera decimalis, assembly GCA_943138885.2. NCBI lineage: Eukaryota > Metazoa > Arthropoda > Insecta > Lepidoptera > Noctuidae > Tholera > Tholera decimalis. Next base: position 31,503,612 of record OW964563.2, on the reverse strand, counting down.
CAAAAATATTTTCACCTTATTAGCCGCCGTCGTCGGTGATATATTTAAACCTCGCCGTAAGTTCGCGAGCCGTCCAACTTTGCTCATCTCCCAACATAGTTTCCTTCTGAAAAGTATTTATTATCCATGACTAAAGTTCTTTTCCGGCATCTTTCAAAACTCTATCGACCGTTAAAGATGTATCTATGCAACTTTCTCGTGATTTCCTTTAGTTATGTGAGTTGAAGAGAATTTGCTTGTTATGTTGGGCATAAGTTTTGTGTAGGGATGTTTAGCTAGGTTTAACGTTGTTTACTTATTTATTTGGATTTCCAACAAGCAATAAACACATTTGTCGGGCCATGATGAATTCATCCGTGATCATGACACTTGCAACAGTGCCGAAATATTGAAAACTAGAAACAACAAATACACGTGGTACATATCCCGTTTTAAGTTCTAATGATACTGTTAGTTACTATGTTAGCTTAAAGACTTATGTAACAAACACATTTATCAATAAAAATATACGGTGAGTCGCATTTTTTAACCGTCCAATTTGAAAAATTCTTTTTTGTTGGAAAGGGTATACTTTTCAAATAGTCCCATGAAAATTTTATCGAAATCGGACAAGCCGTTTCTGAAAAATAGACAAAAGTCTGAAAAAATATTTACATTGACGATCTTTTCGTTTACTCTGCTGGTGAAGGTGATAAGTAGTTGACATCTTGGCTTTTGTAACTAGATTAATTACAAACTGACTCACTAAAAAGCGCGAAAATAAAAACTTTTTGCAAAAAATAAAACCGACTTCCATATCAAAATACTACAAAGCCAAAAATAATTTTAATTTCGGAAGGCGGTGTGAGAAAAAAAGAAAATACAAAACCAATAACACCGACTACCGAAATTAAAATTATTTTTGGCTTTGTAGTGTTTTGATATGGAAGTCGGTTTTATTTTTTGCAAAAAAGTGTCTCGATCCTTCAGTCTCAGGATACCAGAGCATGCACATAATATGACTCATATGATGTACAATAATACTATTCAGCAGTAGCAGACTTCTATCGACTAGAACCCTACAATGCTCCGAGATTGCAGTATCTCGTTAGAACATTGCCTATCTAACACACTTATGTTACCTACCTAGGTAAGTACTATTTCAACTGTTTTTCAAAACAAGGCTTACTCGCCTCATTGACAAAACAATTCTCTACAGGTAAAATGCAATCCAAGCTGACCATCTCATAATGTGAACAGACTTTTGCGAACAATTTACATAAGTAGTAAACTTGTACGGTTCTTAACAAAAAATATAAAACAAACAAAAAAATAATATCCAAATCACTCCGAAAATTATCAGTATGATCTGTAAAAAACTAAATAAAATGACTGTCTCAAGGTCTAGAGCTATCGTCGTCGCCGATATTAAGTTTTTTCCTTCTATCAGGCCCAACCAACCAGTCATAAATCGTGGACGCCTACAACTTTATTGCGAACTACGATAGGACCCAGTTCCCGAAAGTAAAGGAAGAAAATATACGGACTTTAATGCTATTTGGTTGTTTGAAGATTTCATTTTGAGGAAGTTTTTAAGTTGAAAGGTGAATCCTGTGATTTTATTTGAACTTGTTAAAAATGATCTTTGAATGAATGAGCAGTAGTAAAGGGCCTGACTTGCGAGTTGCAGATCTTGGGTTGGCTGACCCTCTTGAGCTTCCATAGAATACTCTGCCGAAATTTTTTTTTTATCAAAATGCAATTATGTATAACTTTAAGCTTTTGCGCGCGACTTCGTTCGCGTGTTAGGTTTTTTCCGCATAATCAAGAATCCGCAAGGTCAAGAGCTGGCTCATTGGTAATTAAAAAAAATCCCGATCCCGTTGGAATTCCGGGATAAAATCCTTTGTCCTTCCTAGGGTCTTAAACTATTCCCATGCCAAATTCATCTAAATCGGTTCAGCGGTTTAGGCGTGAAAAGGTAACATACAGACAGAGTTATTTTCGCATTTATAATATTAAGTATGGATTTAATTTAAATATGCTCGCCTTTTTATACCAAACTATTCATTTCGATATGTAAAATAAGAGAGCTCATCATTATATCAAAGACATAAAATAGATTCCTATGACCGACTAAAGTTGTTCGAAAATGTCTGCGTTCTCTAATAAGAAAACTTCGTCGGTACGTCAGTAATTCGAGAGAGGCTATAGAAAGTTTAGTAGCAAAATTCAATTTTTGTTGTGCGCCCTACACTGTGTGCTGGGCTGGGCATCGCTGTTTCAACCATTTTAATCTCTTTTTGCCAACGGTCTCAGTTTCGACGTTTTAATTAAGAAAATGGGTTAGTTAATTAATTTTTCTTCATTTTAAACAATCTAATTTTTACAAGCTCATTTATATGTTTTCTGAAATTAAGTCAATATCAAACAGGAAACGTTCCTAGAGCACATTAAAAGTGTTTTTATTATTACCTTCTGAAGTATAATTTACTCGTAGTTCATGCATAATGATATGACGTGATGATAATAATATGTTCAGAAATAGTTTACCGCTGACATTAATATTTTATATGTCAATTTTCGTTTCGCTGTCTATCTACCCCATGTTTCTTTTAATATCGATACATCATTATTTACTTAGCCTTCTTAAAACTATATTGGGATCGGGGTCGACTTCGAGTCTAACAGGATGCATCTGGGTACTATTGGTTAACGTGGAGTGACCGCCTTAGATATCATCAATATACAGTCCACCTATTTCACCAGTACAGTTATTTTGTGCCTAGCTGTACTTAAAGCATTATTACTGAGAAAACTTTTTGTTCCATTTGCGGTTCGAATAAACCCATTAAAATTCTTCTATTGTCGATGCACACCGCGGTCCGAAACAGCCTATTCCTAAGAGCTCTTCGGCTTTTCACACCGCGGTCCGCACCACTCGTGGTGCGAAACGACGAAACACCCCTATCTGAACTGCACAGCCCAGTAGCTGTGTTTCACGAAACTTGACACCACCAGTGTCAGTTTTTCTGACTTATGACTACCTGTAACGATTGTCAAAGGTGAACAAATGACGGAGTATTCCCGTTTAAGCACGTATGCATTGAGTTGGTGGACCTTTGGTAATCAAAAACTTGGTACTCAAACGGGAATACTCCAAATGACAGTTGGTGAGCGGTAAAGCTTAAGATTGCTAAGTTAGAAATTTGGTTTGCACAAAATTGGTAGGAATGCGACGCTTGGATTGGAACAAAGATATAAGAGCCAGGCGCCGTGTAGGAATTGGATGCACTAACCTTAACGTCCCGGCTTGTCTCCTAGCATTATGGAACCACTTTACACTAAACTAACACCAAAACTTCTTCGATATTGAATTTATCTTACGGAGGGCGTGTGCGTTCAACAGCGAGTTGTCAGCCATTGCAGTACCTTCGATTCTTATCGGAGATCTCAAGCTGTGTTGTCCATCTCTTTCACTTGCGAATGGCCAAAGGTTGGTGCGAAGGAGATGGTAAAACGGAAGGGGAAATGTGTCAACCAATTAGCTATTAGGCGTGTTGCCAATATTTAATAAAAAGGAAAAAGAATTGTATATCAGCGCAATCAGACAGCCAGGACCAAAAGTTTAACGTGCTTTTCGAGGTATAGAGAAATCTCAATATGTTGTTAAGATGGTCCTCCTTCTTTTGTCATCCTTTTAATATCCATACAATTAATACAATACAATTGCTAAAGTCATAGTTAAACACATTCTGCAGTTATTATCAGTACCTAGTAGTAATCAGAGTATACGGAAATTTGTGAGAGTGTCCAAGACTTGAAAGATCATGAAACGCTACTGACAAATACCTAAGTATTGATTATCTGGTGATTGCAGATCAAATTATTATTAGTATTATTAGTTTGCTTTCTTTTGTTGAGAAATAATTCCGACAAAATATCATCATTTTATCCCAAAAAATCAGATACAATCCGAACAAAACATAAGAATGATAGACAGCCAATCGATACCATTACATTACCATCATGCTCCAAAAATATCCCTTTGAGTCCAAAGGGACAACATAATGCTTTCAAAATAATGAAACCAAACAAACAAGGAGGGTTTTTCTCTTCGGTAACAATAGATATATATAGAATATATGAATATATGCACATAATTTTGGGTAGAATTGCGCACCCCTGTCACCTGGCCACCTCTATGAATTATACAGGGCAATTTGTTTCTAGATAAGTTATCAGCTTCTAACGGAATATAAGGATAGCCGGATTATGTTTGTGCCAAAAAAAAATTCGCAGTGTCAATTTGTCTGCAATTATTGTTGGAGCTGATTGAGATAAGGGTTTGATAGAAAATAGCACTAACTGAACATGTTTCATAATCTTCATTGTTCTAATAAACTTACTACATAATTTTAGAGTAGCTTAGACTAAAATGAGTTCATAAGCATATGGATTAAGCTTCTGTAGCCGAAGGTGGCAGTGCCTGTATTTCAACTATCAGTATCCAAGAGTCCTCTTTTCAGTAAAATATTCACACACTTAAAATTTTTCATGACGATGTAAATGCGAAGTCATTTAAAATAATAACAAATTATTGCGATAATTTATTTCACAGATATAAAACAACTAGCTATATTATGCGTTGCATTGTCCCATAAATAATGAAGTGTTTGGTTCTTATAATCAACCAAATAGTAATGTGTGCATGTGCCAATCTTCAAATTTTATTCACTGCTTTTTTTGGTCCAGAAACTCTGCCGCGCGTTCCCAAAACACCCCGCCAAAGATTCATTACAATTAGATCGACAATTTAAGAATGCATGGAGGATAAACATAACGTAAGTGGTCTATGGAAAGCGGCCGAGATTTCGCAGCCCAACTAGATGATCTGACCAAATCCGCTCTTTATTAAGAGCGGATTTGGTATTCCAAACTTCACGATACTCTCCCCAACGCTAAGGATAGGTACCGGTGTAAAATTAACATCAAAGAAGAAATAATTCACAATCACGGCCCTCATTAATGAGGTATACGACGCGAGGAGGAGGTAAATGTCATTATAGTTAACATAAAATCAAAATAGTGCATTTAAGAAAATATGCAAACAAATCTGGGAACATTTTTGTTGTTTTTTGTATTCTCCGAAATATCACTAGATACTTAAACACTAATACTTAATAACTAATCATACCCAAACACTTTACTAAATTTATTAAAATAAACTAAACAACTTTGTGCTATATTCATTTGGTCTGGAACTGTAACAGAATGTCCTGTAGCAGAAAAATAATTTTAATTTAGCAACTACGCTATTCATTCAAAATGTTTTTAAACGAAACAAAATCTAGAACAATGAACATTTAAAACACTTTTTTCACTATTTGATTAAATTTAAACTCTGAATTGAATTTCTCGAAAAGTAATCACGAGAGAATGCACGGAGTATGTCAAAGAGTGGCCAATATCATTATGCGAAATGGCCGTACCGAATGTCCAAAAGATGAAAGCTTTATTCGTTGATAAAAGGGAAAAGCTATAATAGCGATAGTTGAGAATCGAATGGGATCATTCGGGTTCGCAGTAATTTTATTGTAACGTTATCGTGGTACGTACATATATAAAATACTTTTATCTACTTTGTTATCTGTAAGTAGCTAGTGGTTTAATATTTTTTTTATTTTTATTACCGATGGGCCCACTCTTGACCTCGATCTCGCCTGATGGTAAGCGATAGATGAGGTCTAAGATGGGACGAGCGAGCCCAGAAGATGCCTATTTACTCGTGCTTTAAAGGCTGAAAGGTCATAAGTTGCAGGGAACACAGAAGCCGGCAGAGAATTCCACAGCTTGGCTGTGCGCACAATAAATGTGGAAGAGAAGCGCTTGGTACGACAAGACGGTATATTAACCAAGTGTGGGTGGTACCCAGCCGTGCGTCTGGTAGACCGGTAGTGAAAGGGAGATGGAGGAATCAGGTCATGGAGCTCCTGCGCACACTCCCCGAAGTACAATCTGTAGAAAACCGACAGGCAAGCAACAGTTCGCCGATGAGCCAGGCTATGAAGCTTGTCCACCAGCACCTCGTCGCCTATAAGCCTTTTAGCTCTGCGCTCGATCGAGTCCAATGCAGCAAGCTGGTACTTTGCAGAGCCATCCCACAAGTGGCTGCAATACTCCACGCAAGAACGGACCTGTGCTTTATACAGATTTAGAAGCTGGACTCTGGACTCGATGGTTGAGCCGAAGTTGAGGTCTGACGTCAACTCCATGCCCAAAAGCTCCAGGCGACTGGTAACTGGCACAGATGTACTTCGGAAAGTAGGGGTCAATTCAAAAGGGCTCCTTTTAGCGCTGAAAAGACAAGCCTGTGTTTTCAGAGCATTGAATTTGACCAGATTGTCGTCACCCCATTGGGAAACGAGATTTAAGGTCAAATTTATGCGCTCTACCATGGCCTTTCTGAGAGTGGCAATTTCGTCCCTGTCAGCTCTAGAACTGGATAAGTATCTCTCTGAGACTGTGCTGTCATCCGCGTACCCAACTGCTCCCAGCTGAAGTAGGTCATTGATATGCAGCAGAAAAAGAGTCGCAGAAAGAACAGACCCTTGAGGAACACCGGCATTAATTGCCATAAGATCCGATGAGCAGCCATCGATGACCACTCGGATCAACCGCTCACTCAAGAAGTCGGAAATCCAGTTGCATAAGCCAGCAGGGACACCGAACGCGGGAAGCTTGCTTAGCAGACTAGCGTGCCAGACCCTGTCAAAGGCCTTTGAGATGTCGACGGATACCACAAGGGCTTCACCGTGTTTCTCAATGGCCTCGCCCCAACAGTGCGTGACATACACAAGAAGATCTCCGGTGGACCGACTCCTCTAAAAAATGTTGATGTACGAGTCTTAAGAGACCTTTACATTTTCTTGCTTTATGTTCTAAAAGCAAAGGCGACACAGTGCGTTAATATTGTGTGGGTTCGCGATCTCGTAAAAAATACCACTTTCCACTTTTTACTTATATTGATAAAAAAGTTGCTATTTAAATTCACTTGCATTAAACACCGAGAAAAGGAGCAAATATATATTTAGGCTATACAAGACATTGTACATTTGGGAATCGAACCCTATCGAATCGAACACATAGCACAACAGCCAAACGATCAACCTCTGCAACAACTGTGTTGCCAAATCAATTAATATGTGATAAAGAAGCGCCTAATGCGTTTTACGTGTTTTGGTTTTAGTATTTTTTATAAAACAAGGTTTTCTTAATATATTTACCTATATTTGAGTTCAATGTTTTATTTAATGCGATTTTGCACATTCTTTTTTGAACCATGTTATTTTTAGCTTAAATACCAAAACTAGGGGAAACTTTGCCTAAAAAGACTTTATAAGACTTCTAAACAATAACGCAATAAAAATTTAAAGGAAGTTCGGTAAAAATCCGGGGAACAAGTCGCGGGGGCGACAGCTGTCTCTGAATGATGAAAAGCTTAAGGCGATTACAAGACTTCCTCCCAGTTCAAGTTTAATATAAAAATAAGAAGATAATGCCATTTTAAGTGTGTGTTCTTTTGGTACAGCGCTATTTTGGAACTTTGTTCGAACGTAGGGACGTCCCGCGTTATTGAAAAATCCGAAAGTCGAACTGCGGATATGTTTGTCGGTGGATAATGTTTTGATAAAGAAAAAAAAATATTTAAGGTAATGTAATCAAAATTAGATACAGCTTTAGGTATATCGTCTATCGGTCTATCGTTGTCGAGGGATGGTTTTCTTAGCCTAGATATCATATCTATACTAATATTATAAAGCGGAAAAGTTTGTTTGTTTGTTTGCTTGAACGCGCTAATCTTCGAAAGTACTGGGTGGATTTGGATGAAATTTGGTATGGAAGTAGCTTGAAACTTTTTACGTGACTGAAAAAAAAGAGAGTTATGTTTTTACCGTGATAGAATCCACGGGAGCGAAGCCTCGCGTAAGTACTAGTGTGTAATAAAATAGAATGTTTGATGTAACGTAAATACCTACTTGTAGAATGCATAATTACGTCATGTAAACATAAATGTGAGTAGTAAGTAAGTAGTTAGTAAGTTTATTGCTATTTTGTTTAATGTAAGTAACGAGCGATTCTCGCTAACAAACTGCGAAGTTTGGCGAGTAAAATATAATTATAAGCCTATTTTAATAACGCAGAAAAATTTAATAAAAAAAATAAATATTTTTATTTTTTATTTTAAAATGGTAGTGGTAGTCTAGTGGTTACAAGCTAAACTTACGAGGTTTAGGTCGTGGGTACAAACCCACGAAGACACATAATTTTCATCGTCACTGCTGGTCTCAAAATGACGAAGAAGAATATCGTCACGAAACCTGAGACATGCAACAGCTACCTACCCACACTGGGTCCGCAAGGTGTACCTATTCATAGAAAGGAGGTCTGTATCCCAACAAATTACAGGCTATCATCGGATCATTCAAATTTTTTTATCTGTTTTAAAACTTCATCATAATAACTTTTTATTGAGAAACAAAACACACACACATTAACAAGGTGCTGAACTATTACGTTAATGTAAATTGTGTAATGTTATTGATAAATTAACATGAAAACTAGATCCGATGAAAACAAAATTAACGTTTTTTTTTCAAATTAATACCAGTTTTCGATTTTGCGGATATTTTCGTATAATACAGAAACATCTTTACTGCATTCTAAGAGCGGGGCGTTATATAGGCAGAGGGGAAAAGAAAATTCTTAAAAGTAAATGTCAACATTTGCTTAAGCTTTACTGCACAGGAGCGGGGCTATAGGAAATGCATGTGTCTGACACAAACTTAGCACTTAAGTTCAATATTTGTTTATATTCGACGCTGGCACCCCAAGCACAAGTAAGATCTTACATTGGGTGCCAGAGCTCATTAAAATATTATGCAGCATTTTGCAATGCTGCATAGTGTTTATTTCTACAACTTAAGCAAATAAAATACTTTTTTTTATTGTAAAGCATAATGTGGTACATCTAATACGGTACTTTACCGAGTTTAAAAGGTTCACTATTTAGCAAAAATGCTTAAAATAGAACGACAAATTAAAACTGAGGTACATTTTTACATTCACTAGGTACTAGATTCCTTAGGAATATACCTCTTTACTAACTTCAATGGGCTTATCTTTGCTTTTCTGTGTGTTTTCCCTGTGTCCGTCCGGTCAGACGGCCTAGATTGTTGTGCTATGTTAACAAGTCTTTTTACTTAGCTCTACTTAGCCTCGCAGTGAGGATCTTGTTTTCCACTTGGTCAACTACTTGAAAAGTTTAAAGTTAGTGTTGATATTTGTTTAATTATTTTTTTTGTCTTGTTGAAGATTTTTTCAGTAATTATTTGTGATTTCAATAATCGTTCTCTCGTTTGTATAGCGAGTTTTCACTTCAAGAACGCTTCGACAGGTCCGGGAAGAGTTTTCTTTTCTGCCTGAGCATTCGACTTCCATGGAATCCAATAGAAGAGAGATATGGTTCGGAATGCGAAGAGCGGATAGTCTCTGTGGACCTTGAAAATTCAGGTGAGGGCTGTACGTGGTGATAATATTACTAGCTTTGCCAGGGACTTTATTTTTGTGGGAGTGAATATTATTTGCGCAGATTTTTCCTCGTAAAACCTAAACGCTTAGGATTTTCGGGATTAAAAGTATAATTACTTCTCAGGGTAGTCAGTTAGGAAACACCGGCCTCATCTAGTTAATATTTACGAAAAAAATGTAATTTAAAATGTAAAGGTGTTATTTAATAACTAATTTGCAAAATAAAGATCATTTATCATTCAATCATAATTATGTAGAAAGCCAAAAATTAAGGTACATATGTATTAAGTATACTTTAGTGCTGACGATGATAAATTTATGATTGTTTTGTAATTTTTTGTTTGAAAGGAGCTCGTGGCTAAATAATAACAGCCGCACGGGTCGATCTTCGAGGTTAAGTAACGCTTGCTCAGGTTAGTCTGTAGACGGGTGACCATCTTGACATATCCAGATTCCTTCGTGCCTCGGAAAGGACGCTAAGCCAATTTCCCCCGATGTCATTTTGACGTCTTTGACAATAACTGTCAAAGACGTCAAAATGACAGCGGGTAGTCAGAAGCCAATCTGACACTGGCCTAGCCAAGGTACGTCACATAGGCAGTCGGTCTATGTAAATGCATCCGGTTAGACTGGAAGCTAACCCCAACATAGAAAAAGGCTAAGCAGATTGAAATTGAAATTGAAATTGAAAACCATTTATTCGGTTATAAACACACACAACAACAGAAAATTACAAACATAAAAATAAAAAAAATTACATTAAGAATTTCGCTGAGCATGTCTACACCGAAAGGGTTACCAACTCAGCATTTGCTGGGCGAAAGACACCCAGCGCTGGTTTTCAGTTGGCACCCCGCAGTGACACACGGACGAGGGTAAATAAACTAATATTAATTAATGTGTAGTGCATTAAATACATAAATAAAACAAAAATTGTAACGTTTAATATCGTGCTACGTGCTAAAAATAAAAAATAAAAAACCTTTAAATTTTAATTTGAAACTCGCCACCAAAAAGCGCGTTAGTTGCCTAGTATCAAACTGCCCGCTAAAGGAAAAAAAATAAATAATAACAAAAAAGTTACAAGAAAAGTTATTAATGAAATACGAATTTTTATTAAAACTAGATAAAATAAAATTGATCAAATAAATTTTACAACAGGTGTTGAGATTTCAAATAACTGCCCTAATACTAAGTTTGTCAAATAAAATTGAGTAATTAATTATCTTATTAGAATAGAATTACCTATAGCATATTGTAACTAAATAAATGATTTGTCAATATTTATATTATTAAAATTAATTTGCGACTGAAGGACAAATTTCTTAAGACTTTTCTTAAAAGTATTTAAATTCTTTAAGTCCCTAATTGATGGGGGAATATTATTCCAGCACTTGGAGGCTGCGTACCGAAAACTTCCACGAAAGGCAGCAGTACGGTGATGCGGGGTAGCTAGCTGTTGGGCGCAACTTCTAGCCTTTCTAAATTAGAAAGAAAGAAAGAAGACAGAAAATAATTTTAAATCCTAAAAAAATAAAACAAAAAACTTTTTTTTTATTGGTAATAGGTTCGCGTTTGACCACCATCTCACCTGATGGTAAGTGATGATGTGGTCGAAGATGGAGCACGCTTACCTAAAAGTAACCTATTCACTCTTGACTTAAAGACCCCTAGGTTATGGCTATCGGGAAACACAGACTCTATTTTAGAAATTGCACTCCTTAGCCGTACGCACTAAACTAAATTAAATAAAACAGCATTACGTGCGCCTCACGGCTGTGCCAAACAGGCCTAGTTCAGTAAAATGCCGGACAGCTGTAAATTGCCTTACGCTGGTTTTCAACTGGATCTTATGTAATTAATTATTGTTTTGTCATTAAGTGGGTTGAGACGAAGTACCGTTCTAACAGCGAATGCGATAGTCTAAATGCCAAAATATAAGGCATGCTTCACGTGACATTTCGATTGAATTTGTGAATAGTCTTCCGCTGAATGAATGTCTCTTGCCTACCGCCTCTGGCTTAATAAATCCTTAAATGTTTTAAGTTTCTTTTACATAAAAATAAAACTTACAAAAGGAGCATACACAAAGGTGTAAATATTGTAAACGAATAGTACACAAACCAAACGTATGAGTAGTTCGTGACGTGTCTAGGTGTTCACATTCCGCAGTTTTCCATATCGCGTCGGTTTATCGCGATCGCTCGCCCCCCGCCGTCTCGATGATCCATCTTCGAGGGAGCTGTGGATGTACAAACGGGCGGTTAGAACGCCTAAAATTAGATACTGGTGAATACTTAATCGATGTTTCTTAATAATATCATAAATGCGAAAGTTTGTGAGGTGTATGGATGTTTGTCACTCTTTAATGTAAAAGCTACTGAACGGATCTAAATGAAATTAATTAAGTAGATAGTCGACATCCTGGAATAATACATAAGCTACTTTTTAGGGTTCCGTAGCCGAATGGCAAAAAACGGAACCCTTATAGTTTCAACAAGTCTGTCCGTCTGTCTGTCTGTCCGTCCGTCCGTATGTCACAGCCATTTTATTCCGAAACTATTAAGACGATACATGTGAAACTTGGTAGGTACATGTATTCTGTGAACCGCTTTCCGATTTTAAGAAAAAAATTAAGAATTATTTAAAACAAAGGGGGGCTCCCCATACATGGAACTAAAACTGAAAATATTTTTTTTCATGAAACCTATACGTGTGTGGTATCTATAGACAGGTCTTTAAAAATGACATGGGCGTTTCTTAAACCACTTTCTCAGAAAGTCAATTGTTTAAAAGATATAAGCTTCCAAAGTGGTAAAATGTGTGTCCCTCCCCCTCTAACTTCTATAATAATGGAGTGAAAAATCTAAAAAATATAGATGTTTGTAGATATTAATGTAAAATTTCAACCAAAATTAGTTTGAACGAAATCGGGTTAGCAGTTTTTGAGATACAGCGTATTTTCTAAAACCGCAAACATAACTTTGTAATTCATACAAACACTATGAAAAACAAAGTTATGGGGCGTAGATGTAAAAAATGTAAATAAGCTAGTTTTAAGAAATAAGTAAGGTTTTTTTTACTAGTATAGTTACTACGGAACCCTTCATGGGCGAGTCTGACTCGCACTTGGCCAATTTTTATTTTCTCGTAAATCTCTCGATATCGAGATTTACGCAGGAAAACCTTCCCACGCGAATGAAGTCGCGGACAGAAGATAGTATATCTTTAATTAAACCAAAAAATTACATTAATTACTTATTAATTAGGTACACAACTGGTTTGGAACTAAAATGTGTCTAAAACAAAGGAAAACCTGCCTCCTAAACTAGGGGAAACCTGTGACTTATGAGTCAGTGTTCTAATGTTGCTTCGTGATCAGCATTCGTGATTCTTTTCTATGTGTATGTTATTTATCTAATAATGATCTATCAGTTTTTATAAACTAGCTGCTACCAGCGACTTTGTTCGTGTTGAATTTTTGCACATTTCTTTAGGATAAAAACCAAGCCGCTGGTAGATAGATAACAGAAACAAATAAGGACTTACCAATTAAAAAGGGTGATACAATGGGCGATCTTATCACTAAAAGCGATCTTTTACAGACAACTTTGTAGTCATATGTCTTAAGCCGGCTCTACACGTTGGCCAACACAGTGGCGAATGTAGTGGCCAATGCGTATTGGCCAACGTGTAGACGGCGTGTTTGTGCATGTTGGGTGCAGAAACACCCCTTCTACACGTTGGCGAATAGTCATTGGCCACTACATTCGCCACTGTGTTGGCCAACGTGTAGAGCCGGCTTTACAGACATCCATACTAATATTATAAATGCAAAGTATACTTGTTTCTCCTCGCCAAAATGGAGCTTAACATTAGAGATATTTAAAATCCCGTAGCAAATTAGGCTACTTTTCACGCGAAGCCAAGAGCAGAAAGCTCGTAATATGTCTTATTTGCGTCTAGAGGAAGGTAGTATCTCCACAGTTACCTATACATAAAGGGCCAATATAATTGAGGTATGACAATATGTTGAATGAGTTGTGATGCTTTATACAGATGTGTATCATGGTTGTTAATTCTATTAAAAGTTACAAAAGGCGCGTGTTTAATTAATTCTCATGTGTTTTCATTTAATAATTTCAAAGGCCAACTACTGAAAGTGCGTTTTTATTGGTAAGACAGGTAATCATTTACATTATTACTGGCTTGTGTAGTATTATTGAAATAATCAAGCACATTAGTAATTCCTAAACAGATGCGTATGGTTATTTAAACGAAGTTTGACAAACTCAAAACAATATTAATAGGTAATATTCAGTACCCTGTTATGGCTTTGCTATGAGATTGTACGAGAGGAAATTCTCGTAGTGTATTATTGATCCGCAATGCGATTATTTATGGGACAGTTTTTCAACCGACGACAAAAAGAGGAGGTTATCAATTCGACGCGTATATCTTTTTTTTTTTTTTTTAATGTATGATCATCGATTACTCGAAGACGGCTGAACCGATTTGGAAAATTCTTTTTTTGATTGAAAGGGTATACTTCGATATTGGTCCCATTTTCATAAACGTCAGGATCTGATGATGGGATCCTGGAGAAATCGAGGGAACTCTTCAAATATTATAGGCACACCTATGTCGTTTTGGGTATTTATTATAGTAACTTGTGCAGTTGCTCTCAAAAAGTACCATTTGAGGAAGTGGAACTGATGATGAAGACCACAGATGGCCGCCGAAACTACTCAATAATAAGTATTGAGTGGATTGCGATTCGATTACTTGAATATGGATGTTACGCACTTTATGCTCGTCACAATGCATATGGTGATGTAGAGCTGATGGTGAAGTACCAGGAGAACTCCTCAACAATTAACGGCCCAGCATTGGGAAAAGCAATATTTTGTAAAAGGTTATAAGTAGTTGATAATTAGGCTCTTGTAACTAGGTAAATTAAAAATAGACCAACTAAAAAGAGTGAAATAAAAACTTTTTATCAAAAAATTAAACCGACTCCCAAAAAACACTGCAAAGTGAAAAATAACTTTAATTTCGGAAATCGGTGCCAAAAACGAAAATACAAAACTAAAGACACCGACTACCGAAATTAAAGTTATTTTTCACATTGCAGTGTTTTTTGGGAGTCGGTTTAATTTTTTGGTAAAAAGTTTTGATTTATTGTATTGTTTACTCTGCGTTTTGATAGTGGTTTGTAGGTTTAATAGTTTTAAAGCCCAATAATTCCAACATGAGACTAGATCTCAATCTCCTTAATATTATGATGTCTTTGTAAAGTTGTATATAGCTATAGCTCTATCTATCAAATTCACTATGTTCAATACGTTTTCGACTACTATCAAGCCCTTATAGCCGCACAAAAATACAGATTTCTAGCGTGTGGATAGGTAACAAATATATTGGAGTTTATTTTTATTAAGTTTATTATAAGTTCTGGCTGGAGTCTTTGATGATTATGATAAAGCCAGTTGACTTGCGAGTGGCCTATCACAAAAAAACCAAACCCCGCGTTCCAACCGCTCTCTCATAAACAAAGCAAACGCCGCCCGCGATCCAACCGCCCGTCTATTCGTAGACTTGTCGCGCGTCCCAATGATCCGTCTTCGTGAAAACACGCGCTACCGACGCGTGATTCCACCAACAAGGGCGCAGCAGGGCCGTGAAATATTTACTTTTTCTCTTCTTTCCCTTCGACGAGCAAGTTCGTGTCAAACTTAGGGCGACAAATGGTGGCAACGGGCAGGGAATGCGCGATGCTTTGTTAACGGATAAACATTTCAATGGGTGTGTAGTTGTTTGTAGTTTTTCGTCTTAGGATTTTTTTGTACGTTTAATCCTGGTTTTCGGGTTTTGGCAAATTGCGTTGGTTAAGGAAAATAGATAGGGGTTGGGATATTGAATTGTATCTGTGTGTCAAGAATAGGACTATAAACTATTTCATTTTATGTATTTCAATGACTTACTCACTAAGAGATACACACACAGAAATCACAGACAGAGTTATACTGATTACATTATTTACAGAAGTGCACAGGCCTCGTAACGTTACGTATTTTATATTTAAAATAAATATTATATTTAAACAACCTACGAAAATTAGATTTTGATTTTAAAATTGTTGGTTCCGCGATTTCCGTATTAGAACCATACCTTTACATACCATTGTTTGTCCTTAAGTAGAATATTTAAGTCTTTCATACTTCTTTCTTCGATACAATACTATCTCATTACACTAGCCAGTACCATTCCAGCCACATCTTTTGTTTTTAAATGAAAAATAAATGAATATCTATCATTGATATACAAAAACCCAAGATGCACACTCAACGTCTCAAAACCGTCCGCATAAAATGAGTGCTTATTCTAAATGATGGGCTCATTTCAAATAGTATCGCGTCAAATTTCAATGGCCGCGTTTTCAGTGTCAAAACAATGTATTATGGCATCTTTTTATTTTAGTCGCATAATAAAAATTACCCTGTTGAACAAATAATGGAGTCGATTTTTTTATTGTATTTATTTATTTTTTATTAATAAGTTTATGCTTTATTGTCCATATTGTCCATACTAATATTATAAATGCGAAAGTAGCTCTGTTTGTCTGTGTGTTACCTTTTCACGCCTAAACCGCTGAACCGATTTAGATTGGTGAATGCCAAGTTTCGGCTCGAATCATGTAGTGTCCGACAGACTTTCTAAATTAATGATAATTCATCATATAAAACTGTAAGAATTATACAGTATAAATAAAATCTGTAGAAGTACACCGTTTAAAAGTCACTTTAAATAGTTATTCAATTTATCAACACGTTTTCTATCTACAATTTCAATTAGAAATGTTGCCAATACCAAAATAAAATAATATTGATACGAAATTCACTTGCAAATCGATTACATTAATATCATTGTGAACCTACGTAAGTGAATTTATTAGTTACTAAAGTCATAACTCGTAATTCTTATAATAATTAATAATGTTATGTTATATTTTTAATATCTTATAATAATTTAAAGTAATTCAATTCAATTATCGATACAGTTTAGAATAGTTATTTAGTGCTGGTAACACTTAATCTTGTAGTTGTCATTGTCACTGATAATTGTCAAAAGTTTTACTTCTCCCGCGATTTATGACGAGCGACGAAGTGTCTTACGTGTTTCTTGAGTTTTGTGTTGTTTATTGTTTTGTTACCGGACTCCGATTTCTGTATTACTAACGACCACCTTGGCTGTTGAAAACGAATTCAATAGTCATTATTCAATAATTTTATAGTTTATTTCATGTTATCGTTAAAATTAGAAGTATTAAGTGGTCAACTTCAAAGAACTATAACTTTATTTGGTGTACTTCTTATAGAAAACTAACTATACAGTCAAATTATATAATTATTTTCCTTTTTTATGATATATAGTTCATCTTTGTCGGTTCTGGCCGAGTCTTGAAGGAAGCCTTGGCATTCTCCTTTGGCATGGGAATAGTTTAGGACTGTGGGAAGGACATAGGATAGTCTTTATCCCGAAATTCCCACGCCATCAGGATTTACGCAGGAAAAACCTCCACGCGAACGAAGTCGCGGGCAAAAGCTAGTATTTAGAATAGATTAAAATAAACTTTATTGTACACCAAAAGTTAAACACATCTATTTTGCAATAATCAATACTAATTTAGTTTTTGGCAAATATGTATACGTTATATAATATACTGAAGGAGAAGAGGTCGTCAATTTTACGGTTTTTTTAATGTTCATAAATAAAATAAATAAATAATTTATTGAACATAAAAATATTACATCTTTCAAGTGAAGCCCCTGACTCCTATGCTAAGCGAGCCTGTGTTACAGGAATCAGTGTCCTACGCTATACATTAAAACACATTTCATTATTTATGTAATAAAGTACAAACAAAAAGTAACATTAGAAGGTATTGAGAACAAAAGAAATAGAAGCGAAACGTCTATGTGTGTGTAAGTTTGAATGTATGTGCATAATTGCGTATGTGTGTGTGGGTGTGTGTGTGTCTGGAACTCTAAACGCGTGTGCGTTAACATGAGTGTGTGTTTTGAATAGCTTAATTTACTGTACTGACGAAATGATTTTTTAAATATCGTCATAGCTCAAAGACTGAAACCACGGTTTTAAAATTTGTTTGACCTTATGTCACATAAGCTTCTAAATTGGGATAGTTTTATTTGCTCTATTGTAGATCCTAGAACTTAATGCCTAAAAGTATCTAGACGTAAGTTCAGTGTGACATTTGGGAACTTTACAAACGGGAAACCCAGTGCGTTTGCTTATTAAATCTGGGCTTACTGGTAACAAACTGTGTCTACGTAGTATGGTACGGAGGATATATATTGGGAACTGTAAGTACTTGAGCTTCCGAGTATAGCAGTCCAGTGAGATAAATTAGTTTTTTTAACGACATCACTTTAAGTATTACCCATTGTGCGTGTTCCGCTCTTAGTATTACAATTTCAAACGTCCCCCATACTGGAATAATTTAAATGATTTAATAATAGAATAAAAATATATTTTAAGTATATCGATTCATTATGGGATAACTTATGGGTTCACGACATGCGGTATGCTAATGATAAAAATGTGTGTGAGTGTTGGTTTGGCGCTACACCAATCTCATTAAAAACTTCTTATTTTTATACTTTAGTTTTTCTCGTGACCAAATACGATGCGGAGAACGGACATCAATCGTCAGCCAACAAAGGCGAGAGATTTTTTGTGATGTGATGAAAGATGTTATGTATATCACGGCAAAAGGCTTATTGAATTAAAAAAATTAATATACGATTTTAACAGTTAATATTTGTTTCATTGATATACACATGTTCTACCCAAAAACATTTACGCTATAATTTCGTCTTTAGAACACAATTTAATAAACTTATAATACTAACAAAAATGTCTTATAAAAAAAGTTAGTATAAGATGTAAGTCTCCACTCAAGGCCTTGTGCTATCGAGCAACGTCAGTCTTAAAATTTGATTGTCTTTCGCACTCTGCTTTGTAAAAAGAACTTTAAACAATTTTCATAAGATGGAATTTGCAAAAACATATTTTGTACTTATAGCATTACTATTACTACGTAGGTGGTGAGTGTTTGGCGACAGTTTCGAGCGTCACTTTTCTTCGAGACTGTGCATCTTGGGTTTTTGTATATCAATGATATCTATTGAACTATTACATGACTATTACTCTGTCATTATTCAAATGCAATTATCACAAAAGCAAAATCAAATGAAGCCTCTCCGGCAGCAAATGTAGTCAACGAACAGTAGAATTACTTTGATTAGTATTCAAATAAACACAGTTATAAATAATGTGATAAGGTCGAGTATCATACTTCTTTATTACGTACCATGCCATTTCGTCTCACTAGCTAGTACTTTTACAACCTGAAATAAAAACAAAAAACGAAAACAAATAAATATCTCTTGAACAATTATTCTGTAATTATTCAAAATATGCAATTATTACAAAAGCAAAAAAAAAAATAAAGCAACTCCAACAGCAAATGTAGTCAACGAACGCGTAGAATTACTCTGATCAGTATTCAAATATACGTACACAGTTATATCGTGAGTATTGCACGCGGGTTCACCCCGGTGTCCCGGATGCAATGGGGAGCGTCACGCGAAGAGCGAAGTTTCCCCTACGCCTCGCTTGGACAGGTCGGCACTACGTATCATTTGCACATAATCTACGACTGCGAGTGAAGTGATGCGTCAGAGGTTGGAGTTTATTTTTGTTTACGCAAATGTGCACGTTTATAAATGGGAGGTGTCGCAGCAAAGTGTACGCTTGGTCTATTTTTGGGGTTAAGAACGCATCTACTATTATTAAATAAAAATATCAAACTGGTAGATACAAAAAATTAAAGAAATTAATTTGAAACAAAAGTGCAATACAATGGGAGGATACGTGTATTCGATAATCCCACAGAACAGATAACTTTTATCTGTTCTGTGGATAATCCATATCCATACTATAATATTATAAATGCGAAAGTAACTCTTTCTGTCTGTTATCTTTTCACGCCTAAACCGCTGATCCTGATTTCGATGAAATTTAGGATAGTTTTTATCCCGGTTCCCGTGGGATAGTTTTCGAATTGCACGCGGGCTAAGCCGCGGACAAAAGCTAGTAAATACTAAATAAATAAATATAATTATTTCTCTTCCACTTAAGTGATTTACAGACTTTCATAATGTCGGTTTCATAATGTGTTTTTCGTTTATGGGAGACTGGTATCATATAGTGTGTATAAAATAGTGTGTTTTTATTTTAATTCATAAGACCTCTGATAATAGAATACGGCACGGGATATACTGTGACGAATGTGACTTTCGGGGACGGTGTGGTCCCCGAAGTGTCTTTCAGCTCGAATGATAATTATGACAAGAAAAATTTGGTAACAATATTAGGTACTTTATCTTTTGCAGATACAATTAAGACGATGCCGAACTTTGATATGAACGTTTTATTTCTTCTATTGACAAACCACAGGTGGAAGTATCTTCATACATGCAAGGACGAAGCTCACTTTTTCACACACGTCACACCTCATATGTGCCTGTTTCTACTCCATAAAAGTGTCGTGCCAACCACCACTATACTAAAGCGACGAAAAAACAAAGCTACGTTAACATTCCTCATCGCATTTATTTACATAAATCTGTGAAAGTTTACTTCGGTGACAACGTTACCCCACGAATACGATTACGATCGTATAGTCGTAACAAAACAGCGATAAACGTTCCACAATTAAAAGTTTCAAGTAACCTTATTGTCGGGTTATTAACCAGCCTTTGACTAACCCTAGTAAAGTGCTCGTATTTAAGTGAATGTTCGTAGACGATTAAATAATAATGGAAAGTCACGCACTTTAATTTTGCGACCCTGCTGGCTTGGTTAAACACGTTAGAGATTTCCTCTTCAATACATTGGGGTTTTACCAAGCCTGTTGGGTTGGGGACTGTCAAGATTTCGGACTTCCGACTGTCCGGGTGATTGTCAACTGTCATGTTTCCGAGCAGACCACAACCAACTGAAGCGTTATGTGTTCATGATGCCATGATATGCGGTTGTATCTATACGTCACCTAGTTCCATGTTAGAACGATGTATTGAATAAAATGAACTATAAAATTTATTAGTTAGTCTGGTGTTGATGTTGTAGGTACTGATTTTTGGGCAACGCAAAACCTATAGTTATAATTTTTACGTTGCCCAAAAATAGAGTTGAGTCACAGTACCTTTAACTGTATTCGAGTAATTTGAAGACTTATTTGCTTGTTTAAACAATTTGCATGGCATTAATTATTCAAATCATTTACACGCCATAGTTTGTGGCAAACATGTCTGAACTACTGTATTTTGTTATGCTATCTAATAAAATAATCTTATTTTATATAATTATCTTATCTTACTACTGTGCCAATATAAATTGCACTAAATAAAAAAACTTTGTATTCAAGTAATGCAGTTGTTTTTCGGGAATTGCGTGCATATAATACGATAAATATGGTAACACGGTTGAACAAATAAATATTTTACAGAGTAACTTAGTATCATTTCATATCGGCAAAAAAATAAGATGTATTAATAAAGTTTTTTGAATAGGTTAAAAATGTCCTTTAAATAGTTATTATTATTTTTTTGCCTTGTAACCCTTTCTAGGAGAAAGTAAATATTTAATATAGTCCCCGTTTCGATGCTTACGATGCTACTACGCAAAGGTAGTAAGCTGGTCTTGTATAATTTTTCTTCCAGGGACCAATGTTTACAGCATTTCATTATACAAGAAACGCTAGCGGCACTTCATATAACTATGTTGTGGTCGTCGCATATTTTTGACTTACCTACCAGTGAAATAAAATAACGTTATTACCCACATTTTCTGCAGTTATTCACGCAGCTCCTGACTTCCTACTGCTAAATCAATCGATTTGCCCCTCCCTGAAGCCTCTCCAAAGAAAAGTAACATCTATTACGCGACCCTTACCACGAATCATTAAAATACACATTAGGCGATTTCCTTAGCTAGTCTATTCATCATTTTTTGTTTATTTTGACGTGTGTAACGAAGGTGAAAAACAGCTAGATCAGTTCGTGGTAGGGGAGGGTGCGTGGTAAGTGAGATGTTAGACGTCAGGGGTCGATGGAAATTGATTTTCCGCCATCGTTCATACGTTGTATATGTGCGTATGGTGTGGGAGGTATGGCTTTGTGACTTGTCGCACTTTATTGTTAACTAGTTTCTGCTCGCGGCTTCACACGCAATAAAAGGTTTTCTTTCAGCGAAATTAAGTTAGCATATTATGTTGATAATGTATGCAGCTTTATATTGGTGAAAGCGTTTTTGAAATCGGTCGAGGAGTATTTGAGTTTATCGATTACAAATATTAAACATTAATACGTGAAGTAAAAATATTGTATGTTTATACGAAAATTACGTGGTCGGTGGAGTATAAAATTTCGCACGAATAAAATTATATGTAAAAGAGTGCTAAAGCTAATATTGATTGAATCCTTTATTTTATGGTCGACTTCTAGGCGGCCATTAGCTTTATTAATTTCTTGAACAGGCAGATAGGCTTTGCGTAACAAACCAATATTTATGCTAGAAAAATGCTGGGGTGCATTTTTCTAGCATAAATATTGTTTTGTTTGCTACACCTTCAAAGCGCTAACAAAGTAACAACTCATCTCATTTAACTTAATACCTACAAGATAATGGTCTCCTACTCTACATATAATTTACATATAACTAGTCTAACGATTCTAGTTAAAGCTCATTGCTCATAAAAATGTTATAAGAGGATTAGTGATGTGATTGGAAGTTATTTCTTTTCGAATGTTATTATTCGGGAAGTTATTTTAAAATCTTATGTTCCAAAATTATCCTAATTTAAATACAAAATAATGTTTTTCTAATAATAAATTCTAATAATTGTGTATTACGGGGCAACTAGCTATGACCAAGTAATTTTATAAACTAATAAAATATAATTAGGTTAGTAAATTTTTCTTCTCAACTTAACTTTCTGTAAAACAGAGTGCAATTTGTATCAGATTTTCCTCATGTTTTACCTAACCTACGAGTAACTACGGAACACGTCATGCACTTAGTAATTTTATTGAAGTCTCTGAATGTAAATATTAAAATACATTAAAAATAATATTTTCAAGTGCATAATGTCAAATAATTACGGAGATGTGGTCATTTTAAATTATATGATAAAAATAAACTGCTCAAATCACTAGTGACGTCACTGGCATGACTTAAGTGAAATTGCGTCGCCGTCTTCTGGTACAATTAATAATGGAACTTTGTGTAAATTTTCTAGTATACATTTACTAAGGTATTTAGTGTAAAATAGAAAAGTTCTTTTTTTCGTTCAAATAGGTACTATTTAGTCATGAAGATTTTTAATAGTAGCCAATTAAACCACAAAATATCTTATCGAATTAACGTCTGTATCTGATACGAAGAAGCTGTTTCTGATTCTAATTGCGACGCTCAATTTCGCAGCACTATTCCCGGCTTAGTTTACAATATCGTCAGTTTCCAAGTTAGGGGTTGCACTTACATCGACATGGTAGCTAGCTAATGGCTGAACACACAAAGTAATAGGCTATCCAATTGATTTATGATTTCAATGCATGCACTGCAAACCCGCTGATTCTACCGATCAGTTTTGATTAGTGCGCGTGTATGGATTTGCTTTATTCGTTGTACGAGTAAATATGAGTTGACGTTGATTTGTGCGTTAATTGATTGAAGTTTGTTTGCTCGTCCCATCGTGAACCTCATCTATCGCTTACCGTCAGGCGTGATCGAGGTCCAGAGCGGGCGTCAGTAAAGTTTTGGATTTAATGAGTTTATTTTGCATTAATTTTGTTGAAGAATACAATTATGGGTGCCGGAGGGACAGCACCACGAAGGCTGGTACATAAAGAGGTGGTGAGACGACGTGGATGTGTTTTACGAGAGCTGGTTTGCAATATAGTGTGATGACACGGTTGGCGCAGTTGTTGAGGAATTGGCGGACGTACTACGTGTCGCGGCTTTTATACAGTTTCGTATTGGGAAAAAGATTATGTGGCCTACAAATATTTGTTCCGCGTCTGGGTGTTTGCAAAAATACATATACAATACAAGAGAAATGCCTAGTGTGGGGTGCAACAGTGCATTTAGGGATAAGCGTTATTACTTTTACCATTTTATTGAGAATCCCCTGATGCTTAAAGTCCATCTAAGAACAAGGGTTTGTCCTTAATTTACAAAATAATACCTATAGCTATTTAATACCTATTCAGCATTTGTTTGTAATTTAATTTAGCTAGAATATTTACCAATCTACAATCGGGTTCAGTGAATATTAAATCTACAAGTAAATATAAGATTTCAAACGTCTTAAGCCTATATTTCACGTCTTTTCCAGTAAGATCTAACTGATGCTAAATTTTCTATTCGATTTAACATTCTGCCTGTAGAACGACAGTGTTGAGAAATGGTCAGTATTAATTCACAGCTATCTATGATCTTGGAAATGGCTCAAAATGAAGTCGTATTTTTATTTATTTATTTATTTATTTACTTTATGGAGAACTTACAGCTAATAAAACCATAAAAAAAGGAATACATAGTCGCCAGAGAGCCAATAACAAGTCCTCACGTTTAGACTTATACTAAAATAAAGTTATAAGCAATAAACAAGCAATAATAAATCTAATTATAAATTAAAGATACAATTTACACAGTAAGAATACATAATATATAAAGATTTGCTTGCAATGAGTCAACAGCATAACATAACCACTAACGCTTGAAAAAGTTTAAGCTTAAGCACCTTCTGGCTGAGTTCACACTAGTTGTGAAAGGATCCAAATCATACTGCTTGCATATCTCATTAAAAGTTCTGCTTGCGCGCACAATATAGCTATTTTGCCTATAATTAGATGATGAATGAGGTATACATATAGGAGGATTGAAGCGCAATATTTTGTTAGGTACGTTAAAATAAAATTTAGAAAGTAGTTCTGGACTATCAATATTATTGTGGAGGATTTTCAATAAATACAAACAGTCTGCAATATTACGCCGATCTACCAGTGGCAACAGGTGGTACTTCTTACAGAGTTGATGATAACCTGCTGAATGATATGGAATCTTTTGATGGAAACAAAGATATTTGATGAACCGTTTCTGTATATTTTCAATCCGGTCGATGTATTTATGATACCTTGGATTCCATATCTGAGACGCATACTCGAGCTGACCTCTTACAAAAGTGCAATACAATATTTTGAGCGTTTTAGCATCTGTAAAGCATTTAGAAAGACGCATTATAAATCCCAGCAGTTTCGATGCTTTTTTGACTATGGCGTCAATGTGTGTATCAAAAACTAACTTACTATCTTGAAAAACGCCCAAGTCACGGATAGTATTGCACCTTGGCAAGTTTTGGCCCGCCAAAGTATAAGTGGTGACCAGGACCGCACGTTTCCTAGTGAAAGTGATAACGGAACACTTTGATGGGTTGAGATCCAATTTATTGATCTGACAATACTCTTCAAGCCGACATAAGTCAGCTTGAAGTGCCAGCATATCATCAGCCGATTCAATAGTGGCAAAAATTTTCATGTCATCAGCAAAACATAATAGTTTGGATGCATGGAGGCACAGATCAATGTCGTTCACATAGACCACAAATAAGAAAGGACCGAGCAGCGATCCCTGAGGCACCCCACTGGGCACATTCACCCAGCTAGACGTATAGTTATTAATTACTACCGCTTGTGACCTGTTATCAATGTACGAAGCGAACCACCTCAGCAGGTCTCCACGAATGCCTATGCGTCTCAGCTTCATTATTAGGGAATCATGGTCGATCCGATCAAATGCCTTACTGTAGTCCGTGTAAACCACATCAACCTGCTTACCATTGTCCATAGCATCTGTAATAAAATCGTTAAATAGGATCAAGTTAGAACTCGTAGACCGTCCCTTTAGAAATCCATGCTGGAAGGTGCTCAATGAGTTTGCAAGGGCGGGGTATAACTGGTTATAGATTATCCTCTCAAATATTTTGGCAATAATGCACAGTTTGGATATAGGTCTATAATTGGTAATCTCAGTCTTTGAACCCTTCTTATGCACGGGTGTAATAAATGCAGATTTCCATAGTTTAGGGACGACACCTTGAGACAAAGACTTAGTGAATAATATTGAGATAGGAACGGCAATGGAAGGCGCACATTTAATAAGAAATGTAGATGTCAAGTTATCAGGCCCGGCTCCTTTAGATGGATCCAAGTTGCGAAGTAGACCGGCAACAGCATCGATATTTATTTCTATGTGACAAATGTCAGAAGACATTTCATCACTGTCGAGAGGGAGGAAAGAGGCTGAGCTGGGGGGAGTATTAGCTGAAGTGTTATCGAGAAAAGTCGATAAGAAGTAAGAAGAAAAAGCCTCACAAATAGATTCTCCTGTAAGCATTGTTTCATCATTATACTTGAATGTATTGGGAATAGCATTCGAGTTGTAGCGATTTTTAACAAAGGTCCAAAAATGTTTAGGGTTGTTTTTAATTGAGCTTTCAGTTTGATTGAGATAACACTTATAACATGAGGCTTCCATAGTCTTCACTCTTTCACGCAAATATTTAAAAGTAAACTCATCAGACTTGTTGCCATAAGTTTTGAATCTTTTCAGGTATTTATATTTTTCCTTAATTGTTCTAATAAGGGATGTGCTGTACCAGATTGGGTATGATTTATTACGTGCTAGCTTTTGCGGTATATACTTGTTTTGAAACTGTCTGATATTGTCTATAAAGTACGCAACGGAGTCATCCAATGATCTGGCTGAGAACTCACGCTCCCAGTTAATAGCATATATCTCGTTATTTATAGACTCAAAATCACCTTTACTATAGATATATCGCAATCGCGGCGCATGATCGAGGGAAGGAAGTTCAAAGGTATCAATATTAATTAACAAAGCCGGATGATAGGGATCAATAGGCACTAGAGGGTCAGAACACTCACTAACACAGGCAAACCTACTTGAAATGACTAAGTCCAATAGTTTCCCGTACCTATTAACTACCCTGTTATACTGGCCAAAGTCCAACGTACACAACTCATCCGCCAGCATACATTCATCACTAGTGGCTGGGTTCACTGGGACCAGCGAAAGATTATTGGATGGAGCCCACGAGATTCCACTCATATTAAAATCACCCACAACTAAAAATACATCAGAAGTTTCATTCAATGCTGTATGGTTCAATTTAGACAAGAAATTACTAAGTTGTTCCGAGAACGAAAAGCCCCTGTTCTGTTTACACAAATAGACACCGCAAATATGTAAGTTAACGTACTCAGGTGATTTCATTTTTTTAAGCCGTATGGTGATCCAGATATCCTCCGCTGTAGAGTGAAGGAGCGGTTGCGGAGTGACGGGTAACTCCTTACGCGTCGCAATGAGTACACCACCACCCCTAGTTTGTCCAGTAACAGTATAATCCCGGTCACGACGCCACACTAAATATCGGTCATCAAACAACTCTGAGTTTAACATACCATCAATTAACCATGTCTCCGTTAAAACAATAATATCGTATGAATTCATTAAAACCCGACGATAGAACGAGTCTGTCTTTGTTCTTAATCCTCGCACATTCTGATAGTATATAGTAAGACAGTGTTCACTGTTATTAGCCATTACAGATAACTACAATAATGATCGGATAAGCATCGACAACAAAATAACATAATAATGTCAGCAAATGAACTACAAAATGAACACTAATTGCGCATAGAAGATTTAGATATTTGAAAAGTGGGTAAAAATTAACGTAATTTGCATAAAAGCGTAAGTCATCCGTTGTTGGACAGGACATGCGAGTGCGAGCAGGCAAGCAGCAGTATATCATGAATGCATGCGTAAGCGAGATAAGTATATTGTAAAGTATTAGAACTAGAAAACAATCAGTGCGATATGGAACACAATAGAGACTAATTAGTGGTGCCGAGGTGCTAAACCTTTTACAAAAATATAACAAATAAATTTTGATACGTAAGATTCGATACATTTTAAAGGTAAAAAAACAAAAAATTAATAAAGGATGCAAATAGAAGCTGTTTATACTATCTTGTTTAAATCCAGTTCTTTTCTTACTATGAAAGTGTTGCAATTAGCATCCTTACGTACATGAATTTTGCCGTGTTTCACCCATACAAATTCATAATGTTTTTCTTTGGCAATTATTTTAGTTTTACTCAACAGTTTTTTAGACTCAACGCTTAGATGGTCGTTAACATAAATACGATGCGGTGCTCCTTTGAAGCCTATATCCGAGGTTGACAGATCCTTATCAGCACGTGCAGCTGCTATAAAGTCTTCTTTTATATACCGGTTAAGGAAGCTCACTATCACTAATTTCTCCTTGGAATTATGTATAGGCACCCTCGTGATATAATTGATTTGGGCCTTTGAACAATTATAGTTTATTTTGCGGCAGATAGCATCCACGATTGTGAATAAATTTTCATCCCTTTTTAGAGGTACGCCCTTAATCTCCACATTATTTAGCCGTGAGCGCTGATCACTGGAAGAAAGCTCGAACTTTGTAGAGGCTAGTTCTGTTTGCAGCGAAGAAACAGTGTCCTGGAGCTTTTCAAATGCGGAGGCTTTAGCTTCTAGCTCAATAAGTCTAATGTCGAAGTCATCGAGTCGACCACTAGAGAAATCACAACTTTTCTTGAGCTCAATCATCTCATCTTTTATGGATCTTATGTCGTCGGCTAAAGTTGGTAAGCTCAGCAATTGTTGTTTCATTTCACGAATTTCACTCAGCACAATATCCAGCGAAGCAGGAGGTTGCGGTGAAAGCAAAGTTGGCGATGATTTACACACAGAACATTTCCATTGTGCTCTTCGATCAGAGCCGAGTTTTCTCCAGCTCACTTCCGACACGCTTGCACAAGAAAAGTCCAAGAATTTCTTGCAACTTCCACATTGCACCCCATCGTTAAACTGGTTATTGCAAATTGCACACGTCTTCATCGCAAACAAAATAATTATTTTATAAATGTAGCTCTATGGAATCGTAAAAAGGTTGACGATCTATTTTTTGCGAGCGAAATGCGTACTGTGCTTATGCGTGCTTATTCGGTACTATATCTGGTAGGTATACTGTTTTATCTTGTATGCGAGGTATCGTTAGGTTTTTCTAACAAATTGATATAACGTTTCATCCTTAAGGGTGATTTGTTTATCTTATTTAATTAAATAGCTGTTTATTTGTTTAAAAATAATGTTGTTGAATTGTTAATAATATTTTTGGTTTTATTATATTCTGTGCCTTGAATTGGAATGATGAGGCGCAGAATTGTGACCGCTGGAAGACAGGGAGTGTGAGGCGTTTGCCCCGTATTGGAACAGTACAGACTAGTCATAATGGTATACATGTATAATTATTATCATAATTGATTATCTTTAAATCTGAGTTCTCAGAATCTAATAACCTAAAATCTTCAAAAGTGATGTGAGTGAAACATCTTCGTGGAAAAGGTAAAAAGTCACTATAAGTCAATGTGTTTTGTTTATTACATACTAGCTTCTGCCCGCAATTTTGTTCGCGTGGGAGGTTTGCCCCGCGTAAATCCGAGCCCGTGGGAATTCCAGGATAAAAATCCTATGTCCGTCTCGTGGTTCTAAGCTACCTCCCTACCAATTTTCAGCCAAATCGGTTCCGCCATTCTTGAGTTATAAATAGTGTAACTAACACGACTTTCTTTTATATATATATATATATATATATAGATAACAACGACAAGGACTAATTATAGACAAAACACGTACACGGTTAGATCGAACCGTGTGTACAATGCGACTTACCAGAAGTTTGATATCTATACATCTTTAATACATACAAGCGTGTCTAAGTTTAAGAAGACTCTCCGTAGCCACTTTTGTGACAATATTTAAAATAGTTATTGAATTTTATCAATTTGTATTTATTGACTTTGTCTTTTTTCATTTTCTCTCTATATCTCAGCCACCCTGTCTGTATTATTCTTATGTGTGCCTAGTTACTGGTGAAAACTTGTAATTGGCCATATTGTTTTTTTTTTGTTTAGTCTCCATCTAGCTGTAAATTTTCCAAACGTAATAAAAGAAAATGAATATTTACCCAGCAGAAATAGAAATTGAAAATAAGGCCATCATGTTATTAGTTACAGCCAATGTTAAAAAAATGGGTTACAAATCTATACTAAACATATTTGATATTGAAAATGTCCCTCAAACAAAACAAGCACGGTTGTTAAAATCTAGTTTGGTATCGAAATAGCAGTCACGCGCGAATGACACCAATTTACAAAGTTACACGATCGACATGAAAATCAAATGGTGAAACGTGTTGTTTGTATTTTCGTTCATAAAGGGCGCCGTATATCAAACCAATCAGGTGGGACAGGCCAGTTACATTCAAATGGATGTTATATTTGGAGCTCGGTAAGACTGAATATGAAATGAGAGCCAACAGAGATTTGAGAGGCAGACTTGCAGGTATTGGGTTCGAACCCAGTTAGGCACATTACTTTGACAAATATTTTATCGTCCACTGCTCACACATTAGTGAAGGAAATCATTATGCATCGTGAGGAAACCAGCAAAACAAGTTCCTATTGTCTTAGGAACTTGTGACATCTACAAAGCCGCACTGGGCGAGTGTGGTAGAGTAATTCCTATTCCTTTTCATAGAGAAGAGGCATGTATCAGTGAGAACATAATAGGCTGAATTACTATTAGTATAAATTATTATTTAGGCTGTTTTTTTCTCAGATAACACTATGTGCATAAACTTATATATTAATTCCAATTTCTTCCAAACGGGGTTCTAAGGATATAATTTTTTTTTTTTTTTAAATGAACGACAGTGTTAGCGGTTGCAATTGTTACTTGAAATACTTAACTACCAATTGGTGCACAAAACGACTTTCTTAACTACCAATTGATGCACAAAACGACTTTTGCAATGAAACACATTATTTAAACTAATATAATATTTTGATTAAATAACATAATAATTTTATAAATGAATTTCTTGTATTTAACTAACGTCATTTGCGATTTCGTATGGCAACACTGGTCATTGATACATCTAAGAGACGTAATCGGGTCTTCAGAGATAACAATTTCAATATTGGAATAACACTTAAAATATGAAATACGTATACATTCCTCGCAAACTTATTAGTGTGCAATAATTCTACTTCACTTCAGAAGTCGATTGAAACAAAAGTTCCATATCAACATTTATTTCAAAGTAAACACATATTTATTTATTGTATTTTATTTACCGCAGTAATCCGCTTATAAAACAGCGAGCCGCGCAGTGGTTTGTGCTAATGGCTGACTATGCAAAGCGACTGCAGTCTCATTGATTTACGATTGGAACGCACGCTTGCCCATCGTTGCGTTTACTGAAACGTCGATAACTGGATACTGGTATTTTGTTATGTCTCGAGAGTACCAAACTCAATACTGTTTAGGAACTTGAGCACACGTAAATAATAACTTTGAGAACTTTATGTGGTCTACTCAAATGTCTTTAGGTATTGTTCGTCGAATTGTTGAGCTCCTTATAGTTTCAAGTTGTGTTACACGAAATGTCACAAATGCTTGCACAGTCTGGACATGTCCACTCCAATCCGTGTGTTGCTTACCTAAAAAGATCAACTGAGACATTAACTTGTATTGTTCTCATTAATTTAATAAATTCCAATTATGTGTTTTAATTTAATAAATGTTGAAAATAGTACTAACATAGTCGTAAGTTAATTTGTTATTTACAATATATGGATGAAAAAGTCTGAATTAAATTATTTTATTTTTATTAATGTTTTTATGAAGACTCATAAAACCCCATATTCTTTTGAATTTTTTGATGTTGGTCTTATTTTCTTTCAAGTTTTTTCTTAGCTTATTTGTATCATGCAACTAGCACTTAGATATTATATAGTTAGCAAGTTCAATGATTCGATACTTTGAAGACTGACATATTATACATTATGAGTCAATCGGAATCTATATACATATACATTCGCGCTGTTTTCCATTACTGTACCGTTGTATGTATGCCTTCGCAAACCAAAATCAGCATCAGACTAGCACATCAACAAATATTTGCTAAACTTTGGCAATATAGTTTATACCGCACAATATCTCAGTCATTTTGTGTATTTATTTTCCTGTCAATAAATTCGTAATTTCAGTTTGAGATGCTCACAGGAGTTCAATCGGAGTACCGAAGATGACTACTTTCTTCATCAGATCTGCAACAAAATAAATAGAAGTAATGTAAGTATATACTCTCTATTACCAAACATAATTATTACAACTGGTTGGTAATTGGCGAAAATAATGCTAAATTTTTAATTAAGAACCTTCTCTTGCTTTTAGAGTTGGTTTAATGACACCGGGCTCATCTAGTAACCTACATAACAGGGGCTTTCTTCTAAATTTCTTCTCAATTGTGTGGTCAAAGGTATTAAGAACAGCTAAAAGAATCCAAATGGAACAGTTATTATGTATGTATATTTGATAGTTATGTTTTGCTCAATCCAAAGTTGAGCTTACAGACTAACTGACAAAAGCTTGCACTGACAAGACGGGTATACTCAAATCTGTGTGGTTCTTTCTTCAAAAGGCCATTTCAGACCAATCTACATAATCCTCATAAACTATTGTGAATATGTGAACTATGTAGGTTGTTTTTATTCGAGTTAAACATGATTGTCTGGCAGTTTGAGTGCTTTTTACGGCCTACCCAAACGTCCTTACCTTGGTAGTGTTCGACAAATCGTTAAGCTCCTTGTTTTAAGTTGAGCTATACGTCATTTGATAAATGCTTGCACTGTATGGACAGGCCCACTCAAATCTGTGACCATTTTTACTCAAAAGATCGCCTCAGACGGTAACCTACAAGGTTCCCATATATTTTTAACCAGTATATGTATGGATGGATATATTGTATAGACTTTAAAAGAGACGGACCCCTAAGTTTGATTCGGTGTTTCTTCTCAGGGTAGTCAGTTAGGAAACACCGGCCTCATCTAGTTTAAATTTACAAAAAACATGACGTGTAAAAGTGTTATTTAATAACCAATTTGCAAAATAAAGATCATTTATCAATCACGCCAAAATGGCTGAAGGAATCTAGATGAAATTTGTCAGGAATATAGACATACAATTTTCCACGCGAACCGTACAAGCACAGAATAATTCGACTTTAATATTATAAATGCGAAAGTTTGTGAGGATGGATGGATGATGGAGGTTTGTTACTCTTTTACGCAAAAACTACTAAACGGAACAGAATGAAATTTGATAAGTAAATAGCTGACATCCTGGAATAACACATCAGTTATTTTTTATTACGGAATTCCCACGGGATCAGGATTTACGCTGGAAAGTCCTTCCACGCGAACGAAGTCGCAGGCAGAAGCTAGTATTATGAATGCGAAAGATAAAAGAAGAAACTAGTAGTCCATAAATAAATCACTTTACTTGAATCCCGCCAACGTCACATACTGAGTAAGTGGCAAAAATAAATTCCCTAAATAAAGTTACTGGCTATTTCAACGCTTTTAGCTTTTATCTAGGATTTTACGACATTTTACTATTTTTTTTGCCTGCATGTTATAGGTTATTAGAAATTAAGTATTAAAGACAAGCTCCCACGCTAAAATCATACAAGTAGGTAAGTTATATTCAATCTAAGAAGGTACCTATATACCCTAAAAAAGAATAATTCAATTTTATGTATGACATTTTTCTATAAATACCTTTATTTCTCTTCTCTAACCCGCTGCCTTGTAGTGACAATATCTTCCATATTATAAATGTGAAAGTGAGTTTGTATGTTTGGCCTTCTTTCACATCAAAATGTTGCAACGGATCGATGTGATTTTTGCAGTGGAGATAGTTGGAAAGATGGTGAGTATTCTACTTAATTAGTCCTACTGAAAAAACAAAACATTTTAAGCGAGCAAATCAGCGGGCAGATGCCAGAAAGAAATAAAACAAATGCCTACAAATTAAAATCCATCGACATGGTCTTTCATCTGCTCTGTATTTCCATTCAACTCTTTTATATTTTCTACTTTTATTTCCACATATCATTTTCCTGCTTTTTCTCCGGGTTTTAATCTTGTAGAGAAATTTCAAGGCTCTTTTGAGGTCGCAACGTCGCTCAAGTTCTTCTTTGTATGTAATTTAATCAGCGTATTCATGTTGAAAGGGGTTGTGACATAAATGAGGTAACTTTTCTTTGTTATTTGACCTTGTGTTCCCATTCAATGTTTAAGAGTTCCTCTGTGTTTGTTCACTGACGATTTTATCGTGTCTGTTGTACGAAAAATGTTTTCATTACAGTGATGTAGGTTTTGGACAAGAATAATCTAGTTGCCAAGGCATTGTAGTAAAAAAATAAATATTTTATGAACAATATTTATTTTTGATTTCTGTGATATTTACTGATTATTCAGTCACACATTCGTTGTTCGTTGATTGATTGAATGCAGCAATCATACTACGTAAGTGTGGTGATGAAACAGGCAACCCAAACCTTTGCTCGACATATCTTTGGCCCCTTCACAGAGCATATTCAGATGTTGGGAGATCTACCGCTCAGGCGTAATTTTTTACCTGAATCAACAGTAAATATAGTATCTACATAAAATGTATATGTCATAGAACTCATAGATTTCCGCAAACTAGATTATTTCACTCATATCGTTATGACAGTGGACGAAGCAATTTATTTGTTTGCATTGAAAATTCTTTTGAACAGATGTACCTAACTTTGTAATTATAAACAGTCGGTAGATACTTTGTATTCATTCTGAGATGCAAATCGAATAAATATTGGGAACCTTTCATCATTAATTTCCCGTAATGAATTGAAACATTGCGTAGCGCAATCTTTCAATGGCAACCAGATGCTATCCTACAATGCCCACACATTTTATCAATACAAAATGAAGTAGAAAATCTAATTAGAAGTTCTCACTCGGTTTTCAATAGCGTGCTTGCGATGCAATACTGTATCGAGTCACCGACAGAAGCTTTACAACGCACGTTAAATCTCTGGCGATAAAACTGTTATAAATTGATTCCGCCAGGTTAAAGAATTAAATGGATCGTAAAAATTAATAGGTCTCTGTCGTGAGTCGCGACGAATCGTCTGGGTGAACGAGGAATGGCACTTTCCCACTTTATGAATTACTTGGAGACTTTATGACGGCTTTGTCAGACTCGGCGTTTTTTCGGCGTCACGTGTTGTCGACGGATGCAAAATTGGATTTTTTTTATAGAGAATGGGAGAAATATTGCGAGGGTAGATGGAAAGTGTTAACTCGTTTTGTTTGTTTTGAAGTTTTTGTTGCAATTATTCTTGACGATAGTTTAATGTGAATTCTTTCGAAGTTCTTTTTGAGCACGCAGTTAATGTTATTGAATTTCATGGTACTACCTACAAGGGTATTTTAAATTACGTTTAAATATGAATAACAGGTGAAACATGCACGCAGTCAAATTGATAATACCTGTGTGTGAGGTAGCATTAATACATAAACATAACACGCAATCTTCATCACACTTAGCTAATCACCACCCCACAATTATATTTTTCTGCTTCTACTGCAAAACTTACTCTATCGCTGAAACCGAAGGCTTTAATTTCAATGTACGCACCAGTTTATAATGTACCAGTGCACCAGGTTCACACAAATAAAAGGAAAACACATCACATTCGACCTTTGTAGTGCGCACTCAACCGAACTCCCGTAGAGTTGTGTACGCCCCGCAGAGCAACTACTGAAACGGCGAATGAAATGTTTTAAAATGCACAACGCGGGAAATTTTCAAATAGCTATTTACGTCAGAGTTCATTTCTCTGTAAGCATTCGTTGGTGTTATTTTTTAATGGCGCTTATTTTCAAGATTCCTATTTATCATATTCATCGAAATAGAACTTCATACGTGCTGCATTCAAAGATAAAAAATACGCATTGATGTCAAAGTATCTTGACAATTTATTTGCACCGTTAATCGTGCCATTTCTGGTGCAAACATCGATCGTCGACCACACACACGTCACAGCTATCAGCGTAGCAATCTTCGCTCTATAACAAGAAAGTGACGCTTTATATCAGTCTGTATGTAACCTTAATACCGAAAATGGTGTCCACGAAGGGAGGCGTGTATCTACAGGGGCCTGGTGAGATGCCGCAGGCAGTACTATAAACTACTCGCGACACGGCGCGATTTGTGCGCGGCGAATGGCCAAGCAGTCACGAGTGCACCTAGAGGCTCGTCCTACATTGGAAGCGACGCGATTAATGGTGGCGTGTCCCGTAAATTTGTTTCTATCTCTTGGGTAATTATTAATTCACTGGGCGGTGTGGGAGCTTAATGTCAATTTGTTAGGTTTGGAGGCAGTTTTATCTACACACTGAAATTATGTTTCGACTAGAATTCGAAATTTGGTGAGAATATATCCTAATACGTCGCAGACGGTTGGCACACCCAAATGCAGTAAAAAAATAATTAATTAAAATCTTCATCCCATTGCAATGGTTGTGAAAACCAAGTCCGTATCAAAAACAAAATAAGAGTGATAATTTGTTATATGCACAGAAATCAAATTTATTTTATCTATGGTTATATGGCTGGCATTTAACGTAGCGCATGACGTGTGGTTAACACGTTGTGAAAGTAAACTAAACAGGACAATTAATTTCGATATAATGTATCTTCAAGACGTATAAGGGATTTCTAAGCACTGTTAGTGTATAGTTTTTTCAGAGTTCGTGAGCTGCAGTGAATCAAATAAAGCCTAGATCATAAGATAGACACGCGTACTGAATACGTCACAAATATAACAGGACGGGCAAATAACATGTTAGCTTGGCTCGCGCTCTGCTTTTAAGTAGCTAAGCTTGTTATGGAATATCGTCATACATGTTAGTCCTTACATGGTACCAGATCCCCATACGGTGAGTTCCATTTGATAATGTTGCAACCTGAGGTGGCTATGAAACGGTATATCGGTAAAAGAGTTTTATTTTATTTTATTTTATTTTATAAATTTTAAGGAAACTTACAGCTAATACATTTGAGTGATCATGGACAATATGTAGAAAAAGGCCAATTACAAGCTTCCGCTAATAAACAGTTATATGTAACATAGATACGACGGCGGATGTCGCACGGTCATGGACAAGTACATACATATTATGAAGTAAAACATGCATAAATCAGTACAAAATGTATATATATCATTTGATAGAAATGAAAGAAAAAAAAAAGTTAAGTCATCATTTGTCAAAGAAAAGGCTACATAGGCGTTTTTTTAATTGCTGAACACTGGTTCTGAATAAATCCAACCCCGTGTCCTGGCACACCATATTGAAAGTTCGACAAGCTCGTAACATAAACGAATTTTGCCTATAGGCAGTTTTTACACGTGGTACATGAAGAATATGTGGTCGTCTAAGAAACACAGATGGCACGCGAAGTCCAATCTTGGCCAACAGCTCGGGGACGTCAGTGGACCCGTTCAATAAACTAAATAGGAAAGTGAGATCTGCGATACGTCTGCGCTCGTGCAAAGGCAGAATATGAAATTTCTTACACCTACTTATATAGTTAGGAAGATAACAATTGGAACGATATTGAGTGTACCTTAAAAATCGCCTTTGAATGCTTTCAAGGCGATTAATGTAGATATTATACTTCGGATTCCAAATTTGACAAGCATATTCCAGATGGCTACGGACAAAAGCACAGTAAAGGATTTTAATTGTTTTCACATTCTTAAACTCCGAGGATACCCTCAAAATAAACCCTAAAGCCTTGGAGGCCTTATTAACAACATTATTAATATGAGCATCAAATAACAGCTTTGAGTCAAATGTTACTCCGAGATCCTTTATGACGTTCACTCTGGCAATTGAGGTATTCGACAACTTGTAGTCATAAATAATTGGATTTTGCTTACGAGTAAAGGTGCATACATAACATTTGGATATATTTAGATCCAGCCTATTTCTGACGCAGTAGTTATGGAACCTATCCAGATCCTCTTGTAATAGGTGTGCATCCTCAGTGGTTGACACTTGGCTAAGAATTTTCATGTCATCGGCATACAGTAAGATTTTAGAGTTTAGGAAACAAGAGGCTATATCATTAACAAAAATATTGAATAGCAGAGGTCCCAATAGGGATCCTTGTGGAACCCCCGATGGGACGTACATCTCTCTCGAGGTATACCCATTCAGAACTACAGTCTGGCATCTATTTTCTACGTAAGATTTGAACCATCTGTACAAATTACCTCTCACACCGACTAATAGTAGTTTGCGCATTAGATGCGCATGATCAATTCGATCGAAACACTTACTGTAATCGGTGTATATAACGTCAACCTGAGACCTCCTGGACATATGCTCTGACAGATAATCACTACACACAACGAGATTGGATGTTGTGGAGCGACCTTTTAAGAACCCATGTTGATGTTCTGAGAAACTAAGTTTAAGCGACGAAGACAATTGTACATATACTATTTTCTCCATGATTTTGGCAAATATGCAGAGTTTGGAGATCGGTCTGTAATTATCAACGCTGTCCTTAGGTCCCTTTTTATGAATTGGAGTTATATACGCCGACTTCCAGATAGTAGGCACAACTCCCAAGTCAAATGACCGTTTAAATAATATTGTTAATGGAACTGACAGACACCTGGCACACTTTGTTATGAAAATTGGTGAGATATTGTCCGGGCCCGCAGATTTGTTAATGTTAACTTGCTTTAACAACCGAAATACTTCCTCCTCCCGCACATCAATGGAGCAGATATCTGACATAATGGGTGTGGACTGATCATCAAGTTGGTCTCTTTCCAAAGTGGGCAACCCAAATGAGTCAGATCGCTCCTGGAAGTTAGAAAAGAAATAGTCCCCAAACATATTGCAGATTTCCTCGCCATTACTAGACGAGATGTCTCCAAATTTAAGCACTGATGGGTAACAGTTGGTTTGCTGTTTGGATTTAACGTATTGCCAAAAAGCCCTAGGATTTTTAGTAATGGCAAACTCAATGTTTGCTAAGTGGTTATCAAACATTTCTTTCTCCATATCTTTGGCCCGTTGACGCAAGGTAGTAAAAGACTGAAAGTCCGAAAGATTTCCATATTTTTTAAATTTTGAATGATATTTAGCCTTTTCTTTAAGAACTTTAATAAGAGGGCTTTTGTACCAAGGTGGATACTTACCACTCGGAACAATAATTTTAGATGGAATATATGTATTATGAAGCAAATTGATGGTGTCATAAAAGAATTTAACAGCTTCTTCGAGAGGTCTACAATTTAGTTCTAATGGCCAATCAATTGCCATAATGTCTTGATTTATAGCAGCATAATCCCCTTGAGCATACAAGAGCTTGACTCGAGGCCGAGAATGAAGTCGATGAAGTTGAACGAAGTCAGCAGAGATACAGAGTGCCTTATGGTGTGAGTCCTCTTGCACTAGGGGATCTTGACTGCAAGTGACAACAACTTCACTATTAGACAAGACGAGGTCCAGAATCCTATCATTCGCGTTACGATGCGAGTTGTACTGTAATAGATTGCAAGCGGTGAGAGTATCACAAAAACTGGTTTGGATGGGACCATGAAAGTTCCCAGGATATAAGTAATCACCGTCCACAGCAGAAAGCCAATCTATATTCGGCTGATTAAAGTCACCAAGCACTAAAAACTTATCTGTGGGATGTCTGAGAATAATATCGGCTAAGCTATTGGAAAAATTATTAAGCTGTATCATTAAAGAGTTGCCAGACTGTTGACAACATATGTACACAACACATAAATGTATTTTATAGGTTACTTTTTTTTTTTTTTTTTTTTTAACGTGGTAAAATTATCAAATAAGTCCTCCCACTCCGGGCAGGGTGGGAGGGACTGTCAGACTTTTACTGACTAAAATCCACGGTGTTCCTTCAATAATCCTTTACATACCGGGGCCACGGTAACGGGATGAGTCCCACGACCCCGGCAGGATTCGGCCCTCTGCAGAGGGGGCCTCGTCATGTTGCTGACGCTCTTTGAGGCGCGCGTGAAACACGACGCGCCGTCGACCCGGGCATGGTCCATGGTCGGACAGCGAGTTGCCCTTTACTCGCTGTCCGCATGCCCGCGCCTACGGTGGCCGGAGATCGTCGGCCGACGTCCGACGCCGTGGGCGTCTACCACTGCGGCTGGGCTGGAGGGAGGACGCCATCCTCTCCCTCACGCGGCCCGCCTCCTCCTTCGAAAGCATGACTGCTTCGCAGAAGGAGGCGACCGCTTCCCACTCCCTCTCGCCCCGCAGCATGGCCTCGACCAAGGCCGGGCGCGAGAGGTCTCCGCCTATTGTCGCCGTGAGGACACGTCGGTGCTCTGCCCAAGCTGGGCAGTCCTGCACCGTGTGCTCGACTGTGTCCTCAGGGCGACCCTCGCAGTGGTGACACCCAGGCGTCTCTTCCTTACCCATCAGACACAGGTACCTCCCGAAACTTCCGTGTCCGGTGAGGACCTGCGTCATGCGGTAGGTCAGGACGCCGTGACGCCGATCTAGCCACTCCTCAAAGAGGGGTCTTACCGCCGCAATTGCGGCGTGCCCGTATAGGTTACTTTAGGTTTCTTTTGGTGTAAAGTAATAGTAACCCACAGATCCTCAGCTGACGAGCACCATTCATTGCGAACATCGGCAACAAGTTCTCGATTTATGGCTATTAGAACACCCCCACCCATACTTTGATTTGTTTGCGAGTAGTTTCGGTCACGTCTCCATACCATATAACGATCATCAAACAATTCGCTATCTGAAATACCATCAATAAGCCACGTTTCTGTCAGACAAATGACATCAAAGAAATTCATACGAACATTTCTGAAGAAAACAGATGTTTTCGTCCGTAACCCCCGAACGTTTTGATAGAAGAAACTAATAGGCGCCATTATAATTCAATTTTAACACCAGAAAAATGATTGAAAGGATATAAGGTACACTCAGGCTTATTGCCAAGAAAAGATTATAAGTAATAAGTGACGGCTTAAGTAGCAACTTGTAGCATAATAAAACAAAAACTATGTTAAATAGATCTTCCACAGTGAAATACAAACGATTCCGGTTTGTATTCAATGTGTAAAAAGCGTTTGTTTTAAAATTATTTAAAATATATGTAAGAAGTTTCCAGTGTAAGTAAATCTCATCTCTAACTACACGAGCGTACAGTATATAATGGCAATAAACAAGGCCTAATGAGTTTAATGAATAAGCGACAACAAGCGATAAGGGAACAAAAGGCAGGCGAGAATGGAATGCGTGCAAAAAATACGTACCTGTGTTTCTCAAACTTCCATCTAATGAGTTAACATATAACAATTTAGTGACCATATTATTAAGTAAAACTTTTTCGAAACGAGCAACTAACTTGCAGAACACTTGAGACGTTTTTATTAGCAAATAAACTTTTTTAAATCTAGTTCCGTTTTGATGCAGTGTTTTGGTGACGTGGAGTTTTTTCGCACAAGTATTTTACAACCTCTAACCCACACATGTTCGAAGCCACGCTCATTGGCTAGAGCTTTGGTTTTATTGAGCAAAAGTTTATTTTCCAGTATAAGGTGGTCGTTAATGTAAACCCTGTTATTACCCTGAAAGCCCAGATCTCCAGAATTTAGTTTTTTATATTTCCTTGCAGCAGCTATAAAATCATTTTTAAGGTAGCTGTTATGCACAGAGCAAATAATATTCTTATTTACTTTGTCATTACGTGTTGGCACCCTTGCAATGTAGTTTATTTGTTCCTTTTGTATATGAAAATCTATTGTTTCGCCGATCTTGGCCATTACTTTGAACAAGTCTTCATCCTTCGATATAGGTACTCCTTTTATCTCAATATTGTTCATGCGAGACCTTTGTTCGTTCTCTAACTGCTGTTTCTCAAGTTGAGTAATTCTGTCCTGTAATTTGACCACCACTTCCTTGGTATTCTTCATTGCCTCGACATCATCTTCCAGAACGGACACTTTGCTTGTCAATGCTTTTATTTCCTGACTGTAGAACTCAAAGGACGATTTCATTTCAGACATTTCTTGCCGTATGGTTTTCAATTCTGCAAGCTCATTCTTGATTACCTTCACACTCTCCATTAGCGCAGGCAATGCTTCTAATTTGCTTGATAGACCTTGAAGCTCAAGCATGATGGTCTCTGAGTTGACTTGTGATATCTTCAAACTACCTGTTTGAGGACTGGCAACGGGCGTCGCTTTGCAGTTTTGACATCTCCAGGTCGACTTGCGCTCACCCAATTTTCTCCATCCAGCCTCTGTGATCCCAGCACAGGGAAAGTCAAATTTCGCCTTACAAGCCACACACGTGGCACCATCTCTGGATTCGGCATCACAGCGTCTACAGGTAAACATGTTTTCTACTGGCTGACTTTAGTGGAAAGTTTGACTAACACTGCAAACGGCTGATATAAAAGTACACGGGGGTAGACCGGTCGACGCTTGCGATCACCCAGGCCACAACTGTCAAGTAGCTGATTAGTGTTTACTGATCCACTTAACACTGTAATAACATAAGTAATCCGTGTCTGATTTAAATGAGCAATATCACCAAACAAAGAACTTTCCTTGTGCTTGACACTGATATAACTTTTGAGTTAAGATTTACACTTTATACTAGTTAACGAAAATATTAAATACGGAGTATGTAATTAGTGCTGTACACACGACCGAGGCGCCGTTGTGAATGATGAGTTATCCACTGTTTTGCGAATATTAAAGCTAAAGATATATTCCAGGTATCAGAATTGATGGTATAGTTATAACATACGTACATATAACATTGAGAAAAGCAAGAGGCATTAAATTAAACCAGATAAATGTACCTGCTTACGGTTAATTCGAAACTATAACAAAAAGTTAACGAGGAAACTTTTTCAAAGAACTTAAATAGCTGAATATTCAAAGTAAAACGTAAATAGCCTTAGTAAAAACGTGTGATGCAGAGCATCATCGTAGCGTAAATTTTGTTGTTTTAAAGTGTACGACCCCTGATAACTATGTGTAAATACTTAGTCAGCTGCTCGTGAAGATACACAGAAGATACATCGTGTTGTAAATAAGAAAAAACTTCAAATATTTCCTATGACGAAACTATTGCTTCTATTGATCTAATTTTTGGTATGTAGCCTGAAAATGATATATAGTTGATGTGGTTTCATTCAATGCCTCTCGCTTTTATCAACGTTGTATATTTAGTTAAACGAAAGCATCCGTATTTGGTCCATAACTTAATAACTTAATTTATGTGTTGAAATCATACTGTTTTTTTTTAGAACAGAGTTGGACCATCGTGGGTTCTGTTATAACCCTTATTACGAGGCAATAGAGCTTAATTCAGCTTTTACTTATTTATAGTGTACTTTTCCTTTACTAAATGACTTATGTTGCATTTTTACACAATGCACAGACATAATATAGATAATTGAGTTGGTTAGACTCTGTACGCTGTCGCGTAAACTTGTTTTATTTTTTTGGTTATTGATAATAGGCTCGCGTTAAGCGCCCAAATTAAGGGAGCAATTAAGACGGAAATTGCCAAAATATAAGTACCCAGGAACTTGTGTGTCTGTGCTTTTGTATTGTGGTGAATTAAAGTAGTAGCAGTAGAATAATTGTTTTTTTTTTTAAGACAGAGGGGTCGGTTTAGTAACAGTTCGAACCGAGGAATTACAGGCAGACACCGTTATTTTGTGTAATTTTTATCATCACTGCTGGTCTCGAAATGGTGAAGGAAGACATGCTGAGTAACCGGGTAACCAGCTTGTCTTAAGATCGAAAATCCGAGGACATGCAAGCGTGCACTGGGCTCGCGTGGTGAATTACGGCTATATCATATCTTTTGATCATTTTAATTT
Organism: Tholera decimalis; assembly: GCA_943138885.2. Lineage (NCBI taxonomy): Eukaryota > Metazoa > Arthropoda > Insecta > Lepidoptera > Noctuidae > Tholera > Tholera decimalis. Next base: position 31,459,947 of record OW964563.2, on the reverse strand, counting down.
ATAGAATTTTTTAATAGAATTTTTTAAAAGAATTTGTTATTTTTTATTTGTAATTCATATTTAAATTTACATCAACTGGTAAATAATTTGTTTATTTATAAGCTTCTGCCCACGATTTCGTACGCATGTGAAGGTTTCCTCGCTTAAATCCCGATTCCGTGGGAATTCCGGGTTAAATATTAGCTTGTGTTATTCCAGTATCTGAACTATCTACTTACAACAACAGGTGCTTGAAGGAGTAACAAATATCTATACATCTACACAAAGTTTCGCATTTATAATATTAGATTATTAAGATTTAAACTTTATGTACAGACGCCAGCACATCAAGCTACAACAATCCGTCAAATTTCTTTAATAGATTTTCATCTTTATTGTTAAATAATTAGGTTCAAGGTTGATTGGGAAAATTTGACAGTTTCGGGTAGCTTCATGTGCTGGCGTCTGTACAATAGTGGTACATGGGCGGACTTAATGCAGCAAGACATTCTCTACCAGTCAAACTTTGGGTTAAAAAACTATATTTGTTGTTTCTATAGGTGTTATCAAATTATTGATTTTGTCAAGTAAATGTTAACTATACAGAGAAATGAACGCTAGTAAGGCTTCTATTTCTTTCCTAGTTCACCGTAAAATACACATAAATAACTACTGCTGGAACAAAGTGGAACTCACTATTGTCGACACGTTATATATAATTCCTCTAATTATTTTTGCTATTCCCGGACACAAGCGCTTTAATTACCTACAATTAGTGATGTTTGGTGTAATTACAGCGCTATTTTAACCCTCTCTGACTGACAAGAATAGTTAGTATTATTTAGTAGGCGTTATGATTGAGGACTTTGATTGTCTTGGGAACTAGTTCCACTAGATGTAATCATATCTAGATTGAACAAAAAACAATCTTACAAACTAAAATAGGTATCAAAAATCATTGGATTAGGCAGATTCAAAATACATGGCATTCATTTGTAGTACATATTACGAGACATGAAGGTTGTTCACCAAAAAAGAAAATTGCAAAAACAAAACTGACTTCAAAAAACCATAAAAGCACTAAAATGTTAAAAATAATATTATAACCTACCTATATTAATAAACCTAACAATGTGAGCAGTGTTGGCTCAGTGGATTATGCTCATATGTGACAAATGGTCATCAATTTGTCACTTTCACTTCAAGAAACCGAAAATACGATTTATTGTCTGATAGTATTGAAACTGCTTTAATTTTGCTTTCAGAAACTGAGCCTTCGTAGTTAATGTCTTCTGTAAAATAGAAAAATGGTTGACAGTAACTAAACACAAGTTCTCACAACACTGGAGTAGGTAACTAAATTAGACTAAGCGAGTGATAAAGCTTTAAAGCATTTGGCATGCTCATGAAGTTTGCAACAATTCCAATCTCATTTTGAGCTTAAACTATGTTTCTTGGCTCATGCGGGCTAGAAATTGCAGTCGACAAATAGTATCTTTCAAAGCGAGAATTGAGCAAGTGTAATGTAAGTGTAAGAGAATACGAGACTCAACTAAAACGACTGTTATTTAGATCTTTTGGCTACAATATAATTAAAGAACAAAGGCGAAAAAATTGTTAATAGAATATTTGAGCGTCTATAAATGTCATATTTGCAAATGTTAATAAAATAATTTCCTTTTTTTTATATTTGGAATGGAACTTTCATTCAAAAATAAATTTTGTTTCTGAATTTAAACAAGTCAAATGATGCTTCTGGCGATTATAAATTGATTTGTAGCATAGCTGATGCATGTTCCTCTGTTTACAATTATTCTCTACTAAGCATTTTCCCAACTACATATTATGTTTGGATTGGCATCCAGTCCAATAAGATGCAGCTGAGTACTAGTGTTCTACATGGAGAAACTGCCAGTCTGACCTCTACAACCCAGTAGCTGGGTAGCACGATAGGTTTTGACAAGACGTATCAGACTTTCAAAGAATGTCAAAGATGTAAGCACATCAATTAGATCGCCGCACACGCGGCCCGTCTTTCATAAATAAATTGCGACGTTGCCGTCCTTCAAGTACGCGTGTACAAAGTGTTTCTTTTACCTATGAATTTAACATTTTTAGTGAATATTTTAATATTAATAAAAATAAAAACATTTTGTTTTCGAGTGGTAATATTTTTTTAGCATGTATGGATGCTATATTATTGCGGGTTAACGGGAACGCACTCTGTTAGTTAACATACTGTATACGTGCTTTCTGAGGTATGGATGAATCTTGATATGTAAGCTTGGCATTGAAGATTGGCCCGTTTAGTTGTTATTATTTAGCCACGAGCTCCTCAATGTAATCGCATGTTTCACAATGTGACATTGATTTATCGAAATATTGTTTTTTGTTTTAATATTATTGTTTATGTTGGGTTCGTGTTAGTCGCTTGAGACACATACTAGCGAGGAATTGACTCTGAAAGTCAATTACGCTTTGTGCGTATAGTTGAGGTGGCACTCTGCACTGGTAGGTAAACAAAATATGACGTCATAGGACACTTATTAAAAAAAAAACTCCAAATTATCATTTAGTATGCGTTTATTTTTATAATTCACAACAATGTATTTCACTCCGATACTGTCACTTAAAAATTATCCCAGAATCTTGATTTGGGTCATAATCAGCATTCAACAGTGACACCTTGTGGTTTAATTCTTGAACCGGGCTCTCTAAATAATTCCTTCGTTTATGTTTAAAGACGGGCTTACGGCGGTAAAAAAGTAGAATCAGCCAAGCGTGGTTGGATGAGCCGCGTTTGAATAATTTACACCTAAAGACATCAGGATTCCTGTTCTTCTGCAACATCCAAAATATTTGCAACATTGGCTTTTATTCCTACTTGTCCAAGAGCTACATTTCCTTAAACTGTGACTTTGATATCAGCAGATATATTATTGTATTTTTATATCTTGGAATCTCCGACTGTCACAGAGCGTCTTCTTTATTCGTATCCACATTTCGATGTCAGTTTTTGTTGCTTCTGTGTTATGCCGTTTCGATTTAAGAGCTTTTTAATACGTGTCTTATTAGCTCGGCCTGGTTTCAGTTAAAAGAAATGGAGCTTGCATTTAAAGGCTTGACTGGTGTAAATTACAATTTGACAATCTTGATTGACGATTGGATTACGGGTAAAATACATTATGCCATATCCTTTTAGGAATGGCGTGACTGTAGGTACGACAAGCTGATATGCATTTTTACTTTTTTTTTGACAAACCCTCTTTGTGTGTTCATTCATGTCATAATAACAAGATTGACTGGAAATTTGAATCGAGCACTTACTGGCGTTTATTAAAAATATAACTGTCATTGATGTAAAACAGTGTATTACATTCTCTTTGATTGATGTTAGAAACAGCAGCAAACTTCGTAGAAAACGTTTCACAATGTAGATGAAGTAAATAACACAAACTATATTATATGTAGTAAATGTAAATTATAGTATAAGTCTTGTTGGACTTTGAATGAAGTCTATATGATTTTTCGTTTCTAAAATATGGAAGTATGAAATTTTGACACATTTTCCATATGAACTTTCAAATCGTTACTGTATGAAAAAAATACTTGAAAATATCTCTATTTCAGTGATGAAAAAAACTTGATCCAGAGTGTAATGAAGAGACCAGGACTTGAACTTTACAACATAAATATTAAAAACTAGCTTTTGCCCGCGACTCCGTTCGCGTGGGAGGTTCTTCCCACGTAAATCACAATTTCATGGGGATTCCGAGATAAAAACTATCATAATATGTCCTTTCCAGGGTCCTTAACTATTCCCATGCCAAATTTCATCTAACCGATTTAGATAAAATTTGGCATGGGAATAGTTCACCGGTTGAGGCGTGAAAAGGTAACAGACAGACACACAGTGTTACTTTCGCAATTATAATATCACTAGCTTTTGTCCGCGGCTTTGCCCGCGTTAATTTACACTTTGTCAATAATTCTTGTTGCCAATCGGTACACCTTTTGGGTGGTTAAAAATGCATATAATATTAAAATCACCATCACCAGGGTCCATCCATCTCCAAAAACAGACAGACAAGTAGTATTTAAAATTTATCTTTTTAAATCCAAAAACGCAATTAACAATACATTTTCGTAAACTACGTTTCTGGTTTTCCCGTCCTTAGCTAAAACGTGTAAATTTTGTGGGCTTGATACTCGTGAGCACGCCACATATAGTTCATACAGCCCATGGGAAAAGCAGTGTTTTTCTAAATATACACCTGCGACTTTCAGTGTCGGTCCTTGAGCTTTGTTTATGATCATTACGAATGCTGCTTTTAATGGAAATTGAGTCTTTTGAACTGGGATGGCAAATCGGTCGAGATTATGGGAATGTGAGGTATATACATTTTCACCGCTTGCTGTTCCAGTCATAATTATTGTTTGCACAACATTGCGTCCAAGGTGTGCAATTTGTAGTCGCTTGCCATTACAGAGCCTTTGTGCGTCCAGATTACGCATCAACAGGACTGGGACACCCTGTCAATTCCAGAGAGTTGAGAAACTTTACAGGGTACGACGAGGTGCTAAATATCAATGACATTGTCGACGGACAAATACTCGACACCATCACATGAGACATAATCTTTTCGTTGATCTGCCCTACAATTTCGTTAGTCAGTGCCAAAATTGCTCTTTCACGCAGCCATTCTCCATCCCTCATATTTATTTGTTGTCAAATCCTAATAAACGTGGTTTATTAAATTATCTGTATCTTGAACTATGTTACAGAATTCAGAGCTCAAATAAATCATCCCGTTGATATCTGATGTTATATCACGGTGCAGCTGTACTCGCAAGTATGTAGATAGTTAAAAAAACAAATTGAATGAATTGGGAGAGGGGAATACAACGTTCCAACACCCGTTTTACATCCTTAGGGGATGTTTTCCGGGATAAAAACTATCCTATATCTTTTCCAGGGTCTAAAACTACCTCCATACCAAATTTCATCTCAATCGGTTCAGCCATAGATAAAATAATTTTTATTTCTGTGGGTTCAGCGGTCAAGTGTATAATGTGTGTGAGGAGGGTGGAGACATTATTGTTTCCCTTTACGAAATTCCAACACCCTTTTTACATCCTTTAGAGATAATTTCCGGGATAAAAACTATCCTTTATTTTTGCCAGGGTTCTAAATTATTCCCATACCAAATATAAAAATAAAATTAACTTAATTAATTTAATTTAGCTTTTGCCAGCGGCTGCGGCTGCGTGCAATTCGATAACTATCCCACGGGAACCTTATATCGGAATAAAAACTATACTATGTCCTTCCCAGGGTCCTAAACTATTCCCATGCCAAATTTCATCTAAATCGGTTCAGCGGTTTAGGCGTGAAAAGGTAACAGACAGAGTTACGTTCGAATTTATAATATTAGTATGGAAGTATGGATGGATTAGTATGGATTATAAGTATGGATTGTTTAAATTAAAAGGTTCACTTTGAACAAAGTTATAAAATATTATGCAAAAATGATGAGATTCCAGGGTTTATATTACTCAAAATCAAAAAGTGATAGACATAAAGTTTCTTAGATGATTATACACGCTTAGCATAGTTTTTATGGAACAATCATTGCTTCAGCTGTTAAAAAAGTGATTTGATAATGTCCTCACAATGACGACACTCGGGCGTGTCCTTCCGCTGTATCTACCTCCCGAAACTCCCTGAGATACCCTCCGAAACCAACAGTCCGGTAAGCACCTGCGTCAGGCGGAAAGTGAGGACGCCATGGCGTCTTTCAAGCCACTCCTCAAAGAGGCCGCGATTGCTCAGTATTTCAGTGTACCTAATGTATTAATAAATATATTGCTATTATTAAAATCGTATAATCTACATATGTTACAAAAACAAAAGCATCAACCAGTTTTCTTAACAACGACATTCCACACTGTATCAAAAAAAATCTGGATATAAGCCGTCCAGTTTAACACGTAATTACCGAAGCAAATGCAATGATGCGGGCGTAAAATTTCATTACTGTCATACTTGACACAATCCGTCAATCCGTCATGATTGATGACATGTTGAAACTTGTTTAGCTCTAAATGCCTGTTTGTTAAACATTGGATTTTTTCCTTGATTATATCTGAGTTGAGCTCATTATGTTTTGATTGGTTGTATTTTTTGTTGCTAGGGCTTGTTTTGTTAGAGTTTAATCACTTAACATAAGTAGTAAAGGCAGAAGGTTGACTCCAAACTAAGATTTAAAACGCACACAGAAAAATTGACCCACAGCGAGTACAAGCGTATTCACAATTTGAATTTGTAAGAGATAACTGTACCTAGAAGAGCAATAATGACACTTCTGCCAGTAATTAATAATAATAGTAATGAATAATAATTATTAATTAATACTTAATTCAGGGATTCCACGAATTCGTTGTTCTGTCTCCGTAATTTCAGATTTCCGATAGAGCCTTTATTTTAAGGATCTAGTTTGAATAAGTAATGTTGCTGGTGGCCATCTTTATTTTCTGCGAAAGCGCATTCCATTGAGATTAAATATTTTGACGCAAGCAGTACATGCATCAGTATTTACAGTCGAAGAAAGAATATGTATGTGGGTATACAACATGTGTCCCATATCTATCCAAAAGGGGTGAAGATAACATCTGGTATGGAGTCTATATGAACAGTTTCAGCTCAAAATAAGTGACTCAAAGAATAGAATTATATCAAATTATCGGTTTCATATGTTTCTTGAATACTAATTTATAACAAGCGTGTCACAGCACTACGTTCAATTCGGTCACTGATCCGATCAATGTATTGAAATTTCAAATAAGTTTCATAAACATGTAGACAGGCGGATAAAAAACCCCTGCTATATCATTTGTTATCATCCAAAGCCCTATAAATTACATGGTGTATACGTTGGTAAACGGCTAAGTTTGGCGTCTTATCGGTTTAAACTTCTGTATTAAGTATTTTGTACTCCAAAGTTCTTCTGTTGCACTTTTATGATTTTTATTGTATAGAATATCAAGTCTAGTGTTATTAGTTTTTTGCCCAATGATCTATTTTATCAGTGGTCTCGATGAATTTGATTATAACTTTTTTATTTGTGCATCGACATAGAATTAAGCAGGAAATTACCTTGTTAAGAAGTCAACATAATTATCAAAATTATTGGAGCAATTCTGCATTTTTTAAATCAGTACCCAGTTATTGAGGTTTTTATAAGTAAAAATCATCATTATAGTTTAATTTATTAGCTAAGTATGTTTTATTTATCGTAATTAGTATTTATACACACTGTGTCTATCATCTTCTCTTCAACTCTCCTGTCGCAGGTCTGCTGGAAGAAATTTCTTAGGAAATAAGCAGCGCCTTTGTGCTCCTTTGTCTGTATTTATATGTTTTTTCTTTTGTAAGTGTCATGTGAACAAAAGAAAACAAATTGAAGACATATTTACTGAGGAAGGGCTATTACAGCGTCGAGGAATACCTAGATGACAAGCGATAACCATAATATTATTGTTTTAGATTAAAATTAATTTTAATGATATGTTGTCTATTGTTTTTATTTTTTATTTTTGTTTTATAATATCACTTTGATTAAATTTTGTTATTTTGTTTGTTATTTATAGCATAATTATAAATTTTATCTTTGACATTTCATTTTACAATTAGATGACATTACATGACATACTACGGACATTTTTATAACAATTTGTTTATTATTTTTTTTTCTCTTTTTATTTACATTTGACATTCTAGTTTTATTATTGATCATTCACAGACATTAAGATGACATATTATTAATCTGTTTTACACAATTTTTATTTAATTTATTATATTATTCTTGATTTTTTTATACACTAGTCTGATTTTTGTTTTTCCTTTTTATTTGACTAAATATTTTATTGTAAATACGATTACCTACTTATTGTAAATTGAATGTCGGCTTTTATCGTCTTGAATTTGTTATTTTCTTTGACATGTATCTCTTTGTTTGTTTTATCTGCATGGTATAGTTTTATTTTACAAAATTTCTACACGATGTATATTGTTCCGAAATAAATGACTGAGACTTTGAGACTTTGTGTGTGAATAAATAAATAAGTTAACAAAATAATAATAATAATAATTTACAATAATTATAATAATAATAATTTCTCTTTTATTTTCGCCTGTATTATATTTGTTTTTATAATTATCATCTACCAGTGAAAATTTCATTAACAAAATAATTTAAAAATACAGGATAGGATCTTGCGGCTAAATAATTATAGCCACTTGGATCGATCTTCAAAGTTGACCAACGTTGCCGAGGTCAGTGTGTGGATGGGTGACCACCTTAATATATTGTTATTCCCTCGGGCCTCGGATTGTATGTTAAGCCTTTGGTCCCGGCTGTAATTTGTACACATTTGACAGTCATTACGGGTAGTCAAAAGCCACATCTGACACTGGTCTGGCCAAACCCAAGGAGCACCACAAGCTGTATAAAAGCTGTATTTTAGTTTATTTTTATACCACAGGCTGTATAGTGAGGCTGTACAAGGGCTGTATAAGCGCTGATACAGCCCTTATAAGTAAAACTTGAGCCCATTCTTATACAGCCTAATGCGTTATTATGGCTGTACAGTAGCTGTAGAAGTAAAAAATAGGCTGTGATATAGCTGCAGTGGAGCTGTAGTATGGTGTAAAAGGAAACCACAGGAATAGAGTACCGTGTTACCCAGCTACTGGGTTGTGGAAGTCAGATAGGTAGTTGGTCAGATACTCAGTTGCATCCGGTTAGACTCAAACCCGACCCAAATATAGTTGGGAAAAGACTAAGCCGATGATGAAAATAATTTACTTCTAGGTAAGCGTGCGTCATCTTCGACCACATCATTGTTCACCGTCAAGTGAGATAGTGATTAAACGCTAGCCTATCATTATTAAAAAAAAACATTATAACTAAGTTAGTAAACACAGTAATAGCTTAAGATACCCGTAGATGCATTTCCCGCATTCTGAAGTGGCATTATTATAAGTGATTCAAATTAAAAGGAGTGAATGAGCTGTGTGGCCCAGAGAACACTCGCTCGGCTTATTGAAGTCAGTCGTGAAGGCTGGCACACAACTATGTATAATTTTGATTATCACTACTACTCTCATTATTTAACTTCCTATTGGACATGTAATGTTTTATAAAGGAAATATGATATAATTTATTTTAGTTAAGAAAGAAAATTTACACTTAAATAAACACTCTAAACTATATACAGTCGTGGTCAACTAATTAGGGACACTCTTTGGTTAAACCGAATTGTGAATTTATTTTTTATTTTCCAACGAGTCTAAACCATATTCCATATCTCTTACATGTAAGTATAATTAGTCATTTATGTACCCGATTATACAAACAATAACAACTTATTAAACATTAAACCTCTTTACAGTATAGCTGATAGATTATCGTAGTGCTATTTGTTCAAATAATGCTGGCTGGCCATTTAATTAGGGACACTGAGATATTGCGTTCTATTTTCAAAATTTGAATCTCAATACTTGTTTACATTAGGGACACTGAGATATTGCGTTCTATTTTCAAAATTTGAATCTCAATATTTTCTTCTCTTATTGTTTCGTGGTAGTTTTGGCGGCAATCCCGATATTTATTTTAAGTTTTGAAAAATATTTTGAAGAAAAATGGGTAAAAATAAAAGTTGCGATCCAACACTACGAAAAATTATCATGAAGTTTGTTGTCGAGCATGGTTGGCCATACCGAAGGATAGCAGAACATTTAAATTGTTCAAAAACTATGGTATACAATGCAGTGCAACATGTCAGACGCAATAACACAGATTTGAATGTGCCCAAAACAAAAAGATCGAGAAAAACAACTCCGCAAGAAGATAGAATGATAGCCAGGTTAGCTAAGAAAGATCCGTTTCTAGGCTCTATTTTAATTAAACACGAAGTGTTTGGGACAAACGAAAGAGCTGGTGTCTCAGCGAGGACCGTTCGACGACGTCTGGTAGAAGCAGGGTTGTTCGGAAGAGTGGCTCGCAAAGTACCGTTGTTGAAGAAAGAACATAGAAATGCTCGTTTGGCGTTTGCACGTAAATATGGACATTGGACCTACGCCCAATGGCAACATGTATTATTCTCTGACGAGACCAAGGTTAATTTGATTTCTTCAGATGGAAGGCAATACGTACGGCGTCCAGTAAAAGCGGAAATGAATCCAAGATTCACAAAAAAGCAGGTGAAACATGGCGGTGGAAACATTAAAATGTGGGGTTCATTTTCTGGACGTGGAGTGGGACCTGTGAGGAAAGTTCAGGGTAACTTAGACCAACATCAATACAAGGCAATATTGGAGGAAACGATGCTTCCCTATGCTGAGGAGCATCTCCCTATTATATGGACGTTTCAGCATGATAACGACCCGAAACATACCGCCCGTTCAGTCAAGTCGTTTCTTACCAGTCAGTCAGTATCGGTGCTAGATTGGCCAGCAAATAGCCCGGACCTTAACCCAATCGAGCACCTTTGGCACGAAATCAAGAAAAAAGTAGCCACTTATCGTACCACAACTTTAGATGAACTTAATGAAGCTTTTTGTGAGGCATGGGCAAACATTCCTGTCGAAACATGCCAGAAACTGATAATGTCTATGCCACATCGGTGTCAAGCGGTGATTACTAACAAAGGTTTTGCTACTGGGTACTGATTTTACACGAAATAAAATGGAGCTGTTAAAGATATTATAATACTGCAGATTATTAGTTTTGTTTAACTCTATTTTTCATTATAGTTTACTGTCCTTAATTAAATATCCAGCTACAGAATTATACCTTAAAATTGAATACATGTTCAACCTTTGATATTAAATACTTTTTTCTATTTATTTATTCTTTTATTTACAGCCATTTAAAGCATAATAATCGGACCAAAATATGCAAATAATAGTTACTGAGAAATCAATAGGGTTTTATATTTGTATGTACATAACCGGTTATTGTTCTTCACTATCTTGCATGTCCCTAATTAGTTGACCACGACTGTATATCTAAAAATAATCTAAAATATAGCGTCCAGAAATTCGTGAGCATCGCTGTCCACTGGTAATGTGCCCAAAAGACTGGCTGCATTGCCACGTTGTATTTTATTTTACTTTTATTTTTTATTTTATTCAAGAGGAACAACAAACAGCCACGTTATAAAACATAGAGACAATAAATACACTAAAAGAACTATAAACAATATTGCAGCCCACAACGCTGTTCACAGATTAGTAATTGGATACGATACAGTGAAAACAATACTCGCTAGGGTTACAAATGCATCATATATATAGGATAATACTAACTTAAATCAACTTACTGTGATATATATGTATATAATGTGTACGGTATAATGTATATAATTTATATGCTTATCCTCATTCCTCCTTATGTAATGCTTATCCTCTGTCCAAGGTAAAAGTCAGCCCTTGGGTCACGCAAAGTGTCGACTAGGCGTCTGGAAAGGTCTTTAAATAATTTGTGAGCACTCGGACCTCACAATCCCAGGGTTTCAAGGATAAATGTTTCTATTCAACAAATAAGTTTTTAAATGAAAAATTTTACTCAAAATTTAAGTTAGACGACGACTTGCCTGTATAATCCCAATAATATTCTTAATTTATTGTACAGATTTTAATTTTATTTCTATGACATGGTAGTGAATAATTTTTGACATTGTATTTAATAGTAGTTAACGTTTTCCTTGGCATTTTAGTAATTGGTTTTATTTTGGCACAATGTTCTATCTATTCTTTAAACATTGGTACGCTGGAAACAGCAGAATATTATGGTCAACATATCATGTGTAACAACTTTATAACTATATTCTTACAAGAAAAATAAATCTATCAATCTCAAAATGCTGAAGGAAAACATTGTTAAGAAACCCACATATTCCAGGGTCGAAAAACCCACATACACGTGATATCCATGTATCCGCACTAGGTCTGCGTGTTGGATTACGTCTCATCCCCTCTCATAGAAGAAAGTTACAGGCTGACTATGTAAAATATAGTAACTGTCTTGATCATATACACCACGCTCGTATACTTAGCTATTTTGCTAACGATCAATACCAATGATGCTTGCACTGTTATTTAGAGCCGGGATATTGGTGCTTGAAGCGACCATCTTCCTAGCTCGTCTTGCTGTGCTGGCGCTGCCGCTGCGGCTGCTGAGAACCTCAAGCCGCGGAAATATAATAACCTTATTGGTAGTTGTATTTTCGAGCCGTTTGGGGTTGAAACCTTGGGGTCGTGGGGTCCGAGTGTTCACAAATTATTTAAAGATCTATCCAGACGCCTAGTTGACACTTCGCGTGATCCAAGGGCTGGCTTTTACCTTGGACAGAGGTTAAGCATTGCCATGCAACGTGGCAATGGCACCAGTCTTTTGGGCACATTATCAGTGGACAGCGATGCGCACGAATTTCTGGATGCCATATTTTAGTTTATTTTTAGATTTGTTAAATAATTTAATTGACCTAAATTATATAAAATATATCCAATTTATTATGTTAAAATTAATAATTATTTAATGATAAAAAAGCGAGTATTGCTTAGCTTAGTTAGATTTCAAAGTAACGGATTAAGAACAAACCAACTAAGGCTATGAGTACAACGATATGAATTGACCAGTAGTAAACTATGTTAACCTAACTACTTCTTAATTGCTCACTCATAATAGCTGACGTTTCAAACTTGTACAATGTATATCCTACCCTCCTTATCCTTACCTATGACCTTAGACAGATCTTAAGAAGTACAATCCCTTAAATTATCTTTGTACAGCAAAATTTACATATAAATGGGCCGTTACTTGAGTTGGTTAGCCATCCTAATGGCTGTTTGTATTATATACCGCTGTTCATAGCACTCGTAATCTGAATTTAACCGAATGATAATAGGATACATAATAATATAGAGCAGTTTGTTTATATTAAAGTTAATACTTTTATCCAAGGATTGTACGTATTCGCTGTTCTGTCTTTGTAATTTTGGATGAGTTTCTGATGGAACCTTACTCTAAGGATCTAGTTTGACTTTAAGAAAGCCAGTGGATTAAGGTTACGGCCAAATAGAGGCCAAGATCTAGAACAGACTATGATACTGTAGATGAGAGATCACAAACAATGTTTCTGTTGGTGGAAGAATTTGTTGGGTTTGTGATATTGCTACAGTTTAAGGAATTACATGGTTGAATGACGCACAAAATCTGTCAGAAAAAGACTGGCAGAAAATAATAAAAATAAAATGAAGTGGTATTAATCGTTATTTTTCTGATACTACTGAGTACAAACCACTGCCTGTTAATACTACAGAAAAAACATCTAGTGTTAATTCCATAAAATACCTGTAATTCTTCATAGTTGAATGCAACACCTCTCTTCCGCCTGCAAATATATGCACCCACACAGTGTACAACACAGTTGACAAGTGCCCAATATTGTCTGTCATGGACAGCGCACTTATACATTTTTAGATTCCTATTATTAAAATTATTTATTTTGCGAGTAGAAAAATATAAAGTCCACTTTGTAAAAAAAGAGAAAGAGTAAAAATATAAAAAATAAACTATCTCAGACCTAACAAGTATTTGCATATGACCTTTTCAAAACTCATGCAAAGATTTTGTAAAAAAAAATAACAAAAATATTTCTTTTTGCTGAGTTCTTGCTCAATTAGGATTGAGCATATAGAGCAATAGGTTTGATGCAGTTTAAGTGTAGCGATACGGTTACTCAGAAAAAAAAAGAAAACACAACTTAGTTCGTTTTTCATTTCGAAAATACCATTTCTGAAGTATGTGCTCATAATTTGCATGCCTGAAAACTTCGGAAGTTTAAAAATTGTCGAAATTTTGTCCCACCTTTATTGTGGGTTCCGCATCTTGGTTTTTCTGCCCCGTTATGATGGTAAACAAAAACTTTATATATAAAGCTAGCCCATGATTTTGATTTTACTAAAACAAAAAACAAAATCAATATATAACACTATAATATCTTCAATCACCACAAAATCGTGTTGTAAGAGTGATTCATTTTAAAAATATTTAAATATTTTCTTCGAATCGGTTCTAAACAATTTTTTTGCTTATTTTTATTTCGATTGATATGTTTTTAATACCCTATGAATCAACTTGTCAGCCTCAGTTTTTAACCGACTTCTGAAAAAGGAGGAGGTTCTCAATTCGGATGTTTGTTTGTTTTTTTTTTTTTTTTTTTTTATGTTTTTTCGGGCATAGCTCCGTCGCTCGCCAACCGATTTGAAAAATTCTTTTTTTGTTGGAAAGGGTATACTTCCCAAATGGTCCCATGAAAATTTTATCGACATCGAACAAGCCGTTTCTGAAAAATCAACAAAAGTCTAAAAAAAATATTTACATTGATGACCTTTTCGGTTACTCTATATTGTGTTTTTTGTTCGCGCGTTTTTAGTTTTTTGTAGTTGACATTTTGGCTTTTATAACTAGATTAATTACAAATTGACCCACTAAAAAGCGCGAAAATAAAAACTTTATTGCAAAAAATAAAACCGACTTCCATATCAAAACACTACAAAGCCAAAAATTATTTTAATTTCGGAAGGCGGTGTGAAAAAAAGAAAATACAAAACCAATAACACCGACTACCGAAATTAAAATTATTTTTGGCTTTGTAGTGTTTTGATATGGAAGTCGGTTTTATTTTTTGCAAAAAAGTTTTTATATGACTAAACTTCTAAGAAGATGAATACGATTTTGCTGTTTTGTATAGGTTTTTTAGTTTTCTTTTGAGTTTCCATTCACACTGAATATGTTAAAACCAAAGTGTTCTAAAGCACTGGGTCAATACTCACTGTCTTGTATTTATGACCAACCAACAATGTTCGAATGCTATTATCGAAATGACAAAATATACCGTTCTAATACCGTGATATTTCGACAGCGTTTGCAATCTCAAACATTTTGACGCTTTGGTCATTGGCTTCACCATACTACAATATACAAGGTACAATGTCGTCTGGTCAAGGAATGATTTAGAATTTATAAATAGAATAGCCTGAACCGGAATCAGTTCAAGCTGATACAATGAGGAGAATATTTTAAAAACAAATACAGTTCTGCGTGATCATATCGATTAATTCAGAAGCGTCAATAACTATGGCTAAGGAGTCAGTCTTATTTTATTTTATATTATTATATTTAGCTTAGCTGGAGGGGATAACAAGATTGCTAGTAATGAATGAAAATGCTAGATTATAGGTATTTATATTTTTATAGCATTAATATAAATATGTATTTTAACTGTATGTATGTATATACATATTTGTTTATTATATCATTATATTTATAGCGTTTGTTTATTATATCATTATATTAGCGCCTTTGTGCTCCTTTGTCTGTATTAATATTTTTTCTTTTGTAAGTGTCATGTGTGTACATAAATAAATAAATAAATAAAAACCAGGCTGTAACTTTCCCACTGCTGGACCATGGGCTTCTTCTATATTAGAAGGAATGGGCCGTCGTCCACTCCATCCAATTTCAAAGGATATCGGATGCGAGTTTCCCCATGATGTTTATCTTCACCGTTTTGAGAACAGTGTTGGTCCCATTATCAGACTAAGTGTAAATATTTGTTTTCATACGCAGAATGTATGTCTCTCTTCTTTGTCGCTTCTCTCTTGACAGAGCAGTCTTGGTCACGTCGAGGCGTCCGCGTTGGTGGTAGGGACGGGCACTTTCCGCACGTTCTCCCGCCATCTGTCCTTATTGGCAGAGTACCTGGTGAACTCAGGTACGCTGATTTCTAGTGCTGATTTCACCTGGTCAGTCCAGCGCATATGTAACCTGCTACATGACCTGGTTCCCTCCACCTTTCCTTGAACGACCAGCCGCTCTATGGAGTCCTTCCCCCGCCTAGAGACCAAAGTAAAGCAGTATGCGCGACTGTACTACGGCCGACAGACGCAGCGTGGTGACAGCTCCTGAAGTATGGACACGTTAGTGTGCACGTAATTTTTATTTTCAAGGGAAGATTATGAATTACTTCTGACGCTTTGGGTGGAGTGTAAGGGATAGTCAGAGTTTTACTGATTGAAAACCCACCCGGTTTCATTCCAGAACCGCTGTTTCTTATAAGAACATTCCTGCAAAAATGTTCGTTATTTGTCAGTGATAAAAAATAGAAGACATGGACACCACTGCATTCCAAATAAAACAATATTTTTTTGTTAATATCGTGTATATATTTTCGTTGCTAGACTTTCTTCACAAGGAACCCCAAAAATAATCTACAGTCACCGCTCCACATTTTCAGCCATCAAATGTGCAAAGCACATTCGTCTTGCTTTGCTGCGAGATTTGAACCGTTACTTGAGTGTTTCAAAAAGTCTCTTTCATAAATCAAGTATTTAGCGTTTGTACGAAAAAGTCTGGATATTGAGTTAAGAATAAATGCTCCTTGTTAATGTGGCAAACTACTTACATAAAACGAGATTTTTTTAATAATGTCAACGAAAGGAAAATGTTTATTGATGTTAAAAGATAAGACGTGTAAAAGTGATTGTAATGACTAATGACGCATAAAAGTGTTATTTATAACCGATTTGCAAAACAGATATCATGTAATTTTTATTATTTAAGTTTTTTATAACTTCATGATGTGTAGGTACACATGTTATTGGTACTTATATAATAACGCTAAACTATGTATTTTACTCATATTATTTGAATGCAAAATGCGTGTGCTATTGTCATACCTATCTTTAAATAAATGAAATGATATTATAATACATTTTATCAACTACGCATGCTTCTCAAGAAAGATTTTGTTAACGTTATAATTTTACTGCTTATTTATTAGATTATGAGATAACTCTAGACTCTGACTAAGAACAATTCCGTTCAAAACGAGTATAACTTAAACGTAGTTACCTCCGTTAAAATTACATAGAACTTCGTAAAGTTACGGCCGGACGTGTGAGGTAACAATCACTCATGCGCTTGGACATGGAGATACAGACGTGTCTCCCAAACCCTCAACAAACTTTTTTCCAGGTGAGAAAATCATTTAATGACTCCTACCAATCTGTGTGGAGCGGAAGGGAGTGTAAGACTTCTACTGACTGAAAACCCACCCTCTTCCTTTACTGCCCTTATGTTCCGGGGCCGTGGTATCTCGCTAGAATATTCCCGTAACCCCAGCAGAAAATGGCCCCTTCGGGCCTCGTCTATACTTCAGACTGCTCTTTGTGGTATGCGTGGAATATGACGCGCCGTCAGTAGGTTGAAATTGGGGTTTCTGGATCAGATGAGATCCAAAAACACCCAATTTCAACCATCATGAATGACACCCAATTTCAACCTACTGCCGTCGACTTGGGCCTGGTCCTTACCGGACGGTGAGCTACCCCTGCTCGCCGCCCGCAATTCCGCGCCTACGGTGGCCGGAGATCGGTTCATAACTTAGCACCTAGTTTCTTTTTTCCTTCTTTTGCAAACATAATGTCATTATGTGAATAGTTGTGCGATTGGTTGCTACGTTTTGTGTATCGGGTTGGATTCAAGCACCGAACAAAGCTAGTATAGCCTTCAGATAGTTATTCCCGGTCTAGATATTTGAACATGTTAGTTTAAAAGTTTGTCAATGCACTCGATAATACAGGAAAATTTCCTAGAATGGGTTACCATGTTTATATTATATACAAGGTGGGGAAGATGATACGACCATAAATGAAAACACCGACAATATTAATCCTGAGGAAACCGTGGTGAGGACAAAATAAAATGTGACAAAATAAATAAAAAATGATATTTTCAAAAATTGCAATTATACGAATAAAAGTATGAAATTGCCGTTTTGTAGTGAAATATGCTTTGAATTGACTTAAAACCTTCATGTTGTGAGAGTTTTTTGTGCTTAAACGCAGGATATTTGACTCTGAGTTGAAGCACAGTAGCTAAATAAATAGAGCCTGTAGAGAAATATGAAAATAGAAAACATATCCTGATTTTTTTTGTACAGTCTAAGGAGATCATCATTTAGGCTATGGTAAATTTATGGTCGTATTATCTTCTCCACTTTGTATATTATTTACCTGGTGGTAAGCGATGATGTGGTAAAAGATAAAGCACGATTACCGAGAAATAACCTTTCCAGTTGAATTAGAGACCCCAGGTTATAAAAACAGACAAATAAATATGGAAGACTAGCTTCTGACTTGGCTCATGATATTTTTTTGTTTAAAATACGTAGCCTATATCCTTTTCCAGTAACGAATCTATCTCTGTGCCCACATACATAACTTATAGACAGAGTAACTTTTACGTTATTAAATAGTTATCTATATATATATAACTCAAAGGTGACTGACTGACTGACATAGTGATCTATCAACGCAAACCACTGGACAGATCGGGCTGAAATTTGGCATGCAGGTAGATGTTATGACGTAGGCATCCGCTAAGAAAGGATTTTGCGAAATTCCCACGGGATCGGGATTTACACGGGAAAAACTTCCCACGCGGGCGAAGCCGCTGGCACAAGCTAGTTTTTTTATAGTTTAAAAAAAAATATCATCTTTGTTTCACACTAGAAGAAGAGAAACTCCTCTTATATCGTGGGTGCATATTTGCAAACTCCCAACAACCCAGACATCTATTAACAGCAGGGATAGCACGTAACAAACACTTGCATCATTAAACCCAGTCACTTCCCCATAAAATTAACCCGTAATTTACCTTCATATTTGTTCGCTCGCTAGTGCAACACTGACTAAAAATGCATGAGTGCGTTGTTTTCCGCGAACCCCCTCGGGAGTGGAATATTTAAACAGTGAAGGTTCGTTTAGGACCATGATTTATTTGTTCCGGATCAAATCAACGTGTGGTTAGTGTACTGTGTTCTGTTAGTTCGCTGTGTAATAAATGGTTTGCGAGTAATGTGGGACTACTTATTGCTTTCAAAGCGGTCTAGTCATTTTATGGAATTCTACGGAGACTAACAATTTTGAGAGTGTTCTTCTTTCAAAAATAAGAATGTTTTAGTAACTAATTATCAAAGATTGGAATGACTTACAGCTGGGATAATGTTTTAATTTTTTTTTTATTCTTTTTAAATAAATATCAAGATTTTATGTTATTGAAGTGCATTGTAAAATAACGCTTCTCCTTAAGCCCCAAACACTGCGGGAGACATCCCGAGCGCCAGCGATCGTGAGCCCATTTCCAGCCTCCATAGTTGTGGACCTGTGGACGGCGAGCAAGGACAGCTCATCATCAGGTTAATGGCCAGGCCCGATTCAATGGCGCTTCGTGAATCACGGGCACCTCAAATAGTAGTCAGCACCAATTACGGTGCCCGAAAGAGCGAATGCCTGCCACAGTTAGGAGTGTTCTAACGAGATACCGCGACCCCAGAAAAACAGGGTGGGGAGGAATAGGTTGGGTTTTTGGTAAAAAATACGTAATAGTATTAGTACGTGACGTACATTGCCTATGCAGTGATTTACCCTAGTCATGGGTTTTCTCGCCCCTTTCGGGATAGTATGAGAAATCCTCAAGGCTTACCCAAATAAACAGGCTATCTATCCCATATAAAAGTCTTTATTAACCGATCAATCAATCCGTTCTATGAAAGATACGTAACTGAAGCATTTTGTAGCATGTACCATAATAGTACCATCTCAAGCCGAACGTCAATCTATCAAATCATCTATGGAATACCAGTTATATACCAATTTTCTAATATTTCTAACGTTGGTGATCGATATGCCTTCCTAAAATGATACAAAGTTGTCCCAAATTTGATATGAAACATTGTTCCGTATTCCATCAGCAATTGGGCAGCTAAAATGTTTGGTTCATTATTATTTTGTACGAGCGTAAATAGCTCCTTCTATGTGTTGATGGTGATCATCCGGCTGGTTTTAGCGAGGAAGAAAACCCACACTCCAGGGCCCCAATTCTGCTATTTTTATAAATTTGTCATTCCATCACGATCCCATTGTCAATTCCGCTTCCGACGCTCGCCCGCGACAGTCGTGCCGCTCCGCGCTCTCGATCGTTCCGTGCCTGAGTCATCGCAACGCTTCGTCACGCCCGCCGTGACGTCACTCGTAGTCGCCGACTACGACGCCTGGTCCGGATCCGCCTTTTTCGAGGCGGTGAAGGATTTCCTGTTTCTATAACAGAGTATCGTCAAAAACAATTTGGTTTGGCCCCTTCAGGGTAAAACCACAGTTTCGTGGTCCTTGGTTGGAAACCTCACGGTGTCAACAATACCAAGGGGGTGCTGACCCGACGCACCCGCTGATCCCCTTCAGGGTGAAGCAGTCAATTGGAGTCGAGTGCTAGGTTTTGGCCTTGGGGGATCTCCTAGTCAAACCTAGTTACTGAGTTTCCTTTTCAGCTACACACCTAGTGTCGGTTGGGTGTGTCTACCCCTTCGCACTAGACCCAATAGGGCCCGGTTCGCACAATAAGACTGGCGACCGGTTACAAGCTTAGGGCTCACCATTAGGTACTCACCTCCCAGTCTCTACCCGACTGGGAGGGTTACACATCCCCGGACCCATCCATCCGGGGAGTTAGGTCAGTTAGGCTTTAAATAGGTCCCCCGCGGGAGAGAAATCTCCAAAATTTCCCCATTATATTTTTGATCCATTCGCCAATCATGGCAAACTCCAATATTTTGGAGATATTGCTAAAAATCCTTAAGGAATTTCCGCCAAATATGGCGGAATAATCCAGCGTGAAATCGCTAACTGTCCTCCGGCTACCGAAGCCAACGTCGCTGATTTTAGTGACGCACTTGACAGCCCATTATCTCCCCCGCTTGCTGATCAAGGCATTCCGGTTGGTCAATTCACGGAAGTGTTTATCAACTCCGATCCCATTGTTCATCGAACAACGAACGACTTCCAGGTAGATAGCCCTCTATCGCTCCCGCCCGCCGACAATGTCGTGCCGACCGCCCAATTCCCGAAATCATCCATTGTTTCCGGCCCACCTACTAATCCCATTGTTCATAAAACAATGGACGCCGCGCAGGTGTGCGCTGCAGTTGAATTCCGTGAAATGGACACCACCGAACCTGTGTCCAATAACAACTCCGACAATGATTTGTCATCATGCCCCTCGTCCTCGGAAGACGACTTTCAAGTCGTCACCGGTGGCAAGAGGAAGAAAGGGAAAACCTCCCAGGTCAGCAAGGCCAAAAAGACCACCGCGTCGCCCCCGTCCCCAACTCAAACGCCCGTTCGACCTGCTAGCCCCGTCCCAACTACCTCTGCTCGCGCGCAGAATAGTCGTCCCCCCAGCCCGATAGCCCAAACTTCCTCAGCCCAGAGGAAGCAACGCCCTCCGCCCCCCTTTTACATCCAGGACAAGGGTAAATGGACTGATGTGTCCAAGATGTGTGTTGATCGAAAGATCAACTACACAAACGCCCGTGCCTGCCAAAATGGCATTAAAGTCACCGTCCCTACGTCGAACGACTATAGGGAACTATATCGCGCCCTCCGTGAAAGGAATATTTCCTTTCACACTTTCTCCTTCCCCGAGGACACGCCCACTCGTGTTATTATTAAACGTGTCCCTAAAGAAATCCTAGTACAGGATATTAAAGACGACCTTGCCGATCAAGGTATACCAGTGATCGCCGTCCATCGCTTACATAAAGCGAGAGGCGGTGATTTGTACGACATGGTTCTTGTCATTTGTGAACCAACCGAAGGTCATCACCCGATTTTCAAGATTAAGTCCATTTGCTCCCTATCCGGTATCTCAATTGAAAAGCCCTACAAAACCGCAACAGTGGGACAATGCCACCGTTGCCAACTGTATGGCCATGCGCAGAGCAACTGCTATGCGACTCCCAGATGCGTCAAGTGTCTGGGCGAGCACAGCACTGCGGACTGCCCTCGGCCCAAAGACCGAACCCTCTGTTCGGAACCACCCAGCTGCGTTCTCTGCGGCCAGACCGGTCACCCGGCAAACTACCGCGGCTGTCCCAAAGCCCCCAAACTCGCTCCTAAATTAGCGAAGCGCGCCAACGCCCGCCAACAAAGAGAGGCACCTTCCTCTCAAATTCCCCAACGTCTCGCTCCTCAGAGACCATCCCCGTGGAACAGGCTAAACCACGAAAAAGCCTTTCCCTCCTTGGCCACTGCCAAACCTTTGCAGGCACTGATGGATATACCCATCACAGCGCAGATCCTGCCTATAGCCGTGGCTCCAGAGGCCACAGCCAGTCCCCAACCCGAGCCTCAAACCACTGCTGCTCCTGCAGCCAAACAACCGCCCAATCCCTCACCCGTCGCGCACGGCGAGTCTTGCGGCCAGACTCTACTGCGCCACTATAGAATATTTATGACCCGCCAAGCCAGGTCTCTCCGCGATGCCCTTCTGGCTGCCGAGCAGCAGAATAACGGCAAAATTACGACGGCAATGTACAGCCAAATATTCAGCACACACAGTGATGTCGTGCTAGGCCTCGACCAGATGGATGCGATGGACTGATCCAATGGATTCCCAACGCACAAACCACACTAGGCCTCGATCCCTCAAATTAGGTTTTTTCAACGCCAATGGCATTTTCAACCAACGCGCCGAAATAACTAAATTCCTCCGCGACCACCAATTAGACGTCCTCCTTATACAGGAGACCCTTTTGAAACCCCACCGCGCTGACCCCAAAATTGCGAATTACCGTCTAGTTCGCAATGACAGAACACGCTGCCACGGCGGCGGTACCCTTATTTATTATAGGAAGGAGTTATACTGCATCCCTCTGACCCCAGCCGCGCCTCTCTCTCACCTAGAGTACTCTGCCTGTCGACTAGGCATGACTGGTCATCCTCCGATAACCATCATCTCTGCCTACCATCCCCCACCATCGGTCGCGTCTCTTGCTTCAGACGATCCTATCGCGCTCACCAGCGATCTCACGACTCTCTTTGGCCTGAGTGACTCCGTCTTACTAGCGGGCGATCTCAACGCCAAACATCCCGCTTGGAACAGCAACACGACAAATGCCAGAGGCAGAATCGTGTATAACCTAGGCGCGACCCTAAACTATGACGTCATCGCTCCGATGACTCCCACCCACTACCCACACGACCCCAACCATAACCCCGATGTCCTCGATGTGGCGCTCTTAAAGAATGTAAACCTCCATTTACACTCCATAGAAGCGCTTCACGAGCTCAACTCGGATCACCGTCCCGTTATCCTACACCTAGGTTCCCGCTCGGGTAACCATGATCCTACCCAACCTCCTCCGACCCAATTGATCACCGACTGGAGGAAAGTAAGTGAAAAACTGAAATCCACCACGTCGCCTCAATTGGACACCATTCCTGACCACATAGTCTCAGTCGCTGACACGACGGCGGCGATCGACTCGCTTACAGATCACGTACAATCCGTCCTGAACGATTGTTCAAGGGAAGTTCCTGTAGTGGAAGACCACCGCTGGAAACTTCCGGACGATGTACGGAATCTGATAACCGAGAAGAACGCAGCCATCCGTGCGTACAGCGCTTTTCCCTGCGCCGCAAACAAAGCTCACATGCGCAACTTACAGCGTGCTGTAAGGAAACGCATTGCCGAGCAGCGTAATGCGAGCTGGGACAAGATGCTGAGTGAACTTGAGCCCACCCATCTTGCCTTCTGGCAGCTTCAGAGGAAGTTACGATCCACTGAAGAGGCCACAATGCCTCCTCTCATTCGTCCCGATAAGAGTGTCGCCTTCGATAACTCTGAAAAAGCAGAATGCCTAGCCGACAGCCTAGAGTCCCAATGTTCTCCCAGCTCTCAACCAGTAGACCAAGCCCACCTCGATATGGTGAACGCCGAAGTCGAACGTAGAACTTCCCTTCCGCCCGTCGAAGATCCCGATAATCCACTGGCCCCCATCACTCCTGATGAGGTCCAGGATATCATTAAAAGTCTCCAACCACGAAAAGCCCCTGGCTCCGACGGCATCACCAATAGGGTTTTCAAACTTTTCCCCGCCCAGCTTATAGTGCTAATGACTGCCATCTTCAATGGCGCATTGAGCAATAATATGTTCCCTACAACCTGGAAACAGGCCACCGTCATAGGTATTCCCAAACCAGGCAAGCCCAAGTCTGACCCGTCTAGCTACCGTCCCATTAGCTTACTCAACGTCCTCGGTAAAATCTATGAAAGGCTTATATATAAGCGGCTCAAAGATTTTGCCGAAGCAAAGAGTCTAATACCCAATGAGCAGTTCGGATTTAGAACCGAACACTCATGTATCCAACAAGTCCACCGCATCGTAGAACACGTCAGCGCCGGCTTCCAACGGGGCGCAATAACGGGAGCCTTATTCTTCGACATAGCGAAAGCGTTCGACAAAGTCTGGCACAATGGCTTAATCTATAAGCTATACCAACTCGGCGTGCCTGACCGTCTCGTGCTCATCTTACGGGACTTTTTATCGAATCGCACCTTTCGTTATCGAATTGAGGGGGAGCTTTCCTCCCCCCATCCCATTCGCGCAGGAGTTCCTCAAGGCTCCGTACTATCCCCCCTCGTTTTCACGCTATTCACTAGTGATATTCCCAAGCATAAAAATACCCAGCTAGCCCTATTCGCCGACGATACGGCTATCTATTATACCGGTCTTAAACCCGATGCCATCGCTCGCACTCTCCAAACTTCCGCAAACACTCTGGCCAAGTGGTTCCGGAAATGGAGAATCGAAGTCAATCCAGATAAAAGCCAGGCAGTCCTCTTTTCTAAACCGCGGATAAACCCACCCTCCCCCCGTCCGATTACCATGTACGGCAAGCCGATCCCTTGGGAAAAGCAAGCCAAATACTTAGGCGTGGTCCTCGATAGACACCTCTCCTTCGCTGAGCACATAAAGCAGGCACGTTCGCGCGCCGCTTTCGCTCTAGGTAGGCTCCACTTCATTCTTAGCTCTCGCAGCAAGTTATCACTCAGGTGCAAGCTGCGTATTTTCACCGCGGTCATCCGTCCCATCATGACCTACGCCTGCGTTGTTTTCGCACACGCAAAGCCCTACCTCCTCCACAAGATGCAGACCCTCCAAAACCGATTCCTCCGTAGAGTCACGGGAGCCCCCTTTTATGTTCGAAATGAGCTTCTTCACGTAGATCTCAAGATGCCCACCATCCAGCAGTTCATGAAACGTGTCTCCAAGCGTTTCTTTGAAACTTCAATCCAACATAGGAATCCCCTTATCGTATCGGCCGCCCAATACGAACCCTCGCGTATCTCTAAGATTCGCCGACCAAGGCATACCCTAGTCACTCCCGATGACGCAATCACCCTGCTCCAAGAGAGCCGTAGGGAAACAAGTACAGTGGCACACAAACACAAAAACCGACCGTCCTTCCGTCCTCGCCGCCGAGGCCCGCCGCGACGTCCCCGTAATAGTCCACCCCGACCCTTGCCAGAGCCAGCCCGCGACGCTGAGCCAGTAGCTTTAAATTCCCTTATTAATAATAATAATGATATGATCCAGCCTGTCCCTAGCTGCTCTCCCCTGCGACGCCCTAAGCCGAGGTCCGTACCCCACAGGGGGTGCCCTCAGCGTGTAGTCGCCTAGTTTGTAAGTTTTTTAATAAGCCCTGGCTGGAGGCTTTAATTAATTTATTAATTAAGGCAACCACAGGCAAGTCCGGTTAAGCAGCCGACAACCTCAGAGGTTGACCTGCGAGATGCCACACACAAAAAAAAAAAAAAAAAAAAAACGATCCCATTGTCATTTTGCTAATAGTTCGTAATCTACTAAATTCATAATGGTTGGTCAGTAGTCTCGTATTAGAATGACATTGCCGTATTGCCATTGTTATAAAACCGGTTAGTAGTAATGATTTTCGAAAAACTACCCCTAAATTTGAACATTTATTCATGCCAAATTTTATTTCTATTTAATTTTTACATATTATTTCGTTCAATGAAGTGTCAGTGGTTGACCATTGGAAAGCCATTATATTAGTAGATTACCAAACTTGTCAAAATCAACAATTTTGAAATCAATGATAGACTATTTTGACACTATTGTAATAGCAGACTAGTTCTCCTGGTCGTTTTCCTCAAAAATTCAGACGCGTTTGGAAGATTTCCCGCAGTCAACAAATAAAGGTGTTAGAAATACACATTTGCCTGCTATATTTTGTAGGTTAAGTTAAAATAGGTGAAAGTTATCAACTTGTTAAGGTACGTAAATTTTGTGAGTCATTTTGTTGTAGTATTAATTTGTATGTAAGTATAGTAACCTCATTAGTGTTTGTATTCTCGAGCAGTTTGTGATTGAAAACCTGGCTGCGTCGAATAATATTGACAAGGCTGGTTGACAATCACTGACTTATGATCCAAGTATACAATTAAAAAGGCGTAAAGATATAATCCTGAAAATACCACAAACAAGGACCATGTTTGCCAGTATGCAACTCCGTAAAAGGTCAGCTCACCTATATAATATAATCAACAAACACATTTATATATACCCAAGAAATAATTACGATGGTAAAAAAATGTTAACAGAATGGGTGAAAACTCTTACCTACAGTGAGACTGAGAAACTTCTCCAACATTCACACTAACACTACCAATTGCATGTATACACATACAACCTTTCACCTCCCCTCTCTCACACATACAAACATGCACACACACACACGACATATACACACAACGCTACATCACTACTCAAAAACACACAGACACACATCACAACTTAAACACACACGTTCACAAATTTTCAATTTTTTTTTTTTTAAATTACTTTTAAGTTCCTTTTACAGTGTTTAATAGTATTATTCTTAATTGTATCTATTAGTTATGGAAGAGCGGAGTCTCCTAATACAGACATTGTTTGTCTAAAAGGAGGCTCCAATCACTATGCTATGTTGTACGAAAACTGTTTTTGTCAATAAATAATTATTTATTTATTATTTATTATTTATTAACTGAAGGGCTGGCTTTTTCCATAGTGTGTTAGGTATATTCTCTTTGGCTTTTACTTTGGCCAGAAGAGAGCATTATCATATAACTATGCCCATGCGAAATTTACCAGCGACAGACAGCGTTAAATAGACGGGCACATTAATATTTTTTGTTTTAATTGAACTAACAATAAGTTAAGCTTTTTACTAGTTGCTAGAAAAATTATGGAACAATGGTCTGAGACAGATAAAAAAAAAACACAAAAAATGAGAGCGTATTGTGTCAATTTAATCTGTGTTTTTTAATTATTTATTATGAGAATAAATTGTATGTTTCATAGAATTTTCTTAAATCTTGAACACAACCAAATCTTCAAAGCTATACAAATTTCAAGCCAACTATAGCAATATTTTTAGTACCCATCGTAAAAATCATAAATTGGCATCCAGAATTTTACTTATTTCACATTCGAAGTAGCTTTTCGGTAAGAAGCGCCATTTTAGAACTGATGCCACATCACGCCACGTCCATCAATAACGACTTGGCTCTTATATTGGACGGAAAATTCAATAAAATTTCGTTAGTCGATTCCATAGTTTGTGCGACCAGAACTTGGCTTCATTTGTTGCAGCCTAGACTTTTGAATGGCTGTAACACATGTCTGTAATGTTATTTTAACCCAGCATTTGCGTAATGGTCAGAAAAAGTCAGATTTAGATCGAGTTTAGTTGGCATTTTTAGAGTTATATACGTTTTTATATTAGCAAGACTTACTTTTGGTCCTAAACTAAGCACAGATTGTATTTAGACCCTACTAGATACTAGTTTCACTAAAAAGTATATAATTCAATAAGCGAAAATGGCAATAAAGTTATCACTACCGTTTGTTTTTTATAAGCTGCGATAAATTTGTTACGTCATTTTGTACACTCTACGCAGTACAGTCTATAAATATCAACATTTTCATATTTAAATTTTTAAAGGCAAAATTTATTAACTTAACTAACTAAATAAATCAACACGCAGTCATAAAGCCTTCATACATAAAAAATGTGCGAGTTTAAAAGAAAAACTTTCACGGCGTGGTGAAAATTCAATCGAGCGTGCAAAACGTAATTCAATACCACGAACTTTAAAAGTCACTCCAAAATCACAAAGAAATCGTTTGACTAAAAATTCTGGAAACCCTTGAAAGGAATGCAGTCCAACTCAACCGAGGGGTACATCTTACAAATAAGGAGGGAGACTTGGTATTGTGCGGAACCTTCAAAACCAGACATACTAATCGACCCTTTTGAAATTTCCAACTAACGGGAAACTCTCGTATTTCCATTACAATAAAAATGTGATCCGAACATCTAGAAATGCCTGCGCGATATTCACGGATCATAAAATCGCATTCGCTCTTTGAATACAACACGTCTGGTTTAATTTGACCCCTATAATCTCACTGTCGGTGCTTGGTTTTCACCAATTAGGGAAAGGGAAGACGTGTCACTATATTTTGGTTTTCATATCCGAAAGTGGTCGTTGTCGCTTATGTTTGGACGATGCTATTTTATGGCCTGACGGCAGCTGTATTCAATTTAGTGGAATCATGTGTATGAGTAGTAAGTGCTAAATCAAATTTTAATTCGTTCTTAAATCATTTTTAATTTTCCAAAACGTGTAGATGGTATATTTGAAACTAAAGAATCAATGGGGGTTATTCACTTAAAACAGAGCAATAATATTTAATCGAAAATAGAGTTGAATGCTTAGATTAAACAACGTCCAAGACCTGGTGATCAAGAGTCCATTGGAGACATAGTAAATAATATAAAACAGCACAAAGTTTACATAATTATTTCGGCACACTTGTTTATTTAAACAAAACCTCACCGCCTACGAGTAAATTCCAAATTAAATGCCATTAAATTTTCCTGGAAACAGAACTATGAATAACAACACAAAGTCGACGAAATAATCCTCACGAAATTAGGTGCCAAAATGTCAAAGTTATGATGCCCTTTAAAAAGGTCTAACAGCAGTAAATAATAAAGAGCGTAAAGAAAAACAAATGACGATGAAGAACAGGGAAAGTAAACATGAACAATCATAACTCTATTGTGTACCTTAAACAAAGTACAAATATTACATATTCGCAGGTTTATTTCGTCCCATAGGAGTCATCCACTATGACTATCGGGTCGTTTGGGACCAATTAGTTTCCTAGTTATGAACTTTTCATCTGTCAGACTTATATGTACATACCCGGAATTGGGAATTGCTTACTCAAATATTTACGAGTTTAAAACTACCTTGACTAGGTGTGTACATTTGATAATGTTTATTCATTTGGTATTTATTTATTATATACTTTATTGTACACCTTACCTTTTAGTGTTTATTATGAAAGAACAGAAAGCATTTCTACAAAAAATAATATGTGTGAATGCTTACATAAAATCGGTTTATTTAGAATTTTGATTTTTATATAATCCTTTTTCAGTGGTGCAAAATATTTACGTATGCATTATAGGGTTTAACCATAGTTAGGAGTTATATTTTGAGGATACGTATGCAACAATCATGAAGGCTATATCATCTCAGTTTCTCTTATAATAATTCTGTTCAAAAGGTTGGCTGCAAAAGATTGCTTTTAGCGATAATACCGCCCATTTTTACATTTATTTAGTTCTTACTGAAATCTGTTATAATAACTAAAAAAGCGTATATCAATCATATTTTGTGATAAACATAACAACGTAAAAACACAAAACGAATAACTAACTTTTAAAAAAGTCCGCAAGCATATTCCTCAACCGACTGAAATGACGAAAACGCTCCAAAAAAAATTATAACGATTCGAAAAATTGTGACAAGCCAACACGTAGAATAAAGTAATCCAGTGCCAACGCAACTGGGTCAGTACGCCATGAGATCCCCTGTCAAATTAACGCATCCCTCTGTCTCACAATGACAAACGACATGGGCATAATAAAAACTTGCTCATGAATGCTCCGAGTTGAAAATAAAGCTATATTCACTGAAATTTACAGGGCTACTGGGAGAGAATGAAAATTATACGAGGAAATTAAAAATTATTTACACGGAAGCGAAACACAATGACTCTGAATTGCACGACCTGTCAAACGACTGTCACATTATTGTGTTTTGTGTGTTCTTTTCGTATTCATGGCAATTTTTTGCTGAATAATTGCTGTAGCTTCTATTTAGGTAGTACTAAAGTTTAGTAGATCTCTCTGTCTGTTTTTGGAAAATAAGTAGGTAGCAAACATCTTCATTTGATTGAAATTTTTTGAAACATTTCGCTATGTGTTCTCTTACGTGCGAAAAGCATAGAGGGCTTGTACTACGAGGTAGACGTCTTAAGACTAAAATAATAATATTAATGAAATGGTATTTTTCCAAAATATCCGTTTTGTCTAAAAAGTCCGTCAGATAACTATAAAACATAATGAGCAAGTGTTCTTGTTTTTAAGTTCTGTAAACAAATCTATAAAACACGACAACAAACTGCTCTGTTCATGAGTGTACCAAAAAGCCTTGTGAAGCCTTTTTGAAGAATGACGCCGTACAACAAAACTTATCACTCAAACTGTTTCTGATTGACAACCACAACCACTATCGACACACAATATAAAGAGTGAAACCAAAGTCAAACGACTAAGAAGAAACAAAAATGACGTAACGCGTTATGTCATTCGTTGGTCCACTGAAATGCCTGAATGCACTTCTATGCTTAACTTTGTATTTTATTGTATTTGTTAAAGCAAAAAACACATTTAACGAAAACTTAACTGAACGAAAAGTTTTTTTTTAATACAAGAAAATACTCTTTTCGTTAATGGACACCAGTCTCGTGCCCACAAAGTTTACTATCTACCTATTCCTCTAAACATTTCTTAAGAAAACTAAACAACCGTGTAACCCAATTTTCCCAGAAAGCAATTTGAGCTAAACCTCTTAGCAAAATAAACGGTATTAATCTCAGTTTCCTTATAAGTTGGCCGGTACACTACATCAAACTTAAGAGTATTAAATGTAAAAAGACCAGTAGTTTCCAATGTTGGCTTCTGGCCAGAAATTGCCTGATTCCTTGGACCAGAACACCATAAGACCAATGAGGTAAATTCGATTTCGGCGTAATAAAGTTTATGGCATAGGCAAACTTTGTAGGCATCGCTTTAGTAATGACACTTTTATAACTTCCTACATACGACAAAGTTTGGCAACGTTTTCTAATCATACATGTATTTTTATATTTATGGTATTTTTGGTCGTGTTTTTCAATATTAGACTTGAATCTTGCCAAGCATTTCATTTAATAGGTTATTTTTTATTTATTATTTATGGGTTATATATATATATAAATCAAGTCACACTTTAAGTAGGGGGACGGGCCCGACAAATTGTGATATTTAGTGACGAACCTCGTATCAGTCGTTACGGGTAGTCAGAAGCCAGTGAATCTGACACTGGCCTAGTCAAGAGGAGACCTCCACAACCTAGAAGCTGGGTAACACAATAGATACACTCCATATAAACCACGAAACTCAACTGCATCCGGTCAGACTGGCAGCCAACCCCACCATCATACAACTCCGTTTTATCTCAAAGAACGTTTTAAGTTCCTGCATGACACACATGTTAGAAATCTGAGATCATCGGAGAATTTGACTTTCAATGCCTGTACATTCCAATATATTCTATGGCTTATCGTTTACGGTGCAAGCTATTCGTTTGTGGAATGCATTGCCGGTGTCAGTAAGACAAACTCAGTCGCTACCTTTAAAAGCTCAGTTGCTAATTATTTTCTTTCCAATTTATGATTGTTCTTTTGTTTTCTCTCCACATGATGTTGAAGAATACATTATATGTATTGTATTATTTAATTTCCTATGTATTGTATTGTATTTATATATATATCTGCATATTTATTTATATATATTTTAATATTTAATTTTTTTTCTCTGTTTTTATAAGTAATGTAGTAAGTACACTAATTTAGCCCTCCCCACTTTAATTAAAGTTTTTAAAGTCCTACCAAAGGTTGTCTGGAAGATAACCCTTTCAGCGATAAGACCGCCATTGTACCTAACCATAGAATAAGCAATATTGTTAAAAAGGTGTGTTTAAATTTTGGTGTAAAATAAAGTATATTCTATCTATCTATCTATAAGTTACAAATGAGAAGTTTTTCAGTGCGATAAGTTTGTCATTTCTATGTTTATTTATGTTCAATAAGACCTTTATCGACATCATTAAATTAATCGTGACGTACAATAAAGTGTATATAAATAAATAAATCCATGTTACATTTATTCCTGTATTCTTTAAACCACTCCGTCCAGTAACATTTCTAAAACACTTGATTTTTGAAAGTGCTAGCAAATTCTGTATTCAGTTTCCATCGCCTCGCGTCAGAAAATTTAAAAATATCCTTTAAGTTTTATCTGGAACGCCGTGACGAAATAGAAGAAGATCTTCGCTGTTTGCAATTTTTGTCAGCAAAATTTTAAAAGTATAAAGTTGTTTTATTCAACATGGTACTATCTGCTAATGAAAGGGAAACTTCATCAGCTGTGTGTAATTCTGACAAGCTTGTCTAAGAGTAATGAAATTATTATATTAAGTATATTCATTAAGGAAGATGGCAGACCATTACCGTTACATTTTTATACAGGAGTTTTTCATTGAGGTCGGCTTTATTTATTTGACGAATAAAATGCTTAAATAGAAACAAACGGATAAGAATAAAAACAGAAAAAAAAAACATTAACTTCTAATAAAATCTCAAGAAAAAAGATGGGGGCGTAGTAGTAGAAAAAAAAACTCATCATAAAATAAAAGTAATCGTTTGTTTCGTGTTCAAGTCAGTCTCATAGTCAAAGAAAGTCATAGCTATATTAGTAATACAATAATAACTAAAATAAATGTGAAAGTTTGTGAGTATGGATGGATGCATAGATTTTTGATCCTATTTCACGCAAAAACTACTGAACAGATCTGAATGAAATTTGGTAAGTAGATAGTTGAAATCTTGGAATAGCACATAGACTTTTTATCCCGGAATCCCCACGGGATTGGGATTAATGCGGGAAACCTTCCCACGCGAACGAAATCACGGGCAGAAGCAAGTGGACGATAATTGTTCCTTTAGTAGATTTCAGCTGGAAGAGAGATTTCAGCTGGAAGGGAGATCTGCTAAAATTTCAGGTTAGCAGTCTCTCAGGATCGCAAGATCAATGGATGCACATTTCGATTGATCGAACTGATTACATAAAAGCATATTAGCTAAAATGTTCATAAAATTAAGAATCACTTTAATAATACATGGCGGCCATAGACTAACGGGCAAGAAATATAATATAACTAGCTTGTGCCAGCGGCTTCGCCCGCGTGGGAAGTTTTTCCCGTGTAAATCCCGATCCCGTGAGAATTTCGCAAAATACTTTCTTAGCGGATGCCTACGTCATAACATCTACCTGCATGCCTTTCAGCCCGATCTGTCCAGTGGTTTGAGCTGTGCGTTGATAGATCACTATGTCGGCCAGTCAGTCAGTCAGTCACCTTTGAGTTAGATATAATCATTTATTTTTCAAAAAGTATTTGTAATACATTAATATACTAGAAACATTTTTTTATCGTTGCCCTACATAAGAACTTTCTGTGATATTGGTGCTTTTACAAAGATTTACATTCACAGACATCCAGACCCTGAACAAAATAAAGTCTACAGATTGTTCTGTAGACTTTATTTTGTTCTGGTGCGGAAACCGATCCCACTACACGCAGCTCCCCAGCCAATTGCTCAACCAATGCGCCGACACTTATTCCGTTCCACATACTGTGTTATCATTAGTGCCTACCAAACTGTGGGTTTTTCAAACGCAATTTTTAGTTCAGCAGCGTGGGTACCTACAACTTTATTTTAAATTTAAATTAAACCCTTAAAATAAAAACAATTGACACTATTCAAATACATAATCTGACACCTGTCATTTACCTATTGAGGCTCAGAACGAGTTTTTTCAAACAAAACTTAATCCTCAATTCTAAAATAGATTTTTATAAAGACAGAGCTATTTAAAAAAAAATCTTAATATACTGTAAAGAAAGGTGAAAAGGTCACACGAAAACGTTGTTAGGCATCTTATTAAAATACCGTAGAATTACCTTTGCCTCGTGTAAAAAAGACGAATAAGTGATATCGTCCTAAAAAACGGCTAGTATCAAAAGGCCCAACAAAAAATAATGTCTCGGCAAATTGAATCATTTGTAATATTCATTCTTTTTTACTCTTGCTTCTGCGGACGCTTTATAAAAGTTCCATGGATGTAGCTGAAATGGAAGCGGTGTGAATGGACTTCGAGTAGGTAATAATAATAATCTTCCCCATCTAATTTTAATCACGGTAGAGAGTATCAACAGAGACTAAGCAAATATCCAGGTAGACATTATGTTTGCGCAAACACAGGTGCAGTTTTTGACCTCAAAGCTCTATAATACAGTTATCCGCCACGGCTTTACGAGGTACGCAGATGTCACAAAATGAACTTCTAAATTCTGGGCTGTGACTAAGAAACACCACGTGTGAAACCCAAAAGAACAAATATATAAACCAAACCAACTTTGCAAATAAACACCAAATTGCCAACATTTCATAATAATAATATGTATGAGTGTTACTAGCTATTCTATTTCATGAGTACAAATTAAAAGGACGTCTACTTTACACATACTTAACGATACTATATTTCAATACGTATTGTTATTAATTAACAGTGATGATGGTAGCAATTTTGGTTGCAAAAAGATTAGTAATTAGTAGCATCTCCCACGCCATCTCTTCACCACTCATAGAGACTGGTAGAGAATGCCTACGGCATTAAGTCCGTCTTTATACCTATGTGCATGAAGTGTAAATGAATAAATAATTTTACTTTTAGTGTCTCATCCAGTAGATCTTTACATCGGCGTAAAACCAAGCTTTGCTCCTTTACGAGACTCGTTTCGATAATCAACTGTCTTCACGAATCCGCAACGTCACATTGCTGGAAGAGCCGAAATAATCCCTTTCTAAGTATCTTTTATTAATGCTTCAGTTTAATGCTCTTTTTGATGAGATGAACGTGAATAGTTATATTACTAGGCTCTAAATTTACACGTGTTATGTGTCTGATGATTACGATTCATGTATACACGCCTTGTATGATAGGTCTATCGAAAAACCACCGAAAGACCACAGTTGTAAATTAATGGTGATAGTGGGCCCCTTTTCTCTTCTCAAGGTTGGCGGCCAATATTGGTCCTTAATAGTGAAAGCATTTTTTAGTTATCTTATAGCTCAATTTAGAGTAAAAGGAGCTTAACTATGGACAGACCAAGATGCAAGGTCAAACAATATGACGCCTTAAAATCATGATTCGGGTTAGAGAGAGAGAAGGAGTTATACAGTGCTATCTCTTTTCCACGATGATCTCCTAGTGGCGTTGGCAAGACTTAGCATATAATTATGTGCAAGGAGGCAGACTAATACAGATATATTATGATTGTGAAGGAAAATTATACATACCTATCTATATTTAACGGCCTGTAACGTTATTCAATAGTAGGTATATTATAATTATTACATGAAGGATACTAGCCAAACAACCTAGTTCTTATACTCCGTACATTCAAGTCAACTAAAAAGTTACGAACATTTTAAAATCTGATTCCTTACTCTTGTCTCGACTTAAGGGGAAATAAAACTGTCGTTTCATAGTAAAACGGGGTCGGACATGTTACTGTACCCGCTGGTATGCGGGGTAACAGTTGACCTCCCCCTTTTGAGGGGGAAAGGTTCCCCGAGAGACGTCACGCGCGATATCGAGGCGCACAAATCACGCAAGACGTGCACGCGAGGACTTCTGTACTGCGAACGTTTAAAAAAATCAATTAAGACTGAGTTATACCATAGTGCTGATTCTACATCGCAGGTTTTGTTTATGAATGGATATCTAGGAGGTAGAGTACAATGCGCAATGGATATGGAATGTTTCGATTTTGGTTAAAGGATGTATCTACGCGTATAGGTTACGAATAAAGCCCAGAGCGATATGTCAATAGTTCTGTTTATTTTCCACTAAACGCCTTCTTTATGTAATAAAAAAATACCGTTGAAATAATAACTTGGCTGCCACGGACACAGTAGATAGCATGCCACATTCTTTGTCAGTCAGAAAGCACGACGCCCTATGCAAATGCCAAAATGTTACTTGTACGGTTTTCGACTTTTTACCTGAAGGCAAATATACACGACGTGATAATAATACTTATATATGTGATGCCTATGAAAATGCTTTGTCGCAAAAAATGTTCTACTTGAAGAATACTTTTTAAATAGAGAATATGATTCTCATTTGATTGGACCAGTACGAATTGTATGAACTTTAAAAGAGACGTTCACCTCTGAGCTTGTTGCGATATTTCTTCACAGGGTAGTCAGTCCTAACTGTCTGTGATATCTCCTAACACATTGGACTACAGTTTAACTTAAAATGGCAAAAAAAATATTTAAAAATTTCATTTTAATAAATTGATAAAAACACGTTGTCGCTTCATTGCTACCGACAATCGCGTCGTGTC
The DNA here is from genome assembly GCA_943138885.2 of Tholera decimalis. Taxonomy (NCBI): domain Eukaryota; kingdom Metazoa; phylum Arthropoda; class Insecta; order Lepidoptera; family Noctuidae; genus Tholera; species Tholera decimalis. Next base: position 31,423,339 of record OW964563.2, on the reverse strand, counting down.
TGTCTGTCTGTCCTTAGCATACTCTACTTGATGGTTTACTTAACTTGGTGATTGTATTTTTTATATTTTAATGACATTCGTTTAGGTGTTTGATTTTTAATTCTCTACTTACAGGCATTGCGTGACTGCTAAAGATTTACGGATAAATTTTATAGGCTGAGGGCTCCTTTAGAATCTTGTTATTAATTGTATCGTGTTATCTGAATGGATGCCAAGATTAGCTTTGAAAGAAGAGTTATGGTTGACAATTGTCATCTGATTATTATAACGGTTTGGGGTTTAAATCTGAATACTTTATCATTCCGTAGGACCTACAAATTTGATATCCATATCCATACTAATATTATAAATGCGAAAGTAACTCTGTCTGTCTGTCTGTTACATTTTCACGCCTAAACCGTTAAACCGATTTAGATGAAATTTGGCATGAGAATAATTTAGGACCCTGGGAAAGACATAGGGTAGTTTTTATTCCGAAATTCCCACGGGATCGGGATACACGCGGGAAAAACCACACACGCGAACGAAGTTGTGGGCAAAAGCTAGTTATTATATATTTCGTTGATGAATTGAGTTTTTTAAATTTAATTCATCAGATAACTTTTATGAACGGAGGCAAGCAGGAGTCGCTTACCAGCCGGTAAGGACCAGGCCCGAGTTGTCGGTACGTCGTGTCCGAAGCGCGCCTCAAAGAGCAGCCAGCAGCATTGGTGCGGCCGAAAAGGCCGGAGTCAATAGGGTTTGAGGGAATATTCTAACGAGATAACGAACAGACGAGAAAAAAAATGTGTCTTTTATGTGATGGATAAAAGTGCAAAAGCTGTTGTGCAAAAATGTTAGTGGCTTTTCACCATTCACCAAAATTACCCTTGTTTATTTATTTTCCCTACAAGTATTTAATAGTCTTTATGTTATATAATATACAACTGGCAGCCTTATCACTTTTCGCGAACTCTTACAAACAAGCAAATATAAACCCTTACTTAAATAAAACAACACTACTAAATCTATTGCATATCTCATAGCTTGGTATGTATAACTTTAGCTCCTTCGTGAAACCCATATAATAAAAACATAAACACTAGCGCATTCAATAATCACACTATCACGTGATATTATTATGCGTAACCATAGTCGTTTAAAAGAAACATTTAATTTTACAAAATGGTCAAGCACGAAAATTCCCTATGGCCTTTTTCCTCATAATAACAGTACAGTAACGCATTCCGCCTACTGTCACACCGAGGGCGGGTGGCAATTTAAAACAATAAGCGGGCTTTCATTTCTAAGCGATACTTTATGCTTGGCGAGCACGCAACCTTGCTTATTACAGGACTAGGCTGAATGAACTGGCGATTAGGTGCTAGCTTTTTAAAAGAAGTGGCGTTCTTATTTCAAACTGTTTACCTGCTGCTTATAAAGAAAATATTTTGTTTTTATTTTAAAGCTGTGTAAAGATTTAAATAGAAGTGGTGTTCTTTGTTCAAAATATTCACCTCTTACCAATAGTTAAAAGTTTTCTCTTTTTTAATATTTGCAGACTTGAAAAGACATGGCGTTCTTGTTTTAAAACATGTGCCAAATTAAAAAGAAAGTGGTATTCTTTTTGTACTTAACTATTCGAGTCTTCTGCGAGAAAAAAATTGATGTAATACTACTAATCATCATCCCTTTCAAGTATTTAATTTGTCTCGTGATAGTAAAACCTAGGGGCCGCGCATATACTTACGTTACGGTATTAGATATAACATTTATACTCAAATATTCCCCGCCAAAAGCAATAAAACATTTCAAAGTCATCAATAAAAACATTTTTATTATTTTTGTTCCGGTACAGTCTCCTGCAACGCTGTTAATACTTGCCCCTGTATTTTATTTTAATATTCCGAATTTATTCACCACTTATCTAGGCAGCGATCTTGTCATTGCAAACGTTAATATGGAACATAAAACTTGTGCAACAAAGTAGTACACACCATCAAGGAAGTTTACGCGTTACTCGTAAACTTAGGGCTATCATCGGCCCAAACTTTGGAGGGCTTTAAAGATTAAAGACATTAAATTTTTATGAAGACCCCTGTCAGTGAGGCGGCAATACTTACGATAAGGAACCCTGACTCAGTACTTTTGTTATACTTTCTCAGATACACCATATCTGCACGAACTTCCGAAACTGAAATTTGTTAAAGAAAAGTGTTATTTATTATCTTCATGATAAGGTTTACGAGTTCGTGTACCTTTGTGAGTGCTGTAATGTCACCGTAAACGAAATTGCTTTTACGAAAAGTGAATTCAAAAGTCGGGTTGTATTTTTTTTAGTTTTATACGTTTCGGGTACTGTTCATGTGGGTAAACCGTATTTTAGAAAACGGTAAAGGTAAAACACGATACGTATTGGTTGTAACATTTTACAACATGTAAAACCTATGTCAGGGTATTGATATGGCGGTGAAAGAAAAACGTGGGTTGTTTTAGTAGGTAACAATTTTGATTTGTATTTCGATTCGTATATTGGGTTTAGTAAGTACAATAATAAACCTAACTTTATGAAACCTTATCAGAATAACTTTATTTCTACTTTAACGAAAGCAAACATTATAATTTTCTAAATCTAAACTAATTTAGCAGTGGCACTCAAAGAAAATAGTTAGTAGTAGTACGGGAGTAGCACCGTAAATAAGTACACAAATTTGTGCAAAATACAGTTGTTTGCGACTGTACTTTAGTGTGAATACTTCGCAGATTTTCTTCATGGCACTCAAATATAGTTTTCCATAAAATACAGAATAAAATTAATGCATTTGTATAGAACTCGCAAATGACTATCTATTCCACAATTGCTTTAAAATTCTAGCAGAGAAGACAGACTATTCACAGTTTTCACAAAGCTTTTGGATCTTCAGTGGAGAAAGCTTGAAATATAAAAAGGGTGTTGGTAAAAGAATTATTCTTTTATTTTGTCGGGGCCTCGTTACTGAGACCTGATTATGCGGGCGACCAACACGGTATGGTATTAAACATCTTTTGTAAGTAGTTTGTCGGCATAGGTCACTGGTTTCGCCTGTCTCTCAACTTGGTAAAAGGTTCGCGTCAGCATTGTTAACTTGATGTCGTCAGACGACAATGCTCGAATGCTTGATAATAGATACTCAAAATTAGCTAAAGGATTTATTTTAAACCGACGACAAAAAAAGGAGGAGGTTATCAAGTCGACGCGTATATTTTTTTTTGTTTATGGTCACCGATTACTCGAAGACGGCTGAACCGATTTGGAAAATTCTTGTTTTTGTTTGAAAGGATATACTTCGAAATTGGTCCCATTGTCACTAAGTCAGGATCTGATGATGGGATCCTGGAGAAATCGAGGAAACTCTTCAAATATTATAGGCACACCTATAGTGATTTGAGTATTTTTTATAGTAACTTGTTTAGTTGCGAAAAGCATCATATGTAAAGTGGACCTGATGATGAAGACCACAGATGGCCACTGGAACTACTCAATATATAAGTAGGAATAATAAGATTTCATGTGTTCCGCTTTGCTTACTTGAATGTGGTTATTAAGCACAATATGCTCGTCACAATGCAAATGGTGAAGTGAAGCTGATGGTGAAGTACCAGGAGAACTCCTCAACAATTGACGGCCCAACATTGGGAAAAGCAACATTTTGTTAATGATTATAAGTACTTGACAGTTGGGCTCTTGTAACTAGGTAAATTAAAAATCGACCAACTAAAAAGAGTGAAGTAAAAACTTTTTACCAAAAAATTAAACCGAATCGACAACGATGCTGGGATTGGCTTTCAGTCTGACCGGATGCTGAGTATTAGTGTTTTACATGGAGCGGCTGTCTATCTGACCTCCACAACCCAGTAACTGGGTAACAAGACACCCTTTGGCTAGAACAGTGTTAGATTTCCTACTGACTGTATAACGACTGTCAAAGAGGTCCAAATAATAGCCGGGAGCAACAGATTGACACGTTCAGGCTCACGCCACGCGCCACTCTCGTGGAGTGCGCACGTTATGACACAAGGTGTTTGACACTCGCAAGTGTTGCGGCGCAAAAGTTCAACTAATGGAAATCGTTGTGAGACGTAGTGCAAATAATGTCACATTTTAATGAGACGTGCTGAGACGTTGTGTTCATAATAAATTGTACAAAGAATCATGTCCAGAATTGACCTGTCAAACATTTTGACACAAGATTGTATGTATAGTGATGTTATTTAGCGTATTAAATAACTAATTTTTTGCAATTTTCGTAATACTAACTTAAATCAGAATTAGTAATGTGAAAAAAAAGAAATAATAATTTTAAAACGACCACTAAATAAAGCGTTGTTTTTAATAGAACGCAGCCATTTCAAATGCATTGAAGTACCGTTCCGTTTTATGGTGAGTTTGACATTTAGACGCAGTGTTAGCACTGTTAACATTTATTGACTTTGTATTTCGTGCATCGTTTTACAATTAATTTAATTTAAATTCGTTATAACGTTACTTAGTAAGCATATTCTAAGGTTGTCAATATTTCCGCGGTCGTGAAGTTATTAAGTGAAGTTATAATTGTGAAACGAAACTTTTTTTCGTGCTGTCAGTGTGAAGAATAAAATAATGAAATGAATAAATGTGCTGTTTTAATTTTATTTAATTTCTCAACTTTTTCCTATTGTTTTTCAACGAGTAATAACAACCAATAATAACCACTTCTTCAACCAATAATAAAAGTACTTAATTCATGAAGAGGTATTATGGGACAACTATCCCATAATACTTAGGTATTATGGGATAGTTGTAAATCTGATAGTTTGTACTAATGTTCGTTTGATAGTTAAGTAGGTAAATAACCTCAAATATTGTTTTCATTGTAACATTTTTACCTGATTGTCAAATTAAACCACGTTTTTACAGTTTAATTTAAGACTCATTCTATAATTTGGTATGATTCACATCACTATACATCATCTGATAAAATTTTTGATTGACAGGTCATCGCATGTATGGAGCGTGGTCATTGTTCTTTGACGTTATAAGACGTTGCGGGTCCGAACGTGTTAACTTGCTTTCCGAAGCAAGTGGTATCACTACAAACTTGCAAGTTCCAGGCAGTAGTAGTAACTGAGAAATTCTTTACAGAAACACATTTTGCTCGATTTGCACATTTTGCTTTCCACTTTTTGCTCGACTCGGGGATCAAACCCGAGACTTCGTTCTCAGCAGTCGCGCTTACGACCAATCGACCAATGAGACAGCGAGTTAGACAGACAGACAGTACGGCAAAGAAAACTGTTGTCCTCAATTCTGTCTAAAACGCCCAAGAAACTGGCAGCAATGACACGTTGTATGGCAATTATTATATTACACTAGCTTGTGCCAGCGGCTTCGCCCGCGTGGGAAGTTTTTCCCGTGTAAATCCCGATCCCGTGGGAATTTCGCGATATCCTTTCTTAGCGGATGCCTACGTCATAACATCTATCTGCATGCCAAATTTCAGCCCGATCCGTCCAGTGGTTTGGGCTGTGCGTTGATAGATCACTATGTCAGTCAGTCAGTCACCTTTGAGTTATATATATAGACTAGTATTTGCGTGTTGCGCGAGGTGCAAGCACCTCGCGTGCTTGTGAAAAAAACTAAAGCATTGCCCCTCTAAATCAAGTATTTGCGTGTTGCGCGAGGTGCAAGCACCTCGCGTGCTTGTGAAAAAAAAAAAAAAAGGGGGGGCGTGATGGGGGGTATAGTATTTGCGTGTTGCGCGAGGTGCAAGCACCTCGCGAGCTTGTGAAAAAAAAAAAAAAAAAAAGAGGGGGGGGGTGATGGGGGGGGGGTTGCACAAGTATTTCGACTAAAGCATTGCCCCTCTAAATGAATCTGAAAAAAAAAATGTTCCAAGTCTCTTAGATTCCGAGATCCGCCTAAAGGGGGGGAGAAGGGGGGCGGGGGGGGACTTTGAAAAATGGTTTTTACTTTACCGAGCCTCCTCTATACGAATCCGTAAAAAACAAAAAATACGGGTCTCGTAGTTTCCGAGATACGATAGGGAGGGGGGAGAAGGGGGGTGAAAAGGGGAGGTTTGGCACTTTTCCCGTAGGTTTGAGAGTTACTTGTTTACGAATCTGTCAAAATATACCCACCTCCCCATCCACCATCTGGGAGAACAATTATGTCAATGAGTGAGTCAGTCAGTCAGTCAGTCAGTGAGTGGTAATTTAGCTTTGTATAATATAATAGCCTTTGGCCAAAGTAATAACTGTTCTGCAAGACGCAGGATGTTCCTAGTTTGAAGAACAGAGGTCTTACATTAAGAGCCATTAGACGTTTTTTCGCAAATTTTTAAGATTTCAATCGCCTGCTTTACCATCTTACGTCATACTTTGAATTTTTAAAAGACATGTCTTAAATATATCAATTATTAATGAAGTGTTTCGTCGTTTCACATTTACTTAAAACATGTGCATCGCTTTGTGGTGAGTAATCTCCCAAAAGTAGTTCACTGAAAAATCATCGTAGAGTCAACTTCAGATTCCGGAATCTATGACTAATGTTCACAAATTCAGGTGAAAAAAATATGGATAGTATAAGACATATACTTGATTTGTGAACTAATGTTCAATATTCAGGATTATTTATTGCATTATTTAGAAAAAAAAAAAAAAACTATTGTCTATTTTTAGGTGCTGTAGCGCAAATTTGTCGCGATTATTCGCATTTAATAAGGCGTAATTTCAATAAAAAAAATTATGTCAAAATAAACTTTGTTCTGTGAAGAATTCAAATAAATAGTTTTTATGACAATGCGATCATGTAATTTTGTAATAACATGATTTTAAGAACGCTCTAAATTACTATATATTACCTTGCCCAAGCTAGCTGCATTCAGTTAGGGATGGACATTTAAAATATACATCGATGTTTTTTTCGATGTAATGCATCGACCGGTCACATCGATGGTAATACGATGTATTGAGAAATACATCGATGTTTCTTAAACATCGATTGTTTTCGCCATGACGTATTTTAGGTTAGGTTAGGCCTTAATTAAAACAAAAATATGTATTAATAAAAGCAGGAAATATATTTATTCAAATTCAAAATCACACAGCCAACACATTTTTTTTTACATATTCCAATATTTTTTGTCAATGCTATGTAAAAATAAAAGTTTACTTAATCTTTTCCCCTTCAATCGGTTCCTTCGTTCAGTCAAAACTAGCCCTGCCTGTGAAAAAAGTCTTTCTGAAGGTACTGACGTGCCAACTATTGTCAAATACTTGAAAGCTATTTTGTACAGCTTCGGGAATTGTATTTTATAATCCCTCCAGATTTCTAACGGATTTTCGTTCAGTCTTCCAACAGGACTTCTGAGATAAACTGAAAGTTCGTCAGACAAAACATCTTCAGATTTGTTAATTTTCCAGTTACGATGCACTAACTTATGGTGATCAGTCCATAATGAAAAGACCTCTTCATTTTTATCAGATTTATCAGAATCTGACTCAGGTTCTTCATTGCTTTGCAAATTCTTCTTCATTATATCCTTAATTTTCGAAACAGCATTCGAACAAGCTATTGCATCATTGAAATGTATTCTTTTGAACCGTGGATCTAGAATACTTGCGATAGCAAGAGCACTCACATGTTCTATAGAACCCATTCTTTTATTTATTTCATTAATAGCAAGTTTTTGCACCTCCTTCGCTACGGGATCTTCTATAACAGCTGAAGTTATTTTAGAGAGCATGCAACGAACTAAGGGAATAATTTTACTACTTGTGCAGTATTTATCACCCGAAATTTCTTTTGTAGCCGCTTCCAAGGGTCGCAACACCACGATGACAGACGATACAGTAGATATATCCGATGCACTGAGCATTGCAGGTGCTCTGGGGTGGCGGAAGAGAATATCATTTATGACACTGCGGAGTTCTAGAAATCTTTGTAACATATAGTATGTACTGTTCCAACGAGTATCCACGCTTTGTATTAATTTTACCCCAGCAGGAGACTCCATAGCCGCAGCAGTGGCTTTACGTAACTCGTCACTAGCTACGCAACTCTGTTTAAACCAAGTCACTATTGTTTTTACTTTAGAAACAATTTTTCTCCACTCAGTACACATCATTGTGCCTTCAGCTACCAAATTCAAAGTATGGGCAAAACATGGGATATGTTTCCTTCTACCGAACGCTAATTCGATCGCCTTTACTATATTGGCTGCGTTGTCAGTAACAACAGCCGTTACATTCTCTTGGTCTATTTTCCAGTCTTGGCATACCTTTAAGAGAATTTCAGAAAGATAATCTGATGTATGTCTTTCATCCAATTCGTACACGCCTAAAGTGATTGAGTATAGTTCAATGCCTATTCCGAAATGCGCTGTGATGCCCAAAAAACTTTTCATATTTAAGGTATCCGACCAAATATCCGTTGTTAGGGTTATATCTTCTACAGAGGACAGCATTTTTTTAATTGTCTCTGAAATTACTTCATATTTATCGTCCAGCCAGCGTCTTAGAGTTGTTCTACTCGGGAGTTTATATTGAGGAGCAACTGTTTTCATTAGAGTTCTGAAGCCTTCGTTTTCAACAATTGAGAAAGGCTGATGGTCTTTGCAAATCATGAATAATAAACAGTTGTTCAGTTTCCTTGTCTTCTGTCCAGATTCTGAGTAAGAAGAAATATCTTTAAAGGCGGCCTGTATTGTTTTTTGGCGTTTTAAAGGGGTAACGTTTTCTTCTAAGTCTAAATCAATAGTTTCATTTACGGTTTTCGGTAACGGCTCACAGGATCTTTTATTGCCACTGCCACTTGTACTAGGAATCGGTTCAGATTGAAGTAAACCATCATCAATGTTATCGTTAGGCGTTACCTTGGTATTTAGAGGATTCGATATTTCTTCTGCATTTAATGTATTTTGTTTTGGCTGAATTTTAAGATAAGCAGCCTTATGAACATTACGAACGTGCCCAATTAAGTTCGTAGTATTTCCAGCAGACTTAATTTCCTTTTGACATAGTTTGCATTTCGTTTTCTTATCATCAATTTTGTTAAAGAACTGCCAAACTGAACTTTTTTTCTTAGGTCCCATTATAACTGAAAGTTAAAAAAATAATACTTTATAGCACGGTTTACGGGGTATTTATAATAATACCTATTAACTGCCTAGTAAAATACAAATATGTTTATGCCGCATCATAATCGATAATATAGTATCGATAACTTGGAATCACTACGGTAGGTAGTATTTCAGGGTAAAAATATAACCTTCCAATCAAATCGTATTACATTGCGAAATTAATGCAAACTTCGTAACGTAATCTTCTCTTTTATATGTTAATTAGTTATATGCACGCGCAGTAAAACGTAAAATATTTTCAACATAAGTAATTACTTTCTACTTTTTGACAACAAAACAATGTGATATTACCAGTAAAATTTCGAACCCATTATCACTAAATACATTATTCTGTTTATTAATACACATACCTGTTGATAAATCAAAGTTTCTTTTTAGTTTCAAACAAAGCAAACACTTGTATCGTATTAAAACACAACACACGTTTCCACAGCAGAGACTCGGTCGGCCATATTGTTGTTTTGTTTTGTTGGTTTAATTTAAATACTTTTAATTTTGCTATACCGGCTCCGCGGCAATGGAAACATAGCCAATTCAGCCTATAATAACTGATAGGCGCGTTTGTTATATTGGCAGCACTGATTATAACGTTTCGTTTCACTCATAGTATACTCATTCCTAATTTGCTTGGTCGATGTATCGAATGAAAAACATCGATATATATTCGATGTTGAAATATTAACAATACATCGGTTTATACGATGCATCGTTACTATACATCGAGTGTTTTAAATAAATCGATGTATATCGTCCATCTCTACATTCAGTACGGCGCGAGCGCCCTCCGAGGTAGGACGTATGTCAATTTTTTCCGCGTCCCGACAGTCGAGCGCACGTATTGAGAACGCTAACTATACTACGACTACACGGGTTTTGATACTCGTATTTTTTTTTGTAAGAAATATTTTTAGTGCTTTATACGTAATTGTTTTAGCTATGGAGAACAGGCACGGTGTATACCATTGTGTCAAAAACGGGAAACGCAATAATTATGCATCATTAAAGAATGCACATGAAGCAAGGTACATCTTTTTTAACCGACTTCAAAAAAAAAGGAGAAGGTTCTCAGTTCGACGGATTTTTGTATGTATGCTCCCCGATTACTTGAAGACGGTTAGACCGATTTTAAAATTTTATTTTTTTGTTTAATAGGGTATACTTTCTTATTGTTTCCATTGTCATCATGTCAGGATCTGATGATCTAATCATGGAAAAATCGAGGGAACTCTTCAAATATTATAGGCACACCTATAGCGATTTGGTTATTTTTTGTAGTAACTTGTGCAGTTGCTCTTGAAAAACACCATTTAGTGAAGTGGAACTGATGATGAAGACCACAGATGGCCACCGGAACTACTCAATAATAAGTATTTCGTGGGTTGCGATTCGATTACTTCATATGGCTAAGCACTTTATGCTCGTTACAATGCATAATTATGGTGAAGTAAAGCTGATGGTGAAGTACCAGGAGAACTCCTCAAAAATTAACGGCTCTGCATCGGGAAAAGCTATATTTTGTATAAGGTGATAAGTAGTTGACATTTTGGCTTTTGTAACTTGATAAATTACAAATTAAAAAGCGTTAAAAACACTTTTTAACTAACTTTTTGGAAGTCGTTGTCCAAACACGAAAATACGAAAAAAAAAACCGACGAACGAAAGCAAAGACGGTTTTATTTTAGTTTAAAAGTTTTTTACATTTATAACATAAAGTAATACTTTGATGTAGTCTAAATTTAGGGCTACCAACGTTTTGAGAAAAAAAAATCACAAATAATCACAAAAGATAGAAGCACTTAAGAAATTAAACCCTAACCTGTTGTTCAGTACTGTAGAACTATAAATACAATTTAACGAATGTCATATTTCTTTATTGATTTATTTTTAAACCTACTTAAAAAAAAAGGAGGAGGTTCTCAATTCGACTGTATTTTTGTAGTAGTTTTAGTAGATGGCTAGACCGATTTAGAAAATTCTTTTTTATTTGAAAGGATTTACTTCAAGGTGAGTTCCATTATCATCAAGTTAGGATCTGATGATGGAATCATGGAGAAATCGAGGGAACTCTTCAAATATTATAGGCACACCTATAATAAGTATTTCGTGGGTTGCGATTCGATTACTCGAATAAAATTTCTAAACAATTTATGCCCGTCACACTGCATATCGTGAAGTAGAGCTGATTTTGAAGTACCAAGAGAACTAAACGCTATCGTCCCTGCATTAGAAAAAAAAATATTTTTCAAAAGGTGATACAAATTTGACGTTTAGGCTTTTAAACTGGGTAAATTACAAACCAACCCACTAAAAAGCGACATATAATCAAACTTTAAAAATAAAACACTGCAAAGTGAAAAATTACTTTAATTTCGTGAGTCGGTGTCTTTGGTTTTGTAGTATCGTTTTTGATAATGAATTCCGAAATTAAAGTTATTTTTCTCTTTGCAGTGTTTTTTTGTAAGTCGGGTTTATTTTTTAATACAAAGTTTATTTTATTTGAGATAAAATAAATAAATAACAAGATACCACGGCCACGGAACTTAAGGGCTGCTGATGGAACAGGGTGGATTTTTAGTCAGTAGAAGTCTAGCACTCCCATCCTCCACCTAGAGCGGGAAAACTTATTTATTGCATTTTCCACCCCAAAATAAAAGATAAAATAAATTTTATTGGAATCGTATTAATCCTGTAGCTTTAGACCTTGGACTTGATGATGCAATGGAACTTTCAAACGCAAACGTAAATATTATTTGGACTATTTATTTATGTAGGTACTTCAATTTAGGTGTTGAACCGAATGGTCGTCATCAAGCATTGTCTTTTCAGTTACCCTTCAGAGTGACTGTGTAGTTTCTAGTCTATTCAGTGGTAAATTATTATATCTTATCTTAAATTTTATAGGAATAACCACCCGTTGCATTAGACATCAGACTTGACGACTTAGCGGAAGTTTAGAACTCAATAGTAATTACTTTTTGGACTTTCTATATTTCTTTAATTCTGAATTTAGTTAATACGAAACAGCATTACTTATATAAATAGGGTCTTCTGCAGCGTGCCTTTTGTTTGGAACCCGGTATTTTGGTAATATTGAAAACGCCATAATCACAGGAAGATAAAGTAGGTAGGAAGTTATCAGAGCTCGAATAAAAGGTACCTGGTAAGAAAGCCGAAAAATTTAAGATAATATATGTAAATAACGGCGATAGTCTAAACTATATATATGAAACAGCACCAGTGTATAATCATATATACAACGTGTAATTTAAAGGGTATATACATACCGAGTGCACGGCTTCTTTGGATGATAACAAACGATATAGCAAGGGTTTTCTAATCTTATGTCTACATGTGTGGAGCTTATTAGAAATTTCAATACATTGATACCAGAGACCGAATTTTTCAAATTAAGAAGAACGAAGAGAATTATCGTGTTATTGGCTAGTGACGTGGAAAGTGATGACCCTCATAGTGATGTGAGACGTTTGTTATTATTGGTATTCAAGAAACATATGAAACCGATAATTTGGTGTCAATTCTGTGAGTCACTTATTTTGAGCTGAAACTTTGCATAGAGACTCCATACCAGATGTTGTCTTCAGTCCTTTTGGATAGATATGGGGTTTCCGTTACACGTTGTATATGATTGCATAGGTAGAAAATTTTGAACGTACAAAAATCTTCAGATATGTAGTGCAACAACTACTTGTCTGAAGATAAACTAACTAACTAACTTTAGGGTAATATATTTTAAACATGTTATACAGGCTATAATGGAATATACATAAACCCTTAAATGGGGTAATTGTACTCATTATTATGAACGTGAAAATCATCATCAGCTGTTTAGTAAATTTTGTCCAGTTATGCACACTTACAAATGAACGAGGTCGTCTATTCTTTTTCGCAATTTTAAGGTTGGTCCCATAGTAAAAGATATTCATAATGATGATTACAATTACCTCTTTTCCAGTTTTACGTATGTATATTTCATTACAAAGTTAAAATTCTGAAATGCAAATTTTTATTTTTTAGAATATTTATTTATAAAGTGCATGGAAGGCGAATAATAGATTGTCAGTACTTTTAGAGTCAATTAATCAATATAAGCAAACACAGTGAAAAGTTCGGCTACAATATGAGCTATCCAAAAATAGAAAAAGAGAAACGGATGGGTCTCATATCCAAATTTTACTTGAAATGTAAGATGTGTGTATCTAGCTTTATTCTGAAAACTTCAGACCTCAACACAACTGAAAAATCTAAACTCAATCAAGGCGCGGTATATGGTTCAATTATGACAGGAATATATATATTTTTGTATAGACACACCAACACTTTTTCTTACTTGTAACCTATTAGTAGAAATAAATATCATTTACAATTTAACGTAAAAAATAACCTTCCTTCTGAAACAGTTTATAAAAAATAAATATCGGAAACTACAACTCATAACTTACGTGCGTACGTACGTACGTACACAAAAAGTGTGATTTTTCTTAGTTAAGTAACACCGATTTTACACTTTTGAGTTTAATTTTGTTGAAGTCGGTTGTCACATAACTTCCATTTTTCTTTTAAATATATACTTTATACATGTCTTTCATTTTTTAAATCTTAAGTCATTTAAGTAATCAAATCTCTTTCTTATAAAGACGATTATAACAGCTCAAGATTGTTTAGTCCGACTCGACATTCTCTCTACACTAATACTGTTGTTTATGTGTGCATCGCCACGCATACATGCCGATTTTTACCTAAAATCGAGCGTTCAAATTTTGAAAAATGGCTCTTAAGTCTCTAACATCACATCTGTAACCACAACATTTATGCAACCTTACATAATCTTGTGAGAAGAAATAAACATTATTATTATAATTAATAGCCAGCCCTTAGGTCACGGGTATGAGAATTTAAAATATAAATGGTTTGAAAATAAAGTGACTAATGACGTTCCTATAGAGAAAATAAAATATAGCTGTATTTAACAAGATATCCATTAATATCATCACCATTTCAATTGATGGATGACCAACGACGAACTTAAGATTCCCTCTAAACGTTCCACAGTGACCAATTGACCCTCACCAAATGTTGGCAAACCTTGAAAAATCTACATAATAGCAGGTTAATAAATAAGGTTTTTTATAGCATTTAATACTTAACCAACGTACAGACGCCAGCACATGAAGCTACCCGAAACTGTCAAATTTTCCCAATCAACCTTGAACCTAATTTCTTTAACAATAAAGTTGAAAATCTATTAAAGAAATTTGACAGATTGTTGTAGCTTGATGTGCTGGCGTCTGTACCTTCAAGAAACAGAAGCAACATTGGTGACCGTCATAATAACACCCAACGATACCCCTTGGCTAGACCAGTGTCAGATTTACTGGCTTTCGACTACCCGTAATGACTTCCAAAGATGTCGAAATGACAGCCAGGACCAACGGGTTAATGTGCTTACCGAAGCACGGGGGTATTACACCGCCAACTTCCAAATTCCGGTCTAATGCTGAGAAATTCCTTACAAAAAAAATCGGTTGTCTGTGAAGTAGGTTTACTGACGATAGTTGAACGTGATAACGTCATGAGAAAATACTGATGGAATGGATGCATTTTTCAAAAGAAAATTTTAATTTTACATCACTATTACTGCACTTCTCATGACAATGGAAGAATCCCTACACAGTGACGTCATATCTTAGCGTTTTATGATAGCCTGGTACTTGACTCGTTGAGTCATACAAAAATGTCAAAGAATCCCTACACAGTGACGTCATCTCTTACCGTTTTATGATAGCCTAGTACTGACTCGTTGAGTCATTGATTTGCTTTGGAACGCCTCAGAGCGATGGAACGCCTCAGAGCGAGGTAACGCCGCATGAGCCATGTATTTTCGTGCGTGCAGCCAGCTTCATCGAATTATAAGACGTTGTCACGTCAAAAAACCCTATAGAACTTTTTGCCCGACCCAAAAATCGAACCCGACACATCGTGCCCGCGTCCACTCGACCAATGAGTCAGTTGAATAAATTCATATGTAACGTTTGAAAAATCTACACAGTACATACAACCCCTTCTTAGCCAGCATTTACCCTCAAAAGCTATCCAGTATTACCAAATTCCTTGCTCGATAATTTTCAGCGTACTAGATTGGATGGGTCCGGTCTAGGTAAACTTTTGGACTTTCATCAGCTAATGCATGTTCAAAGCGAAAGGTCCGAAACGGTGTTTTGTAGTCCGAGTCCGCGACAGATACATAAGTGTTAGCAGTGTGACACCACTGTAAGTAAGAGAGCTTAGAAGATCCACTCATTAAAATATGCCACAGAAAAGCTGTCATAGTAATGTACATTTTGTTAAACTGACATGATCACTAACAGAACCATTAGAAATTTAAACGTGATATTTATGACGTTTCTTTTAAAATTAAAGGTTTACACATTTTTAGTGTGACACTGGATCCCGCACTAAGATACCCTGGGTCGCAGGGTCCAGCCTCTGAGACATACTCTGCGTTTCAAATAACGATAACAGGCATATATGTACCACTAGCAATTTGTCTTTGTCTGCGTGGATTTCGGAATAATGTTTCACTCATAGTACTCAGAAATAATGCACCTTACAGCCAACGAAAAAATTCTGGATTGAATCATTAGTAGATTACACGTACAAACTTATACAAAATTTACCTTTTTAACACGCTTTTATTAGGTCGACCTGTATGTAGCTAACTATGTAATAAAATCTAAGGTAACTGATTTAACCATCTTCTAAGGGTCGCAGCGTAATGAAAATTGGCAGCTGTACGTTGTTCTGATGACAATACAATAATATGGTACTGTCGAACTGATCTGATGATGGAGCCAGAAGATATAAACTGGAAATTCATGATGGAAAATCGTATCATAGCTGTTTTGGATTTCTTAGAAAAGTCTTGCAATGAACTTTGATCACGATTAGGTTTCAAGGTCTGACGATGAAGCCGGAAGATAGGCACTGGCATTCCATGATGGAATATCGAATCATAGTCGTGTTTGCACTTGTGAGAAAGGCCACGTAATGGACTTTGAACACGATCAGGTTTCAAGGTTATAAGAAACCTAAAGAAAATCCGTTGTCGGTTTTCTTAACCTTTTTGAATTACTGCGTAATCCATAGATTATTTTTTTTATAGATGTTACTTTCAAATCTTCTGGAGGGATCTATCGTTTAATTGTTCACTACTCGAGAATAAAAGAGAAACAGCAACACAAAGAAAACGGAGACAACAAAAAAAAAAGAAAAAGCGCGAACAATTTTTTTTTGTATTTAGGTGCATTTATAAAAGCGTGTTTTTCTAGAGATTTTTAAACTATTAATTTATTATAATATTAGTATTTAAAGAATCCTTTGTTGCAGGCACGTAGGCCCATATAAAACAAAACACAAAGAAATACAAAAAGAAATACAATTAAAATTCAATTCAGTTCAACCATAGCAATCCAATTCTTATTCAATGGAATTGTTGAACGGAATTGTTATATATAATAAATTCAATAATGTCATTCAAATCATATTAAAAACAAAATAAAAAAGTATTGAGGTGTATTTATTGATTTGAGTTTCCTTGTTAATACACGTGGTACATAATTATCTTCTTTTAAGTTCCTACGATCATGTAAATAAAAATAATTTTCAATTTTAATTTAATTTAATTTAATTTAATTTTTAATTTTTTTTTTTTTTTTTTTTAATTTTAATGTCAAATAATTTTATTATACTATCAATGATGGCAAGTGGTACAAGTAACGAGTACTAGAGGTATTCTTGCAGATTACTTAAATACCTATCAGCAAGAACTTTGGAAATAAGTGTTCATTACTTTAGCTGCAGGATTTATTTATTTATTTAATCACTTCATGCACACAGGTACAAAGGCAAAATGAATGCCGAACGCATTCTCTACCAGTCAGGTAAAAGTGGTGAAAAGATGACGTGGTAGGTGAAATTGTTGTACCTAAATAGCGATAGTTAAAGAAATAATCATTTTTTTATTGATAAAAGGCTCGCATTTGACCACTATCTCACCTGATTGTAAGTGATGATGTGGTCGAAGATGGAGCACGCTTACCTAGAAGTAACCTATTCACTCTTGACTTAAAGACTCCCAGGTTATAGCGATCAGGAAACACAGACTCCGGCAGGGAATTCCACTCCTTAGCCGCACGCGTAATGAAAGTATTCCCAAAAAGTATTGTGCGTATGGGTGGGATGTCCACCATGTAACGATGGCGCATCGCCGTTTGTCTTGTAGTCCGATGATGGATTACACAAACTAATTCCGTCAAGCCCGTTTGGCGGAATTGGTTTGTGTAATTCCATCGCACACTCCCCGAAATGTAACTGTAAATAGATAACGAAAAAAATAATGAAACGCTTTATTGAACATTTACAGTAAAAATGTGTGTTAAATAGTAAAGTATTATTATCTAGTGATCATTCGTAAAGGTTGTTGACTTATGGTAAAAAACGTACATTACACTCTTCTAGCTACTCATCTACTTTATAATTATAAAAGTAGAATTCTTAACCCTGAAACTCGCTTGTACAAATTTGTTAAATGTTTTATTCAACTAAAAGATACTAATTAATATCTCCAATTCCGCTAGAGAAAAAAGAAGAATGTTTTCAGAGAAAAAAAAAACTTATCAGAAAAGGAGGATCAGGTTTTTTTTTTATAAGTTTGTGTTAATGTGAAATCTATCCAAATTTTAATTCTGAATTTGGATAGAGTTCACATTTCTAGTAACTTGTTAACCCCTCCAACTAAGCTAAATATGCTTGTATCTGTACTGGATTTACGACAATAGTGTAATGGGTGGGTTTTGAACCCGCGACCTCTCGATCACAAGTGGGACACTACTCGCTTCTAATATTTTAAAATTATCCTAGCGCATGCTGCACGCTTAGATTGCAATTTAAGCTTGTATTGTTTTAAATTTTGTTCGAAGTGAACCTTCTTCACGAATACTTTTAGTTGTATAAGCTAACAATACACTTGTCCGGAACGTTGGCCGGTGCGGAGACAGACTCCTTATTATGGAGCTCCTTTGAAGCAATCTCGAATGTGCAGTTTGAAGAAAAACGTGATTTTCTTCGTATTTTATTCCATTGTGGAAACGTATGCTTTGTTTTTCGTGTGCAAAGAAGTATTATAAATTGTTTTCTTTTAAAATATATATTCTGGTTTGCGTTAAGAGACGCTCTAACAGTCATTACAATAGTAGGTAACAGTAGTAACCCTACAGTCTGTAGTGTATGGTTGATGTCAATGTATGCTGTACCTATGTGTATGTAATCAATCCTATATCTACCTACATATTTTGACATTTTGACAGGCCCGTTGGTATAGTGGTCAGTGGTCCTGACTGCTATGCGCAAGGTCGTGGGTTCGATTCCCACGTAGGACAAATGTTTGTGTGATGAGCACGGTCATTTGTTCTTTGTCTGGGTGTAATTTATCTATAATATGTATGTATTTAGAAATATATATGTATGTTTATCAGTTGTCTAGTATCCATATCACAAGCTCTGCTTAGTTTGGGACTAGATGGCGTTGTGTGAAAAAAAAAAAAAAAAAAAAAAGAAAAGTTGTGGAATATTGTGGAATATTGTGGAATATATATAATCATCTGTGTATCCCAAAATAAAAGAGTATTATTTGAGCAGCCGTGACTATCATTTCTCTCCACAAATACCTCTGACCCTACAAAGCCAACAAGGCTGTTATTTGCCAATAACTAGGAAAGTACACATAAAACTCATGTCATGAGTAGCGTTTTCATCTTTTTTTCTGGTGGGAAAATCATGAAATGACTCCTCCCGCTCTGAGTGGAGCGGAAAGGAGTGTCAGACTTCTACTGACTAAAAACCCACCCCGTTCCTTCAGTTGCCCTAGCAGGAAATGGTCCTATCTGGCCCCGTCAGTGCTGCTGACTGTTCCTTGAGGCTCGCGTGGAACACGACGCGCCGTCGACCCGGGCTTGGTACTTACCGGTTGGCGAGCTAAGCGTGTACATCTACTAGAGCAACACGGGAGTTTAAAAAATAATATTTATCCCAAAGATATTAGTTTTTAATTGATAATAGGATCACGTTTGACCACCATCTCACCTAATGGTAAGTAATGATGTGGTCGAGGATGGAGCACGCTTACCTAAAAGTAACCTATTCACTCTTGACTTAAAGACCTCTAGGTTTTAGCTATCGGGAAACACAGACTCCGGCAGGGAATTCCACTCCTTAGCCGTACGCACAATGAAGGTATTCCCAAAACGTTTAGTGCGTATATGTGGCATGTCTACCATGTAACGATGGCGCATCGTTTGTCTTGTAGTCCGATGATGAAACGGGCTTGACGGAATTAGATTGTGTAATTCCATCGCACACTCCCCGAAATGTAACCGATAGAAAACCGATAGACTAGCAACTCGTCGCCGATGTTCAAGGCTCTGGAGTTTTGATTCGACCAGTGTATCGTTGCCAATGAGTCTTTTGGCCCGTTTCTCAATAGACGCAAGCGCATCTAGTTGGTACTATAAAAAGAAAAGGCTGGTGGTTTTATAAAAAGTTTCATTTCAATGTCAAGATTGAATTGGAACTTTGAATGACAGGAACAAATATATTAAGGTGCTCTAGTTATCCACACGCAAAGGTAGATACATAAGGTTTATTTAGACCTAAGCCATTTTCGCTACACAGAACGGTAGCGATAAATTACGCTTAGTTTCTCGCAAAATATCACCAGGGATAACGTATTTAGATAATGGCACGTACGTGAGTAATACAATACGAAAAACAAAGTAAATAATCATGAGAATCATATTATACCTACATTATTTTGAAAGTGTGTTTGTTTCTTTGTCCTTATTTTACGTCAAACCGGAGCAATTGATTGATGCAATATTTAGTGTAGATATACTGAAAGGGCTGGAGAGTGACATAGGCTACTTTATTTAAACTGAAAAACCATTACATGCAAGCGAAGCCACGGGCAGAAGCTAGTAACATATAAAATACCTTCCTACACTTCTCTTTATAGACTTTAAGTGTCCCAAATATCATTCTCCTCCGTCCTCGTAATTTTCTTCAAAAGGGGTACAAAGGGTTTGCTTCACGCATAAATAAATATATCTAATACATAGTAATAAAAATTCAGTCTGTCTGTAAGTAAATGCCAAGTGCGATAAAACCGCTCACTACGCACTTGCTTTTATAAAATGTTGCTTTCATGAGATGTTCGTACAATCTATACCCATATTATTAGAAAGAATGAGAATAATTAATTTCATATACTTAGGTATAAAAATCAGTATTTCCCTGGCTCTTTTATCAGGAAAATCTTTATCACTAGAACCAGACTTCTCAAGATACATGATAAAATACAAAAAAAGTTATTTAAAAAGTCTAAAAAAAACCCGACTGCTCAACTGAAATGCAAGAAACAAGCACATTTTTATTTTCAAAAGCGACAAGCGAGCGGGACCCAAATGAACATAATT
Organism: Tholera decimalis; assembly: GCA_943138885.2. NCBI lineage: Eukaryota > Metazoa > Arthropoda > Insecta > Lepidoptera > Noctuidae > Tholera > Tholera decimalis. Next base: position 31,402,656 of record OW964563.2, on the reverse strand, counting down.
ATATTTTTTTAATGGGATGGGTCTCGCTTGCTTGTCACTTTTTAAAATAAAAATGTGCTTGTTTCTTGCATTTCAGTTGAGCAGTCGGGTTTTTTTTAGACTTTTTAATAACATTTTTTTATAGTTTAAATATTAATTAATATTTTTTTGTTTTTCCGGTCTTGTCAAATTGGAACCCCACCGGATTCAAAAAGTGAAAGAGCTACGTCAATATTTTTAAACTTACACAATGTATTATTTTTGATAGTATTACACTAATGATAAACTTGATATACCTTTTTGACATTCTTATCTTGAGCCCTTTAATTTCATACTCATATCACAGTATTAAAAAAAATTATTTTTTTGCTTTCTTTAATGGCTTCGCACAGCCTAGCCGTCATGTTTTTTTTAATGTCACATATCTAAGAACACTTGGCCTGCTAAGACAAATCTAATGATACCTCAATTATGTAAATACGTTCAGCGGTTCTGGAGATATGAGGTACTAAAGAATATTACATACATACACACAAGATACGCGCGAAAAACCTTTGCAGTCGGGTAAAAATGTATGCTAAAAGTAATCATAGGAAAAAAGCACGTAAGATTAATAATTCATAACTAATTACCCGCTGTTATTGCAAAGGAAGGGTTATGTATTTTATTTATTTATTTAAACTTTATGTACAATAGTGTTACATGGGTGGAATGCAGCAAGGCATTCTCTACCAGTCAACCTTTAAACTAAATAAATAATCAATATTTTAATGATTTCTGTCTCTTACCTCGGATAAATCTTGGTACATTGGTCCAGGAGTGGGTACGTTTGTTAACGTTATCACGGTTTTAATATACAACGTGTAACGGAAACCCCATATCTATCCAAAAGGGCTGAAGACAACATCTGGTATGGAGTCTCTATGCACAGTTTCAGCACAAAATAACTGACTCAAACAATTGATACCAAATTATTGGTTTCATATATTTCTTGAATACCAATCATAACAAACGTGTCACAGCACTACGAGGGTCAATAACTTTCCATGTCACTTGCCAATAACACGATAATTCTTTTCGTTCTTCTTAATTTGAAAAATTCGGTCTCTGGTATCAGTGTATTGGAATTTTTAATAAGTTCTACACACGTAGACTTAGGATTACAAAACCCTTGCCATATCGTTTGTTATCATCTAAAGAAGCCATGCACTTGGTATGTATAGGTATACCCTTTAAATTACACGTTGTATAAAGAACAATGGAAATTTAAATTACAGTCATCAAATTCTACTATGATAGTTTGCAATAGATATCGTATTAAAGTTTTATTCAGTTTTTATCCCTGTGGAGTACCTAAACTAACTAGTGCTAGTGTCAATGTTTGAAGTAGATTCAGCGAATTTAGTTGCTTGGGGAATATTGATAGGGCTATTTTTTGCAGATTTTTATTTGAACAAAAGTAATTTATGAGCACCCACGAGACACCTACCACACATTATATATGCTTCTTTTTCATATGAATAAGCTAAAGTTGTAAAGGGAAAAACAATGGTGACACTTGCAGGAAAATATCATGAGGAATTATGAGTGAAGTAGGTTCTTAAAGCTTTCTATTACTAGCAGGGAAAATTTTGATAAAAATCTTAATTTTCGCTGTAGTCAATGAATACTTCAAACTAATCCGTATATCTACTTAGCCGTTTTCCAATTATGTTGGCGTCAGCGTTCAGTTTAACCAGATGCAGGTATTTCTCAGTACAGTACGGCCGTTCTAACTTGGCGAGTGTGAAGTTAGGTTCTGCGAACTTTAGCGCTTGTGCACTCGTACAAAAATAAAGGTTTTAAAAAAATAAATACCAATAACAGTTGTTAACAGGAATAACAACTGCTAATTGTATTTATTTTTTTAAAACCTTTATTTTTGTACGAGTGCACAAGCGTTAAAGTTCGCAGTGCCTAACTTCACACTCGCCAAGTTAGAACGGCCGCATTGTAGTAGCCTGGAATTTGGCAGTTGGCGGTGTGATAACCCCGTGCTTCGGAAGAGTGTACGACTAAACGCCGACAGACAATACGTTGACAGACTGTACACCGACAAGACTTTACTTCGACGGGACTCTTCGCCGACAGAACACTTCACCGACAGGACACTTCGCCGACAGGACACTTCGCCGACAGGACATTTCGCCAACAGGGCTCATCAGCGACACAACTTATCATCGATAATCAGATACTTACTTTGGAAATCGATTATGCTTTTCCTGTAACTATACAATTCTTAAATTTAGATGTGATCGCATTTTTAAAAGGTTTATCCTATATTATTAATTTTAAAACATAACGTAATATTCAATTAACGTTAAGCCGTTGGTCCCAGCTGGCATTTGGATATCTTTGATAGTCGCCATGGGCAGTCAGAAGCAAGGACATCATTGACAACCACGACCAGTGTCCATTGAGGTAATATTCACTACGTACTAGAGAAGACACCACACATCACTACTGCGTTCCGTTCAAGTGCGGTCAATTGGCCGCACTTCACTTAGACGCTTGTCAGATCTTGAGCGCATAGGTTTTTTATTTTTGTTTTATACAATAAAGACCTTCTAACGCATTAAATATGCCATCGTGTGTTTTATGCCATCATATGGGTGACATTTTGTAGCAGAACGTTGAACGAAACGCGTAAGCGCCACGAAAATCACGGCGCTTTCGACCTTTTGGTCGCGAGAAAACTACACCTTAGAAGCGTTCTAGCGCTGCGTGTTTTTACTGTTTTGTTATACGACTAATTATTGTTTCAGCGCTGCAGCGAACTTTATTTTAAACTTTTGCCAAAATGGAACGTACATATTACCTCAATGGACACTGGTTGTTCAGGACTACAATAAAGCCAGTGCAACTATACTGGTGTGTCCGAACTTGTCCACGGTTCGTGGAGCCCAAAACGTTGCTCTCAATAATAGTACTTACACAATAATCTACAGGCTCTCCGGCCGACAACAATCTATAGCCTCTGAGGCTTTATCAATAACTAATTAATACCACTAACCTTCTGTGCTGGGTTCGCCAAGCTTCGACCTTCCCAAGGCCACGCCCAAGTGTGGTATGTATGTAAATATGAGGTGAGTAATTGAAAGGTGTGATGCAAGTCAAGTGTTCTAGAACGTTCACAAGGCGCCAGTCTCCTGATGGCGCGGTCCAGATCAGCATCACAGCACAACTTATTTCCAACAACTCCGCGTGCCATGCGGTGGCAACCAACCGGCGATAAATCCCAAAATATCCCAGGTTTTTCATCAAATGGGGATTACAAATTCCAATTAATCGTTACTCGCGACCCAATTATCGGTTTCAACACGCGATTGCACACGATATTTCTATTACAATCAAATCAAAGTCCCAAGGGCGGACATTTTCCAACAAGCAAGCAAAGTCAATCTGTCAAGTGAAAAGTCAAAGAGCATAGAATAATCTTGCCAACCAAAAGGGTGCGTTTCATTTCACGTTGGACTAAACACTGGTCGTGGTTGACGATGATGTCCTTGCTTCTGAAAAATCCAATGCTTCAAATTAATCCGTATTACGTAAAATATGCAGTCAATATTTGTAAGCGTATAGAAACTGGGTCGGTTTCAATCGGCTCGCTTTCAAATTCGTATTGGACACGTTTTCACTCTGACCAACCATCCATGTATAGTAGAACTATCCATTACTTTGATCATATATCCTAGTGCACAATTGGCACTGACTGTATAGGCGATTTTGTGAAATGCCTGAATATGTCACAGTTTAGGATATCGCTGCTCATCAAAGTTGAAAAATAACAGCGTATTTTTTTGCTGTAAAATGTTTGGACAAAAGCTTAGCAATGTTTGTGCTTGCATTGGTGAGTGCAAAATGTTTGTTTACGCAACGAGCTCTATACAAAATATGAGTATTGAAAAGATAAACAGGGCCGATTGAATAGGGACATAATATGTTCCGGAGGTTTTTCTATAAATATTGTTACTTAAAAATACTATGCAAATAATTTCATATTTGTGTCAGGAATGTCGATGGAGTACATAACGCAACAGCTTTGTTTGAAACGGATAAGGGAAATTTGTACTAAAATATAAGAAACTAACTTCTGTCTGCGACTTTGTTTGCGATCAGAGGTTTTCACGCGTACATACCGATTCAGTGGGAATTCTGTGTTATTCCAACTGGATTTCAGGTATCTACATACCAAAGGTCAATGCCCACATTGTTAGAACAACCGTGGCCTACAGTGAACACTGATAAATAGTGTATATAATTATAGTTTAAGTTGTTACGAACACCTTCTAGTACTTATCAGTTAAGAAAATAAGTCGCCATTTGGAAATAAAACACTTTTTATTTTTTTATAAAATTTATTTTCTCATAAGCACAGACATATTATAAACACTTAAAATAACTTTTGAATGGTCAGTACATAACTTTTTAACTCATTTTAACCTTTTGAATAATAGTCACCTTCTAAGTTTAAACAGCTATGGGTTCCATTTCAATAAAAATCGGTACAGATATATCTAATGGATTGCTCAAAAGATTTTGAGTTATTGTATATTTTTTATTTATTTATTAATGAATGCTTATCATTTGTCCCAAACACCACCACCACCGCTCAATATAAAAAAAAATCTCAATATAAAACGCTAACATATAAGAATTTAGGGTTATTGGAAAAACACCAACAACCTCTTAAGAGGTTATTGTACTCGTCATTATGAACAACTTTTACTATGGTACCAAAACTGAAATCGCGAAAAAAAAATCCTCCTATCCTACATTTTGACGAGTTAACTGAACTTAAATAGGAACAGCAAAATTTTTTATTTTCGCGATTTCAGGTTTGGTCTTTCAAATAACCCTGTATATATATGCACTATTGACGTATATATATGGAGACACTCCTAAAAAATCTTTTAAAAAAGTAAACTTTTAAGAAAATAACGATAAATATATTTATTCTATAGTATCATCAGCATCATATACTAATAAGACACTGTCTAAAAACTGTGCTGGAGGAACTATATTGGTTTGATGCCGTGCCCACCCAAGATACCAGACCACATGACGTGGGCACAGCATCCTACAGTCCTCCGGCCCACAATACAATTACAGCAGTACTGATGTATGGCTGAACCTTCCAAAATACTAGTTCTCCTATCATCATAGCGAGCGCGAGTGCAGAGTGAGTAATGAGTAGTTAGATTACAAAGAGTATGTAATACACTATGTTTTATTAGATTACAGTAAATTACAGTTTACTGTCAAGTCTATCATCTGTCAAGAATAATGCTGCCATATTTTAAAATATAATCGATTAGTTGCATCGATTGTTGGTCTTAATCAAATCAATTTTTATCTAACTACGGCAAAGCCTTATAGAATACAGTGATTTTACTTTTTTATGTTTATGTATGTGTGGACGCGTCGTTTTCAAATCATTTCTATGGTAATCGAAAAAACTGAAATCCGACTAACGTATTTAATAAAAGCGCTTCCCGAAGTCAAGAGCATAAATGCTCAAGTTTTAATAAATAGTAGCCGACAACTTGCTTTTCCTTTTCACTGTTGGGTTGAGTTTATAAGTAATTATATTTTATTTTTATACCAATATTTTATATTATTATTAAGTAATCCGTAATCGACTAGATTTATTAAATATATTAATCGAAATAAATTGACCATATATAATGGCAACCCTAAACTTCGTCTGACATTGAAACTCGCATTGATCTATTAGTTAAATTACTTATTTATTTGCTAAGATCACGGCGTCATAGTTAGAGATGGAACTTAAACGGAAATTTCCTATTTAAAATACTTGTATTTTTTTATTATCTTTCAAAATGTGTTTGACGTGGGCCATATCATGGCATTATCATTTCGTTCAGATCCGTTCAGTTGTTATTGTTATTGTTAGTAACTAGTCTAATCTAGACTAGTAGTATTTTTTTTGCAACGCTTTATAATATTAGGAAGTAGGATTTACAGTCAAATGTCAGTCAGTTCATTGGAGCAGTGACTGAAACCAAAGTTTTCAGTCAAAACGCATGCATATACAGGATGAAATTGAAAATATGCGACAAATTGAACTGGGAGATTCAGTAACGGTTACCTAATCATTTTAAATTGTTGTTTCGGAAATATAAATTGTGTAAAAAATCATGTTATTATCGGCTAGATAGTGCAAACTAAGTTATTGTCTTCACTTAGATTGATTCATTGGTACAGTTAATTCATAGGTACTTTGTACCTACGTAGGTAAGTACTACTATGCGAAATTAACGATAGCGGTAATACGAGGAATTATTTAGAGGATAATTTTATTGTTTTCATGGTTTTAGCATTTATTTTTTATTTTTATTAATTTTCCGTAATGATATACTCTATATTTTCTTTGTAGTACGTTGAATTATATATTTAAATTTGTCGCTTCTATTCAATTTCAAAACAAATACAGGATTTGTTTTTAGTAATTTTGTTTTTAGTAATTTACAGGCTATATTAATATACACGTCAACGATATAACGATCACATCTCCGCCAAAGATTTACTCAGAGCACGAGAGCAGCACCTACGATTAATATGCAAGACCACGGTTCTCATCAGTGTAAATCGGCCTTATCGATAAGTTTAATAAGCGCGCGGTAGGCGACGTCAAAGAACCTGCGCCGGGAATAGCCGCTGATGTATGCCTGCCTTAATCAATGGACAGATAACGTCAGTTGGGAGATTGAAAAATTCAGATTATTATATAAAGGGTAAACGGTTATACAGTTAAATACTGCCATTGGTCCTCCAGAACGCATTAATTTCGGTTTATAGGGATAATTTAAGTCAGAAATAAATTATGGGTTAATATAACTGTTACGGTTCTTAATGATGTTTAATGCCCGTTTAACGTGTCTTCTCAAGATGGTGAGTTAAACGGTATGACAGCTAACCAGATGAGACAATCAATAATGGTGAAGCTGCAGTTTTTTTTTTCAATGTAGTAAGATACTAGGTCACAATAATGCATTAAGTTTTTTTTCATTACGATTTTATTAATTTATACACAACTGAACATGCTTTATATTTGTATTTAAGGGCTACGGTATCGAACTTGTGATCGAAAAGTCATGGGTTCGAACCCATTACACTATTTCCGTGAACGCACTCCAGACACAAGACAAGACATATTTAGCTTAGTTGGAGGGGTTAAAAAGATTCTTTTTTGATGAAGATTAATTGATTATGAAAGATTCTATTTAAAAAAAGATGTATATATTTATGTACCTTACTGACAAACACTTTATTTACTTCCACTAAGTATCTAAAAGCACGCACCGAAAAAAAAACACCATAAAAGTGTTAATTAAGATCAATTTATTCAATTACCGTATGTTTAAAGCCAAGATACGATACAACTTATGGGCTTAATAGAGATCCCAAGTGATAACATAGATTTATAAGTTAAACAGGAACGCTATTGAATGAAATAATTAAGTCGTATCTTGGTTTAAAAAAATCCAGATAATCATATCTGCAGTACTATAAGCAGATAATGATCGTCTGATCGTCTACGTTTTTCACGCAGCAGTTTTAAAACGCAGAATCTAGAGATTCAAAGGATATTTGTTAATATGAGATTTTAATTAAAAAGAATGGGTTATAGTTTTCAACGATTTATGTGAATTCATTGTGTTCAATTTACTAGCCAGCTACTTGATCTGGGCTTCGGGGATCGCAAACATATCTCTGGCCACCGAGCGTAGGCGCAGGCTTGCCGGCGGCAAGCAGGGGTAGCCAACCGTCTGGTAAGTACCAGGCCCATGTCGGCACGCATCGAGTTCCACGCGCACTCCTCAAATAGTAGTCAGCAGCATTGACGGGGCTCGATATGGCTATTGCCAGCTGGGGTTACTGTACTGGGGGGAATGTTCTAAAGAAATTCCACGCCTCCGGACCGCAAGGGTAACTGAAAAGAACAGGGTGGGTTTTTAGTCAGTAGAAAGGTGTTAAAATCGACAAATTACTCCTCCCGCTCTAGGTAGAGTTTTCTTTTTTTTTTGCTCCTACCCTGCTCTTTCAGTTACCCTTAGGTTCTGGGGCCGCGGTATCTCGTTAGAACATTACCGCTACCCCGTAAGGCAGTAGCCAATCTAGTCTAACCAGTCAATGCTGCCTTGAGGCGCGCGCGGAACACGGCGCGCCGCCGACCCGAGCTTGGTCCTTACCGGACGGTGAGCTACCCCTGCTCATCGTCCGCAGGCCCGCGTCTACTGTGGCCGGCGATCTGTTGAAGAAAATTGTCTCTCCCTTACGCGTTCAGCCTCCTCCTGCGGTAACATGATTGCTTCGCAGAAGGAGGCGACTGCATCCTATTCCCCCTCGCCCCGCACCATGGCCTGAACCAAGGCCGGACGCGGGAGGTCGCCGCCGCCGATCGCCTCCACGAGGACACGGTGGTGTTCCGCCTAAGCAGGGCACACCTCTACTGTATGCTCCACCGTGTCCTGCGGATGGTCCTCACAATGACGACACACCCGGGTGTATTATCCCGCTGTATTCGAAACTGGTACCTCCCGAAACAGCCATGTCCGCTCAGTACCTGCGTCAGGTGGATAGTGAGGACACCGTGGCGTCTCTCTAGGCACTCCTCAAAGAGAGGACTTATCGCCACGATTGTGGCGTGCCGAGCCCTCGGTTGCGACTGTCGCGTTTTTCATGCCGCCGTGAGATCATGCCGGAGCTCTGTCCACCGAGCCGCGATTTGACGCGGCAGCGGAGTTTTACCCCGGCTTAGCACCTCCGCGCGCCAACTGTGCATGCGTGCAAGGGCTGCTGCCTCCAGATGATGATTTTAACATCAAAACATAATAAAAAGGCAGTAGGTACTTGAGAAACACACCTACTCACACTTATTAGGTATACTTTATCGTTGTTGATTTTAGAATGTCAATCCAATTTTTATTTATATAAAAAAGTACTAATTACAATGACGAAGAGCTTATGGTAATCTTTACAATGGCGATGTCAGTCCGTGGATGGGTAACGAACCATCTTACCATTTCGAGATTTCTCGGTACCTTGGATAGCATATTAAATCAATAATTTTGGCTGTCATTTGACAGTTATATTATTATATTACTATAATTACTACGGAACCCTTCATGGGCGAGTCTGTCTCGCACTTGGCCATTTTTTTCTATTTTAATATTTTACAACATCATGTATTGCATAAACGTAATCAGCTGACCTATTACAAATCCTTACGATTAGACTCATAATATAACTTACGATGACTGTGAGATAGGTACACTTGGTGCTATAAATATAAAAAAAATATATTTCTATAGCAAATGTGATTTTGCGTTTTTTATCTAGAAATTGAGACTTTAAGTCGTGGTCCCGTCAGTCAATTAAGGGTTTGTTTGTTGTCTCGTGTAATTATGATAACAGAATGTATGCGACTTAGTAAAATTCTCAGAACCAAAACTGAATGCTTTCAAACGGCACCTATTTACGCTGACATACATACCTACACCAAGAAATCATTGCCTCAATTATTATTTAGCAGTAACAAATATTGTATAAAACATGCGCGTCATTAAATATTCCACTCTCAATGAGTCAACAGAATTCAAAACACTTTAACTTAATTATTATAACGACCCAAAAAAACTCCGTTACACGCATTCGTACGCGAACTGCGGCATCTTAATTGCTATGAATAACTCCACTTCGTTTATCGATCTCAAACATTTCAATATTGATGTTTTAATTAAACCTTGATGGTAGTTTCGTTTTTGTGATTTTTTTTTCGCGAACGGCTTGTTTGATAAATGTTCATTTCATGGGTAAATCTGGAGTGGAGTAGAAGTTTTTTTTCTTTGAATTCAGATGACATATTCTGCATGAAGGTTACAGTGTAGGTACTAATAAAAGCTCGAAAATCACATATCTGTTCTACATGACTCGTACACATTAATCTCTCAGAAAGAGACTGGGAAAGTCTTATCCTTTTTTATTGTGAGAGGAAAGCCTTCAAAAGTCAGTCGATCTCGTCTCGTCTCGAACATAAGGCAATGTTGGACTTTCGCCTCAAACCACCAGGGTTCTGCTTCATCTCTGTGCAACGCCTGTAAGGGCACCTCCTTGGGGAGGCCGTAAAAAGATCTTTGCTGAACACGCTCAGTACGATAGCACGTAGGCACACTAAACACTGTGCTATCGCCCTCTGCGAGGAAGTAGGATACTTAAATTCAAAATCATGTAGTTATTCAACGAAATGAATACAATAGGGTATATTTAGTCCGTCACAGACTATCAATAATATTGTACATGCAATTATAAACCATTTTTGAATATCTATCTAATGGATCAAATAGAGTTATCATTTTGAAACATAGGAATGGTTGGTTTTATCTTTCATAATGATAACTCACCTTTATCTCACATTTTAAATTAAAATAGGGTAGTCTCTATTTTAATTTAAAACATAAAGGAAACGAGTAAAAAAAGCTCAGAGCGAACAGATACAGAAGATCATCAGAATTTTTATGTTATTTAGCGATATTATTCTGTAAATATTTCACAGATATTCGATGGTGAAATGTGTAGATTCTATAAAATATATAAATATATTTCTTAATTTTTTGGAGTATAAAAAACTTTTAGGTAAACGTTTTAATAGATACAAATGTAAATAACGTAAACTTGAGGAATAAAATATTCGTTTGGTGAATTTTGTCTTAACAATTGAAAACTCAACTTTGGATATAAAAATATTGGTGTATTATCCTAGACAAAGTATTTAATGTGTCTAGGATAGTACACAAACATTTTTACTTTAATAAATAAAATAATATTTATAAAGTAGTGATATACCCAAGGAGCCTCTTACACTTTTAGCTTTGTTTAAACACTACACGATATTCACGATCCTAGCTAGCTTTAATGAATATTAATAGCCACGTTTTCAGTTTCATTTTTTACACTGCTGCCCAGAATAAAAGTTTAATCGGAAAATTTACTAATAAACCTTTTTGTACCGTAATGTTAACATTAAACATTTATTTTCAGATTATTAATTAAAGAAAAATTATTTAAAATAATAAGAATTTGCTAATAATTGTCAAATTAATTATAAGTTGTTAAAAATATATACGCATACTACGAACTGTATCTACTGTTTAAATTATAAAATAAGTTAAAAATAGCCACGTTGACATATTGATTGTTAGAAAATAGTATTTTTTTTAAATAAAAACCCTATGTTATGTTGCTAACAACCGTCTACTTACCTGTCACTAAAACGGTTCCAGAAAATCTAGGAATTACCCATTATGACAAGTTCAAAATACATTCAGTCGTAATGTTATTCAAATGATAAATATAGGCACTATCTGATTTATTCATAAAAACTCTAACACCATTTAGGTAGGTACTTCGCTTAAAAACTTATTCAAAAATCTAACCATCTCTATAAACTTTGAATTAGGAATAACAACATAATATTATAATACGATTTTGAATCACGATTTTAGCCAATCTGAGCTGAATTTCATCAACATTTCGACATGGTATTTAATATTCATATCGAATGATGTTATTTAGAATTAATTAATTAATAGTGGGTGTAAATTATTTCTTTGTGGTACAACATTTTACGGTACATTTGAAAGTTACGATCCCTAGACGTACTAACGAGCGTTCACACTGCCCATACAGACGTACGGCTTGAGGAAAGTCGTTGAAGCGAGAGGTCTTAATTAAAGACATCATATCCAGACCGATCACAGATGGTACTGGACAGCCTAGAGAGCTAGGACTGTTTCGCACTGGGCGTATTGCATGCTGTGTCTAAGTGACTAGTTCAATGATATTTATTTCGCAAATTTATTAAATACCTATGGTATTATTTACCTTTGATATCACTTTTACACATCAATTTATTTGTTTGTAAATTTAAACTCGATAAGACCGGTGTTTCCTTGCTACTTTGACAAGAAACACGGAAACAAATTTAGAGTTCAGTCTCTTTTACAGACCGAACAACTCCAACGAGTAAAACCATAATAATATGAAAATCATGTGGGATTTTAAATTTTGATATTCACTACATCGCATTGAAGTTTACTGTATGACAACACATTTTTGGGCCATTGTTTGTTCATAAGCTTTCCTGTTTTATCCTTATCTGAATTTTATATAGCCACAGTACTATGCACAATATCATATGATATGAGAAAGTCTGGCTGTCACGCCTAAACAGAACAGATTGTAATGAAATTCAGTATGAAGATAGAAGTAGATGCAACATCGGCTACTTTAAAAAAAATAACGGTTATAGATCTGAAATCGGAGATAAAAGATTTCACAAAAAAATCTTGTAAATGAAGTCTCGCGTTAAAATGCAAGACATAAATGGCACGTTTATAACACTAAGTGCGAACACACCATATCCATTTTGTAGCTATGCCTAAACTTTGCAAGTTCGAGAGGTCTTAGTCTTGGTTTGAATAGTTGGACCAATGGTCCTTGACAGTTTCACGACGCTTTGGTATTGTTTTTCATCGTCGACTAACTATTTTGTACTGGAATACTTGAATCTGAGAGAGAAACTAGAGACATAAGACTAGAAGTCAAGACAAACTGTTGATGGGTGCATTACAACGGAATGATGTGAAATTTTATTTTTACAAAAAGGATAATACAACCGTAGTCGTACGCTTGTGCTTTTTTTTGTTTATGATCGGTGAAAGTGAATAAAGTGAAAATTTAGTAAAAGTCTTTGCCGTGTATCGTAAAGTATTTTTTTAGAATGTCACTCGTCTAGATATACAAATCAATAAAATAAGTGGCTATTGATACATAACTACCTATGAAAAATACTTATACCTTTTTGCTATAGGCTCTAGATAAAGTGAAACTAACAGCGTCTTCGATTATTAAAATGCCAAAATATAAGAGATTAATTCAGTGTCATTTTGACAGCGTCTGTCAATCCAATTTTTGACGTTTTAGGAATCCGCGAGTTGACAGTATGTATAAAAATTTAAAATAACTATTTAATTATGTAAATCTATTGATATGAAGCACAAAATAGTACAAATGAAGAAAAGATTATTATTAATTTATTTTATTTTCCCTTGTGAAAAATGAGATTTTTTATCAGTGAGTCACGTGATTAGAAACACCAATCAGGAAACGAGACGTCATCGTTCAATATTTTGACAGCTGACTGGTTATCTTTGGTTGGTGCGTAAGACAAAATAAGAAAAGAATAACTAATAGCTTGCTACTAATATAGTAATCTGTGTAACTAACTGCTTGCACTGTCTGGACAGGTCCGCTCAAATTCGCGTGGTTATTTCCTCAAAAGAATACCAAAGACCATTGGCGTATGTAGAGATATTTCCCAGGGGGGGGGCTGGCCCCCAGTAGTAGAAGCGATGATCGCTTATCAAAGTTGCGTCAGCTCTTAACGTACGAAATGAAAATTTTCACATAAATTAATTTAACATGTAACGCATAACGGAGCCTTGCATGAGTGAGTGTGACTCGCACTTGGCCAGATTTTTTAATTTTTCAGCCATGATTGTTTGTTAGTCAAAATTCTCGGGTGGGCACCAGACCATTCTGGGGTGGGCACGGCCCAGCCGGCTCCCCCCATCCTACGCCTTTGCCAAAGACATGAACCTACATGCCTCTCATATACAAATACAAATTGTCTGGACTTTAAAAGAGACGTTGACGAGTAACTCAGAAGCAGTTTGTTACGGTGTTTCTTCTCAGAGTAGTCAGTTAGGAAATACCGGCCTCATCTAACTAAATTAAACACGCAAAAAAAACATGACGTGTAAAAGTGTTTTTTATAACCAATTTACAAATTCATTCATTGTTCATTGTGTGGTCATTCATTTCATTTGTCTTATCGTCCTGTAATAGTTGTTCGATGAGTTCCTTTTTTTTGTCTTTTTAAAAAAGCAGATAGATAGATATATTCTTTATTGTACACCATAACAGTAAAACAAATATGGACTTAATAACTAAAAAGGGTAATACAATGGGCGGTCTTATCGCTAAAAGCGATCTTTTACAGACAACCTTTGGATGGATTTGACACAGAAATTCTAACCACTTCTTGCGAATATCTCTTTTTAAAGGGACATGAATAAATAGTTTCGCTGGCGTTTTTATAGTAGTATTCCCACAACAAGGTACTGCACAGCACTAATAATAATTTTTCACGTTCATAATAGAGTAAAATATCATAAAATACCCGAAGTACATTTGTGTGCCAAATGCCAGGAAAGTAGTTTTTTGAACGATGACGTCATACGTAGTCACGTGACCACAATGCCAATATTTAGGCCATAGTTTTTTAATAAATTAAAAAATTACTTATATTTTAATTGAAAGGTTAAGTGATGAATAAAATATTATTTTACGAGTACACATGAAGCGTTTCGAAGCGTTTCAAACCATTTTTACATAGTTGTCAACTCGCGGATTGCCTCCGACCATTGAGATAGGAAAAGTATCTAACTATGGAGATGGCATATTCTACTTTATAAGGAATAGTACAAATATCTATACATACACAAATATCTATTCAATCGACACACACAAGTCAGAAAGTATTTTGTCTCTTTTTAAACAACCAAAAGATGCATATGAAAAGAGAGACATCTAAATGTTTGTGAAGTACAATTTTGGCATCACTTTTATCTGACGTCAAAATCATGTCTATGCGTGACCAGTCGCCATATTGAGTGCCCAAAGTACTCTGTGGTTTTGGGGTAGTTGTGCTGTCAAACAGTTGCTTGCTCAAGATATTTTTGTTGTTTTATAGAAAAATACGTATATAAGAAAAGTATTTCGGTGTTCTGAGTTTAGACAATAATAAGAAAATCCCCCCTCGTGTTGTATAAAACAGTTTGGTGCAACAAAAAACAAAAATCAGCCTAATTTGACTCTGCAAAGGTTAGTAACCAGTTTTCACTAATCCAGTTGAATATTTAGAATTATTTACTAGATGATCTTTTTGAATATTATTTCAACCGGAGTCATGTTTGTATGGCTTATAACGTTATTATTTTCTTTATTTTGTTGCATTGTTTACATTAATTCTTAGTATGAAAGGCTAGTGATGTGCGATGTTTGCGCGGATGAATATCGATAATATTGATACAGTGTGTGAAATACATTGGAATTATATTTTTTTAATCTACAGTTTTCCTGGAAACGAAATATGAAAGAAGAAATGGATAGAAGCTAAAAATATAAACCCTATACATAAAATGTGGCATATCTGCTCCATGAACTTTGATGAATCTTCTTTAGAACCCTCAATGTTGAATGGGTTACATGACAGTGTAGTGCCCACATCGACTATGCTGGTATGTTTTTAAACATAAATTGCATAGTATAGTAATTTCAATATGAACATCTTGTTAAATACTTATTGTATTGGCGGTATTTCGAATTTCAATGAATTTAATTAGGAAAAAAGTAATTTATTTATGTGACAATTTTTTTTTTAGCTTAAGCTAATTTGTTCCTCTCATCGATGTCCCTCACAACTTCCTTCAAGTATGTTTTTTTAAAGGATGTTTTATTTATTTTTAATAATTTAAAAACTCTGGAATTGTTTTAGATTACTTATAAAATAAGCAAAACTGTTTTTCGTGAAAAAACAATATAAATCAAATTCGACTTGCCCATTGAATTTGCAGAAAGTAAACTGACTAGTTTTTTTCTTTAAAAAATCTAATAATTATATTGTTTTATGATTATTTCTTTTTCTCTTATTTCCCAACTGACTATATTCACATACAACTAAATCTCGTATTTTAAAGTCAAGGAACAGTAATAGCTACTTAGTCAAAATAGTTTGCCATTTATCTTTTTTTTTGTAAATAGAGTGATATAAAAACGGATTATGATAATTTTGTTACGTTTACTAAACTTCCCAAGGGGATTCTGGACTTGTTTTATTTTTTAATGCTGTGTACATATTATTTCTTCCTCTGCCATCTATCCAAATAAGTAGTTAAAGAATTGAAAAATAATTGTTATCTAATTACGACAGTTCAATGGTAAAGATATAATAATTATATATTTATTCCTATGTTTCAGATCCAGCTACCAAATGATAAAATAAGGTATCTCACAAAGAAATATGATTTACTTAAGCAAATAGTGAGAAGTTTAAATGAAAAGGTTCGGAGACGGGATGCAAAAATTGCTCATTTTTCTAATATTATTAAATACCTTATGAAAGTTAAATCCATAAATAATGAAGAAAGTTTAAATCTGGATGAATGTGCAGGGCCAGAAGGCTTTTTAAAAGGCAAATTGCCTACATACATACTGATCGAATACAGAACCTCATTTTTTGAAGTCAGTTAAAAATTAAATTCATGAAGGTTATCGATAACAGCTGCGCATGTTGCTCGCAGTTACAACACTACAAACGGCAGCCATCTTATATGCCCTGCGCCGAACTGACTTGTATCAGATATGCAATGTCCTCACGGTTCGTCAACTCTACATACTCCACACCATAATGCTTTAACACACCATTACCCCATTCTCATCTGATAAAGTCACTCACACACGTCGTCAAACGCTATGTGAAGTACCTCATTCTCACTTCGCTTTCACAAAACGCTTTTCTTACTACCTTGCACCCTCCCTATACAACAGAATAAACAAATTACTCCCTATCTACAGATCTTCTAATGCTATTTGTAAAAAACAGACAACATAATTTCTACTACAAAGAAACTACGATGACACCGAAAATTTACTTAAATCTTTTATTTAAACTTGTTTTAACTCCTACTGTATGTTTCGCATACACCTTCAAACTCATCACAATCTCTTTCACACACTAAAACACGCACACACGCACAGATACACACACACAAATTCACACACACACACATACACACACACACACACACACACCCACACACACGCATACACACGCTTGTAAGTACAAAAATCATGCTTGAGTATTATTATATAGGTATATTTCTTTATTTTTCAGTTTAATATTTTAGTTTTAGATTGTAATTGCTCATTATTTTATTTTTAAGATTGTTTAGTTTGTATTTATTTTCTTAGCAGCACCTACGGATTTTGCAATCTTCTTTCTTTTCTCTCTCGCTGTAGAAATAGGCTGATGGTCCTTAACACAGATTACTCTGTAATCTAAATAGGACGTCAGAATTCTAAACTGTTATTCTTTATTAAGATTGAAATAATATTGTACAATTATATAAATGTGAAGATATATAAAGGCAGTCCATAGTTTAAGTAAATATTCTTCGTTGTACCTACTTTAAGAGCGAATAAATGAATAAATAAAAATAAATAAATCCCTATAAATTATAAGAACGCTGTCATATGATCAAGTATTTAATTTAAACACTAAATTACATTTTAAAGGAACAAACAGCGCCGCACGAAAGCACTATGATGATGACGGTTTCGCAGATATCTACTAAATGTTAATGAAAACGAGGATTGCTTCATAACATCATCATCATCATCTGCATTATATGCTTAGCCTTTTTCCAACTTAGCGTCAATAGCCTAATGGATAAGGTATCGGACTTGTGATCGAGAGGTCGCGGGCTGGAACCTCACCCATTATACAATAGTATAATGGGTGAGGGAGCCGTGAACCCACTCCAGATACAAGAATATTTAGCTTATGAAATGAAATGAAATATTTATTTTGTAAATTGGTTATAAATAACACTTTTACACGTCATGTTTTTTTGCGTGTTAAGTTTAGCTAGATGAGGCCGGTATTTCCTAACTGACTACTCTGAGAAGAAACACCGAAACAAACTCAGAGGTCATAGTCTCTTTTAAAGTCCAGACAATTTGTATTTTTATATGAGAAGCATGTAGGTTCATGTCTGTGGTATTCTTTTGAGGAAATAACCACGCAAATTTGAGCGGACCTGTCCAGACAGTGCAAGCATTTGTCAGTTATCGTGTAGCTCAACTTAGAACTTAAGGAGCTCAACAATTTGACAAAAAATACCAACGGACATTTGGGTAGGCCACACAAGTACTCAAACTGCTTGACATCAATAATTAAATAAATTATAGTGAAAATAAAAACAACGAAGAAAGAATAACCTACATTGTCCTCACATTAACAATAATGAAATAATTATATAAAAAAAAACAAAAACAAAATAAATAGGTAAATACAATACTTAACAAAACAAATATTTTGATCAATAAAAAATAAATCAACTATCAAAATAAAAAAAATAAAAAAGGCTCACGTATATCACTGGAGCAGCTCATTCCCAAGCGTTCTTGTCCTCAATATAATCTTTAACAGTGTAAAAAGCTTTCTGACATAGCTTACGTTTTATAAATAATTTAAATTTATTAATACTTAGTTCTTGAATATGGCTAGGAATTTTATTATAAAAACGTATACATTGGCATCTAAACGAACCACCTATTATTTTTAACCTTGTTTTAGGAATGACATATGTGTTTTTGTTCCTTGTATTTACACTATGAATATCACTGTATTTTTTTAAACAGATTAATATTTTTGTGTGCATACAAGAGATTCTCATAAATATACTGAGATGGCACAGTCATTATATTAATCTCTTTAAATTTGTCTCTTAAGGAGTGCTTGGGACTTAATTTATAAATTGCACGAATTGCCCTTTTTTGTAATACAAATATTGTGTGAATGTCGGCGGCATTTCCCCAAAGTAAAATGCCGTATGACATCACACTGTGAAAGTAACTAAAGTAGACTAAACGTGCTGTTTCAATATCAGTTAATCCACGTATTTTTCTAACGGCATATGCTGCAGAACTTAACTTTTTTGACAATTTATCTTAGATGTACGGGTTAAAAAAGTTGAAAAAAAGACTATGTTGGGTCAGCTTTTAGTCTAATCGGATGCAACTGAGTATAAGTGTTTTACATAGAGCGACTACCTATTTGACCTCCACAATCCAGTAGATAGGTTACACAAGATTCCTTGGCTAGATCAGTGTCAATTTTACTGACTTCTGACTACCTGTAACGACTGTCAAATATGTTCTAATGACAGCCGGGACCAACGGCTTCACGTGCTTTCCTAAGCACAGCGGTATCACACTACAAACTTCCAAATTCCGGGCTACTACTGAGAAATTCCTAACAGAAATATTCAGTAGCACTTTTTCCCGACCCGGGAATCGAATTTGAGACCTCGCGCTTGCGACCACTCGACCACCCTCTCGACTCTCTCGAACACTCGACTGGAGGCAGAACGTTACTACAAATTTATTGGTAATAGTTTTTATTTCACTCTTTTTAGTTGGTTGATTTTTAATTTACCTAGTTCCAAGAGCCTAAATGTCAACAACTTATCACCTTTTACAAAATATTGCTTTTCCCTATGCATAGCCGTTAATTTTTGAGGAGTTCTCCTGGTATTTGACCATCAGCTCTACATCACCATATGTATTGTGACGAGCATAAAGTGTCTAAAATCCGTACTCAAGTAATCGAATCGCAATCCACGAAATACTTCTTATTGAGGAGTTTCAGTGGCCATCTGTGGTCTTCATCATCAGTTCCACTTCCTCAAATGGTACTTTTTGAGAGCAACTGCACAAGTTATTATTAGAAATACCGAAAACGCCATAGGTGTGCCTATAATATTTGAAGAGTTCCCTCGATTTCTCCAGGGTCCCATCATCAGATCCTGACTTGGTGACAAATGGTACCAATTTCGAAGTATACCCTATCAAACAAAGAAAGAATGTTCTAAATCGGTTCAGCCGTCTTCGAGTAATCGATGATCATATATATATATATATACGCGTCGAATTGATAACCTCCTCCTTTTTTTGTCGTCGGTTGATAAACAAAACTTTATTGTTTCAATAATACAACGTGTAACAGAATAAACGCAATTCCTGATTCCCGGTTTAGAATCGGCTTTTGGATCGATTTCCGTCATAAAAAATAGGTGTTCAATTTTGATGGAAAAAACTTTCATTTAAGGCGAAAGGATACGTCAAACTACAAAATAGACCTCTCTTTGAAGGACTACTACTACTAGACGGATGGACCAAATAGATAAAAAAAAAATACCTAATACGCGTAACATATTTGACTTTAAATTTTAAATTTAATTTTTTTGTTATTGTTCATACTTTTCTCGGAAAAAAATCGAATATATCCTCTTTATTTTTGCAATAATTTGCTTACTGCTTTCAAATAACTGGACCGATTTAAATATTCCTTTCACATTATTATAGAGAATTTATTGCTTTATAAAATTTAAATTCAAAATTTTACAAAATTATTACTTACGTGCCGTTAAATCAATAATACTATATTATTACATTCGCGCTCGGCGCGCGCGCTCGCTCATACGCAAGGACCAGTCTCACCCTAGCGTTCGCACGGGAAGGCTGTGTCGCATGTTAGCACGCCCCGCTCTTTAAACTTTGCGTCAAAGAGTAAACAGCGTAGATAGTACGTTTGGTACATTGGTACGGTTGAGCTATTTAAAAATGGGACATTTCGTTTGCGCTTGGACGTATGTGAATATTTAGTTTTAGTGTTGATTGCGAGTGGACTAAACTAAATGTTAAGTAAATAAAGATAGATAGATTTTATATTTTAGTTTTTATTGTTTCGTAGCCAAATGATACAAACCATTTTTTCTCCAAGTCAATTGTTTGAAATATTATTATTATTTAGCCTGCACTGTCCCACTGCTGGGCAAAGGCCTCCCTTCATTCCTTCCAATGGTCCCGGTTGTGCGGCAATTCTTTCCAATTCTCAAGGAAGACATCAAGTTCGTCCCGCCATCTCCTTCGTGGTCTGCCGCGACCTTATATCCCTGTTTCAGGGCACCAATCTTGAGGTTTACGGGCCCACAGCTCGTTCGGAATGCATATCGTTCGTTTGAAATATATTTATTTATTTTATTAACACTATGAAAAACAAAGTTGAACCCTAGATTCATAAACTATATTTAGGGTTACATAGTTCATAAACATACGTCTCTGATACATCTTACTTTTAAGGTCACCTAACTTAATGATTATGGGAGATATTGAAACAAAAACAGTGATTAATTACAATGAACTTTTATTAAGAACTAAAACATAAAAAATTTAAAAAAAATAAAACTACCACGATGTTCCATACACATGTAACGTTTGCAGGACATGCAGATAAATCAAGTCACACGTTTTTTTTTTTATAACAGCTAAAGTTGCATAATTTTCTGGATTGATTTTCGGGGTTGGCTGGTGCATCAGGCAAAGTATCATCTAAAATAGCATCGATGTTCCGTTTTAGGCATCACCTCAAAGTTGGTGTTTCGCGTCGCCTTCGTAACCAAGGCTCTATCATCTTATCTGACACCATGATCCACTTCTTCCTCGTCATCCACTCGCTATAATATTGCACCAATTTCATCGTCTTTCAAAAAAGCTATGCTGGAAAACAACACACAATAAGTATTTGAATAATAATAAAAAATAAGTAAAGCTACGAATTAATACACAGTAAAACAGTTTAATTAGCAAAATTATAACAACGGCAATAGATAACATTGTTTCATACTAACAACTACTTTCGTAGAATATAATACAATAAATACATAACTTTAAAAAAAAATTGTACTTTCTTTCGTTTTATAAGGCAAATAGTAAAACCGTCCACTATATAAAGTTGTTACACTAATCATAAACATACGTATCTCAGACACCTCGTGCTCAGTATATCCATAACTATACGTTTACGTGCCAAAACTGCTGGGGCCCTACTGAGCTCTCGTCGCTTTATGAAGGTACTGAGAGACACGTATTTCTATCTGTTTCGCGCTGCGCGCTGCGAGTGTTTTACTACTTATGGGTGTATGAGAGACGTATCTTTATGAATCTAGGGTGAAAGCAAAACTGCTTGCTACTATGGAACTCTTCATGGGCGAGTCCGACTCGCACTCGGACAGTTTTTTATTAGGGCTCCGTAGCAGAATGACTTGAATGACAAAAAACGGAACCCTTATAGTTTCGATATGTCTGTCCGTTTGTCTGTCTGTCTGTCTGTCCGTCCGTCCGTATGTTACAGCCATTTTATTCCGAAACTATTAAGAATATACATGTGAAACTTAGTAGGTAGATGTATTCTGTAAACCGCTTTCTTATTTTAAGAAAAAAATTAAAATATGTTTAAAATAAAGGGGGGTCCCCATACATGGAACTAGAACTGAAAATATTTTTTTTTCATGAAACCTATGCGTGTGTGGTATTTATAGACAGGTCTTTAAAAATGATATAAGGGTTTCTAAAACCACTTTTTCATAAAGTCAATAGTTTAAAAGATATAAGCTTCCAAAGTGGTAAAATGTGTGTGTCTCCCCTCTAACTTCTATAATAATGGAGTGTAATAGTGGAGGAGAGAGAGAGGAAATATCTAAAAAAATATGTCTGTAGACCTTAATGTAAACTTTCAACCAAAATTAGTTTGAATGAAATCTGGTCAGCAATTTTTGAGATACAGCATATTTTCTAAAACCGCAAATATAACTTTGTAATTCATACAAACACTATGAAAAACCAAGTTATTTGGCGTAGTTGTAAATGTGTAAATAAGCTAGTTTTAAAAAAAATTGTAGGTTTTTTTTTATTCGTCAAATAAATATACATAATTATTATATTATTATAGTTACTACGGAACCCTTCATGGGTGAGTCTGACTCGCACTTGGCCAATTTTTTTAGCACATTAAAAAAAAATTACCAAAAATTAAACCGACTCCCAAAAAACACTGCAAAGTGAAAAATAACTAACCACATTCAAGTAATCGAAGCGGAATACATGAAATACTTATTATTTCTACTTATGTATTGAGTAGTTCCAGTGGCCATCTGTTGTATTCATCATCAGGTCCACTTCACAAATTGTGCTTTTCGAATGCAACTACACAAGTTACTATAAAAAATACTCAAATCACTATAGCTGTGCCTATAATATTTGAAGAATTTCCTCGATTTCTCCAGGATTCCATCATCAGATCCTGACTAAGTGACAATGGGACCAATTTCGAAGCATACCCTTTCAAACAAAAAAAGAATTTTCCAAATCGGTTCAGCCGTCTTTGAGTAATCGGTGAAAATACATTACAAAAAATATATACGCGTCAAATTGATAACCTCCTCCTTTTTTTGTCGTCGGTTGATAAAAGCGTTATTATTTATTTTCACAAAAACTAATTGATATTTATATATTTTGATTCACTCTAACTACAATAACTGTACTCACTAAAGAATATTTTGTTCTCAAAACAAGCATTGCAAATGTTCTGAGTCCGACTATATTCAATCGATTTCATGATGATAAAAGCTAATAGGTAGCGACAAAAATGCTTCGAACGTATCTGCGTCCGGTGATACCTATGACGTTCGGGGGAGCGCGCGGGCGCTCGGGGTGGTCAGCACTGGCCGCTTGTTTCACGTTCAATGCTCAAGGACGTTGGGCTATCCTTTCACCTTAACTTAAAATGGGAACACAGTATAATGATAAATTAATTCAAGGAAACGCCCTCGTGTGCGTGTCGGCCGCTAACATTGCATGAGTGTATGCGTCTGCGTAAGGATATTGTATGACGCACATACGTTTTGCGTTTAGTAAAGATAACTATTTTATAAAAAAAAATGTCTAGGTTTGGTTTCAATTTATTTAGTAACGGATGTTGTTTTAGACTTATAATTTAATATTCTAATTGAGATGTCTGAGGTATTACGTTTAATCTGTTACACCTCGTATATAGCAAACATATTTACTTACGTTTCTATGCAAAAGGTTATATGCATTACAAATAGTTGCATATATTTTTCTACTCGTTACTGATGCTATCAGATCAACTAGGCCGGAGCCTGTATTTTGACAGATGTATCTAGTGCTACGAGCAGTCCATTGAAAACCACCATCGTCTTCTACATAATTTCCCTATATCATCCGTTAGTGTACGGATGTAAAACGTCTACCAAAACCATATTTTTCAAGTCTGGGAAAACGTGAAGTAAGTTTCCTTATTCCCAAGCCTCTCCAGCTTTTTTGTTCTGATTTCTTTACCCGTGCGATGTCTGAATTGCACTGTAAATTTTTCACCTCCAACACAATATCAAAGAGGCGGGCAAAGCAATCTCAGTGAGTAGTATTACGATGGGCATTCCCCTGTGAGCGCAGTTGCAAAGTCAAAGCGGCCATTGCAATATTTCACGGCAATATTTCAATATCATCAAATCGAAGAATAACTGAACGGAAAAGTGCATTACAACGGAAATAATGATGTTAGACTTTAGTATGCCTTTTCTTGCATTAACATTTTGCTTGAGAGAACAATTTTATTTCAAAAAGCACGCATAAGTTAATAAAATGCACTTACACAGGCTTTCCCTTCACACACACGCTCATACATAGAACCTATGCTATTGCAATAGGGTTCAAAGTCAGAAGCTTTACTAAACGTTTGTCCAAACATTTTCTCCAACAATTTGTCGCTGTTAACCCGACATATAAATAAGAGGACGGGTTATTGGAAACGTACTGTGGAACCCAAGGGGTCTTATACGATATGGCGACGGAAGGACCGTTTCCCATTTAATATTCTAACATTTCAGTAGGACAACTCGCGGAGGGGACGCCTGAAAAATTTAATAAGAGTTCAAGAAATGCTTACTTTTTATTGCACAGTCAACTGTGACAAGTTTTATAGCACTACGATACTCCTTCGTAATTTATAAATCTGTCGGAGTTTTCTGAATTTGTTTTAAAATAATAAGGCTCTTTGAAACTAGAATTTATAGATCGTGGCTTACATTTTTAGAGAAAGTTTTATGTTTTTGATCTCATAGTGAGCTGTAAAGACTTAAATGTAGATACTTTTTTGTGGAAATCGATATCACAATAATAAAGACTAACTTTTCAAAAGTATTTTTTGGTGGCAAGTGCGTCACCCTATTCCCAACTGTGCAACTCTTTCTCTTTCTCAACTCGCCAAGAATAAGCGTTTTTCTTAATTGTTGATAGGCTCACGTGAGCACCATCTTAGCTGATGATAAGCGATTATGTATGTGGTCGAAGATGAAGCACGCTTGCCTAGAAGTATCCAATTCACCCTTGATTTAAGGCTCCTAGGTTATAGCTATCAGGAAATACAGACTTTGCAAGGATTTTAATTTCTTAGCTGTACGCACAGTATTCCAAAAACGTTTTGTGCGCATGGGTGGAATGTCCACTTTGTAATTATGATCCTTCGCCGTTTGTCTTGTAGTCCAATTATGAAAAGTAATAATGGATTATTAAAAAACTGTTGTCTCACTCGTCCGTCAGATTAGTTTAAAAAACAAAGTTAGAAAACTAAAACCCGAATGGCAAATAACGCTCTAAAACGTATGAAACAAGAAAATATTCTCATCTGAAATTGTTATGTACAAACTATTCAATATTTATCGTCTATTAAATAAACAACTTATACGTAATATAACATTTTAATGTATTTACTCCATGTTCATAGTGGTGTTTAAAGAACAGCCGTGGTCGTATGCCACATACCCTAACAAAACAATACATTCCAACAGTATTAAGCGAGTATAAGCTTTAGGGCCAAGTGCCATATTCAATTTAATGTGACGTCACATGACCAATACCAGCGGACGATCAAGACGCTCTCAAGGATAGATCATTTGTCAAATTATTATTAGTAGTTTAGAAGTTATGAGGGAACAGCTGATGAACATACACACATACCAGTCAAAATCATAATCCTCCATTTTACTTTGCCGTAGTAGGGTAAAAATAAAAACACCGTCATCATGAGTATCAATATACAAAACTGCATAAAACCAGCTATTTATTATCCGAAGCGTCAGATGTGACTGGATATGAGAGTCTTAATTAAAACCATGCCAGACGGCGTTCTTATAAATTTTAATCCAGAACGCCACTACAAAGAAATTGCGCATGTTTTAATATTTTAATAAACTAGTTTTAGATGAGGTCCTTCCTTAGTTCACTGCTTTGTTTATCATATTTGTAATACTTAAACAATTACAATGCACATAAATAAATATTACTAATATGAGCTGAACTCATGCTTAAAGTTTTAATGAATTAAAAGATTATGTAATTAAGCGTCATATTGACTGTTGATAGTTATCTCATTCAGACAATCGCAGCACGTACTCGTAGTTTTAAGATAGCTTTCGTCGCTCAGAAACTGAGGCTTAGTACATGAACTTGCTAGCCGTTTGTCAATTTTGTTAGGAACGGTTCCTAGTGAATTCAAATGCAGCTGAGTAACATCAGTATTTTATCACACAAAAAGCGACTGCTTATCTGATATCTACAACCCATTAACTTGGAGATACCAAGTCAATGGGTTAAAACACGTGGCATGACTGGTATTACATTTTATTATTATTTATTTATTGTTATTAATATTATGTTACATTAGAATCTTAAAAATAAGACAATGCACCACAAAACCGCTTACACGATTTGTCTGTGAATACAGATATTAAAAAAAATCACATGACATTATATCGTAAACCATTAAGCTAAATCATCATTATATAAACATACATCAGCACACTCCTCTCTTTTACTTCCATGTTTTTCTGATTGCCCATAACAACTGTCAAAAATGTAGCAGCAATGAAAGCCGTGTGTACATTTTTGACAGTGGCAGCAATGACAGCCGCGTGTACATTTTTGACAGTGGCAGCAATGACAGCCGCGTGACGACTAAACGTGATACGGAGGTACGGAGGAATCTTGGTATGTTGAAATGGTCATCCATCTTTGAACTAGCCATGGCAAGCGTTACTTAACTGTGATGATCAGGCACAGCTACGTAAGACTCATATGCCTGCCGGGGTTGCGGGAATGTTCTAACGAGGATGCTGCGGCCCCGGAACTTAAGGGCAGCTGACGGAACCGGGTGGGATTTTAGTCAGTAGAAGTCTGACACTCCGTTCCACTCCACCCAGAGCGGAAAAATTCATTCGATGATTTTCCTACCCGGAAGAAAAATGTAAGACTCATATTAGATCTACATATGTATGTAAGTTTAGTAGTATTTATTGCAAAATGACAGCCGAGAACAGCTATTTGATGCCCTTATCGAGACACGGTGGATTTTCGGTATGTTAATATGGTATAGGACCGACGTCAGTCTTTCATAACCTATAAGGTCGACTCATCGTCGGCTGTTACTACCACAAGCTCCTTTTGACACAAGAAAATACAAAGCTAAACATTAATGTATCATGTAGGAAATATATATATTTTTCATTGTTAATCTAAAAATATATATATATATATTTCCTACATGTTTGTTACTAGTGAATAAATTGTAAATCCGTAATTGGCTGTAAGATTAGATATAAGTTAATATAAAACATTGTTTTAAGAGCTGTGGATTTTGTTATAAATAAATAAATAATATAAATGCGAAAGTAACTCTGTCTGTCTGTGTGTTACTCAATCACGCCTAAACTACTGAACCGATTTAAATTAAATTTGGTACGAACATAGTCTGAGAAAGGACATAAGGCTTTTTAATGCGAAAAAAGGGGATGAAAGTTTGTATGGAAATTACGTCATTTTTAAAGCTTTTGATTAGATAAATGTACTTAAATGAGCGATTAGCAGTAAAATATTGTAAATAGCTTATTTATGTATGAGTTTTATTTTCAAAATAATTAGTCTAAAAAATTAAAAATGCTGCCGAAAGTCACTATTCCACGCGGACGAAGTCGCGGGCACAGCTAGTATGGAATAAAATTACCACACGAGAACCGAACGACGAACTCAGAGTAAAGAAAATTAATATATTAGCGAAAACCTTGCCTTTCCATAATTTAATTATTTCTAATATAACCTAAGTTTCAGCTGCTCAAAGAAAATTAAAGCAAACCAATTAGGATATTGATTGGAGGAGATAACTTAATAGTGTTTCAAGCCAAGGGATCGGAGATTATGTTTTGTCTTGTTTGCTTAACGTAATTATCAAATTTTCGAGATATTTTATATACAGGAGAGCACTTGTTAACATCTTGGGTGCTTAACATAAGTTCGTACATTTCGAGACTTAAAAAGCTCGACTACGCTTGGTAGGTAGGTACCTATGTTAAGTGTCAGTATTTTAAATGACATTTTTACGAAGGGAAAATCATCTAACGACTCCTGCCGCTGTGGGTGGAGCCGAAGGGAGTGTCAGACTACTACTGACTAAAACTCACCACCGCGTTTTAGTCAGTAGAAGTCTAAGTGTAAGGAACCGTCCTTCAATTGCCCTTACGTTCTGGAACCGCGGTTTCTCGTTCAACATTGGCAGGCAATGGCCCTATAGTGATGGGGCACTATTAGTGCCCCATCAATACTGCTAACTGCTCTTTGAATATCAATGACTTGAAAATAATATTCCAAAAAGTAAGTCACTAAATCGTAAAAATTCAACTATACAGCAAAAAACTATTTTAAACTTGGAACTTATCAGTCGTTCTTGTTTTCCTTCGCAATTAATTAATTATCAATTAAATATATACACCATGTATATGTAAAAGTTTCTAGCAAAATCAATATTATTAGGAAAACTTTGCAAACCCTTCTTTAATAATTGAGTTAAAGACAACACACGTTCGAGGTTTTGAACCGAAACTGAAGGGTAAGACGTGTTAGTTTATCATCTTGATACTTGTGTACTTGTAATGAGGTTACTTGAGACTCAATTAAGATTAGTTTACGCCATGTAAGGGAAATATTTTGAAACCCTACGAATAATTTAGGTCTACAACGTGTAACTTAAAGGGTATATACATATCAAGTGCACAGCTTCTTTGGATGATAATAAATAATGATATGGCAAGGGTTTTGTAATCCTATGTGTGGAACTTATTACAAATTTCAATACATTGATACCAGAGACCGAATCTTTCAAATTAAGAAGAACGAAGAGAATTATCGTGTTATTGCCAAGTCACGTGGAAAGTTATTAACCCTCGTAGTGCTGTGACAGGTCTGTTATGATTGGTATTCAAGAAACATATGAAACCGATAATTTGGTATCAATTTTTCGAGTCACTTATTTTGAGCTGAAACTGTGCATAGAGTCTCCATACCAGATGTTGTTTTCAGCCCTTGTGGATAGATATAGGGTTTCCGTTACACGTTGTATATAGTAACTGTATATAGAAATTATTTGCGTTAATTACCTGAAAATGATTTATATATAACAAAATCTGTAAATAGGTTCCTGTTTATTGCACAACTAGCTTTACAAGTTTGTTTCTATTTTTCTTTTATTCATTTTTTCTCAATAAAAATATCAAAGATTTTTTAATGACAGACAAGACTAATGGATTAACGTGATTTTCAAGGCACGGTGGAAGTTTGATATGTAAAGATAGTCACCCATCCATTGACAAACCTCGGCAGGCGTTGCTTAACCTTGAAGATCGACCCGTGTGGCTGATAATAATAATAAAATAAAAAATAAATAAATAATTATAATAAATTATTATTATAATAAATAATTAGCCATGCGCTTATCGTGTGACCATGACCACAGGGTGATTAATGTCCGTCCATCGCTTGGCCGTGATACACTTTTTTCCTTGTTTTTATTTAGATTAAATACTATGTTGTCTTATTATAATCTATACTAATATTACAAAGCGGAAAAGTTTGTTTGTTTCATTGTATGTTTGTTTGATCGCGCTAATCTTTGAAAGTGCTCGGTGGATTTGGATGAAATTTGGTATAGAAGTAGCTTGAAGCTATATAGGCTGCAAAAAAGGAGGGTTATGTAGTTATGCCATTATATTACTGCGTAAGGACTGGGCGGACCTCATGTTATAATGATGCCTCTAACTTGGTCCCAAAGTGGTGTTATCTTTATCGAAGTGAACTAGAACGCCATCGGCTATCTTCGGGAGCGGTCGTAAGTTTTACAAGCAAAAATGCCGAGTTGTGTCGTGAAGGGTTGCGTGAAATACAACAAAAAGCACAATAAAAAAATGATTACATTTCATATCACCGGTAAGTTAAAAATATGTAATTAAATCAACTTCTAACATTATTTAAAACAATTTTCTTTCTTATTTGTGTCAACCTTTGGCCAAGACGACACGAAGCCGCATAAAAGTGCGACATAACTTTGCAGCGGCGCGTGTTATAGTCGATGAAATGAAAAGATTTAATAATATTACTATAAGATTAGATTATGTACAAAATTAATTTTTATTGTTTGTTAAAAGCAAATTAAAATGTATTTTTATGTAAAAAAATATAAATTTCGAAAAATAAAAGGTTTTTTTATTTTTTGTACCTCGAAAAATATCACACCCCGCTCTTACAAGGCTACGTCTAGGAGCAGACCACCCCGATTGACATTTTACTTATAATAGATGGCGTTAGTGTGTTTTGTAGGGCGACCGCGTCCGTCAAATGTTCTGACGACCGTATCTTTACTATTTAAATCAATGGGTTATGCTGGGTTATGCTTATTTTTATCGTGGTAAAATCTATGAGAGCAAAGCGTCACGCGACCCCATGCTAGTGTTTCATATTTCAGTTTCGTTGTGTGTTTCATTTGTTCGATTGTACCACTTAATCTTAATCTATTGAGTGTAAAATAGAATCGTATGTGCAGATATAACAAACGGGTCGTTTTTAATTCTGTTCTTTAATCTATTTAAATTTTAAGTTCTTAACAAAGAATTCTTTTTTAAATTATATAATTATTGAATACTGAGCATTACGAACGATTCCAGAGTGTTAAGAGTTTATACTAGGAGTTAATATTAGAATCCGGGGAGTGAAATATTCAAGCTTGCCTAAACAAAATTGGTTTTATTCCTAAGAAGAATTACTATGTACTTTTCGCACATCTCATACTAAAATTCATTTAAAACTAACCACGAGGAATTTTAGTTAGCCACCGCTGTAAGTTCCAAATTCAAATCACATTATACGAGTAGACCGGCAAACAATAATAACGTACTGAATTCCATTTCAACTTACCAGGCAATTACACTTATTACTTATTTTTTGTTAGATTTGTATTACTTATACCTAATTAGACTTTAATATAAGTATTTATGTACACCAATTTACAATTAGAATTAATTAAATCCTTGAACAGTTTCATCGGTAGTAAACGCGAAGTTAGTCCCCCACACAAAGTAAATTACCCACACACTAGGCGCGTCGATTAATCTCAAATCAGTCTTCCTTGCCAACAAAACGGGATCAACTATGAACGCACTAGTGCCGTAATTGATGCAGAAGCAAGCTAAAGGTTGGAGTAATGCGAACCATATAAATTGCGATACGTAAAGGGCGGCACCGCTCGTCATTCAATGTCTATGCTTTTTCCCTTTAATTAACTTTTTGCATACGCATTTAGAAGACGCGAACATAAATTAACACTAGCCTGACATGCGTTTGTTGGTTACTTGATACTGTTGCTGTTTTGCATACAATATGTGTAGGTGTTTTTATTAATCGTCGTCATTTGTTTTTGCGTTTGGCCATTATACTGCCTGTATGCACGTGCTATAATTAAAATAAAAACATTTTTGCAAAAAATAAAACCGACTTCCATATCAAAACACTACAAAGCCAAAAATAATTTTAATTTCGGAAGGCGGTGTGACAAAAAGAAAATACAAAACCAGTAACACCGACTACCGAAATTAAAATTATTTTTGGGTTTGTAGTGTTTTGATATGGAAGTCGGTTTTATTTTTTGCAAAAAAGTTTTTTTTGTGTATTAATAATAGGCTCGTGTTTCACCACTATCTCACCTAATGGTAAGTGATGATGTGGTCGAAGATGGAGCACGTTTACCTAGAAGTATTCACTTTTGACTTAAAGATTCCCAAGTTATAGCTATGATTCCTTCATAAACACCCTACAGTCTTCATCATCGTCCGCAGCTTACCTTCGTTCACTCCAATCGCCTCGCTCTTTTACCAACTCTTTCCAGATTCAACTCGCTATGTCAACAATGTGGTTTGACTATCCTTGCTATCCTTTCCCAGTAAGTCGCACAAAGACACATGATGCAGTCAACTAGAGCCCTGACCCTGACAACACAGGATAGGTAGCCCTAGTGTGGGGTTCAGCGCAAAATTTTACACACAGGTTCGACTTGCAAGTATAGGTTGTGAGTTTGAAGCTAGGCAGGCACATTGCTTTGTGTAATGGTTTTACTGCTCTTAACCTCTAGAGCCCTAGCGGCACAAAAACGTGCCAGTAAACAAGTATTAGTTGAGCTCCGCTGGCATAAATTTGTGCCACCAAACCCCGACCGATTTAAAACTGTATTTGTAGTTATTATTATTAAAGATAAGTCTTAAAATCGTTTGTGACCAGGGTCAGATTACGCTGACGATAAGAGCCTGCCCGCGGTGCTTGACGGATGGTTCACGTAAATAATGGCGTGAGGAAGACATGTAACATTCACTAACTTACACTTGGCCCGAGTAGTGGATTATGGCCCAGTGCTTCTCATAGAGAGGCTATTTTCCAGCACTGGGAACGTCTTTAGCTGATTATGTACTTATGTTGTATTAAGCGGCCTTAAAACTGACTGCACATAAGCGTAGTAGTAAAATAGCTACACTTGTTGTCTTTATTCTAGAGTTAGGTAAACCTTTATTTTATCTCAAGTTTACTTTAAAGTTCGCCAAGTCGAAGCACACACCTTCTACGTATAATATGTCCTCTTTAAGAAAAAACGTTTTAGAACTCCAAAGCTACACATATGTAACGTGTCGTGAAACAACTTTTAAAACTCAGGCCTTCGAGAAACTAGGTGATGTATTAAAAAAGTTATATTAACGTTCGAAACTTAAATAAATTATTCACTAGTACTGAAATTGGCTAAAAACGACAGCAACGAAGCCTGTCTGCGAACTTACATTACTTCTAACGTACTCCAGGAGGGAATACAGAAAGTTTGCTGAGGCAATGGAAGCAATTTCCTGAATTTGTGACATTGGTGTGTACCGTCTAGTTCCGAATTAATATACCCGATACATTGTGTTTCCTATGTATTTGTACAGTGGGGTTTGTTTATATTTGCCCAAGGCAATATTGGTCACTGCTGTGAATTGACTCGAGGTCAAGTTCGATTGCCACTTACATTGCATATTTATAACTTACATTGATTGAAATTGCTGAACCGTATTTGGAGTGATTGGCACAGACGTTTATCTAGCGTAGGCGGTGACGCCGCATAGACTCCTGGCGTCAAATCGACGCGAATGATATCCCAACACCCAATGCAAATAGACGTAATGTCAAGTGATAAATATAGAATTATTATAGTTCTTACGCAATATACATTTTTTTCTCTCCTTCTTTGCAGTCAGATATAAAACCTTCTTCAAGCTTCAAGCTACTTCTATATCAAATTTCATCCAAATCCACTCAGTACTTTTGAAGGTTAGCGCATTTAAAGAAACAAACAAACTTTTCCGCTTTATAATATAAGTATAGATTGTATAGACATAGTCATGGGTCCGGTATGGTAAAATGTATATTTTAAATATTATTATTGTATACCACTAAATACATAGCTCAAATGATATAAATGCTTAATGCTTACCTGATCCCTCGATCTCCCTTTCACTACCGGTCTACCAGACGCAAGGTTGGCTACCATCCACACTTGGTTGATATACAGTCTTGTCGTACCAAGCGCTTCTCCTCCATATTTATTTTGCCCACTTCGAAGCTGTGGAATTCTCTGCCGGCTTCTGTGTTCCCTGCCACTTATGACCTTTCAACATTTAAAGCAAGAGTAAACAGGCATCTTTTGGGCTCGCTCGTTCCATCGTAGACCTCATCTATCGAGTGTGGGCTCAAGAGTGGGCTCTCACTGAATCAAAAATAAATTACTACTAACAACACTATGGATATTTTAATCCATTATAGTGACAACAGAAACGAGCATTTTGCTGCGTCGCTCGTGTAAACAGTCTACATACCTAACTACACCATAGTAAGGGATGTGTAGGTAGTAAGTCCATTGGTTATAAGTACCGTAATAACCCTCTCCCCTCCGTTGACGTTTGCCTCTCTAGTCGGTTGATAAGCGCCCTCGCATAAGGTGTGCTGTGATTTTCTGTGAGGGAATGTTATCATCACCTTATAAGTTTTTAAGCTAACATGGTCACTAACAGTGTCATTAGAACTTAAAACGGGATATTTACCATGTGTATTTATTGTTTTGAGTTTCCGATATTTCGGCACTGTTGCAAGCGCCATGATCACGGATGAACTGAAATAATGGCGGGTGGAAGCATATGAGCAGATTAATCGGTCTACCCTATTTCTCGTTCGTTTTCTGTTAGCGACACCGCTACCACTGTCACATGTATCACTAAACACTCGATTCTGTTCCCGACACACAAAACTCACCGTACTACTTCAGTTCATCCGTGATCATGTCGCTTGCAACAGTGCCGAAATTACCTCTGAACCAACTTAAGGCGATACGTTCTCCCTCACAGGTTTTTTCAAAAGAAAAAAATCCAAATTCGCAAACTATACGAGTAGAATATGTGTAAATTCGGTTGGGGTTAGCTTCTGACAGAACCAGATGCAGTTGAGTACCTATTATTATATTACATTGAGCGACAGCCTGACTTCTACAACCCATTAATTGGATAACACGTTACTACATTAACCCGTTGGCAAGACTGATGAAAGATTTTTGGCTTCTACTACCCGTAACGACCACCAAAGATCTACAAATGGCAACGGCTCAACATATTTTTCGAGTCACGGAAGAATCTCAATATGATAGTCTCCCATCCACAAACTGACCTCAACAAACTTTACTTAACCTTAAAGATGCACCCGCGCCGCGGTTATTTAGCCTCGAGCTCTTGCACACACTTCAAAATATACCTACTTTTATACAAAGGAATAAATAAAACCAAGTACTTCTTTGTTTTATTTACTTCACGAGAAAAAAGAATTGAGACACTGAATTTTGTTGAATAACATTCTCAAGTGTAATTCAGACTTCACAATGTGATCATAAAAAATATGAATCTGCCATTGTTAAGTGATAATAATCGCCATTAAACCTGAAACAAAGCAGCAAATGTCACATTATTGTTTAATTTCATAATATTTTCACTTTCCCAACCAACAATCAGATTAAAATATCGCATTACAAGTTAGAAAACATAATAAAAGCCTATCAGATGTTTCATTAAAATCGGCCGTCGTCAGTGTAATGTACACCAAAATTTAATTACTTAGACCGCATCTAGATAAGGCTAAAAAGGGGAATGATCATAAAAATACCCACAAACATAGATACCCAGTCATAAATTATGGCCATTTTATGGTCCATTGAGTCATTGGTGTGATTCATTGGATGTTGAAGGTATTTACGCAAGTTTGAGATTTACTGAGGTTGTTATGTGATAGCGTGAAATCCGCTTCAGATATTTCGAAGATGAATTGGAGCGTCTATTCTGCAACATCAAGATTATGACATAGTTTTTTGGTACCACAGTATTGGTGACTCCTTTCGGCTAGACTGGAAGCTAATCGCAACACTACCACAACATATTATTATTTATATAGCTGGAAGAAAGCTAGACAGTCGATCTTCTTCTTCTTCCGGGTTGGTAGTGTGGTGAGATAGGGTGTGTGTACCTCCACAGTTCACGTCTCTCTTGTGATGCACCGTCCATCAAGCAGGTCGGATGTTTCGAGAATCTTTTGTGACTCTTCAAACGTGAAACGTGGTAGTTGACTTTCATACAGAGGGTGGCGGTAATAGAGTTTTGTTTTGTTTTGTTTCGACGTTCTCGATGCGGACACTATTTTAGGCGCACGTTGACAGACAATAGAAACTTACAGGAACGTGTTTCTGTTAAACTCTGTTAGATTGCAATTTCTTTTATTATTATTATCTCGATGATCTTGGGAAAAGCAACACACTTCCAGGTTGCCCGAAAATAGTTTACTTTTATTTTTTGCTTCGCTCCAGTGAAATAGTTTTTGGCGAAAAAAATATGAAAAATTATAGTAAGATGTCATACTCTAGCCTATAAACTATCCCCACACCAAATATTACCTACATCTGTTGCTCCGTTATGACGTCAGAGAAGGACAAACAAACAAACATACTTTCACATTTAAAATTAACTAGCAGTCGCGAAGGCTTCCCATGAACTTTACTTTAAATAAAAAAACAAGCACGTAACTTTCTTCTTTTGCAGTCGAGCAACCTTCAAGCTACTGCCATTCTAAATTTTATCAACCGACGACCAAAAGAGGAAGTTATCAATTCGACGCGTATATTTTTTTTTTTTTTTTTTTTATGTATGATCACCGAGTACTCGAAGACGGCTGAACCGATTTGGAAAATTCTTTTTTTGTTTGATAGGGTATACTTTGAAATTGGTACCATTTGTCACCAAGTCAGGATCTGATGATGGGATCTTGGAGAAATCGAGGGAACTCTTCAAATATTATAGGCACACCTATGGCGTTTTGGGTATTTCTTATAGTAACTTGTGCAGTTGCTCTCAAAAAGTACCATTTGGGGAAGTGGAACAGATGATGAAGACCACAGATGGCCGCCGAAACTACTCAATAATAAGTATTTCGTGGATTGCGATTCGATTACTTGAATATGGATATTAAGCACTTGGTGCTCGTCACAATGCATATGGTGATGTATAGCTGATGGTGAAGTACCAGGAGAACTCCTCAAAAATTAACGGCCCAGTATTAGGAAAAGCAATATTTTGTAAAAGGTTATAAGTAGTTGACATTTAGGCTCTTGTAACTAGGTAAATTAAAAATCAACCAACTAAAAAGAGTGAAATAAAAACTTTTTACCAAAAAATTAAACCGACTCCCAAAAAACACTGCAAAGTGAAAAATAACTTTAATTTCGGAAGTCGGTGCCAAAAACGAAAATACAAAACTAAAGACACCGACTACCGAAATTAAAGTTATTTTTCACTTTGCAGTGTTTTTTGGGAGTCGGTTTAATTTTTTGGTAAAAAGTTTTTATACAAATTCACCCAGAACTTTTGAAGATTAGCGCGTTCAAAGAAACAAACTTTTCCGCTTTATAATATTACATAGTACAGATAGTAAGATAATGTAGATAATGTAAAATTACCTGTGCGAAGCCACAGAACAGTATTTTATCGCCGCTTGTGCTGCACTATTATAAAGTCTTTTGTAATGCAACGGACACACTAACTGCAAATAGACCTAATTGTTAATATAAAATACCAAACATTTATAATAAATATGGTTTAATATTTATTGGTTATATATTTAATATATAACCAATAAATAAATCAGAAGAAATGTATCAAATGAGTAACTATAGATATTGGCTCCAAAACCATTTTTCGTTGCCATAGACAAATGAGAGAAGCGCGGGTAGAAGTGAAAAATTTTGACTTTTGTTGTCAACTGTCAATAGGTTAAAAATATAAGACTCCAATTAATTCACATCAAATTGAGTGCTACACTCCTCCTGTGAATATAAGATTTCAGTTTTTGAAATCCAAATACATTCTCAAGCTTTTATCTTTCGAAAATCATCCTTTATTAAAGAAAATATTATTTTATCATAGAGTATACAGTCCCTCTAACTCCGTAAATGTCCCCTATATATTTCATTACTTTTCTATTTTAATCAGTATTGATGATCAATATCAAATTGAGAAATGTAAAGGCAGATGGCCATGTTACTCTGGTAATTATATTAGCAAATTCTGGCCCATGGACATTTACATCAACCGTGAACTACGGTGTAAAGAAGATGTCGATCAGTTAATTGCAGAGTTCCCTGGGTACAGGCATATATTTACTGATGGATCCAAAAACAATAGAAATGTTTCGCTAGCCATTTATCTACCTCATCTTACTGTTGGACATGGAGTTCGGTTACCTGGAGCCATGACTATATTTACAGCAGAATCTCTAGCCATTTTAACAGCTCTGCAGTATATACATGAAAAGAATCTTGGGCACACAACTTGGCTTATAGTGACCGACTGCATGAGTATTCTCATGGCCTTAATAAACCCGAAACTGGACGCCAATACCGGAAATATTTTATATGAGATTCGGACTTTATACGCTGATCTTTGTTCTAGAGGATTTACGATAAGTTTAATATGGACACCCTCCCACATAGGAGTAACAGGAAACAAAAACGCAGATCATCTTGCAAGAGTTATTGCTGACGTTGACAACGTTGACATCCCAGAAACGAGAAATGTTGCCATACCAAGCTCCGACCTCCTTACTAAATTACGAGAAAAAAACACCTGTATTTGGCAAGAGAACTGGCAAGAAACACTAAGAACTAAAGGAAAATGGTATGCGAAAATAAATCAAACCATTGGTTCTGCGCCCTGGTTCACCAGATATATTCTTCCTAAGAGCAGAAAGTTTTACACTACTTTAAATCGTCTTAGACTTGGACATGGAAGATTCAATGCACATTTAACCAAAATGAAAATTCGACGGGTCCTACGTATACTAGTACAAGTGCAAAAATACAACTATTCAAGAGAGCGGTTTATAGGTTCTAAAGCTTCTAATTTTGTCATAAGTCAATGGAAACACTTGAAATTTTGGTATGTTATATTTTAATACCTAAGAAAAAAGACTGCATTATTAGTTTTTCTTACTTTTTTATACTTTGGAAAATAGCACCACTTGCATTGATGCAGCTTGTTTTCTTTACTATGGTAGAACCTGTAAACTGATACAAGTGGCCACTTATACCAGTATATAGTGTACTTGCTTGTACTTATAATAAAGGAAAACTGAAGGATTTTACTCTTTTAACATGCTATTTCCGATTTATTGATCAACATGAGGTTATAATATTAATAATAACATCTTTTTTATCGACTTTTAAACACTTACAACAGTTTACTCAGTACTGGAAAACTACTTGCAACAGTTTTCTGTATTGTTATTTACCTTAAATATTTAAATGCGTGTGGCAGGAAATGAAATAAAAACATTGAAAATACAAAATAACACTTTATTTCAAATAATTGACTTTTCCAGAATAGGTGTTTTTATTTTGATGTAAATATATTATAGCATTCTTAATAATGAAAACTAAAATCAATGGCCTTGCCATCTTAAAAATAATAAAATTAAAAAATGTAATCTTCTTAACTTAAGTAGGAACTTTCGTTAATTATATTAATTGTTTATTTATATTTTCATTAGTACTTCCTAATCAGTCTTACTTAAGTACTACTTAATCAGTCTTTGTATTATCATTAACTTCGCAAACCTTACTCCACATAACAAGTTCCCCCATGGAATTCTTTTTCCAGTTGTCAAAAAAGGAAAGGCAAGACTTAAAATCAAAAACAATTGAGTTACTTCTCGAACAATATACGGTTTTGCATTAGCTGTTGCCATTTTAAAAGCTGGATCCACTGTTCTGGAGTATAAATTAAAATATTTCTGGTTTTTCTTTCAATTACTGAGTGAATGCTGTCACTCTCATTTTGAGTATGACCAACAACAAGAAATGTACGAGTTATGTTCACGTGAAACTTCCAAGCGCAATACATATACATAAGGAATACGATCCTATTTCGATTTTGGCCTCCACAGTTATCCGACTAGAATATAAAAGTTGTGACTCCTTGCTCCACCTTCATACCAATAAAATCGAAAATGCAGCTGTCTATTTCATTGGCACCTTTTTTAGCAGTCTGTTCGTCCCAACAATAACAATAACTCTGCAGATCAGCCATATCAAATGGAGTAAAATTGTGAAAATGTAATTTTCTTTTGTAATAAAAAGTACTAACTAACGTTTCCATGTGGTAAATTTTGAGTTTTTTACAAGTTGAAAGTAACAGCAACTACAGTTTTATCTTCTTTAGCCAACTGTTTATCCATCTCTTTTAATTGCCGAGCCCTCTCTTTTTCGGCCAAATGCCGATTGTATTTTGATATTTGGTCATCTGTAGGATTTTCTAAGTTTTCAAATGCGTGACAAAATTCGCACCTTTTCAAAACTATTTGT
Organism: Tholera decimalis; assembly: GCA_943138885.2. Taxonomy (NCBI): domain Eukaryota; kingdom Metazoa; phylum Arthropoda; class Insecta; order Lepidoptera; family Noctuidae; genus Tholera; species Tholera decimalis. The sequence goes on along the minus strand of OW964563.2, from coordinate 31,362,509 downwards.
GGGGCATAAACAAGCGCTTTTCATTTTTTTCATCTTATGTAGCTTCCCCGTTCGACTCATGTATTCTAATCCCCTGTTTAAATTGAACTTGCGTCTTTCATCAAACCACATATTTTGGAACCTCTCTAGCAATCTACCCTTATCTTTCTTTTTTTGGGTTTTTCTTTACACACAATTTATCACTATTAAATTCAAACTACATTGATACACCTTTAAGTAGTCCCCTTAAAGGTGTATCAATGTAGTTTGAATTTAATAGTGATAAATTGTCAAATACATCATCAGTTTGTTGGCGAATAGGTGAAAAAGAAAGTAATGGCGAAGGCATTGGTGTTAAGCTATCAATTTCATCATCAGGAAGGTCATTTTGTTTTACCACACTTGATTCAGAAATAGGATTATGACATGGATGTAGAATTTGAGGCTCATCTTCTTTATAGTTGTTATGCACAATCACACTCACCGCCTGGACGGTATAGCACTCAGAGGACTTGGCAGAATCTGACGAAATGTTTGATAAATTTTGGTATAAATTTTCTACTGTAGGGGTTTCCTCAAACATGTCTTCTGGGTCGCTTAAGCTTACAACCTTATTGATGAATGACATCTCTTCAGCAAAAAAATCCGCACTTGGAGGTAAGGTGGAATCTAAAATTATATAATAAAATAATTATGCAGTGAATTGCTACTAAAAATGTATTAAAAATAGTATTGCTATTTATTTTATTAGTAAATAGATATTATTATTAAAATAATGTAACTTATATCAGTATACAACATACCGAAAACAAAAAAAAAGTCACATGTGACTTTGTATATTGATATAAGTGCAAAATATATTGAAAAAAAAACATGCATTATAAAATCACATTTCATTAATTTAGTTTAGTATGTTTACCTGGCTTTTCTATTAGACTTTCATTTGTGAAACTATTTTTTTCATTAAAATCGGTCGGTTCCAGAGTCTCATTGCACATTTTCATAGTTTGGTCTAATTCTTCACGTATTACGCATGATGGTACTGTCGGCCGATCTAATATAAATCAAAATTATGGTGTTAATTAATTTTTAAATATATATACAAATAATCGTTAAAATTTACTAAAACCACTATACAAAAAACGCGAGTAAGCACTATGAACCTTGTATACTGGTACAAGTGAAAATACAAATAAACAACACGTAATTTATTTATTTTTTAATTTTGCATTTGATCAAACAATTCAAATTATATCATTATATTATTTAAAATGTCAATTAAAACTTACCTTCGTAATTTTCTGGAATGTTTATTTTACTATACTTATTTTCTAATAAATCTATCATTAATTGACCTCGTGAGCGCTTCATTGTTGTGACTTCTTACCACTACTTACTCAAAACAAACAAAATCGGAATAGTTTTGAACAAATGAATCCGTAAACTAAAACGCAGCGCAGTTATACCAGTGTTTAACGTGCTCCCGACTCCGTCGCCGCGCGCATACTGGAGTGAATGACACTTGTGCTGACGTGTCGCGGCGCACGCGACTACCTACACTGGTGCAAGTGACTTACATCAGTGTAGATGGTCGTGTGGCGGAAAATGATGTCACTTATATTAGTTTACAAGTTTGTATCTTTGAAATTACTTGATAATTTAATATAATTTTTACAGGATATAAAGTTAAGGTAATTTTAAGCCTTTTGGTGCAATAAAACGTATTTCGCTGTTTTGCGGGTTACACCAGTATACGTAGGACCCGTCGAATTATAACATCACCTGTTTGTATTAATTGTGAATTAGGAAATGATCAGACCCTAGATCATATAATTTTTGAATGCCCTGCATATGATTTACAAAGAATTCCTCTAATTGATAATTTATTGGAAATATATAAAACGCCAGCAAACATCCCGCGCGACACTCAAGGTTTGCTGGAAAATTACAGTACGTACATAGCACTGTATAAATTTATTGACAGCACTGGATGGGCTATTTGACCGATCGGGACGACGTCAGACGACGTATTAGAAGGATATGACCCTGGATATGACCTTACTTCACAACATGATTATGACGAATACACGGATATGACACCATATTATTACGAATTTGACTTTAATGAATACTAAAGACATGGCTTTGGCCTTAAATAAACTACAAAACAAAGTTCAAAGTTATTATTAGCATTGAAAATATCATTTTTATTCATACTTATGAATAAAAAGTTTTGCATTTAATTTATAATAATGTGTATGACATGTTATGTATAATTATGTGGTATAAATCCGCTAGTTACGACAATGGACCCGTAGTCGGTGAGTTTTGCATTAGATAAAATATTATTTATTGTACACCAATAATTGAAACACAACTGTTTAACAGCCCCATGGTTACAATGGTGATCTTATCACTGCATGTAGTGTGTATGTGCACTGCATGAGTTATTAATATTATGGTATCAACTTTGATCTCATAAGAACGCTCATTAGACCAATACTTATCTTTGCTACTACATATGAAGCTGTAGTTTGATAACTGTTTTATTGTTGGATTATTAAGTTTACACTTCACCGATTTTCCATGAATAGATATTTAAGAGAGTTCAAGTACTGTATGTGAGTTGTGTTGAATATTTCGATAAACTACCATAAAATAATGGCATAAGGTACATATTTGTTTATCATTTATGTGCACTGCATCTCCTGCGGTTGACCATTGCGAATGCCAAATAAATTCGGAAACGAAATGCTCCCGGGTTCATAATAAATTTACCAATATATCAACGACCACACAGAATTTAAAATTTACGACACCGTCGTATGAAATCCCATAAATTTTATTGGCAACGATTTTTCTGAGGTATTCTCAAGTTTACTTATGTATGTCCTGCAGTGACTAATTCTATATACACTTTATCACTCTTTCTTTGCGGTTGTCATAAATCTTGGTTTTATAGTGAAACTTACTAACAAGAATGAAACCTCGATTAGGTACGTTTTAATTGTTATTCTAGGAAGCTTTTAAAACAGTCACACTTTTTTTCCTTATAACAATTTATGGCAGTCATATATTGCAGTTACTTACTCTGATGTTTCATCATTGCTAAGGTATTTAATTCAAAGACTAATTATTTGTCTTCCCGAGCCGTAAAGACGTGTAGCAGTATCTTTCATAGTCAACTTTTACTTGGCTGCTTATAATGGGTCATTCTACATTTAGGGAAAAATAAAAAAAAATAAAAAAACATCGATTTTCATATGCTTATTAGATTTACTGTGTTTAGTAACATAAATAATCAACAAAATCATTAGTAACAGAGGTCATTTATGTTTTAATGACGAGAAAATTGACAAAAAATAAAAAAGGACGATAACAGATGTGACGCAATACGTAACAGAAATGATGATATTCTAAATAATTCTGGTTTACAAATAACCAAGACTTTGTTATGAGCGATAATTGTAAAACCACATTGTTATCAATTAAACCAAAATATAATTATTCTTGAACACAACAAGATGACACAGAAAAAAAATCTTGAAATATGATCACAGAAGTGACGTCATCATCGTCACCTTCTAACAAATAACTAGCTAATTTAAGATCCATAAATATAAAGGCATTTTTGCTTGAAATAATTACTAATCAGGTACAACTTTTTAATACTCATAATTATATAATCAGACTTAACTCTCACTTTCATGATTTTAAAATGTGTCTTCATCAGACGAATCAGATGCGAAAATATTAAAACGACTTGTTTTTGTAAAGTCCGAAGCTTCAGTAAACACCTGGTCAATTAATTGTTTCTTCTTAATTTCTTCGTTGGAATTATCTTTAGATGAAGAACCATTGATAGATTTGAAATAGAAGTTACGGCTTCGTTTTGTTGGAATTGAGACTGTAACCAAATCTTCATCGTCAGTATCTACGCAGCATGCTGGAGATTCATTTTCAGTATGTGAAAAAAGTCCCGATGGACCGGGCTCCTCGGACATTTCTTGATCAGATTGATGGTGTGATGGGGTAATAGCAAGGATATGGCTTCGATCACAAGAGATTTGACAGTACTCTGTATTAATCACACCCATTTCATAATGAGAACAAATTTGATCTGGGCAACATTCGATGCAGCTAAGTTTTCGTGCATGCAAAAGACCGGGGCTGTCTTTATTCCACGTCACTTGATGAACGTTAAGAGTGCCTTTAAATGCCGTTGTTAAGCTTTTGGCCAATAAATTTTCTATTGTTATAACATTGTCTTCGTCTATAGGTATAATTTGTACACCATTACTATTTTCTTCCAAACACTGAATCAGTTGTTGGAAGTTTGCTACATCCTTGCCCCTAGCTACAGATTGGTCTGCCGTTCGTTTTACTGTTGCACCAATACCGTCCGGTGAACCTTTGCCATGTCCAGCTTCATTATAATGCCAGATTAAGTTCTGAACATTTAAATATACGGCAAGAAAATTAGCCATTAGAAAAAACATGGATTTACTACGATACTGGGAAGAAGGTCCATCACTTACAAAGTGCACTGTCTTTAAGTTCGGATGTAAGGTTTTAATAATATTTAAAATCGGAATTAAATGATTACATATGAAAACTGGATCATGTCTTAGGTTTTCAGAAATAGTACAAAACGGAGTAATTATCGAATCATTCTCTCCAAAGTGGTATAATACTGCAGTATGGAGGGATATTTGAGGCTTAGATGCCCCAAAATGGACCGCTTGTACTTCTTCAGCATATTTGCAAATATAGTTTTCTGCAAAATCTATGTGCAATACTGCTGTTTCTTGACCAACCCTTCTCTTTGCATGATTTATAGCTTGGTATTGATGGTAGATGTTGTTTAAGTGAATCATGAATACTGGTAGCTTTAAAAGCAAATGATTAACTAAATCTGTTCTTGAACTCAAAACCTTTTCTTTGATGGTTTTTTGACATAATTTTTCTGCTCCTTTTATTGTCACTGGAAATTTTTTTGTGATCCATCTAAAGTAAGTTATTGGATTATTGTTATTATTGGAATTGAAATGAACTTTCTTGTCTCTGCAATCGTTACATTTTCTAAGCAAACATTTTCCTTTTAATTTTCCTTCACAACAAATTGCCTTCACGAGAGCTACAGGGGTATTTTCATTAATTACGTTAGAAGATTTTAATGCCGTAGTTATTAGTTCCATGTTTGCGTGGTAAATACATAGACATGTGTCTCGCTGTTTTGCGTTAGGAGAAATTATCCAAAAAGGGCGATAGCGACAGAATAGGGAATAAGAAATTTTACGGTTTATTGTAGATTTGAATTTTGCATATAAATTGAGCAGTGAATCGTTTAGTAAGCGTATTTGCTTTTTAGTTTTTTTTTCTTGTAATCGTTTCTTTGGTTCCTGCTGTCAATCTGCTACATTCATCATTTTCTAAAAATTCTATAATCTGTTGTTTCACCTTATTTACTCTACGTTTTTTGTTACATGTGTTGGACGTAATTTGACCCACTTTTTGTCTTTCAATAGCTCTGTTATAACGCATTTATACTTTTTTACTCTATTTTCTAATAGACGCAATTTTTCTTTTAGTAGATTGTGCTCCAGCTTTAGATACCTTCTATTCTTTTTAGCTATTTTCCTACCAGATTCGGCTCTTGATCTAGATGTGGACGTAATGGTACTGCCGGGTGGGGTATCATTCTCAATAAAATTTTCAGTCTGTTGATGAATGCGTTGCAATGCTTTTTTATTGTCTCGATATCTTTTAGACCTTTCTTTCCACTGTTTTCTAATTATTTTCTGAGTACGTGGAGTAAATTGATTAATCGTTTTTACCTGTCCATCTTCCTTTTTCCGTTGGTACCTTTCTCTGTCTTTCCTTCTTCTTTCTTCTAGCTGTTGTTCTGTTAATTTCTGTCGATGTCGTCTCATTGCAATTTTCACTTGCTCCCTACGTTTCTGTATTTTTGTTACCTCTAACCTGTTGTCCTTTTTGGATGCTCGGCATGCACGTGGTGCCATGTTGTAGATATAGCTAAAATAAAAAAGATATATGAACTTAAATGCTTCAGAGTGACGTATTATTTAATCTAAGTACATAGTATTACATTATTAAAGTATCCTGTTCAATTTTGTTTTTAATTTAGCTAATTAGTTAGTGTTATTGATATTTAAAGAAATTAAATTACAATAAAACTCAAATTTCGTCACTTCGGTGATCTTACATCACATCTGTTATCACACTGATAACAGATGTGATGATCACAGAAATGACGAACTTTAATATTTGCGGCCATATTTTTTTACTATTCAAGTTCAGACTTGCTTCTGCACTCAATCACAATACTGACATGATAATACATACATGCTAAGCAGTTTTATGATTTCATTAATATGTCTTACCTTAATACAGCTAAAACAGATCTGATGAGCGAAGTTTTACACCATGAAAACACCAATCAAAACAATTTTTCACAAAACACAAAGACGACCTTTTTTTAATTTGAAGCCGGCATGCGAATGACAGCTATGTGGTGTTGCAATATTATAAAAATTAACCGAATTAAACTAATATTGCTAGATACTTATTTTTGAATTCTACTAGATAATAGAAGTGACGATGATTTTGTAACAAAAGTAGAATCAAGAGCTGTGACGAATATACTTTACTGAATTTAATTTGCTTTACGCAACAGAAATAGTACTATATTGGAAAGCTACTAAAGGATAGATAAGTAATTTTCATCCACTAATTGTATTTTTTTAGTACGTCTTAAGTCAACGGTGTGTAAATTACACAGATAACAGAACATGACGGAAGCCGTTGAAAATAAGTTTTTTAATAGTTATTTATTATTGTATTACATAATGAGGTATAGTCTATTAAACTTGAGGTAGATTTCTATCAAAAGAGCTATGAATGAAACTCTGAATTCCATTCGATTAGTTAATACAGTCAATGCACACTTTTTTGGTTGTAGAATAGAATGACCCTAATAATTCAAATATAGACAGCATTGCAGACCTATGAATTAAAAATCAAATTTGAATTGGTGTCAAAATTAAAAGTCCAGTAATTTTCAAAGTGACCATTATTTCATACAAACCACAGACACGGATTCACCGGAACGATTTATCACCGACAAACGTATAATTATCGATTTCATTACCGCTTTCATTTACAGGGGTCGAGTAAACAGCGGGGCACGCGCACAATGCTCAGTTTTTCCAACAAAACGAACGGAGTTTGTATCAAAACTAAGATTATGTTGTAGCAGGAAAAGAATTTAAAAATAATCTAAAAGAAATCTTTACTAAAATTATAAAGCGGAAAAGCTTTTTTTATTGTTTGTTTGAACGCACTAATCTCCGAAAGTACTGGTTGGATTTGAATGAAATTGGTATGGAATTAGCTTGAGGCAAAGAAAGCATGAAGGCTACTTTTTACCCGACTGCAAAAGATGGAGGTTATGTATTTATTTTGTTTTTATTTTATTTTATTGGGACATACGTTAAAATTGTAGTAAATAACAAACTAGGATAATAGAGGTATCCATGTAATCCACACTAATGTCCGCGGAATAATCTATTATGTAGAACTAAAACAAAACCACGCATCTGGAGGCGATTTAGGTTGGGTAAAACTAATAATTATTGTTATGTTTCTATTTATTTTTTTATTTATATACACAATATACATTTTGTTAGTCATTATATTGTTCAAAATTAAATGGGATCGAGCATGACTTTTCCTTAGCGGGAAAAAAATCCTTTTTTTTTTCGAAACGTTTCAGAAGTTTAATTCGAATAAAAGACTTGTATAGACACCTGCGTCTATTGTTCGGAACTCAGGGTTATCTTTAGATTTATTGGGTCGTACTGTGTATCGTTGCAGTGAATTATGTTCGATAAACAAGCAATATATTCTTTTATAGTCCTTTTAGCTATTGTAATGATTCGTACTTTTAAAATATTTATTTAAGTAATTAGGTTATAAAATTTTTAAACATTTCTAAAGTACGGTTCTCCCACAATAGTTTGACAGTAGTACCTACTCTTTCGTAGCGATTCTTGGAAACGATTTCTAATTTTCATACATTCTTCTCCTTCAGTCAGCATTTTAGTAGTAATGAAGTTATTATATGCGGACCTGCGGACGGCGAGCAGAGATTACTCACCGTCCAGTTTAGACCAGGCCCAGGCCGTCAGCGCGCGCCTCAGAGAGCAGTGAGCAGCATTGACAGGGCCTGATAGGGCCATTACCTGATGTGGTTGCGGGAATGTTTCGACGAGACCCTGAGAGATGGCCCTGGAATGCAAAGGCAACAGAAGGAGCTGGGTTTTTTCTGCTCCATCCACAGCAGGAGGAGTCATGTAATCATTTTCCCACCCAGAAAATATGGGTAGGTACATATATACATATATATCATCTTTACATTATTTTGCCTATATATCTACAGTGTCATCTATGGAATGGACAATCTATGTATATTGTGATTATCGAAAAAGAAGTAGCAATAGCAATAAGCCCGTTCCATCATCGAACTACGAGACAAACGGCGAAGCGCCATCGTTACATGGTGGACATCTACCTTCATTGTGCGTACGGCTAAGGAGTGGAATTCCCTGCCGGAGTCTGTGTTTCCAGACAGCTACAACCTAGGAGTCTTTAAGTCCAGAGTGAATAGGTTACTTTTAGGTAAGCGTGCTCCATCTTCGATCACATCATCACTTACCATCAGGTGAGATAGTGGTCAAACGCGAACCAATTTTCAATAAAAAAAAAACCCTGTGTTTTTTATATGTATATAATTTTATTCAGTCCAACAGGTAGATTAATATTAAAGAAAAACACCAAATATTTTGTGGGTTTTTACACGAGTAATCTATGGATCAAGTACTCCAAAGGATCGCTAGATGCCCTGCATGTACAATATAATAATAGTTTCAGGATGTTGTTGGGACTACCTCGCTATTGCAGCGCATCAGCGATGTTCGCGTAAGCCCGCACCGATGGCTTCCATGTGATTCTGCGCAAAAAGACAGCATCTTTGCTAAGGCGGGTGAGAGAGAGTCCCAACAGCATGCTGCAAACGGTGGTGGGGTGCTTTAACTCGCCAATTCTGAGCCATTTTATTAATAGACTGATAACTATATATATAATATAAACGATAGTAACACTAGATTGTAAGTTATTGTTACTAACACTATATGGATGCAAAGTCTGAAATAAATGTCTTAATAATAATAATATACAATTTATTAGGTAAAAAGTGTTTATTATGGTATCTGTTCAGTCCTACAATCAGCGCAACGGTACTGGATGGCCGAACTGTCCGCGATTACACGGAGCTTTAACGTTGCTTTTCAAACACAGTTACACAATAGCCTCTTAGGCCTCAGTACAATTAGAGATTACAATACTTAAGCTTACAGAAGACACTTACCAGCTCTAGAGACGACAAGCTACGACCTTTCTTGAGATCACGTCCGTGTGTGTGTGTGTGAGTATATTTGAAACGTGTAATGATGTCAAGTGTTGATGGACGATCCAAGGCGCCGGTCTTCAGATGGCGTGTCCAGACAGCATTAACGTTGCCCCACAGGCGTATTTTAGCACCAATTCACAATTACTTGCAACAAGTTCGCGCGTCAGTCAGTCTGACTTCAATACGGCGTTATTGTTCAAAATATCCCAGGTTTTTAGTCAATTCGGGATTCTAGATTTCAATTAACCACTAATCACAACCAACTTGTCTTTAATTAACTGAGATTCAACAGGATTTTTAATTACAAACAATAAATCGATCTCAACAAAACGGTGGACTTTTTCTAACAAAGCAAAGGTTATATGTCAAGTGTCAAAGTCAAAATCAAATTTCTTTATGTCAAAAAAAGGTGCGTTCGGATATTCTCTTCGGACGGAACAGTATCTTTACTCGAAATTTCGACTAAGTGCTTTTATTTACATAATAATTATCATGTACCAACATGATAATTATTTTTGGTAACCTGATAAAATATTTCGATATCTTCAGCAAATTATCTCATAGTCGATCTCAACTATCCTCGTTTCTATAATCCAGACATAGAATAGTTGGGTTTTCGAGCAGGTTTCCGGTAATGAACGGCCGGGGGAAGTAATGGCGAGGGGCGATTTCGGCGGCTGCCGTAGTTAGTGGTCACCGGACGAACGTTGCACTGAAAAATCTATTTATTCCTATAAAGGTACCGCTGCCGTGTTAATGACATTTATTGCATGTGATTTCAGGGTGTGTTTTGTAAAGGGATTTTTGCGATAAATTGGTGCGATGGAGATCATCGCTGCGTTGATGAGATTGTGTTCAACTTTTCATTTTTCATTTGAAATAAGTGACTCACATAAGTATTTAGTCTCATTATTTTTTAGCAATATCCAATTAAATCTTATCTGACCCATATTGTCCCATGACTACACAAGGGCCTCCATTTCGCTGAAGTCAAAACCTTATAGGTTAACAATTTAATTCTTCAATGTAGTAATTTAGTACCCATCAATGTTATCACTGAACATCCAACAGTTATTGCTTTGTATAAACACAAAACCAGATTCAATGTAGCGCATAAATTGTTTTTCCTAGAGCTTTCTCGTTCACATTTGCTCGTTTGCAACTCCTAAAGGCGGACAACTCAATCATCCAGTTCCATCTCGAACGTTCCGGAAAATTGGAATTTTGTCACCCTTTTTTCTGACTGATCTTTCTCAGCTTCGAACAATTTGGCAACCATCTTTGATTGGAGTGCGTTACCGGATATCCGGCCGAGGTTATCGTTTTCGCCGTCTATTGAGTGAATGAATCCCTTTATCGTATTTCAGGTGGGCTTTGATGTTCTGATTTATTTCAATGCCCACGTTGTTCCGAGATTTTTGATGGAGATATTTTTTTGTTCACAGGTCGTTGGGCGTGGGTTTTCGTTCGCCTACTTTACTTTGATGTCTTTATAACTGTGACATCTAGTAGGATCTTACATCGTATTGTAGGATCTATCACGTATACGCCGAAATTTTCCCGAATCTATTGGAAATTTATAAATAACATAATTTATAAAACCTCTCCATATAGACATGATATAAAATACTGGAATCTGCAGGAAATATTCAAAGGAATGAATATACCAATATTTTTTAATATGAACTTGCTTAAATTCAAATAGCTTTATATTGAACTCTTATAATATGGTTAGTATGAGTAAACACTAGTAGTTAACTTGTGATTAATTTACATCTGCCAAACCTGGAAATTAACTACGAAGAGAAAAAACCCACTCTGAAACGAACAAGTAGCTCAAACAGAGATATATAGAATTCCTCGAAGGAGGATCTCACCCCAATCTGATGTTCCTACAGATATAGCATCAAAACAATATTACAATAATTAGAAATTAACATACTCGTAAATGTAAATTCATCATGTAATTTGTATGCAATAAGGCTATTTTATTCCATCTTCGACCACATCATCACTTACCACGAGGTGAGATAGTGGTGAAACGCGAGGCTATTATAAAAAAAAAGTTATTTAAAATCTTCCCGTGCTCTTTGTCTTTCCAGGATAAAAAAATCGTCTTCATTTTAAAAGACTAACATCACCACAATGACAATTTGAGCCGAAAGACATACGTCGAACCACGTCACCACATCGACAAGTCATATATTATTGTACATGCTATTGGGACTTTCAACAAGCCTGTTAGCCGTTGGCCTAGCAGAACTATGGAAATATGACAGCCGAATACAAGTTCTTAGTAGATCCTATGAACCTAATTATATCAAAAAAAATATTAAAAAAAAAGCTACTACTTTCACCCACTCACTCGACACATACACAACTATACACGCACCCATATCCTCACATAACACTAATCTCACTACCAGTAGGTGTGTTAAATAAATATATAGGTAAACTGTTAAGTAACGACTTAGATAAAATTTGCAAAAAACTGAGTTCTGCCGCATATGCAGTTAGAAAAATCCGAAGTTTAACTGATTTAGAGACAGCTCGTGTAGTTTACTTTATCTACTTTCATAGTGTAATGTCATACGCTATTCTTTTGTGGGGAAATACCGCCGTTATTCAGACAGTCTTCTACAAAAAAAAAGCTATTCGTTCAATATATAAATTAAGTCCTAGATGCTCCCTCAGATATGTTTAAAGATATTAATATAATGACTGTGCCCTGTCAATATATTTATGAAAATATTTTGTATGCTCATAAAAATAAAAATTTGTTTAAAAAGTACAGTGATATCCACAATATAAATAAACACACATTTATTGTTCCTTCAACTAGGCTTAAGAAAATTGGGGGCTCATTTACAGATCAATGTATATATACGCTTTTAAAATAAACTTCCCAGTCATATCCAAGAATTAAGCCTCAATAAATTTAAATAATTTGTGAAGCAGAAACTTTGCCAGAAAGCTTTTTATTCTGTTAAAGACTATCTTACGGACAAAAATGCTTGGGATTGAGCTGCTCCAATTACATTAATTTGTTGTAATTCTGTTTTTTTTTTATTTTTGTTTTTACTCCTTTCTTTTATTTTATTGTAATGATTATTTCATAATTTTTGACATGACCATATTATTTTCTTTTTCAAGTAATAGAATATAATTTTCATTTTGTTATACTTTATCATTTTTTATTTTATCTGTTCAAGATGACAATATTGTTTTCTTTTTCAAGTTATATATTTTTTTTTGTAAAAAAAAAGCTATATTGTGAATGTGAGAGCAATGTGGAACAACAGCGAATATTATGAATAGATTACCGCACTGTCTGGCTGTTTGAGTGCTTTATACGGCCCATCCAAATGTCCTTGCTTTGGTATTGTTCGTCAAATCGTTCGAGCTCCTTAAGGTTCTAAGTTGAGCTACGCGATATTTGACAAATGCTTGCACTGTTTGGAAGGGCCTGCTCAAATCTGTTTATTTCTGTCCACTAAAGGGCGCCACAGACATTAACCTACATGGCTCTCATACGATTTGATCACTACATATTTTCTGGACTTTAAAATAGACGTTGACCTCTTTGTTTGTTTCAGTGTTTCTTCTCAGAGTAGTCAGTTAGAAAACACTGGCCTCATCTAGTTTACATTTACGGAAAATAAATACGTGTTAAAGATTTTACGTGTTAAGAATTCATTACCTATTGGCAAAATAAACATTATTTCACTACTAGATTAGATCACTTCAAATGTAAAGTAACCTAAAGGGTGGAGAACTGGTGTCCTGAAATACAGATCCCAAGCCTAGTTTAGGCAGAAGCAGTCATGCTTCCGAAGGAGGAGGCGGGCCGCGTGAGGGAGAGGATGGCGTCCTCCCTCCAGCCCAGCCGCAGTGGTAGACGCCCACGGCGTCGGACGTCGGCCGACGATCTCCGGCCACCGTAGGCGCGGGCATGCGGACAGCGAGTAAAGGGCAACTCGCTGTCCGACCATGGACCATGCCCGGGTCGACGGCGCGTCGTGTTCCACGCGCGCCTCAAAGAGCGTCAGCAACATGACGAGGCCCCCTCTGCAGAGGGCCGAAGCCCGCCGGGGTCGTGGGACTCATCCCGTTACCGTGGCCCCGGTATGTAAAGGGTTATTGAAGGAACACCGTGGATTTTAGTCAGTAAAAGTCTGACAGTCCCTCCCACCCTGCCCGGAGTGGGAGGACTTATTTGATAATTTTACCACGCTAAAAAAAAAAAAAAAAAAAAAAAGCCTAGTTTAGGCACCAGTCTCCCACAACGTATACTGTATAAAATGTGTCCGCTAATAATTGTAAACATTAGTTTTAATTGCAGTTAAACAAGAATGTTTAATTCCGGTAACACCATAAAAATTATTACCAATCACAGCATTGATCATAATTCCATTCTTACAGCTACATAAATGGGCCGCAACTAGCCGATGGCTATTATTTAAATGCACGAACTGTACAGAAATTGCTCTAAAGCTATTTTAATAGTTTTAAAACACAGTGGTTCACGTTAGCTTTCCCATAATGAATAGTTCAGCGACATTCAATTTGTTTAATTGCAGTGAACGAAGTTGTGGTACCCTGATTTTATTGTTTAACCACTTTTCCTAGAGAGTAGTTCTGTTTACGCCTTATTGGATTAAATGTTCCATTTGGTCTGAGTGTCTAGATTAATTTGTAAATATTTTTTTGATAACTTAAGAAATGTGGGGAAGGGATTGTTTTGTTATTTAATGCTTTTTTTGTTGTAGTACTTTTCCCTCATGATGTATTGATCTAAATACAAAAGCGAAGTCAAATAGCCAAGTCAACCGGACACATACAAAGGAAATTCCAGATAGTAATGCAATGACATTGGTTTTTTTCAGGGTCTGAATCTTCATGGATGTCCTCCATTCTAGGATGGGTCAGATTCTTACTGACTAAAACTACCGCGTGCTCTCTTGCTCACTTGCGCCAGGGGCTACGGAAGCACTTAAATACCGCCGATCCCCCTATGTGGGCCCTGTCTGGTCTAGCAGAGAGATCGAGGTGATTTGTATATATTATGTTTTTTTAAAGAGAGCTAGTAATGTGGGTAGAATTCACATACTAGTAAAGCAATCTTATTTACGCTTCCAACTAACCTAAATATGCTTGTGTTTGGAGTGGGTTTACGGCAATAGTATAATGGGTGGAGTTCTAACTCGCGACCTCTCGATCACAAGTCTGACACCTTAGCCATTATGTTATTGATGCGTTTGACTTTTGACCGTGACATCTAGGCAGGCATCTATCACTCGCTCAAGGCCACGCGTTATATGCCTACCGCTTCGCGTATCGCCGTCGGTACATCCGACAGTGGGCTGCCGCACGCCTGCCTGAGCCTTTTTGTAATTTTGACAACGTCATAATGGATCGACCTAAAAACAATTGATTTTCCTTCGCTTTGCTTCTGTTTCCCTTATAAATGAATTTTATTAAAATTAAAATAATTTACGTGGTTTCGGATATTTTCGACACTAAAATTTAATAATCGGGAATTCAGGGAAGGAAAAAAGCATCTATATCATTTTATTAACTGGAACATATTTGATCAACAAATTAAAAATAATTGTTTTTCTCTATTCATTTTATTACATCATATTATATAACCCCTACATTCGCTCGATGACGTGGGTCGCGCGGCGGGCAAAATAATCTCAACTCTCTATGTGCGCACTTATGGTACATTTCTTCTCGCTGCAAACAGCTGGTATAATTATTAAGATTTTGTAGGCTATTATAGCGTAGGTATTTTCGCTTTTGTATGAGAGTGATGTATCTGTTACGAAGTAACTATTTAGTTATCTGTGATCTAGGGCATGCGGAGATCAATACTTTCTGCAAAAGCAACGCAGTGACACGACGAAAGATCAACAATGGTGCTTACAACCATTAGACCACTGAACTAATGAACCAAAAAATAGTTAATATGTACTAACACAACAATGAATAATAGACTTTTAAAAACTTTTGTTAGCCTCCTAACGATATCTATGAGTTTTATCAATAACCAGAAATAAAAACACACATTTTCAATATTAAACTTTCAAAGGGTAGGTAATTGTTTTCTCCCTCAAAAATTGTTCAGGAAAGTCACATATTTTATATTGCAAACACCGGCGAATAATGGGGCTCTCATTTATGTTTTCGTATTTAATGCTCTCATAAAATGCCATTCTTGGAGGATTATCGTGTGGTAGGAACATAGGACACTAATCAAGAAAAATATTCGTAGATCTGTTAAATTCAAAGAATAAATTAAATTAATTTTACTACATAGTTTGTTCTTAGATGTACTATGTTGACATCATTATGGGCAATCGTTTATCAGCTAAAGTTAAAACCCTATTTAAAGATAAAAATACACAGATATATTTGCAAGTATACTATTGCTTATGTGCAACACGTTGTTATTGCAAAAAAAAAAACATAAATATGATTAATCAAAATCATATAAAACCGCCAAAAAAAACTGAATTGAATGAATCGACATTATCGGTGCTCCCTTTAATGTCGGCACAGTACCGGGGTGCGTCAGGCAAGTGACATGTATGGCACTGATTGGTTATTGTGAAATACTGGCGAGCCCATAAACCCATCCACCATAAGATGTATTTTTCGAGGACAATGGTATCGGTGTTGTAATCACCAAACTTTTTTTTTATATTTTCGGTAAATTGGGAGATTTTTGCCACGTGTTAGCAAGCCTCGTTAAAAATAATGAGATCGGTTTTCGGCGATAAATAATAGATTTTGTGGTTTCTCGTTAGAATTTAGTGGGACCCTTTGTTCTTACTGTGGACTGTTTGTGGTATACGAAATTGAGCGTAAATATGGGATTTATATGAAATGTTGACTTTTTTTCTTATAGATTGGAATTGTAAACGAGGTTGACAAAATAATAATATCTTAAATTAATGGGGTGGCGTTGTTTTATGTAACTAATAGGTATTTTAATTTTGGAAATAATATACATATCTAATGCCGTTTGAGATTGATGAAGATACAATAATTCGTAATTCACAAAAAAACTGTTTAACAAAAAATAATACCGACTTCCCAAAAAAACCTTGCAAAGTGAAAAATAACTTTAATTCCGGTAGGTAGTCGGTGTCTTTAGTTTTTTACATATTTTCGTTATTGATACCGCCTTCCGAAATTAAAGTTATTTTTCACTTTTCAGTGTTTTTTTGGGAAGTCGGTTTTATTTTTTGTTAAAATGTTTTTTTTTCGATTTTTAGTAGGTCAGTTTGTAATTTACCTAGTAACAAAAGCCTAAATGTCACCTTCTTATAACTTTTGCAAAATAGTTCTTTTCCCTATTAATTTTTGAGGAATACTCCTGGTACTTCACCATCAGCTCCTCATCACCATATGCATTGTGACGAGCATAAAGTGTTTTACAACCATATCCAAGTAATCGAATCGCAACCAATGAAATACTTATTATTTTAGTAGCCATCTGTGGTCTTCATCATCAGTTCCACTTCACCAAATGGTGCTTTTCGAGAGCAACTGCACAAGTTACTATGAAAAATACCCAAATCGCTATAGGTGTGCCTATAATATTTGAAGAGTTCCTTCGATTTCTTAAGGTTTCTATTATGAGATCCTGACTTCATGACAATGGGAACAACTAGAAAATATACCCTCTCAAACAAAATAAATATTTTACTTATCGGTCTAGTCGTTTTCGAGTTATGAGGTGATGATTAAAACATACATAAAAAAAAAAATTCAAGACGAACTGAGAACCTCCTCCTTTTTTTGAAGTTGGTTAATAAAGCAAGATTAGAACAAACAGATTCGCAACTAGCTTTGAATTGGAAATTTATCAGAACAGTACTCTTTATGTAAATAATATAACCATAATAGCCTAGAATATTTGTGCCTAGAAATGCATAGTTGATGTAGGCCCATTGCTTCATACGATTAAAAATCTCTACCGGAAAACGAAAAGCAAACTATGAACATGGTTGAAAATTCATAATGAGCGTATGTGGCCAAACATATTCATATTTTTTGTATTATACATTAGGCTGCAAGAGTGAAATGCCGGTTGAAAGAAAATGACAAATTATTCTATTAGCGACTGCAATCGTAAAAGTACCATAGATAATGGGCCTGCATGCAAGATGTTTTCGTAAGACACAGCAATCCCATACATTTTGGCGTATTTGATGATTTTTAACTATGATAGAAAAAATGTTTTTTGTCTATTAAATACTGATGAAGACTTTACAGATTGATTTGCATCCGAAACTGACGTAAATTTCTGTTGAAAATCAGCATCTGGCAACTAATTAGATATGTGGCATTTTAATTTAGAAACTAAGTCTACGTAATATGTTCTTTCACTGGATGTGTCTGTGTTAACTAAGTATATCAAACACTTTCTATGAAAAGTATACCAACAATTGTTATAATTTTCACCGACAAAACATAAAATCTTCGTTTCTCAGAACCATTATAAAAGTTCTGTGTCTATTTTCACACTCATTGCTATCGATTGAGGTCGCTAGGAAACGCCAATAAATCACTGCAAAGGGCCGTAACAAATAAACGGTAGGGATTTTTAAATAATTTGCCGATGCCTTAGACCAATTTACGGACACGCGATGCAATTTCGTAGTTGAGGCATTGCATGTCGCCTCCTGCCCTATGCGAGGGTAGGAAGACTGCGAGACATTTAACGGTCAAATATCAAGTAATATTATTGTTGGAGGTATTGAGGCCATTTTTTTTTTGTTTTGACCGTAAGGAAGTTAGGTTGGTATTGGTAGGGTGAGTTCGTGATCTATGGAGTTTTTTATTGAAAGGGTGACTCATGGTATTTTATTTTTTAGTCTTGAGATGTTTAAGGGTTGAGAATAGTTATTAAATATGATACCTACTGTAGGGACGATACCGTCTGCTCTTTCTGTGTTATAAAGAAGACTTAATCATTTATGCAACAATTAATATACACACATGTATAACATAACAATATGATGAAAAAAAAAACTTAACTATTGTCTATTAGATACCGTTACAGCTGTGAAGCCCGAATATCACTAGAATGGAGACTTGACACTGCTAGACGGAGCCTTGGCAAACTGAGTGGAATATCTTCTTCGTATATTGGCAAGAGGAGAGAAGTGGAATTAGGGCAGACCTTTGCTCAGGAGTGGAAGAAATCAAATTAAAAAAGGTAAGAATTAATTCTTTTTAATGGAATATAACAAAAAATGTTTATTAATTAGTATCCCTAAAGTAAAACACAAAACAACCTTTTTGTGACCACAAATAGTTTCAGCTTGTACAGCCCAAACACAACTACCAACCCCCCTTTTCGGAACACAATGCTGCAAAGTTTCCGAATCGAATCGCCAAATTGTTTACTCGTCGAAACTCGATCGTTACTCGTATAAACTGTGTTTCAGTAGGGCGAGAGCTTAATAATAAGCGACGATTATAAAGGGGCTCAACAGATACGGTACACTTTACTGTGAATAATACAGGGGATGGGATTTTGAGATGACACGCTGCGATTGTTTGTGATGTGCGTTGATTGTGACCATTTGGCGGGTTTTAAAGGAAATTAAATGACATTTGACACGAGATTGGCCTTATTGATCCTTTTAGATTAAATCTAAACAGATATGATACATGTAATATTTATCCCATGAAAAACATAAATGTGAAATGAGAGCCAAGTTCAATATTATCATAAATGCCTTGGTTGTTGACTTCAACGACAAAAGAAGTGAAATCTAAATGGGTGCCAAGTTCAATGGTCAGTCCTGAAATTTATTTATAACAACATAAAATATCATTTATTCTTATAACTTAGTAGAATATATCGTAGCCTAAGGTTTGACCTGGCTAGTTCTTATATACGAATTATTATGTTCGATGGTTAGTTTCTACCAGCAAGCCAAATTTTCGGAATAATAAAATAAGAACCGACAAGGTTTAGAACTTGCAAAGGCTATAATATAATTCGTATATGAAAACTAGCCAAGTCAGACCTTAGGCTACAATATATTCTCCTAAGTTATAAGAATAAATTAAAATTGAATTGATTGATATTGTAAAGTTAAGGCAAGATCTCGACATGGTGAGAGAGGACTATGCTACAGTTAAGCAGATGGACCAGTTGAGGAGTGAGGTGCAGCATCTTTCATCAGAGTGGTACAATGTAAACCCATGAAGAGGTGCATTTGTTGCTAGACTCGCAAGCTATGAGTGTGATAGTGGTCCCAAGGGATTGCCACTAGAGTGCAATGAAAGTATAAATGAATGCTATCAGTCGCAAACTATATTAGAGACCACTCTAAAATCTGACATTCACAATATTTGTGAGAAACAGATATTTGAGGGTAGAAGTGAAACAATTCCTCAAAAGAAGCAATACGATTCTTCCGTCGAACAACAAGAAGTGGCCCCGATGACGCACGTCACAGGTCAGCTGTTCGAGTCGCGCGGGGCTCCTACCGTGCAGCCCGCGGCCGATCGACCGTCGGAGCACGGTGATGCTGGCGGGGTATCGCCGCTGCCACCTGCGTCTCCGCCGCGCGGGTGCGCTCCCCAGCCCTGCGCCCCACAGCCACAGCTTTCTAGTCCGGTTGCTTGTTCTGCGCCGCTACCACCACCATTAGACTCGGCCAACGGCCACACGGACGGTAAAAATGGATCTGGTCCTATCGCACCTAAGCAGAAATCGTTGGCGGAGATTGTTAGAGAAGGGCAATGGAAGACACAGGCTCCGAGTGACCAGTGGGTTCGTGTCCAAAATAAAAGGTATCGAAACCGATTCGTTGGGAAGCGAGGAAAAGCAATACCTGAGCCTGGAATTAATTTTATGGCAGCGGAAACTAAGGTTCCTATGTACATTTATAATGTGGCGAAGGGTGTCTCCGTGTGTGACATTCGTACCTACATTATGAGAAAAATTAACATTGACGTTAAAATTGAAAAAATGGAGATGAAGTTAGCGAAAGATTACGAATCATACAAAATATTCGTACCAAAACATTCGTTAATAAGTTTCCTGAATAATGACTTCTGGCCTAAGGGGGTGGCCTATCGTCGATTTATAAATATCATCAAACGTGATAAGGAAAATGTCCGTGTGACTGGCGAGAATATTAGCAGTTCCAAGTTATGAATAATATAAATTTAGTAAGTTTTAATTGCAAAAATGTGACGAGATCAGTGGAATGTGTACGGAAGCTTTGTCGCTCGGCGGATGTTGTGGCGCTGCAGGAGACGTGGCTCCTACCGCACGACCTCGGGTTCCTGGCCACTATACATGACGACTTCGCTTGCACGGGTACGTCTGCAGTCGATACCGCGGCAGGTGTCTTACGTGGTAGGCCCTACGGCGGAGTTGCCCTACTGTGGAGAAAAGTTGCGTTTCCGACGGTGTCCGTAGTAAAGTGCAATAGTGTGCGTCTTGCCGCGATAAAAATCGAGCTCAGAGATCGTTCCATTTTGATTTTCTCTGTGTATATGCCTACCGAGTCCAGTGAAAATTTAGTGGAATTTACAGAGTGTCTGAGTGAAATGACAGCCATAATTGACAGTGACAGTGTTGAGTCGGTGTTTATGTTGGGAGACTACAATGCGCACCCCGGTGAGTCATTTGCTAATGAACTATTAACTTTTTGTGCGGAGCAATCATGGTTATGTGTAGACATTGAAATGTTGCCGCCGGACACTCATACGTTTGACAGTGACGCGCACGGCTGTCGGCGCTGGCTCGACCACTGTCTTGTGACTAGTGCCGCGAGGCACTCTGTGTCCGCGGCCTCTGTGTTATATGATACCTACTGGTCGGATCATTACCCTGTATCTATAATATGTAATTTTAATTTAGTAAAACCCAAGATTTGTATACCGACTGTTTGTACAAATAGAATTGTCTGGGGTGAACGTGACTCGACTCAGACAGCGATATTTAAAAATGCATGTCACTCTAGACTGCGTGAAATTGATTTTCCTTCAGATTTAAGATACTGCTCAGATAATAAGTGTTGTAACAAAAGCCATAAAATTATATTAGATAACATGTATAACGAGATCATTTGTATACTTTCGGAGGCCGCTATATGTAGTTACAATGTTACCAAAAAGCGGAGAGGTAAATACATTACAGGGTGGAATAAGCACGTCCGTGACGCTCATGGGACGGCTCGGCGATGTTTTCAGGCTTGGTTGTATGGGGGTAAGCCCGGGGTTGGCCGTCTTTATAGTGATATATGTGAAAGTAGGCGCGCTTTTAAATCAAAATTAAAGTGGTGTCAGAGTAATGAACAACAGATTAAAATGGATATTATAGCTGAGCTTCACTCAAAAAAGAAATTCGGTCAGTTCTGGAAAAACACCAAGAAATTAAACCATGAGTCGGGCCTCCCCATCAGCGTGGCGGGAGTGCATGAACCTAGCGAGATCGCCACTTTGTTTTCCCATCATTTCAGGGTGGACTCTGCGAGCGCGGCAGGTGTTCGATGCTGAAAATGGTGGTGAGAGTAATGTGCATTTTACTACTAAGGATGTGGGTGCGGTGATTAAAGGTATGGTGAGGGGTAAATCCCCGGGTCACGACAGCCTTAGCATCGAGTACCTGCTGCACGCTGGTGTGCATCTACCCAGAGTGCTTTCTATGTTTTTTACCCTGTGTTTAAGCCACTCCCATCTACCTGATAATCTAATGCGTACTATAGTTGTACCTATCATCAAAAACAAAACTGGTGATACATCAGATATAAACAACTATAGACCTATCTCTCTAGCCACAGTGGTAGCCAAGGTGCTGGACAGTCTGCTTGGTCAGCACTTGGATAGGCACGTCTCGCTAAACGACGCGCAGTTCGGCTTCAGGCCTGGGCTTTCCACCGAGAGTGCTATCCTGTGCCTCAAGCAGACTGTACAGTATTACACAAGTAGAAAGACCCCAGTGTATGCATGCTACCTCGATTTATCGAAAGCTTTCCATCTTGTATCGTATGATATTTTATGGGGTAAACTAAGGGATGAAACTTGTGTACCTAGGGAAATTATGCTATTGTTTATGCAGTGGTATAATAATCAAAAGAATTGTGTACGATGGGCAGGCTCTCTCTCGGAGGAGTACCGGCTGGAGTGCGGGGTGAGGCAGGGGGGACTGACCTCGCCCACCCTCTTCAACCTGTACATCAACCGGCTGATCGACGAGCTCAGCAGCACCGGCATCGGATGTCATGTCGATGGAGTTTGTGTGAATAACATCAGCTACGCTGACGATATGGTGCTGCTGAGCCCGTCAATCGGTGCGTTACGAAGGCTCCTGAGAATTTGTGAGTCCTACTCAGTGACACATGGGCTCAAATACAACTCAAAAAAGAGTGAAATAATGATTTTTAAACCGGACAACAAGCGATACACATTCGTCCCGAATTTCACCTTATGTGGAATAGCTTTAAAAGTAGTCGAGCAATTCAAGTATTTGGGCCACTGGGTCACTGAGGACCTTAAGGACGGTAAGGACATTGAAAGGGAGCGCAGAGCGTTGTCTGTCCGATGCAACATGTTGGCCCGCAGATTTCCATGGTGTACGAGGACTGTCAAAGTTACGCTTTTTAAAGCATATTGTCAATCCTTTTACACCTGCAGTCTGTGGGTTAACTATACGCAGCGGACATACAGCGATCTGCGCGTTCAATACAATAACGCGTTTCGGGTGCTGATGGGGCTGCCGCGCTACTGCAGCGCCTCCGCGATGTTTGCGGCGGCTGGCACAGACGGCTTTGCGGCCATTATGCGCAAGCGGTGCGCATCTATCTTGCGCCGCACGCGCGGCAGCCCCAACACCATCCTGCGAGCGCTGGTGGACCGGTGGGACTCTCCGATGCTGGCTCACTGGATACGGTTGCACGCAGTCGTATAATCATTTGTCTCTATCATCGGGGATTCCACCCGGACATGTCCGCTGTTTAATTAGCTTATTAATTAGTTAGTAAAATTTGATTATTTTGATCTTTTTATTATGATTTTTTTTTAATTTGTCGATAATGTATTTTATTTAATTAATGATGTTTTTAACTTTTTTATGCTGTTTAACTTGTTTATCAATTATAAAGTAGATTAAATGATTAATTAATAGATATTATTGAAAAGTATTGAATCAAATTATTAATATTATTTTTTAACTTTTATATGGGTCTGCGTGCCTGCAATAAATGATTTTTATTTATTTATTTATTGAACTTGGCACCCATTTAGATTTCACTTCTTTTGTCGTTGAAGTCAACAACCAAGGCATTTATGATAATATTGAACTTGGCTCTCATTTCACATTTATGTTTTTCATGGGATATCATTACTTTTTGTACATAAATTAGTAGTAAGTACTTACTTATAACAAAATTAATACTAAATGGTTTTTTGTTAAACTACTGTATTTTCCTACGTTTACGGGGTATAATTGTCCTTTTTGTGTTATTTTCTATATTTTCTTGTACCTTTGAAATGTTCGAATGAATTCACCATTCAGTATCCGGAATTCTTTTTACGCGTTTTGCCTCCATGGTGTAGTGACCCTCTAAGATAATAGGTGGCGCTTATTATTATGTTCAATTAACATTATTTTTGTTGTTTGTTCACTGACAGCCTTTAATCTGTCTCCCTTAATTTTTGTCCATCCAAAGGTTGTCTGTAAGAGATCGCCCTGTGCGATAAGACCGCCCATTGTACACTAGTTTAAATTTTTGTATCCATAGAAATGTTGTGAGGTGTACAATAAAGTATATAATAAATAAGTAGGTACAACTTTTTTAAATCTATTTAGTCATATTGGGTTTTGAGTTCATTGTCTTTTAAGATACAGATTATTCTCATTTTAGCAGGCAGCGTTATAATAATTATGAACGGAAATTTTACAACACAATTTAGCGCATAACTTTTGCTATAATTAGTCTATTCCTCTTTATCAATCTTATTTTGATTTCGTAACTTTCAGTCTTCAGCTATTTATGGTTGTACATTTACTGTCCCGTATGTTTCTCCCCTACACTTGATATTCAGTTTGCAATATCTTTGTTTAAACTTGAGACAGCCTGCGGATTAGGTTAGATTAATTTTGATGGACTGTACAGAATTGTTTAGTTGACAGGCGGCTTAAAGGGCGAAATTATTTCATAATTTTCCAGTTATAATTTTGAATTGTTTTAATTAAAGTTTTGAATTAATAACGGGGGTGAAGGAAACGCGTTTCATTGACAAGGGATTTAGAAGATGGATGGCCATTAGTGAATTATCTTAAAACACTTAAATAATTAATTTTCAATGGGTGAGCTCTGCGATATTTGGTTTACATTACAAAATGTACTCAACTAATTAGTTGGTTTTTTTTTTAAAGAGAACTGTCATGTGTGTAGGTCTTACATTATTAGCAATCTTGTTAACCCTTCTAACTAAGCTAAATTTTAATATGCTTATGTCCTGAGTGGGGCAAAAGTGTAATGGGCGGGGTTCGGGTTTAATTAATCATATTACCTGTATTTGTTTTTCCTACTAATATTGGTTTTTAGCATCATGGATTTATGTTGTCCGATATAAATAAATAAATAAAATTAATCAAGTACATAAGCTGAAGCTTTTATTAAAGTGCCATCTTGCGGCGAGTAGCGCACACGTTGATAGTTTTGTGCATTGTTAGCAGATGGCGTTAGTCAATACATGCGCAGGCGCATTGTAGAATATAAATTAAACGAAAATTGATTTAGAATCAATTTTACTAGAGCTATAAATTCTTAAATAAACTTAGTCAATATAATTTTAATAATGTTACCGCGTACGACGAAATTGCTTATTAATCTTTCACCTTTCCGAAAACTTACCGAAGCTAAAAGAAGTTATTTATAAATAGATACAATAGTATTTTATTAACGATAAACTAATAACATTCTTGACCTTTATAAACTTTTATTAGTACTAAGAAACTTCTGTATAACAAAACAATGAGAATGCCTTATTTAGATATCTTTAACGACTTATTATTGGAGGTCCCCGAAAACAGCAGAATACAAGGTGTGTCAAAAGAAAGTTAATAATTGTTTAGCGTACTGCGTAAATACTACTGGCTATATAGCTGGCTATTGGATCATTATGGATCGTTTTTAAAAAATAGATTGACATTTGCCCCGCGTCCCTCCTAATCATTGCGTTCACATAGTAAGCGAAACAGAAATATATACTTTCTTTTTAGACACCTTGTAAATAATTTTAAATATTGTAATCAAACATTGTACAATTGTATTTAGTTAAGCATCACTCAATTCATTCAATATCTTACTATTTCAAACAGAGTTGACTTCCATAAGCGGATTCCGTTCCATTTTTAAAACCCAATTGTCATGTTTGTTTTTTTCTGATAATTTTCGAGTTCCGCCGTGTGTAATTGGATCCGCGCCGTGCGGCTCCGTGAAATCACTAATCCGACTAATTCTGACAGCCATATGTCACTGTTTAACGACTCCGCTTTGCCGAGAACTTGGGTATGACATGGCCGTGCACTGTCAAGGCCAAGATTATCATTTGAGTGTGATATTTTAAAGTTTTGGTACCTTCCTGCTAATCGTTTTTAAAATTGTACTGTGGGGATTTTTCTTTTATTGTTTCGAGGTATTTTTTAATTTACATTTTGTGTAAAATCATGCAAACTTTGTTAATAACCCTTCTCTTTTCGGGCTTCGCCGCAGTAGGGTAGAATTATGACTTTTGAGGGCAGAGTCTTCTAAAACCTATATACTTTTACTGTTTAATAATTGTCCGTATAACGGTATAAGTACCTAAATGTTTAAACTAAAAATCTTCTTTGTTCTTCTTTTTTAAAAAGAACTAGCAATGTCGGTAAAATTCACATTTCTAGATTCTTTTAACCCTTTCAACTAAGCTTTCGTCTGGACTGGATTCACATTCACAGCAATAGTATGGGATAGAATGTAATGGGAGGTGTTCGAACCCGCAACCTCTCAATCAAAAGCCCAACACGTTAGCCATTAGGTTATTGAAGCTTTGATGAAGTGTATTTTTTAGGGTTCCGTAGCCGAATGGCAAAAAACGGAACCCTTATAGTTTCGATATGTCTATCCCTCTGTCTGTCTGTCTGTCTGTCTGTCTGTCCGTCCGTCCGTATGTCACAGCCATTTTATTCCGAAACTATTAAGACTATACATGTGAAACTTAGTAGGTAGATGTATTCTATGAACCGCTTTCCGACTTTAAGAAAAAAATTAAAAAATGTTTAAAATAAAGGGGTGTCCCCATACATGGAACTAGAACTGAAAATATTTTTTTTCATGAAACTTATGCGTGTGTAGTACCTATAGACAGGTCTTTAAAAATGATATAAGGGTTTCTAAAACTAATTTTTCATAAAGTCAATCGTTTAAAAGATATAAGCTTCCAAAGTGGTAAAATGTCCCCCCCCCTTCTAACTTCAATAATAATGGAGTGAAAAATCTAAAAAAATATACGTCTGTAGATCTTTATGTAAACTTTCAACCAAAATTAGTTTGAACGAAATCGGGTCAGCAGTTTTTGTGATACAGCATATTTTCTAAAACCGCAAATATAACTGTGTAATTCATACAAACACTATGAAAAACAAAGTTATTTAGCGTAGTTGTAAAAATGTAAATAAGCTAGTTTATAAGAAATTTTAAGTTCTTTTTTATTCGTCAAATTAATATACATATTATATTATATTATTATAGTTACTACGGAACCCTTCATGGGCGAGTCTGACTCGCACTTGGCCAATTTTTTAATCAATAATATACACGTGTAACGGAAACCCCATATTTATCCAAAAGGGCTGAAGATTACATCTGGTATGGAGCCTCTATGCACAGTTTCTGTTAAAAATAAGTGACTCAAAGAATTGATACCAAATTATTGGTTTCATATGTTTCTTGAATACCAATCATAACAAAAGTATCACAGCACTACAAGGGTCAATAACTTTCACGTCACTTGCCAATAACATGATAATTCTGTTTGTTATCATCTAAAGAAGCTGTGCACTTGGTATGTATATACCCTTTAAATTACAAGTTGTATAACTATCAATTATTTTACCTCATTTGATATTAGAGGAGAAGTCTTACCAACATCATAATTCAGTAATAAAAAAAGGCCTTGCTGTTTTGGAAGTCAAGTCCATCTCCACGCTCACTTATGTATATTTTACCATGTCATTTTGTTTAAATTTTCCGGGTACGAAAAATAATAGTAACTTAATACCTACTATTGGCACATGCATGCAAGTTCAAATCGAAAGCCGATCGTTGTGTGGCCAGTCTTATGTCGACTCGTCGAGATTCAAAAATTCTTAAACACGATTCTTCGAAACAAATGTAGGTACCTACCTAAAGGTATCTTATTTTAGATTAAAATCTCGCGTTGGGCTTGAATGACAGCCGTGAAAATGCTAATGTGATTCGGCTTAAACATCTTAAATGAGATGTTATTATCAGATGAAAAAAAATATCCGTAACAAGGCATTTTTCGGATTTAAATATATAAATGACCGCTATAGCTGTTGCGTTTTAGCATGGTCATAAATGTTGACATCCTTAATTTTAAAAAGCAGGAATTAAGACAAAGCCGTGTTCATGCGATATATGTCGTGATCCCCTTTTTTCTGGGAGGAAAAATAATGAAATGACTCCTTCCGCTCTGGGTGGGGCGTAAAGGAGTGTCAGGTCAGACTTCTACTGACTAGAAACCCACCCTGTTCCTTCAGCTGCCCTTAAGTTCCGGGGCCGTGGTATCTCGTTAGAACATTTCCACTTACAGAACTGTAAAGATCAAATCGGAATAATTATTTTATTCAATTCAATAAACGTTTATTTCAGACAGACTCCGTAGGTACTGTTAATAACAATATTACTTAAAATCTAGTACTAGTAAATACAGACATAAACATTGTATCAACTACAAGATGAATATACCCATTCCAAGTTTTGAATGAAAGTTTCAAATAACAAATTGAGTTTCGTTTTCGAGGCAGTGACTTTGTGGATTAGAAATATTGAGTTAGCAAGTTGAAAGTAGAAGGTACAGTCAGAAAAGGTAATATTATTAAAATACTCTAGAAAGGTACCACTGAAAGAATTACTAATATACGTAAGTACTTACTAAAATACTAAGTTTACTTTTCGAATCAAAATATTGTCAACGATAACTGGAAGAGCGGAACTACCTATCACAAGCCAATTATGGCTTAAAAGGTATTTTTCCTAACATGGATATTGTATAATTCATAGTTTGATGAAATAAATTTTACTTTACTTTACTTTACTTTACTTTACGTAATCGTTACTAAAATTAGGAGCCAATAACCGCATGGGTGGATGATTGCCTTAAGTTGTGTGTATGATAAGACGTAAACTATGAGCTATAATTTTATTATTATAAACCTATGTGTTATTCCAGGACGTTAACTATTTACTTAATTACCTCATTGAGATCCGTTCAGTAGTTTTTGCATGAAAGACTAACAAACATCTGTACACCCATTCTCGCAAAAAATCGCATTTATAATACGAGTAAGTAGTAAGATAAGAAGTTAGATTATGTTGGTATGGATTTTAATTTTAACATTTGGTTAGGAGATCCTATGTGAAAACTACTCAATTTATTAACTATAATATTCAAAATTAAATTCTTCCCTTGCTTTTAAAAGTATTAAAATCATCCAAATAAAAACTACACCCGAATAAAATTTATGGTTCGTCGCCAGATCGACTTACGAGCTTTAAACTTTTAACATATGTCTGAGTTGGTAGCATATTTCAAAAACTGCACTAAAAGCGAGTGATATATCGAGAAGACAGATGCAGTATTACAGAGGATTATCCTAGATAGGACCACCTGTTTTCGGATACGACATTTCGTGCCCTTCTACAAGAACGGAAACATTTATTTTAATATCACGCGGAGGATTGTTCGCGATTTATGACATGACGTGTCGCGGGGATTTTAGTTTCGACTGTCTCGTATTTTATTTTGTATGTTATTGACTGAGAGTTCAAAGGTTTTGTTGTTAAAGCGTTCGAGATAAGACTTCAGTGATAGAAGTCGTTTGTTTAAGCGTTGTGAGGATCAGAAGATACCATGTATCATTTGAATCCTACATTGGCTGCCTAAAAATACCTAGACATGATTTTATGAATTTCTTAATTACTTCTTCTGTTTATTCATTTATTATACTATACTTTATTGTACACCTTACAATATACTTAAGGATACAAATAACAAAACTAGTGTACAATGGGCGGTCTTATCGCACAGGGCAATCTCTTACAGACAACCTTTGGATGGACAGAAATATTATGTTAATGTTGTAAACAGTTCTTAATTAAATCAGTTTTTAAATAATTTATTTGTAGTTCGTTTATTCAAAACAACGTATAGGATTTATTTGGATGTTCAAAAATGCCTTAGCTGTTCTTACTAAAATGAACATGAAAACAATTTAGGTAGAACTTGGTAATACGCCCTAAGTGACAAAACGCCCCACCACTCAAGCACTCACACTAACAAAGCCACGCCGCTCGTAACTAGACGCGCGGGGAGCCACTAGTAGCTGGACAACATGGCCGATGTGTGCACGTAGTTTGCGATGTCCGTTTAAAAAATATTGCAAAATCTGGTTTTATCGGCGTGAAACAATTTGTGGTGAGTTTCCAAGAAATTCATATATATGGATATTTTTATATTTTGTGTTAAAATAGCCGAAACTAACGTAAAATAGATAAAAGTACCTTTCTCTTTTTATTTTGTCGAACGTTATAACCTTGAATCTTGTGTTTTGATCTTAGTGGGGCATATTGAAAATCGAATTTGATAATAAACCCCTAAGCTAGTTGTTTAAAACGCCCCAATAATTGAATTGTGTTAAAGTACCTTGTTGCGTGTTATTATTTCAGATAATGTTTCGGAAGTATAAAAGAACGACACTACGAGCATCATGGAGTGCGGACGACTTAGACAAAGCCATGCGTAGTGTTCTAAGCAAAGAAATGGGTGTTAATGAGGCATCCAGAAACTTTGGCATACCGTCTCGAACTCTAAAACGACAAATTTTATCAGGAAAATCAAAGGGCCCTCTAGGACGCAAGCAGATAACTGGAGGGCGATGGCCTCTTTCTGTGAAACCGTGATGATCCAGAAAGAGGCCGCTGAGCGTGATCGTGAGAGGGCCGATCCCGCTCGGAGAAGAAGGCGTCGTGTAGGCAACCGACTCGACGCCTAACACGCTGAAATCCCCGTCTGCATTTTTAAGGCAGTTGGGGCTCCGGGTCACGGGCGCTCAGAGTGGGGATTCTGAGCACTCACAGAGTGAACCCAGGAAAGAAGGTGGCACAGTAGTCACGTGCCACCGTACACAGCGAGGCTCAGGGGAGACCCTTTTACAGTCTCCCCAGGGATGTGCCCTACCATGCACGGTGGGGGTTCCGGATTGGTCTTTTAAGAGGTACCGGGACCCTCTCTATATGCTGATGGTGATCACCGGGGTGGTTTTAGTGAGGTAGAAATCCCACACTCCCTGGTATTTCCCCAAAGTCCAGGCGCCTTTTGAAGGTTTCCCCCCGAATACAAAAAAAAAAAAAAAAAAAAAAAAAATAAGGACGCAAACCAGTATTTTCTGTAGAACATGAAAAAAAAACTGGTTGCCCATATAAAGAAATTGGAAAAAGTTGGATTTGCCCCTGACAGAAAAGATGTAAAAGAAATGGCATTTCAACTAGCTAAGAAACTTAATATTAAAAACCCATTTTCAGCAAGTTCAGAATCAGCTGGAAATGTATGGTTTTCGGGATTCATGGCTCGCAACTCTGAATTAAGTCAAAGAAAATCAGAAGGCTTGTCACTTGCTCGAGCTTATGGAGTTAATAGAAAAGATGTACAGGATTTTTTTGATTTACTAGCCAAAATCTACGAAGAAAATGATTTTGCAAATCACCCCGAAGATATTTTCAACATGGACGAGTCGCCGGACTCGTCCATGTTGAAAATATCTTCGGGGTGAACAACAAGCCAGGAAGAGTAATTGCCACAAAGGGAGCCAAAGATGTCTACACGCTCACTAGCTCTGAAAAGGGTGAAAACGTAACGGTGATAGCTTGTGTAATGCTCAAGGTAACTTCCTTCCCCCTGTTTTAATTTATAAGGGTACTTACAGCAAACCACAATTTTCCGATGGTCTTCCTCCAGGATCACAGGTTTTCATGAACAAAAAATCTTCTTATATAAATACAGATCTCTTCATGCAATGGTTTGAAGAAGTGTTTCTGCGTCACAAGAGTCCTCGGAAAACATTGTTAATATTAGATGGTCACAGCTCTCACAGTAACAATATTTGCCTACTGGAAATGGCAAAAAAAATGATGTTATTCTTTTGTGCCTTCCAAGTCACACTACGCATGCCCTGCAGCCTCTTGATAGAGCCTTTTTTAGACCATTGAAGGTATACTTTGCCCAGGAAGCAAAGACATGGATGGTCAGGAACAAAGAGAAGAAGTTGACACGCTATGACGTGTCTAAGTTAATCGGACGAGCTTGGGGCAAAGCTGCCACTGTTTCCAATGGCATGTCAGCTTTAAAATCATGTGGAATTTATCCTTTTGATCCGAGTGCTATTCCTGATCACTATTTTTCACAATCTGATTCGCTGCGAGACCAAAATTTAGTTGTTGAAGATGAGGATGGGACGTCAAGAGAGTCTCTGTCATTACTTCATGATTATGACGATAGTGCCTTTGATACAATCCATTCCTCACTGCAGCAGGTCATAAATTATTTAGAGCCCAGGACATTAGGATCACCACCTATCGTTGTGACTGAGTTCCAACCTGAGCCAGGTCCTTCAGGACTACATCTAACTAATCCAAATTACGAAGATAGTTTGATGGAAGCTGAACATATATTGCCTGTGCAAGATGCTCCTGTGACAGAAAAGTTTGACCAAATGCCCAAAACACCACAAAAATATCCGATACAATTTCGTATCGAGAGTGAGGCGTGTCCGACTATTGCGAAGTCTAATCTTCTTGATTTGATTGAACAAACCCCTGAAAAGCAAATAGGATCTACTGAGTCTGAAGCAACACCATCGAAAGTTTTGAATGAAATTCATCCAGTGCCTAAACTTCCAGTAGTATTGTCTAAGAGAAAACAAAAAGCTGTTATTTTAACTTCTGATGAAAATATAGAGAAACGAAAAGTAATTGCTGATAAAAAGAAACCAGCAGCTGGAAAATTAAAGCAGGCTAAGATCACGAAAATAATTAAAACAGTGAAAGAAAAAGATGGTGTAAAAAAGAAACAAAATGGGGGTATAAAGAAGCCAATGAAAGGTCCTGAAAGAAATAAGAATAAGAAAAAAGTAAGCTGGTCATCGTCTTCTGAAAGCAATGATGAAAACGAGGTCAGGGTAGATACTTCTGAAGAAGAAATCTCAGATGAACACGACGACGTTAACAGATGCGTAGAATGCACAGAAAATTATTATGACACACAATCCACTGAAGATTGGATTCAATGCCCATCTTGTTTAAGATGGTTGCATGAATTTTGCACTATGTATAACCCAATGTGTAATCGTTGCGGACGGAAAGCCAAAAAGGAAGCTGTTAACAAAAATAGAGTGTAAGTTTTTTTGTTTAATTTTAAGATGATTGATAAAAAGTAAAATTTATTGTTTAATTTTAAGATGATTGCCAAATGAAAACTTATAAGACTGATTGAATCTCAAACGGAAGCCGAATATTATGTTATTTTAACTTGTATACTGATGGTAGTTTACCTATTATTTTGTTTTTCTTTATAATAATCTATTTAGTTGATATAGGTACAAAATAATTTTTATTCAAATGTTTATTTAAAAAGTCGGATTTGATAGAGACTGACTAAGTGCCTTATATTATTTTAATTTAGATTCGAGAGATAATTTTTGCGAAAACAATTGTTAATATAGTTAAAAATATGAAAAAATATATGATTAATATACTGGGGCATTTTATAATAAGAGTGAGTCGTATTAGCCAACGACCACATTACAAAACGCCCCACCTTAGATTAAAAAAAATGATTAATATCATTGTATCCTTAGTTCCTATCAAGATTACTACTTGTGCTATTATTGTCAAAAGACTAAATATTGTTCCAAAATAAAAAAAAAATATTATATCTTGTAAGATTTTTTATTTATTACAATTTAAAAAAAAGTATTACCAAGTTTTACCCTACTGTTCGTAAAAAAACTACATATAAGAATATATTTACGAAAAATGGTCTTAAATAATCTAACTTATTGCGGCATTAATAATTCAAAATAGGCATATTCCAATATAGTTTAGTAAACACTAGACATGGAATATTTGCACTGAGAAAACTGAAGTATGAAATGTATCTAACAAGTTATTTGCTTAAGGTACATACTTATCTAATGCTGTAGTTTATACAGATTTCACTGAGTTCATTTGAAGCGAATCCAAATTATGTTTGGCAACTGTAGGTACTCATAATCAAGACTCGACATTTAAAGCTAAATATCTTATTTCAAAAATGTTATTTATTTTCTATAAAATACATAAAATATAAATAACGGGACCAATTTTATTAAAATTATATTATTTGTGCAACCTACATACAAAATAAAACAGACCACCAGAAAACCTTTTCGAAATCGATTAAATATGTTGAAAACTGTTTTTTCAACAATTTACTTAATTGCAATATAAAACTACAATTTTATGAGTTACTATTAAGACTCCGAATAGGCCAATAACTTTTAATATTCTCGCCAATAATACCTATTTTCAAAAATCCCCTTAACAAGATAAATAGGTCATAACTACCACCAATTTATAATCAACCCTATGTAACTTAAAACACGTCATAAGGTATATCCTCCTCTCATTATCGTCTATCATAGTTAGGCTTGTCTTAATGAAGCTTCTTCCATTTCCAGTTCAAAGAGGAAACAGGGGAGATTAGATAATGTTGCAGCCGCTACTGTAATCTTGTTACAAGTTTTTATTGTGTATATGTAATGGTTTTGGGGTGTTGTTTAAGGATATTTTTGAAGTTCAGTACTGGGTTTAGCTATCGTCAAGTTGGAGTTCTTTACATGTTTCGCCGCCTTAGTAAGGATTAGTTATTACGATGAATTTGACAGAAGCTTATTTTGTACCTTTTTTTTTTTGGGGTGGGAAAATCATCGAATGACTTCTTCCGCTCTGGGTCAAGCGGAAGGGTGTATCAGATTTCTACTGACTAAAAACCCACCCTGTTTCTTCGGCTGCCCTAAATTTCCAGGGCCGCGGTAACTCGGTAGAACTTTCCCGCAAACCCCGGCAGGCAATGGCCCTATGAGGCCCCGTCGCTGGTGTTGACAGCTCTATGAGGCGCGCGTGGAACACGACGCGCCGCCGACCCGGGCCTGGTCCTTACCGGACGGTGAGCGACCCCTGCTCGCCACTCGCAGGCCCGCGCCTACGGTGGCCAGAAATCGGCTCGTGATTCCCGACGCCCGGGGCGTCTCCCGCGGCGGCTGGGGCGCGAGGAAAAGAGTTGCCTCTCCCTCGCGCGTTCGGCCTCCTCCTCCTCCTCCTACGCTAGCATGACTGCTTCGCAGAAGGAGGAAGCTTATTTTGTACCTGCGGTTCTGTATCTAGTAAGTTTCATGGATTTCTGAAATATTAAAGGTAAAGAGGAGAGCAGTAAATAATGACGGGTGGTCAATTTTAACGCATGTATTCAAGAGTAATCATTATAAAAAATATCTTCATCTACTAAGCCTAGTTTCAACTACATATGTGGGGATCAGCTTCCAGTCAGACCGAAAGCAGGAGAATACTAGTATTAAGACCAGCCTTAGATTTTCTGGCTTCCAACTACCCGTAATGTCGGTTAACGATCACACTCAACTCACAGTACTCCAGGCATATACACAAGACATTCTTCTATTCGTCCGCGAACACGTCAGGTTCGGCATCATTTGGAGAATGAGCTCGAGTGATGCGATGGTACAACTCGCAGTCAAATAATTAAGTTTGCATAATTGAATTAAGAAGAAGAATATATTTAACTTCTGTTACAGAAATTTTCTTAATCTAATTTATTACGAGTAAGTTACGTTGTTTGGAACAAAACTAAATTTAGTATAATAGAATTGACGGTACAGTCTTATTTAATCAAGCCCGTTCCATCATCGGACTATAAGATGAACGGCGATGCGCTATCGGTGGGCAACTCACTCATAGGCACAAATCGTTTCGAGAATACTTTCATTGTGCGTACAGCTGTGGAATTTCCTGCCGGAGTCTGTGTTTTCTGGTAGCTATAGCCTGGGGAGACTAAATAGGTAACTTCTAGGCAAGCGTACATCCTCTTCGATCACATCACTGCTTACCATCTGGCGTGATGATGATCATACACGAACCTATTAGCAATAAAAAATTGGATATCAATGATCCCCAAACTAGGCGGAGTCTGTATTTTGGAGAGTGAGATTATATAACTGTTTTTGATGTACAATTAAGTATTTTCTAGTTTTCTATCTACGTTTTTCAGAGATAGAAATTCACTGTCGTTCCTTCTGTGTCTTAATCCTACATCCAAAGTATCTCTCAAACTCACAATTTAAACACGCAACAATGTGTTGTTAATTTTCACACGAGATTTTTTATTACTCCCTCGGGCGATTGCTATGATTGAATACAACCCGTGAGCCGCGGATGTCGGCATTTCAACTGTTACTGGATGTTTTTTACAAAAAAAATGTGCTATCCGTGTTTTAGCAGTGTAAAAACACCTTTTAAAAGTACTTAGCGGTGATGAGTCGAGGGTAGATAGTTTTTTGTTTCAACTGAACCCCATTTTAATGTAAAGACAGGGTGATATTACAGCCTGCTATGGTTTGCGGCGGAATCCCGCTAAAGTTGATTAATGTATTTTAATCTATGCACTTATCACTTAGCTGTGGAAACGGATGTGCCACGCAATATTAATATTTATTTATATTCAACATTTACCTTTCAGAATCTGAAAATAAAAAATGCTCTTTTTTCGGTTTTCATTCGATCCGGTTGTCCTTTTTTGATAATCCTATTCGCAATAAGTAGAACCTCTTTGAACAAAAAACCAATTTTTAGGTATTGAACTTTGAGCCAACTGAAAAATTCAACAAAATAGAACAATAGAAACGGTTTGTCTATTCCCTTTTCACAGAACCTGAGCTTTTCATAAAGCCTATCGAGTATTCATATCGGAGCTTTGATTTAGTACTAATTAAACCTCCTGGTGCATCGTACTTTTTGCTACACAAGTGTCCATTGTTTAAAGGCAAGAGGATGCTATAAAAACGTTGCTTCATGTCCCACTTAAAAGGGGCACTTGAAACCTATTATACTTTTAACGAAACACTCGGCGACGGTCGAGCCAAAATAAATTGTAAGTCTGGTACATATTATTAGGCGCATTTTTTTGCCCTTTCCCTACCCAGCGACCTTTTATTTGAATTAATTAATGGTAAACAAATTAGCGATCCTGTTTTGTTTGTACCCTGTGAAGGGTAAACGCAAATTGGGTAACGGAATTTATTATAATGTGTAAAAGATAACACTGTCCGGATTTCGTTTTATATTCGGCATTATTCTAGATTTGTAACTGTTAAATGTAAATTTATTTTTAACCGCAATATAGGACCTATTGTAGCGCGAACCTAATAAGGGCAACCAAAATTGAAGAGTTTGCCGAAAATATAATTTTATTGTATTTTATTTTCTAAAAGAATAAAATTGTGTTGTTATCTGGCTTTGTTTAATATAATGGTCGAGTTTAATTTACATCCTGTTAGAATATTTGGTGTTATACTGATACCATACATCTGATTTAACTTACCGGCCGGCGAAATTGAGTTAATAATCAAAATTACTGTTTTCAGCTCTATGAATGTTTGGTTATTTCGCCATCAATACCAGATTTCCCCAAATCACACAATAAAACATCGGGTCGTACAAACTAAATGTGTCGTCGGTATCAGTTTTAATTTAAAATCGACATTCGCCGCCAACTGGACGCATAACTCAATCAACATCAATCCGAATCGAATTCGACATGGATTTAACAAGTAACGTCACTGTTCGTACTCGTCCGCTGTTTGCGTATAGTCCCGTAACGCAACGTAATTCGGAAAGCGAGTCGTGTGGTCCAGCCCTAGCCGAACAAGCTGGTCACTGCAATGAATGTGCCCCACAAATCACCGGTTCGGTTGTTTGGCCATTTTTTCTCGTTTCGTTCATTTCGCAGTGAAATTGAGTTTGGTCTACGGTCGAAAATTTTGACCGGTAAAAAGTGTTTGTAAACAAAAATTTCTCGCTATCTATCAAGTGCGGGAAGATGAGATCCCGGTTTCAGGAACTCGTGGCCATCTTTTCCATATGTTAGGGTTAGGGCAAAAAATGGTCGACTTTAAATGATTGACGGTCCAATTCGGCGCGGTCCTTTTCCAGAATTCATGTGAAGATGTGTTAAAGTTTACTGGGGATTTTTATGTGTTTAAATAAAAAAGGTTGTACTCCCAAATTATGACTGCATTCCGATAAAAGGTATTTTATTAGTTCACCGTTTATGAAATGTTTAAAGGTAGCATGAATAATTCTTATTGGACTTGAAGAAATGAGGAATGCATAACTCAAATACTTGTTCAGTCACACACCAATACGGTACCTAAAGCAAAAGGTATCAAATAAAATTATCGTTTCAGGCACT
This sequence comes from Tholera decimalis, assembly GCA_943138885.2. Taxonomy (NCBI): domain Eukaryota; kingdom Metazoa; phylum Arthropoda; class Insecta; order Lepidoptera; family Noctuidae; genus Tholera; species Tholera decimalis. The sequence continues at coordinate 31,324,192 of OW964563.2, read as the reverse complement.
CAAAAGTCATTCTTTCAAAGGATGAACTTATAAAAATTAATTTATTATTCATGGTCAGTAATTTTAACTGACATGTTGGTATATTTCAAAAGTTTTTAGCTGTAAATCTTTACGCGTTGGATTTTTATGAGACGTCTGTCTTTTTGTATCTTAAGAAAATAGTTCAAACATAAAGCAGTCGTAACTTTTCGAGTGTCTGTTCTTTTCCAATTTTGAATATTAAGTATTGGGCGGCGTTATTTTTGTTCTTAAATATGTTTGACAAAAAATATTATGTAGTTAGTTATTTTAAGAATATTACAATAAGTAACTCGTTGTAACTTAGTAGAAGAGCGTCAAATAAATTAAATATAAAAATAAATTAAGAAAGCTTTTAAGTTAAAGTTTTGATACATAACCCAATAAATTTTATATCATATTACCTGCTATAAAAACTAAAATAATGCATCTAAAAATCATTCAACGCTGGCTGGTAATATATCCAAGAAACTGGCGACATTGTCACGTTGTATGGCAATGCTTATCCTTTGACCAGGGTTGACCTTGGGTCACGAGAAGTGTTAACTACTTTTCAAGACTTCTTTGAAAAACCTTTCATTTTTTACCATTCAAATTAATTACATTTTGAGCAAATAAAATTATTAAAATTAAAATTATAACAAAATTTTCATTAAGTAAATTATATTATTAACATATTTCATAGTTAATTTCTATTTCAATTCATACTAAACAAAATGAATAACAAATGTTCAAATTCAAATTCATTTATTTGCTTAAATAAGGTACAAAAGGTTGGTAAAACGTACAATATTGTTCTCTTATTCTGCCTTTAATTTCGGCGTGCAAATATAAAAATACATAAAGAAAGAATCTAATTAGAAATGTATCATTGAATGAAATAAATGTCAATATAATAATGAAAAGTAATCAGTTAATCCTAAGTTTCAATAATAATCACGTCAATAATGGTAGAGATTTGTCACACAATAAAACAACACTAAAAAAACACTAGATTATTTACATAATAATATAAAAGAATAATTCTTGGTCTTACCCACACAGTCATTAAACAAATAATCCGATTAAAATTACAGTATTCAATTATATAAATGTCAAAATATTAGTCAATAATAATCCTGAGTGTTAAAAACAATTATGTCAATAATGGGACGATTTGCCATACAATAATAATTAAAAATGACCGTGCAATTTATAAAAACTTATAATTTATAATCTAAAAATTCATGTACACTATAAAAGCATTTTTCAATTAAAAACCTCCTCAAGTTATTTTTAAATCTAGAAAATGGTAGCGTTTTTATGCAATTTGGTATTATACTATATAAAGCTAAATTATTATACTATATAAAGCTAAATTACCACTCACTGACTCACTGACAGAATTGTTCTCCCAGATGGTGGATGGGGAGGTGGGTATATTTTGACAGATTCGTAAACAAGTAACTCTCAAACCTACGGGAAAAGTGCCAAACCCCCCCTTTTCCCCCCCCTTCTCCCCCCCCCCCATCGTATCTCGGAAACTACGAGACCCGTATTTTTTCTTTTTACGGATTCGTATAGAGGAGGCTCGGTAAAGTAAAAACCATTTTTCAAAGTCCCCCCTCCCCGCCCCCCTTCTCCCCCCCTTTAGGCGGATCTCGGAATCTAAGAGACTTGGAACATTTTTTTTTTTCAGATTCATTTAGAGGGGCAATGCTTAAGTCGAAATACTTGTGCAACCCCCCCCCCATCACCCCCCCCCCCCTCTTTTTTTTTATTTTTTTTTCACAAGCTCGCGAGGTGCTTGCACCTCGCGCAACACGCAAATACTAAACCCCTCCATCAACCCCCGCCTTTTTTTTTTTCTTTTCACAAGCACGCGAGGTGCTTGCACCTCGCGCAACACGCAAATACTAAACCCCCCCATCACCCCCCATTTTTTTTTTCACAAGCACGCGAGGTGCTTTCACCTCGCGCAACACGCAAATACTAGTTTTGTTATACAATTCTATGCATATTATATAGCTGTTTTTGCCAGTCAGTGTGAGATTCGTCCTCGGTTGAAGTAACTTATTATGTTATTTTATAATAGATTCAATTAAATTATATTATCTTTATTAAAGCAGGAACCCCATTCTTTCTTATATATCTCTCTATTTCTTGCTAATTTGTAACTTGGAAAAAAAATATTTAAAAAAGATATAACATTTGCTTTAAAAGATTATAGTTTATAATCAAATTTATATTTTATTTATTTATATATAATTTATTAGTTGTAAATTCTAAGTTAAGAATATAATTACATTAATCAATAGCTAGCTACACTTTATCACAATCTGTGTATAACGTAGTAATTAGTATATTTGTTACTATGATTCAATGCTGTACTGTTTGTAATCTTTATTTTACTATTGTTTGTGATTCCTAAGTAATAAAATAAAATAATCCGTCAGCTATGCTTGAAATATCATCTGCCCATCGTGTTTGCGGCCTGCCTCTATTTTGTAGCCTGCTGGTCCTAATGACTCTGTAGTCCTTGAAAAGTAGAGAAGAATACATAAATATCCATACAGTTACTGGTGTTGCAGTCTCGTCTCAGGGTACTGTTCATTAACGAAACAAAATATACCTATAAAACTGCGCATAATTTAAAAAGAACTTCAAAGCTCATATCTCAAAATCTAACAATAAATCTTATTCTGTTAAACTGGTAATTAAACAAAAACTAATTTACTTTAACGTCATTTGTATCCTAAAATGTTTAAAACTAAAAGTTGATTGATTGCATTTTCCAAGAAAAGTAGGCAATTTGGTTTATGTTTAAAGGATGAGCAGAATTTCTGCATTCTGTTTCCATAAGGTCTTTAATTGCATGGAGCAGCTTGCTTACATATAATTATTCTAATTTAGCCTCTAATTTGCTCAGTTTCACACCAATGCAAACTGATAGTGTCCTTTTTTCGATCTACGGGTTTAAATAATGTAAAATTACTGCTTTTAAAAGATTTTTATTACTGAATGTAGAATTATGTTTAAACCGATTTTCTACTCATGGTCATTTTAATACGGCTAGTTTCGGCCTATATCTTACCAAATTACGATTACATATTTTATTGATAATAGGTTCGTGTTTGACCACCATCTCACTTACCGAATAAAAGTTAAAAATAGAAACTTTAACAGAAACCTCATATTATGTAGTTAGTCCAGCCCTTATTTATTTATTAAAACTTTATGCAAAACAAAATGTATAAAGCTCTGAATGACATCATCCAGTAATTCTGTCTTTTGATGTTACCCGCCACTTCGTTTTCACGATTTTTATACAAACCTTTACTTCCCCTACTACTTTACCTTTATTTCTTAAATCAAAAAATCGTTTTTCTTTTTCCAGGTCAAATTTCATCATTAATTTTTATAATTTTAGTATGATATATGACCATAGTAACCATCAAAATTAAATTAATTTTGACACTGAAAAAACTAAACCCGACTATTCTATAAAACTATAAACACTCTAAAATTATGATGTCTAAACCTTTTTCTACTTAATTAAATAGCCATTCATTCGCAGTATCCATACGCCGGCGTCCGTCAAACAATATGTTTGCCAACAAATTAGCTGGCCCACAAACTCAGAACGCATCTGAGTCAATTTAGGTAGTCCTTATTGAATTACAGACCGACACGTTACCGCGGCTGGTTTTCGTGTAACTACCTTTAGGTAACATTCATTCAAAAACCAACTTTAAGTTACCTTGTTAAAGTACAATTTTCAATGTGACCTAACCAGCTATTAAGGACAAGGTGTTATTCAAAAGTTAACTTTTCTTACGATATCATAAGGTTGAAATTAAGAACGGTGGTCGAAGGTGTAATAGTGCAAAGGGCACGGTACATATAAGAGCAAAAGGGCGATGAGTGATGTTACGTACGTAGCCTCTGACTCTCGGCTTCGTGCGATCGACTGTACCAGTGCGCTCCGATGATAGTTATTCATAGTCCTATTTAAAATATTTTTTCTAATTATCATTAATCAATTTATAATGAGATTTATATTGCAGTAATACGTTTTTGTCTTTTACGGCTGTTTTGTATGAGGAATGGTAGCTCAACTAAATTATGGAGATAATAAATCCTTTTTTAGCGTCTTGGTTTTCGAAATACCTTTTATAGTTATGTCTTGAAACGAGTTAATTAAACGTGTAGGTAACATTTTATTTTGTATTTTTCATTATTACTATTACAACTAAACCACTATGTGCCATTGCCCATTTGAAAACTCTCTATCCAGTTCTTACAATGTCCATCATTTTGTGCTCTTTCTTTTGACTTGTTAAGAAAGAGTGCAAGTTTTAGCGAAAATTAAAATGCTAAAATATAAAGTACTGATCGCGTGACATTCCGATAGCTTTTGTCAATCTTATATATTTTTGACATTTTGTCAATCGCCTTAACAACATTACAGTTGAGAAAATTCTACTTGCCTAGGAAATATTTCTGGCCATCCTTCTTATGGAATTCTTTTTTAAACATTTTTACTTTATAGCCAACAAACTTTTGCATTCATGATATTAGTAAGATATGGCATTGACAGACGGAAAACGGAGGAGCCTATGATGGTTCAGATTATAAATTCCAACTAAAACCATGAATAACGCTATTACTACACTAAGAAGCGACATTATCCAGATTAAAACATGAAAACAATACGCAAACATATCACGCACTATACGCATATTCTCATGAAAAATGAACGTCATCTATTTCTTCAAGTCTTTTCTTTGCGCTTTAACCTTCAAAGCCCTCAAAGAAAAGACAAGTTTCACGACTATAGATAGTGTATCGGTGCATCAAACGTGAGACGCGGTTGAGATGCGCCACTATTGTTTACTAGCTCGCGAATATTGTGCCACTTAATTGCACTTCCATTGTTTCATTCGACACGTCAGTGTTCTCACGGTAACTCGAAGAAATCGATGACGTTCATTTTTCATAAGAAATTGCGTATGGTGTGTGATGTGTTGCGTATTGTTACATATTTATCTTTCTGGACCATTTCACTCTTTAATATAGTGATATCCTTTTTCAGGTTTCATAGGTTCGGATTAAAAACTGAAAGCCTTATGCTCCATATTTATTGGATTGACTTAGTTGAAATTTTGTAGGAGATAAATTTAAAATTATTTACCTACGTTCTACACACATAGATTGACGGAGATCGGCTCAAATTCCCGATGCCCTAGGGCGTCTCTCACCACGGCTAGGCCGTGAAGAAGAGAGTTGTTTGTACGAAACACTTAGCGCTAGTTAGACTTGCACTTAGCCGGTTTTTATTTCTTGGGGCTTAAAATTTTAACTCTCAACTCAACGCTGAAGCTACATTCATTTGTTTTTTATCATAGAATTGTGAATAATAAATATTATAGCAAGGTATTTAAATATTGATTATCTGAGAAAAGATGATAGTGGGACAGCAGAAATTAGAACACAAATAATTAATTTAAATATTCCCATTTCCTTGATGCCGGATGCAACAAAACAATGGAGAAGCGCATCCATCTACCAGGATATTATACGTTCGTGTAACAAGGTTGAAATGCTGATTATAATATTACGTGTTGCATTAATTAAACACCTAATGGCAACGTCTTTTATACTAGATCTATCGATGCTATAAGACTTAGTGTGAAACCATTGCTTCTGTATAGGAAATCGAGATAAAGTTTTTGATTATTTTTTAAAGATTACTAGCAACGTGGGTAGAAATCACATTACAAGCAATCTTTGTTAACCCCTCCAGCTAAATAATATGCTTGTGTCTGAAGTGGATTCACGGCAATAGTGTAACGGGTGGGGTTCGAACCCTAGATCTCTCGATCCCAAGTCTTATACCTTAGACTATAGACTATATACATAATTCAAGGAACATTATATTCTTATAATAAAGTAAGTATAGCAATAAGAGCAATGGTGGCTCGTTCATTACAGAAATGACTTATCAAGTTGTAGGTTCGAACCCGGGCAAGCGCATTACTTTGTATACAATGTGTAACGGAAACCCATATCTATCCAAAAGGGCTGAAGACAATATCTGGTATGGAGTCTCTATGCACAGTTTCAGCTCAAAATAACTGACTCGAACAATTGATAACAATTTATCGGTTTCATATGTTTCTTGAATACCAATCATAACAAACGTGTCACAGCACTACGAGGGTCAATAACTTTCCACGTCACTCGCCAATAACACGATAATTCTCTTACAACTTCTTAATTTGAAAAATTCGGTCTTTAGTATCAATGTATTGAAATTTCTAATAAGTTCTACACGTGTAGCCTAGGATTACAAAACTTTTGCCATATCGTTTGTTATCATCCAAAGAAGCCGTGCACTTGGTATGTATATACCCTTTAAATTACACGTTGTATTTATCAACATCACCAATACTCTCAAAACGATGATGATGTAGGAAAACACTTTAACTAAACCTGCATGTTCCAGGAACTTTTTTTTTTTTTTCTGGGTGGGAAAATCATCGAATGACTTCTCCTGCACTGAGCAAAACGAAAGGGAGTATCAGACTTCTACTGATTAAAAACCCACCCTGTTCCTTCGGCTGCCCTTAAGTTCCGGGGCCGCGGTATCTCATTAGAACATTACCGCAACCCACCGGGTTTGTGGCAGGCAATGGCCTTATGGGGCCCCGTCACTGGTGCTGTGCTGACAGCTCCTTGAGGCGCGCGTGGAACACGACACGCCGCCGCCGCCGTCCTGGGCCTGGTCCTTACCGGACGGAGAGCTACCCCTGCTTGCCGTCCGCAAGCCCGCGATGTCCTAGGTCCTAAAATTTGAAGACTGAACTAGCCCGCGCGGCGGGTGTCGGTCCATTCCCTCACATAGAGAGGTGGCTAATGTCCCAAAACTGGGAACGGTATAGGCTGGTGAGGCTTAATAAATTATACCTTCTCTTTCAAATCTTCTGGCAATAAATCATCTTGCCAATCTCTTTTCCAGTTGCTTAACAGAATCTTCGAGTCAAATATGTCAGGACCTTATTCGGCCTATTTCGTTAAGGTCGATCGTGAATTTCACAAGCGAATATCGCAGTAACCCCCATATTGTTGTTGATGTAAATTATGCGAGGTTAACTGGTCGCAGCGGCTATTACACCTTGCACAATGCTTTACAGACATCGTGACGTTGAAAAGACGTTAAGAAATTTTCAAAGGATCAATCGGGATTGTATGAATATGCATAAGTAGACAGTTTACAATTTGAAGAGAGAGTAGGTGATAGAAATTGTATGAAACATATTGGATAGGTAATCAAATAATATTAGTCACGTAATTTTGTTTAATTAAATTAATAAAAAGAACCGGCCAAGTCCGAGTCGGATTAGCTGACCGAGAGTTCCGTCCTATGCTCTAACAAAAGCAAACTGTTCTACGCATATAAGAACTTGATCTAAATATCATCAATGGAATTTGTCCGAAAGCGAGTAGAATACGGTCGGTCGACTCGTAACTCGTAAGTTTGTGAAGGAGAAAGAAATTTTTCATGACTTTATTTTACCACTTTGTCGGCGTGATTAATATGTATATCCATGACAAATTTCAGCGTTCAAGTATCAATAGTTTCTGAGCTAAGCCCGGGCTAAACGGACTTGGCGAAGCTTTAAGGGCTCCTTTAAAGGGACTATGGAACCTTAAAAATAGACCTAGATATTGCATCAAAGTTATAAGTGTAATGACTTATAAGGTCATTTCTAAGTAAAAAATGTATAAGTGTTATAAAATATCAACGTATTGTATTAGATTATCTAAACGTAATTGGCGTTTGTACTGAGTATGCAGGAGCCGTGGAATTACCGGATATTTAATGGATCTATTTTACGTTTTATTGGTAGATTGTTTAACATCAGCCAGCGGACCATTTTAATATAGTTGTATTGATTAAAATACGGTTTTAAACTAAACTTAGGATTGCAAAACATAACTCATTAATTCGTGAATATCTAAACCAACTTTTTTATATACGTGACTAAAGAAAAAAACTAAAATATACACATCCAATCGGCATTTATGAAATATGTCGTTGTTTGATAAATTATGACAAATAAGAAATTAGTAATAAATAGATAAAGTAGATATAAGACCAAACTTGACAACAACGCATGTAGGTGCTGAAAAGAAATAAACGTTGATGAATCAGTTCAGAATTATTTCCTCCATTTTAATTTATAGTGTATCTGTATACTGACATCTGGCTCAATCTGTCCCAGCTTAATACTCGTTTTAAATTTATCATTTTCGTATGTGTTCACAGTTTAAAGCGAATGATAAAACATTTAAACTGCATACATCTGTTTTTAAAACGCATTTGTCCATCCATAATCGTTAGTTAACCCTTTGCATGTATGCAAAGGGTTAACTAACGATTATGGATTCTGTCAAGTACCCTTTAAAAGCCATTATCGGTTCTAGAAAAACGTTAAACAAAAGTATGGTACGCATAATAAATAAGGTCTTTAAAACAATTCGAGTCACACTTGACCAGAATTAATAAATTTATAGTCATTTAATTGTATGTATATATATCGTATGTCGATATATGTCGTCCTGCATAACATTGCCTTTCCAATTTTGTATTGTCACAATCTAAATCAAAGTTTTATTGTTCCAATTCATATTTTACAATGAATAATAGAGCTATTTGTTAGCTATCACACATTAATGGCCGACAAACTCATTAAAATGTTTTCAATCTTGTCGGAATCAAATGTAAAAAAGTTCTACTAAATTAAACTTAACTATCGATTTAAGACAACAATTCAGAAGAATTGGTCGTAATTTTGAATTTATGCTAATAAGTTGCTAGCCCACACGCCTACGCTAAACTGTCTAATTTGTAGATCGGCTTGAGCAGACGAGCGTTTTAACAGTTTTTTTTTTACGTAAAAATGACTAAACTCGCACCATTCTGTTCCCTAAAATGTACAAAAAAATAAATGCCTTAATAAGTCAAGGGACGTATTGCTAAGTCGCTAATCCGATTATGAAGTATGGCGTGTGTATTTTTGTCGCAATATGTTTTAATTTTTTTTGGAATAAATGTGTTTCTATTTTCACCCCTAACCAGCCCAAAAAGTCATAATACAATGTTTCAAAGCATTGATATACTAAAAATAGTATATCAATGTTTCAAAGGTATAATTAGTTTCTATGTAAGCAATATTTGTACAGGAAAATATAAATATATAGCGTTTTTTAAAATAAAATACCCTAATAGGTGTAAAGTTGTAGCCGTACATTCAGAAATTTCTTTACAAATTAAAAAAAAAAATCATGCCACAACCGTTCGTCTGTGTTGCTTATAGTCACGACCAAATAACTATGACATTAGCCAATAAACGCTTATTAATTTCTAACCCAATCATAAGCCATATAATGCTAATAACACAAAAAACAAATTAAGACATTTTTGTTGTAGGTACTTAACGACCTGTGTTCGTCTTTAAATCATGATTTGATTCGTTTTTTCTAATTTATATAACGTTTTTGATAGATTTAGTGTGAGATTTTATTACTTTACTAGGTTGTTTTAAGTGAATATCAAGTTTTGTATTTAAACAACTCAGCTCTTTTAAATCAATCACACTAACCCTCGTTCGAGTAATTACATTCCTCGAAATGCTCTTACGTTGACATTCTAAATCCTTAAAGTGCTGATACACAAAAATCTAACGCCGATAGAGGGAGCTCTCCCCCAGTTTTACAAATATAATTATGCCGTCGGCATCGTTGCATGTTTTAAGACTAAATACAAATACAGCTCACTTCCTTTCTATCTATTATAATATTTGCACGTTTATTTTCTCCATGGGGCTAAGTATAGCTCCTAGCGGTACTCCTAACGAGGAACTTCAAAACGTTGTCTGGAATCATTGACATATATATTACTGCGAATGCGCACTAAAACTTTTAAATCGATCCCATGAATTAAACTACATAAACGCTCATATTATGTTACTCGGGGTAACCTAATAATATGCTGTTAGTATTACCATACACATGCAGCAATATAATGTTAGATTAACGTCTTCAGAAGCTAGAGAGCAAACCGTTTGCTTTTTATGACAGGTTGAGCTGGCGTATCTTCAAGTCTTCCGTTTAATTCAACATAAGCTTAATAGTTACGTAGTTTTCAACAGTAAAGCTTAGTTTGTCGGTGTTGATCTCAGTAGTAATCCAATCAGAAACTCATCAGCAGCGCGTTGAGTCGTGAACGCGCATTTCAAGTCGAGATAAAGGCCCAGACACATCGACGCACGTGGCGAGCGCGTGCTTCACCAATATGCTACCAAATGGGTGCAAAAACTCTCCGACCCCTTGAGCTGGGGTGTCCGTCACACCGGCACCGCCTTGATTGGTTCCAGATTGCCGTGTTATTGATTTAGTAGGTTGTAAAAAAAATATGAAAGTATGGATAAGATTGTGTCGTCATATGTACAGAAGCCAATTTAAATATGAAGCTTTCTTGTTATTTATTAAATACATAGATGTAATTTTGAGGAGGCAATTAAAATTGTTATGGTTTATGTCTGTTAAAATTTCTGATATTTTATTCTAAATAGCTAAATGCACTTAACCGTAACATAACATAACCAAGTTACACTACGGTGTAACAGCAAAAAAAAAATGACAACCCCAAGTGCTTGCCCAAAAATAAAACTAAAAATAAACCCTCCATTAACTAGTTAATGCGCTAACAATGTTCGTTGAAAAAGGACAGAGCGGCTGTACATTTGTATGAGTGGAACCGTCCAATCAAGGCTCTTCAGTTCCCGAGCCCGATATTGTCCTGTAGGGTGCTCCTACTGTGGTTTACTTTTTTCGAGTACAGGTGAAAATTGCTGGCTGCTCGCCGCTGCGGCCGTATTCATTTGCGGATTTCAGTCATGTGGACATGCGGTTTTACGATTAATTGGATTACATGGACCTGAGTAAATTATTTTGGTGATGCATTTGATGCTTAAAAGGGGAACCTATTTATTCTTGCTATAAGTAGCTGCGTATGTAAGTTGCAGAAAACAGTCTCAAAACGAGATTTCGTTTAAAAAATGTGTCGGTTTGTATTTGCGTTCATCCCACACATAGGAAATTATGAAAGTTCAAGTTAAAGTTTTATATTGATATTTAGGATATTATTTAACCACGAGATATTTTTAGTTCAAATGCAAGATAGTGAGTAGTAGTGATTTGCCGGTTCTGGCGCACCAATCCCGTGGCTCACCGGCGCAATCGCGGTCCAGGGCGTTTCAAAACTAAAAAAAAAAAAAAAAAAAAAAAAAAAAAAAGGTTTTGGGGTCCGCTGATCACGTTTCTGCAATCCGTTTTCGCGTAGGATGCATGGTTCCGGAGATACAGAAATCAATTAGCAACAATCTGTTTCATTTCCGGTGACACCGTACCCTCGTTATCGACTTTCATTGTTCGCCTTTTCTTATCTATTGTCCGTGCGCCCGGCCACGCACCCTCATTACGATTGCATTGACATATGTATGTATACATGTATTACTCATTGTTACTGCTACTGTATCATTTTATTGTTCATAAACCATTGCTTACTTTGCTATTCGGGATCAATAAAACACATGCGTCATTCACAAATTTTATTTTTATCTACAAAATATGAGTGGAACATCTCATCCACTAAAATATCGTTGTACAGTGTGTTCCCAGTAAATATGTTTGTAAAACTATGCATTGAACATCCCTGAAACTTATATAGCAAATACATTAAGCAATATTCACCACAAACTGAAGTCCAATCATTCTGAATCCTATCAATACTCCAGCCCCATCTTTTACAATTCCTTTTCAAAAACTCGAGATGATATCGCGCAGGTGTTCGCCCATAAGAATCAAAATATTGACCGATGCCATTCGTATCGATATGTACAGCTACCCAGTGTGAACCTGGCTTATCATCCGCATCCAAATTGCATATTATATACGTTGGTGCATGGGTATACATAGGGAGTCTATTAGCAGCATAAACATTATTTTCTAGACTGGGATGAATCTTTTTCAGATGTTTTTGTACTTCTAGTGTATCCATGATATAGCATATTATTACACTACCAATCTATTCAATGGTTGTCATAGGAATGTTCAATTATAGTGATTTGTAAATATTAAATCGCATTATTTTGTAGCACTCACAAAACAGGTTGATGCCAGCAATGTGAGATAAGTTTGTTGACTCATAGAGTTACTATCAGTTTCCGGAGGAACGTGAGATAATTTTGGTGATTCATAGAGTTACAATCAGTTTCGTTGTATTTAGGAATTTGTTTTAGATAAGAATGGTGCTATATAAGATCCTACCATTGCAGTCATGCAGTCAGTCTATGGTCGTTTGACCGCAGTGGATTGTATACGTCTACCAATACTACGTTTGTGTTACTTCAACGCATCAATGGCCATGGAGGTAAGTGTTTATTCTATTGACAAACTTACTTGTATTCTTGTTGTTGTTTCCTAACGTGTATGATTAAGTGTAAACAAATTGATATTAACATGATAACTGTCTTGTTGCAGAAATCATTCAACTTCGATGAAAATACCTATAAACAGTATTACTACTCACCGCTCTCCCCTCAACATGAAGAAGAGAACGATGACATCGTTATTAATAACACATGCGATGGTGGAAAAAGGAAATCACAACCGATTGATCATTTTTTTGAAGTGGCACCAAAAATAAAAAAGAAGAAACTGTTATCGTCAACCGTGGCACGAGCCGCTAGAGATGGTGTATCATACATTTCTAGTAATTCTGACGACGGAGACCAAGCGACGCATCTCATAAAAATTGAAATGTACGATATGAAGAAGCTATGTAAGATTCCAACTACTGATCATTGGAAACACGCTACCACGAGGATTAAATATTATGTAAAGAATAATAAGGATAGCATCTACGACAGCACAAACGGGCTCGTATACAACATTACAAAGACAATAGCAGAAAGTGAAAAAGTTAAAAAATACTTTTTTAACAATGACACCCATTAGTTGATTAGTGAATGTGATTCTGTTTACTTAAATTACTTCTGTGTACTCATTAGATTCTACCTGACTCGTCATTAATAACACATGCGATGGTGGAAAAAGGAAATCACAACCGATTGATAATTTTTTTTTTTTGAAGTGGCACCAAAAAATAAATAAGAAGAAACTGTTATCGTCAACCTTGGCACAAGCCGCTAGAGATGGTGTATCATACATTTCTACTAATTCTGACTACGGAGACCAAGCGTCGCATCTCATAAAAATTGAAATGTACGATATGAAGAAGCTATGTAAGATTCCAACTACTGATCATTGGAAACACGCTACCACGAGGATTAAATATTATGTAAAGAATAATAAGGATAGCATCTATGACAGCACAAACAGCCTCGTATACAATATTACAAAGACAATAACAAAAAGTGAATAAGTTAAAAAATACTTTTTTAACAATGACACTCATTAATCGATTAGTGAATGTGATTCTGTTTACTTAAATTACTTCTGTGTATTCATTAGATCCAAGGAGGTGTCGTCTTGTGGTGCTGAGAGAAAAACAAGATTAGAAGGAAGAGATGAGTGTGGCATACGTGAACAGATCACTTCATTGAAAAGCAAAACTACAAAACTGATTGGAGAAGAAAAAGTGAAGAATATGCAGTACCCAAGAGCTGAATATCCATTTTTCAGTTCAAAATCTAGACGGTTGTTCAGTTTCGGAGACTGGCCACTCGTTATGAAACAGAAGCCTGAAGATCTTGCAGAAGCCGGTTTCTTTTATACTGGTCATGAAGACAGGACCAAGTGTTTCCATTGTGGTGGCGGTTTAAAAGATTGGGAAGATGATGATGATCCTTGGCAGCAGCATGTTCAGTGGTTTAGTCAGTGTGCTTATGTAAAGTTTAAACTCGATCAGTGTTCTGTATAAGATTGAATAGGGTGTTTATAATGAAATAAAAAAATAGTATATTGCATATAATTTGTTTTATTTAATTTTATAATGTTTCCTTTAGTTACATACACATAACCTTAACTACTATAGTCTACAGTAACATTTCTATTTTTATCTATTTCAATAATATTATCAAACTCAGCATAAACAATACAGTTAATTGTTTGTATTAGTGAGGATTCAAATCGTACTTCTAATCTTACACTACCATGCTTTATGAGATTCCAATGAGCTGATGAGTTAGCTGATAAATCAGGAGTTAAATCAAATGCTAAAAGACAGTAACCTTTAGCATACTGTTCACGAGAGATTGCATTTCCTTCATTTAGAAAGTGAATACCAGTCCCCGAGAATAGAGTATGATATGCTGATGTAAATATATTATTATTAAAAGATGGTTGCAAAGCTTTTGAAGGTATTTGTTGACCATCAATATATAAGCTGAAAGAGTTAATACCATAGTTTTCAAAGTTAAATGGATTTTTAGTAAGCGAACCATTAAATGCAGAATTGTTTACAAATCCAATAATACATCTTTTGGGTACCTGTCCTAAGAATATATTATCAAGAGTTTTTCCTTGAACACCTGATGGAATTGTTAAAACTTTAACTTCAGCACGAGTAATAGGATATTTAGCAGTGGTAGAAGCTAAAACTTTCTGATGTGCGAGTAATACACTTGGATTAATTCGTGCTCTTCGAACAATAAGAGTTGCGTCTGTAATGCAAACTTTAAACTTTACATCATTTGACCCAGCAATTAAATTAAAACTCTCTCTTGATCGAACTAATTTTACACTCATTTCAACGCCATTCATTAAAAATTTATCTTGATTGAAAATGTCACCATGAAGATGACCAATCATTTCTATTTCCCTACTTTCATTAACTAATTCCTGTCTTTTAACAAATCCTATGTTTTTACCATCTGTGGAATCCATTTTTCCTGCTGTATCCTCATACCAAAGGCTACAAGTAAGATGAGATTGTTTAGCAGCAGGTGCATAGTTTAAAAGAGTTTCCATGTATGCTCGATAGGCATAGGTATTATTAGGTGGTGATACAAGTTTTTGGTTTAAATAAACATCAAGTTGACTAAAAAGTGAATGCAGCCAATTATTTACAGGTGCTACTGCGGTAGCTGATATCAAGTTTGATGAATCTTGATTTAATACTTTTGCCTTTATCTGGAGTAATGTATGAGACAAATCTATGTAGTCATCGCCTGTTCCAGGAACTTGAAACTCGATAGGTCCATCATCAGCAAGAGACGAAATTGGTTTATAGTGAATCCACAATCCATTTTCAATGCTTGTTTGTGTAGACGGTAATGCAAATAAATCTAATTCTGACTTAACGCACTCACAAGAATGATTATGAAGGAAAGACATATTTAATTTGAAAATATATCTTCGATGTTTTTTGGTTTTAGACCAAGTTTTTTCGTAGCTTTCACTTTAGCAGTTAGTGGTGGAATGAACGATGCCAATCGTTTTCTTTTAGTTATATATCCAGATCCTGTCATGTTAAATCGATCAATTTTGTTATCAGCCTTTCGTTTTAAGTTCGTACTAACTTGTTTAAGACGATCTTTTATTGAGGCTTCCATAGGACGCGCTTGAACCATATCCGATAAAAGTCCTACTCCAGCGTTTAATGCCTCCTTACCAACCACTCGAACACCACTTGAAAGTAAAGGTAAAACTGATCTAAATAACCCTCCTAAGAAGCTCCCAATACCATGACCGCGTTGGTATGGTGAACCCTTATAAATTACACCAACTCCTGATCCAGCTTGATGTGAATAATAATTTTCATATGGACATTTATGATGATCATGAGGAGAATACATTATTATAATTTGTGGAAATGTAGTTTAATACACACGGTTCCAAACTGGAATGGTATTTTTTGTCCTGTGCTCGATCTTATATCTATTTCCAGCGTATCGATCTCTCTTCGCATTACAGGTAAGTAGTGAGGTGGAGAGAAAACGTGCATTTTATTCGCACCATAAATGTATTTTGAAGGATCTAATGAAATGACTCTTAATAGCGGAGTCATAACATCACCCACAATCTGAGGATCGATAATGTCACAATATAGAAATAGTTGAGATGGTAACCCTAAGTGTAAATTAGCAGGACACTTCCCAAAATTTCTGTCTAGAAGATTTGTATTTGGTTCATAACCCAGTTGTAAACTTAATTTGGGTGATAATGTTACGGATGTTATATTTTTATCCAAAACAGAAATAGACACAAATTTTGTTATTTCATCATAACGAAATTTCAAGTTCTCTCTGATACCATTTAACGCTCTTAAAATATGTTCAACGTTATCATAGTTGGTAGCCGGAATATGTTTTTTGTAGTACACTGTTGATGGTTTATCTTCATTAGGCATTAACATGGTTTTTGTAATGTACACAACATTTTCATGATCTTGAACAGTAAACATGGTGCATGGATATTGAAACTCGACAACTCCAACCGACCATTCACCTTCTAATTTCATAGCTTTTGGTAATTTTGTTGAAAAATTTGTGGTCTTGTTATCAGGAAAGTATTCCATTGAACTATTGCTGAGCAAAGTTAAATAAAAACTTTCTTTATTCATATTTCTTTTAAACTAGAAGCTAAAATCCAACTGTTAAATTTATCTGGATAACCTTTCCACTTCACTAATACTTCTTTTCTGTTACCCGAATAACGAGTACCAATTATTTTATCTATTTTATATTGTGAGGTGGGGTTGTAAGTGACCTTCTGTAATTCTCTTTCATAAAAAGTACCAACTATTGCTTCATCTTGTAAATCTGTTATTGTATAAACAACCCATGGAGATCTATCAATTATTGAAGATATAATAAATATTTCATCACTCCAATTTGATTCATATCCTTTTTGGAAAACATGTTTATATTTAGTTATTCGAACATAATCACCCACATTGAAATTTGGTTTTGGATTTTCTAAAGAAAGTTTGTTTGATCCTCTATTATAAAGATTAGTCCAAACTGTCATAATATTGGCGGAACTTACATCACATGGGCACATCTTAATACTAGAGTGAATGCTGTGATTATAAGAGTATATTAAATCCTGTAAAACATCTATGTATCTATAAGTATTGTTATGAGTGAAATAACGCCACATTTTCATTTTTAGAGTTCTTTGAAATCGTTCAACAATACTAGCCTTAATATCAGGATTGTTAGTGGTATAGTAATTTATCTTTTTGGATTTAAAGTATTTTTGTACATCTTTTGAAACAAATTCTGTACCTTTATCAGATTGTATGTGAGTAGGTGTGGAATTACTTTCAGTAAATATACTTTCAAAACATTCTTTAGTAGTTTCTGAGTTTTTCTTTTTCATTGGTCTTGCAAAAGCATATTTACTAAATACATCAATAACACAAAGTATATAGTTGAAACCATCATTATATTGAGAATAAGTTCGCATATCACTTAAATCAGCTTGCCACAGTTCATTAATATTTGATAGAATGTACCTATTACGTGGAAATTTTTTCCGACTGGGTTTATGTAATGTATATGTTTCTTGTGATTGTAACCATTCCTTTACTTGCTTTTTATCCATTTTACCCTTCATGGCTTTTGATAGTTTATCAATTCTACCAAAACCAGCGGGGTTAGATGGATCATAATAAATCCTGTTAATTTCTTCTAGTACGGGGTCCATTTTTCCCAATCGAGCTTTTTACGTATTTTAGTTATAGATCTTTTATCTCCACTGCTCGGTGTAGAAAACTCTTGAACTTCAATCTCAGAGGTTTTGTTCAGATCTTTTGCTTGAAGTTGGTTAATAAACTCACATCTCTTTGGATTTCCAATATAAGTAAGTGGTACTTTAATATCTTTTAATGCTTTAGCAAATCTATCCCACCCTATCGGATCACTTCTTTTTAAGGGTCTTAGTGAATCATTTATTAAATCAACAATATTACTTCCAGGAATTTTTTCATTATCAATTATGACTGTGCCTTCATTATCCCAATGTATTTTACTTTTACTTGTTCCAATTAAGTTTAATAATGACTCACCTTTTTTATTATATGTTTTTGGTATTAAACTGAGTATTTGAGTTGGTGTGTAAAGTGGATTTGTGTCATTTTCTTTACTTTTAATGGATCCTTTCTCATCCAACAAAGATTCAGCATCAACTGAACTTTTTAGATCTCTATCTTTATTTTTAAAACCAATTTTAGATTCATTTGAATCTTCATTAGATGTATCAGAATAAATTGGTAATCTGAGTGGTTGACGATCCTCTTCGGTAAAGTGAAGGTATCTTTGTAGTGTTTGTAAATATAACATCCACTTCTTGCGGTCTTCCGTCTTACTATTCATAATATTTTGCATTTCAATATCTAATCGAGACAAATTACTATTAACCTTATTTTCTTGTTTTAATTTTTCAATCAATCCAGGTTCAATAAGTATCATTTTCTTTGCATTTTCCATGTTAACTGGCTAGTCCACTTACTAATCCACTCAATATTGCACCTAATATTATTGGTAAGAAAGCCCCTCCTTTTTGTATGATTATATTTTTTCTTAGTTTATGTTTACACTTATGCACCAGTTTACGGAGTATATTTTTGTGTTTATTCAATTTTTGTTTATCTTGATCTTTAAGAGGTACCTTTCCTTGTAAAACGTTATGAATACATTCACAAATACAGTTTATTTCTTCTTCATCACATGTTTTAAGTAACGCTCTTTGATATTTTGGTTTAAGCGTATGCAAAGCGCTTAGCAAATGTTTATGCGTTGTGAGTCGACGATGCATCATTTAGAAATGATTTGAATTGTTTGATTCTTGGTGTATTTAAACTCTTTTGTGGGGACGTAGACTGTACAGTGTCCATTAAATGGGAAGACATTTGTCTTGATACGACAAAAATCATTGGTATTCTGTTTTAAATCAACCATTAAATATCCATGCGCTTCTAAAGTTGCATCCCTATAGGCATCTTCAATGAATTTTGGGTTGTCTGGTGACACTTGTCGTGCTAAATATCTTATTTGAGTTTTATCTCGAGGGTTTTTAAAATATATTATATAACTTGAGTTTAAAGAAATGTCTCTTTGACCTTTACCCTGATGAAATAAATTTTGTGTTAAATAAAATACACTCAGATTCCTGTGATGACTACCTTTTGTAAATATATCCACAATTCTTCCATCAGACTCTCTCATTAGATCATCAATAATAACAAGATGTGGGTTTTCACCATCAAACATATTAAGATTTGGAATTCCTTGATGATAGTTAACATTTGGTAAATTATATAAAGGTTGCATTTCATCAAAGCACCATGTGATCTGATTAAAATCACAATTACATATTTCTTTAACTGATTTTATGAAATTTGTTACAAAATTTGACTTCCCACATCCACTTGGTCCTGCCACAATAGCAGTAAACGGATGGATAAAGTGAAACATTTCACACGTCTAGAGTTCAAAGGGAGGAAATAAAAAATGAAAATTATGTTGTAAAAATTAAATATATATATATTGCTAAAATTATTACTTATCAGAACTTTACAATCTTCTCAAATGTATGTTCACCGTTTTATTATTACTTAGATATCATTATTTACAATCGAATAATTAAAACTAACACAATTAGTACATCAGAATTTTACAATCTCAAATTTAAACCTACAAATAAAAACCACAATTTTCTTACATTATTTACAATCAAACAATACATTTTAAATATGTAATAAACTATTATATAACATTATAGTAATATCATAATTTTACAATCAATATAAATTTCGTATAGGTACAGAAGTAAAAGTAAAAAGTATCAACACTTAACGTAATTTATAATGTCCCCAAGCCAATGTATCAATGTTGTTGTCCATAATACATCGTTTGCTATCATTATATGATAAAGATGCTTTATTTATTTTTTGTGTAAAAATAGTGTGTTTGATTGACTTAAACCGAAGCATACTACAATATTGCACATTTTTATTAAACAAACACGATTTGTAATTTTCCATATTCATTTTTTTGGTAACACTTTTGTTAACCCCTTTTGCCTTTGCTATAAATTTATCTTCTACTTCCAAGGCATACATTTTTGATCGCAACCCTACAAATTCCTTCAACACTTTACCATTATTCTCGTCTTTAAAAAAACCTAACTTCTTTTTATTTAATTTTGGATAATCATAAATATTATTTTCTGGATAGTCTGATGTATCAAAATAGTGAAGTAGGTCAGGTTTTATATCCTCATACAAATTATCTGTAAAAATTTGATATATCAAACTATCGGTATCGGTGTACAATAACTTAATTTTGTTATTAAACTTTTTAACCATGTAGTTATAATGAAATTCGTACATAAGGGTCTTAGATATATCTAAAATACAAAATCCTAAATAAATTGGCTTATCATAAATCAATTTTGTTTTTCGTAATTGTATTGCGACTAAATGTTCTGAAAATATTGATAAACTATGGAATTCTGGTTTTGCAATCAATTCCTGAGCACCTAAAACTTTACCACGATTATCCCAGTGAGTTAGTAGTTTAACGTTTACTCTTTTTTCAATATTTTCCATTGTCTTACCGAAGACAGAATTGTTCATTAATTTAAAAAAGTCTTTTTCAAAGTTTGATTTAGCTAACGTTCTCAAACTAGTATTTAAGTCTATGTATTTCTTTAGCCAAGAACTCTGTTTAAATTTTAAAATTCTATGTACTTTAATTAATTTAATTCCCATTTCAATGCATTGTTTTAAATTCCTGTAGTGAATGATGTATTTATTTTTATTATTTAAATTAGGAACTAATCTTTCCTTCATAATCATTCTTGTGAGTGCGTTAAGTCAGAATTAGATTTATTTGCATTACCGTCTACACAAACAAGCATTGAAAATGGATTGTGGATTCACTATAAACCAATTTCGTCTCTTGCTGATGATGGACCTATCGAGTTTCAAGTTCCTGGAACAGGCGATGACTACATAGATTTGTCTCATACATTACTCCAGATAAAGGCAAAAGTATTAAATCAAGATTCATCAAACTTGATATCAGCTACCGCAGTAGCACCTGTAAATAATTGGCTGCATTCACTTTTTAGTCAACTTGATGTTTATTTAAACCAAAAACTTGTATCACCACCTAATAATACCTATGCCTATCGAGCATACATGGAAACTCTTTTAAACTATGCACCTGCTGCTAAACAATCTCATCTTACTTGTAGCCTTTGGTATGAGGATACAGCAGGAAAAATGGATTCCACAGATGGTAAAAACATAGGATTTGTTAAAAGACAGGAATTAGTTAATGAAAGTAGGGAAATAGAAATGATTGGTCATCTTCATGGTGACATTTTCAATCAAGATAAATTTTTAATGAATGGCGTTGAAATGAGTGTAAAATTAGTTCGATCAAGAGAGAGTTTTAATTTAATTGCTGGGTCAAATGATGTAAAGTTTAAAGTTTGCATTACAGACGCAACTCTTATTGTTCGAAGAGCACGAATTAATCCAAGTGTATTACTCGCACATCAGAAAGTTTTAGCTTCTACCACTGCTAAATATCCTATTACTCGTGCTGAAGTTAAAGTTTTAACAATTCCATCAGGTGTTCAAGGAAAAACTCTTGATAATATATTCTTAGGACAGGTACCCAAAAGATGTATTATTGGATTTGTAAACAATTCTGCATTTAATGGTTCGCTTACTAAAAATCCATTTAACTTTGAAAACTATGGTATTAACTCTTTCAGCTTATATATTGATGGTCAACAAATACCTTCAAAAGCTTTGCAACCATCTTTTAATAATAATATATTTACATCAGCATATCATACTCTATTCTCGGGGACTGGTATTCACTTTCTAAATGAAGGAAATGCAATCTCTCGTGAACAGTATGCTAAAGGTTACTGTCTTTTAGCATTTGATTTAACTCCTGATTTATCAGCTAACTCATCAGCTCATTGGAATCTCATAAAGCATGGTAGTGTAAGATTAGAAGTACGATTTGAATCCTCACTAATACAAACAATTAACTGTATTGTTTATGCTGAGTTTGATAATATTATTGAAATAGATAAAAATAGAAATGTTACTGTAGACTATAGTAGTTAAGGTTATGTGTATGTAACTAAAGGAAACATTATAAAATTAAATAAAACAAATTATATGCAATATACTATTTTTTTATTTCATTATAAACACCCTATTCAATCTTATACAGAACACTGATCGAGTTTAAACTTTACATAAGCACACTGACTAAACCACTGAACATGCTGCTGCCAAGGATCATCATCATCTTCCCAATCTTTTAAACCGCCACCACAATGGAAACACTTGGTCCTGTCTTCATGACCAGTATAAAAGAAACCGGCTTCTGCAAGATCTTCAGGCTTCTGTTTCATAACGAGTGGCCAGTCTCCGAAACTGAACAACCGTCTAGATTTTGAACTGAAAAATGGATATTCAGCTCTTGGGTACTGCATATTCTTCACTTTTTCTTCTCCAATCAGTTTTGTAGTTTTGCTTTTCAATGAAGTGATCTGTTCACGTATGCCACACTCATCTCTTCCTTCTAATCTTGTTTTTCTCTCAGCACCACAAGACGACACCTCCTTGGATCTAATGAATACACAGAAGTAATTTAAGTAAACAGAATCACATTCACTAATCGATTAATGAGTGTCATTGTTAAAAAAGTATTTT
Organism: Tholera decimalis; assembly: GCA_943138885.2. NCBI lineage: Eukaryota > Metazoa > Arthropoda > Insecta > Lepidoptera > Noctuidae > Tholera > Tholera decimalis. Next base: position 31,301,412 of record OW964563.2, on the reverse strand, counting down.
TTAACTTATTCACTTTTTGTTATTGTCTTTGTAATATTGTATACGAGGCTGTTTGTGCTGTCATAGATGCTATCCTTATTATTCTTTACATAATATTTAATCCTCGTGGTAGCGTGTTTCCAATGATCAGTAGTTGGAATCTTACATAGCTTCTTCATATCGTACATTTCAATTTTTATGAGATGCGACGCTTGGTCTCCGTAGTCAGAATTAGTAGAAATGTATGATACACCATCTCTAGCGGCTTGTGCCAAGGTTGACGATAACAGTTTCTTCTTATTTATTTTTTGGTGCCACTTCAAAAAAAAAAAATTATCAATCGGTTGTGATTTCCTTTTTCCACCATCGCATGTGTTATTAATGACGAGTCAGGTAGAATCTAATGAGTACACAGAAGTAATTTAAGTAAACAGAATCACATTCACTAATCAACTAATGGGTGTCATTGTTAAAAAAGTATTTTTTAACTTTTTCACTTTCTGCTATTGTCTTTGTAATGTTGTATACGAGCCCGTTTGTGCTGTCGTAGATGCTATCCTTATTATTCTTTACATAATATTTAATCCTCGTGGTAGCGTGTTTCCAATGATCAGTAGTTGGAATCTTACATAGCTTCTTCATATCGTACATTTCAATTTTTATGAGATGCGTCGCTTGGTCTCCGTCGTCAGAATTACTAGAAATGTATGATACACCATCTCTAGCGGCTCGTGCCACGGTTGACGATAACAGTTTCTTCTTTTTTATTTTTGGTGCCACTTCAAAAAAATGATCAATCGGTTGTGATTTCCTTTTTCCACCATCGCATGTGTTATTAATAACGATGTCATCGTTCTCTTCTTCATGTTGAGGGGAGAGCGGTGAGTAGTAATACTGTTTATAGGTATTTTCATCGAAGTTGAATGATTTCTGCAACAAGACAGTTATCATGTTAATATCAATTTGTTTACACTTAATCATACACGTTAGGAAACAACAACAAGAATACAAGTAAGTTTGTCAATAGAATAAACACTTACCTCCATGGCCATTGATGCGTTGAAGTAACACAAACGTAGTATTGGTAGACGTATACAATCCACTGCGGTCAAACGACCATAGACTGACTGCATGACTGCAATGGTAGGATCTTATATAGCACCATTCTTATCTAAAACAAATTCCTAAATACAACGAAACTGATTGTAACTCTATGAATCACCAAAATTATCTCACGTTCCTCCGGAAACTGATAGTAACTCTATGAGTCAACAAACTTATCTCACATTGCTGGCATCAACCTGTTTTGTGAGTGCTACAAAATAATGCGATTTAATATTTACAAATCACTATAATTGAACATTCCTATGACAACCATTGAATAGATTGGTAGTGTAATAATATGCTATATCATGGATACACTAGAAGTACAAAAACATCTGAAAAAGATTCATCCCAGTCTAGAAAATAATGTTTATGCTGCTAATAGACTCCCTATGTATACCCATGCACCAACGTATATAATATGCAATTTGGATGCGGATGATAAGCCAGGTTCACACTGGGTAGCTGTACATATCGATACGAATGGCATCGGTCAATATTTTGATTCTTATGGGCGAACACCTGCGCGATATCATCTCGAGTTTTTGAAAAGGAATTGTAAAAGATGGGGCTGGAGTATTGATAGGATTCAGAATGATTGGACTTCAGTTTGTGGTGAATATTGCTTAATGTATTTGCTATATAAGTTTCAGGGATGTTCAATGCATAGTTTTACAAACATATTTACTGGGAACACACTGTACAACGATATTTTAGTGGATGAGATGTTCCACTCATATTTTGTAGATAAAAATAAAATTTGTGAATGACGCATGTGTTTTATTGATCCCGAATAGCAAAGTAAGCAATGGTTTATGAACAATAAAATGATACAGTAGCAGTAACAATGAGTAATACATGCATACATACATATGTCAATGCAATCGTAATGAGGGTGCGTGGCCGGGCGCACGGACAATAGATAAGAAAAGGCGAACAATGAAAGTCGATAACGAGGGTACGGTGTCACCGGAAATGAAACAGATTGTTGCTAATTGATTTCTGTATCTCCGGAACCATGCATCCTACGCGAAAACGGATTGCAGAAACGTGATCAGCGGACCCCAAAACCTTTTTTTTTTTTTTTTTTTTTTTTTTTTTAGTTTTGATTTTAATTTTGAAACGCCCTGGACCGCGATTGCGCCAGAACCGGTGAGCCACGGGATTGGTGCGCCAGAACCGGCAAATCACTACTACTATAGTGTGATGTTGGCAAAGCCAGTCATGTAATTAACTCTTTATTTCCTTGTTTGTTTAACGTAAACCATTCTCAACGTATTCGTTTAGTAGGAGCTCTACTGTGAAATTCATCCTGTTTGCTACGGAAATACGCAAAAACAGTTTTAAAATTTTACAGAATTTCCACGCGAAAACGTGCGAATATGAGTTGCAAACTGCCGCTAATGAAAACCGCAATTACACTGGCATACGTCAAGAGGATGAGCTCGGGTCTGGCAATAAACGTTTAATTAAAAATAAAAAAGTTGTCCGACTCCCGTTTCACAGATAGTTTCTCATTAAACTTGGTTTGAAGCAGGGTCTCGTGTTTCAAAGGGCCCAAGTCGCTCACCCCGCCGGTGTGAATTAGGCCGAAGATATACCTTAGCGGTGTCATATCATACCTTTTGATCATTTCGAGAATGTCTTCAAGGCGTTCCACTGTGACATTCTCCAGATTAAATTTAAGTGGATAGAAGATTCACGGCTTCAAATATAAATTATGTTTTGGTACTTACTCATTTTATGTTTTAAGGTTAACTTTGTTTTTGTTTTACAGTTTTAATAACGTTCTAAATATTTTGGTGTAACTGAAATTGAGGCATCATTTTGCTTGTAATTTTAGTTCTAGTAAAATAGTGTTTTAAAAACAAATGCCTGTAAACCACATAGAGTTAGTCGGTAATGTTTTGCCCGCAGGCTACTAGTTTGTGCAAACCGCAGCCCGTGCGTTAAGGTGAATATAAACTTTTTGAGTTACCAAAGCTTGTTCAAGCTTGATAAATGAATTATTTAAACTTTTTCGGGGGGAAATCATAAATTGAGTCCTCCCGCACTGAATGAAGCGGGAGTGTTATACTTCTACTCAATAAAAACCTATCTTATTCCTATAGTTAGTTACCCTTAAGTTCTATGGCTGGAGTACCTCGTTAGAAACAACGCGGGACGTTCCCGCAACCCCGGAATCAATTAATCCGTGTTAATAAATTAATTGCTCAATAAATACAGCGTTAAAAGGTAATTAACGATTATCATAGAAAAAGCTGTTATTTTATATTTTCTACATAATTGGTCCACCATACCACCATCGAACGAAGAATTCCAGATACCACCAACATCGAACGAAGAATTTCAACATATCATTAGTCGTAACAAAACAGTTTTCAACAAAGATAGAACGGTCTGATTGTTCACAAAATTACTTCTAAAACGTCCCTCACAGACAACGGAATCAATCACACACTGATAACAATCTTCTACCATTTGTTCCAGTAACAGCTACCTATTTGGTGTCATTGAGACCACTCGATGTACCTACATAACTACATACATTGCCATCGGAAGGGTTACCCATTGGGAACTAAGAACGGAATAGAAGTTTTTTCTCACGTGTGTCATCGTCGTTGCGGTGATTAAGAAGCTATGTGCTATTTGTATCAGTAGTGTTGGCTTATATGGTTTTACGAAGCTTATGAAAAATGTCTGTCAGGCATTTATGTTGAAAAAGACCTTTTTGGCGCAGCCGTGCGGCACGCAAAACCCTGTTTTCATTTTCTCTTTTATTTTTGTATATACGTGTGCCTGACAAACTAATGCCATGTTAATCTTTTCTTTCATAAGCTTTGGTGATATGTTTTAGGATTGAAAAATCCAAAGATATGCAACCTCCACTAATCCGCACTTGGCTCGCTTAGTTGATTACAACCCATTGCCTCTTAGGCTGCGTTTCCACCAGAGATGTGCGAGGATGCGTAGCGAGGGATGTGTTTGTAAAGAACCAATAAAATCGCTTGATTTACCTCGCCTCGGTCAGCACAGCTCTGGTGGAAACGGCTCCGCGGAGCTAGATTTTTGCGCATACAAAACAAGCGAGGGATGTGTGCGAGAGATGTGTTGCGAGGGATGTGTTGCGAGGAATGTGTGTTGAGAAGGGATATGTTGCGAGGTTTGCGCATCCTCGCACCACATATTAATGCGCATTTTCACAGCTCCGCTATACATCCTTGTAGGCACATTTTCATCGCACAGCTTTGGTGGAAACCCCCACACATTTTCACAGCACAGCTAGACATCCTCGCACGACACATTTCCATCGCACATCTCTGGTGGAAACGCAGCCTTAGGGAGGCAAAACTACAGTCCATAAAATAAAAACCCGCCAACGAATCCAATCCGCGACAACCAACACTGGTGTCGTCAAATAATTTAATTCATAAGATATCAACGGTTTGCATCATTGTCTTTGTCAATTAAAAATATTGTTGTTAAACAATGCGTAAGAACCATCAAACGTAATCATTGTCGATAACTTTTAAATGCATAACAAGAAACGAAACAGGCTTTAACAACATAAGATCGTGATTATTGGAGTCGTGAACCAACCGCGAAATTTTGTAACCCTCAAATATCTATTTTTAAAGTTCCGCTTTAGAGTTCGACACACACCGAAATAATACGGACTTTTATGCTCGCCCATAATCACATCCTTTCGTGTTAAAATGTCTCAATTAGGTACGGGAGGATGTGTGGAGTGTGTGGACACGGTTGGATTTAACGACTTTTGAATATAACGCTTTTAATGGTCTCGCGATTGGTGACTGCGATGAGAGTGTTATCGCTTTGTTCCCTTGTTCATTTGTTGCCAACGTGTGGCCAATGTTTGGGGTGTTGAGTTATTCATGAGTTTGTTACCAATGTTGGTCAATTATTTTGGTTAATCATGCAATACTTAAGGCTTGAGTAATCAAAGCATAATTCTACTTTGGTTTCTGTTTCTTCAGTTGCTTTTGCGTCCCAGGGCGGTAGTATCTCGTTAAAACATGCCTGGAACTCTGGCAGGCTGTTACATTTCAGTTTTTAATCAATATTTATTGGTATCGATCCCTGGATCCTGGATATGAGAGCATTACCTTTGCTTGTTTTAGAAGGCTACGCTACGCACGTGATTGTGGTTGTCATGTCAACAGAAGCTTGTTTATAATCCGAAGGCACTCTTCCCAACCTCTCGATCCTGCAGTTGTCCGTTGATTAACCTGCATGCCGTCTCTAAAATAGTACGTAACACCTTCTGAGTACTATGCAACAGTTACAGACATGCAAGTGCTCTATATTAGATACAAACAAAACATCCAAATTCTAGTGCACAGTTCATTTACCCGTTATACACAGCAACAATGAAGTTATATCGCCCCCGCATTGATCTGTATCAAATCTATCGACACCTACGTGCATCGAGCATTGTCGATCTAATGAATGTATAATGAAAGCCGATATGAATATAAATAACTTAAAATGAATATTGTCATGAAGATGCTCTCTTTGATTGTGCATCGGTATTTGTAATTTCGATCAGTTTGTAGTTTATTGAACTTTTAGGGTATTCATGAATTCCAAACGGAATTAGATTATTCATAATGTTTATTATTACGGAGTTTGGATGTACTGTGAGAGTCGAATAAGTTGGTTTTGGACACCCAACGTGGTAATTCGTAATTTATTTTGGAATAAGAATTACGGATTGTCGTAAATATGGGTTTGATAACGTTATGGAAAATGAGTTTTAGAATCCTATATTGATGTGGGAAAAAATATCGAAATGGCTTCCACAAAAGACCGAATATAAAATTACGCCAGCGATCCCCAAAGGGTTAAGCGGATGTCGGCCATAATTTGGTCAGTATTAAGCAGGTGATATAGTTGTTCATTTGACATTAACAGCCACAAATCTTACTTTCGGACTACCTACTATTGAAAAATACTAGGTAGCCCAACTAGACACGGTAATTTGACCCTGGACATACTCAGTATCAGCGCTTACGAATCATAGGTACCACAGTCGAAGTTCTTAATATTACCAATACCTTACATGAACATAATTATTAAAAAACATCTGAACAAACGCGAATCTGTGTAATAAATCTGTGAATAAATAAAAGAGAGGCGCTCAGTCTCCGCCCTCCCACGTAGGGTCAAAATAAAGGGCCTAATGAGGCCGCTCAGGGCCTCAGTAAGTTATTCGTGTTACTTATTTAGTACTCTTATTACAATTGGAGCCTTTGCGGATTGAGTCTCATTTTTTTTTGGTTTTAATTTTGTTGTAGATATGTTTTTGTTTTATGACGTCAAAATAATAATAGAACTGTCTACAATTTCATAATTTGAATTGTCCTCAAGAGATTAATGGCTGGGATGTCAGACTTGTGATCGAGAGGTCGCAGGTTCGAACCCCACCCATTACACTATTGCCGTAAACCCACTCCAGATACAAGCATTTATTTAGTTAGCTTAGTTTTAGGGGTTAACAAGATTGCCAGTAATGTGAATTCTACCTACACTGCTAGATCTCTTTTAAAAAGGAAAGAAATAACACCCCTATTTAATTATTAATTATGTTATATCCTAATGTATTTTACTGTGTGTACATAAATAATGGTGTATGGGGTCGTTAGACCTCACTTACCCACACGATAAGAAGAAGAATAATAAAATAAATAAAAATTATGTTATAATCATAATATCTTGTACACTGATTTCTAGGGTTCCGTAGCCGAATGGCAAAAAACGGAACCCTTATAGTTTCGATATGTCTGTCCGTCTGTCTGTCGGTCTGTCGGTCTGTCTGTCTGTCCGTCCGTCCGTATGTCACAGCCATTTTATTCCGAAACTATTAAGACTATACATGTGAAACTTAGTAGGTAGATGTATTCTGTAAACCGCTTTCCGATTTTGAGAAAAAAATTAAAAAGTATTTAAAATAAAGGGGGGTCCCCATACATGGAACTGAAACTGAAAATATTTTTTTTCATGAAACCTATGCGTGTGTGATATCTATAGACAGGTCTTTAAAAATTATATCAGGATTTCTAAAACCACTTTTTCATAAAATCAATCGTTTAAAAGGTATAAGCTTCCAAAGTGGTAAAATGTGCCCCCCCCCCCCCCTCTAACTTCTATAATAATGGAGTGAAAAGTCTAAAAAAATATACGTCTGTAGATCTTTATGTAAACTTTCAACCAAAATTGGTTTGAACGAAATCGGGTCTGCAGTTTTTGAGATACAGCATATTTTCTAAAACCGCAAATATAACTTTGTAATTCATACAAACACTATGAAAAACAAAGTTATTTAGCGTAGTTGTAAAAATGTAAATAAGCTAGTTTTAAGAAATTTTTAAGGTTTTTTTTATGCGTCAAATGAATATACAGATTATATTATACTATTATAGTTACTACGGAACCCTTCATGGGCGAGTCTGACTCGCACTTGGCCAATTTTTTTTTGTTTTACTTTCATGAACAGATTTTTAAGGCTTGACACAAGATGATTTTTTCTTTAATTTGTATTGAATGACGGATTTCGAATAGAATTGCGTTTAAAAGTTTGTTTTGACTGTACAGTGATAGTGATATTGTAATTTACGTAGATTTAATTATTTTAGGTACCTATACAAATCAATTCAATAAATGATTTGAACTAACTAATCAGGATGTGCATTAATTATGTTACATGTTGTAGGTATGTTAGTGGAGCAACCAGTAGATGCTAGTGTTGCCCAAAATCAGTCTTGGTCTTGCAGTCTTGGTCTTGTTCTTGCATTTTTTCAAAACCAGGGCCAAGACCGCCTAATTTTAGCAAGATCAAGACCAAGACTTGCCCTGCAAGATTTAAGCAAGAACAAGACTAAGCCTGCGAGACTCTTGCGTCTTGCAGTTAGTTCTGACTGTCGTTTTCTTTGTGGTATTATTATTTAAATGAGAAAACTTACTTTGCAAAAACACAGGGGAAGGGCGGGCGATGCGGGGGAAACAATGAAACTGAGGCAGCTCTTAAAAGAATTATTTATGTGTTCTCAGATTCCAGCTCTGGACAACGATCCAATTGTCCAGAGCTGGATTATTCGATGAAAACGTTAATGCGCTGGCTCTGACGGATGTGCTACTTAAATTTACTACCACCAACAGTGATACAGGTCCGACAACATCGCACAAGATTAGCACACACACAATATTCGATCCATGGTTTTTTAAAATAAGAAATCAGCGGAAAATATTAAGTTGTTGTTGTTAGTAAGTTAACTTAATTTTTTTCAACTTAGTTTATAATTTTAAAGTGATTTCTAGTACCTTATAATCAATGAAGGTCAGGATAGCCGCCGCGCGCCGTTCCGGCGGCGGTGCCTTTGCCTAGGGACAGGATTTTTTGTATCGATTCATTTATGCAGTTTTAAAGCGTAGGTTCAGTGCATTAAATGTTAAAATGTAATCATACACATAAAACTATCTCGTATTTTTTTTCGTTAATATAAATACTTAAGTAATTCATGACAATTGTTTTTCTCAATAATTAAACTAAATACAGATACTGATACTTTATCTCGTCTGCATTAAATTAGTCAGTATTGTTGGTTTTTATTTATTGTTCAGTCGTATTATCGTGATTAGTTAATACTTGTGTGTATTAATAAAAAGAAATAAATTAAAAGAAAAAGAGTGCATCCCTAGTTTTGACCATCGCGGCACTTTGTTAGTACGCGGCTTTGTTAGTCGGATATTATAACCTGTCAAAGAAAGTTCGCATCTATTCGGAACTACAAGGTCGATATCGCATACAATCGTCGCCGCCGTGCTGCGCTCCCATATGGGAAATATGGTAAATACTTGTGTGTAAAAATTGTCTACAATACTAATCACATGAGTAACGTCACGTCGCGTATTTTGTGTTTTAAAATCACACACATCCAAAAATTGAGATTAGTATTGTCGGTTTATCAATTTCTATCGTACTCTAGTAGAAGTACCTACTTAAATATAGTAGGTAGCGTACCTAGGCAAATTTTATTTAATTAATGAAGATTAATATTATCAAAAGAAGAATATAATACACAGAATATTATTTACATAATATCTACATTTTATTGCTACGTAGGCACTCTATACCTTTCTGGTAACGCATCTGTTTCATTAATCTTCCAAAGAATCATTATGTTTATCAAAGAATGCCGTCCTTTATCAGTATTACGGCGTGTGCTTATAAATAGAAGTATTTATTTCAATTTTAGTCATTCCAAATTGAGTTTCGCTTCGAGTTTATGTAATAATTGTTTTACTCTAATCCTTGTTGTTCTCGGACTCATAAGTTTACAATTTGAGATGAGTGACGAATATTCAAATACAGTCAAGTTAATGCCATTAATTTGTTTTTAGACCAAGACCAAGAATAGGAGCGCAATACCAAGATTGTGAGATTTGATTGAGAGATTGTGCCTAGGAGCACAAGACGCCGCAGTAGTAGACGCCCACGGCGTCGGACGTCGGCCGACGATCTCCGGCCACCGTAGGCGCGGGCATGCGGACAGCGAGTAAAGGGCAACTCGCTGTCCGACCATGGACCATGCCCGGGTCGACGGCGCGTCGTGTTCCACGCGCGCCTCAAAGAGCGTCAGCAACATGACGAGGCCCCCTCTGCAGAGGGCCGAAGCCCGCCGGGGTCGTGGGACTCATCCCGTTACCGTGGCCCCGGTATGTAAAGGGTTATTGAAGGAACACCGTGGATTTTAGTCAGTAAAAGTCTGACAGTCCCTCCCACCCTGCCCGGAGTGGGAGGACTTATTTGATAATTTTACCACGTTAAAAAAAAAAAAAAAAGGAGCACAAGACCAAGACCAAGACCAGGTGCATTGACGCAAGAGTAATACCAAGACTGGCGAAGTCTCGTCTTGGTCTTGCGTTTGACACTAGTAGCTGCAGTAGTAGTAGATGCAGTAGAGAGATTGGTGTCAAATCTCTCGATTAACCGTAACGAATGTAAAAGATGCAATTAATAAGAAATTAAATTTACGAAGCACGGAGAAATTTTGATAAGTTAGATGGTCACCCACCCACGGTCTGACCTCGGCAAGCGTTGCTTAACCTTGAAGATCTACACGTGCAGCAGCTGTTATTATTTAGCTGCGAGCTCTATTTTTAAAAATTCCTTGGAAATAACAATATACAGCTATTTTTAGTATCTATTATAAAAAGCGAACTGTTTTCCTTTGATAACCCAAAATCCTTAGCTTCCAAACAAACAAAGCTCAGCTATCAAATATCTCAAAAACTCATTACAAGAAACAATATTTGCCGAAACGCAGAATCCCTAATAAGTAAGCAGGTATCATCGTTTCCATTTTAATAAATAATACCACTCGGTGTACCTAATATTGGCTGGAAAACAAAATGAAAGAAAAATCCGGTCGCGCTTTTTTTCACGAAGTACCCATATAGTGCAAGGGGGAGTAAGTTTTAACACGAGACGACCTACAACTCTAGTGCTCTGGCGACTCATTAGGGACCCCGCTTGCGAGGAAGGGGCCTGAGGGGACTCAGACCAAGCAAAAGGGGTTCTTCAGCTTTCGAGAGCCATCCATGTGCGCGTGTAACTACTACGTCACAGACTAACAATTGTTGCTCCCCGAAATTGATGCGCTGGATTATTCAACCAATTTTTCTTCAAGCTTATATCATTCTGTTGTATAAAGAATGTGGATGTGGCTGTACTGTGCAATAATATTACCTGTCTTCACGGCAGTTAGGTCGCAAGTTTCTCGCAATACGGGAGCGTTGTGTCGCTACAATTCTCAGCACACATATTTCAGACTTTGCAGTCTCTGTTAATTTGAAATTGTCTTAATTTGTTATGTCTGAGAGGCACATTTGTTTCTTGGCCTCTAGGGTATTCGTATTTACAACGGAACGTGGCCTCTCGCTGTCTTAATGTGAAGCTTATGTTTTAATTAAAATTAATACATTTGATGACATTTTATGGTACTTCCATCTTACGTTATGGCATGAAAAGTAAAGTTCACGGTAACAATATCTACTATTCTGATATCAATTAAAACCTACCAAATCCATCGGGTAGATATAATGACTAATAAATACCATGTAAATCATGATGACTAATACCATGATACTTCTCTCTTTAGTTAAGATGCATTTACAGATATATTCCTCCCTAAACCCATAGCATTATTTATTTGCCAACACAATCAAAGAATCTGACAATAAATTCAACAGATTACAAGTAGCTACTGGATACCCAATCGACCTCGTAAAGTTTTATTTAAGCCATTTCTATACGCTCTCGTTAGCTCGCTTCTTGTATTTTAACCGGGGCTTTGGCGTAGAAGCTAATATATTGTAGGACATTGTCACATAAATTGTCACTTTAAATACCCGTAAGATTCTAACTCGGAATGCTCATAAAGAAATGTGTAAGAGGACCTTTGTGGTATAATGTAGACAATCTGGTTCGTGTAGAAAGTGTTACCAATCGTGGTACATTGTTTATGCATCGACTGACTGTAAACGGCTTAAGTTTTCTCGAGCATCGAGACATTAAGTTGGGTAAAGTCTTTATGAAACTGTTATGTGGAGGCTCTATGTGTATGTAATTTGGATGTTTCTGTGCTACAGATATGTAGGTATGTTTATTTGAAATATGTTGAATTATCTCAGCCGCTGTTTTGAAAATAATAAAACCCACTGTGTGGTGTGTTTAGGTCTGTGTTGAACGTTACATTACTGCACTTTGTGCAGACAAATAGTTTTTGGTGGAATCAATATTAAATATTTTCCTATCGAAGTGAAGAGCTGGGTCATCCGTAAAAAAAAACGGGTCGCACTCCGGAAGTGCCGCAGAAGTGAAAACTTGAATATTAACGTTGTGCATTTTTGATATTTTGAAATGGTTAGGCCTTAGGGAATAATTTTGCACGAATTGCTTTAATTATCAGTATAAAAGTACTATCATTTATGTGGTAGAATACAATATTTATTTATTGCGCTATCGCACACAAACATGACAATTTATATTACATTAAAAAGTTTATCTCTTAGAAAAATCAACTTTCATCCATAATTTCGACGACTTTTTCACCATCATTGTTACCAGAACCATCATCGCCAATCTCTCAAACTACGAAACAGCAGGCGCAGGCATACATTTTCGCCGAGCCGTAGAAAGAGAGGGGGATACTTCCTCTCCTACGCCGCACAGTGGGCCCATACTGAAAATTAGTGGACTTAGGCAACAAAGTTCCAATATCGATGCGATTTTTTTTTATATTACGTGTTATGATATTCCTGATAACTTTTATTCTTATAAAATTTCTTTTTAAGTTGATAGTTTGTCTGAAAAAAATTTAATTAGATTTTTTTGTATGGAGCGAATCACGTTTAATTTTTTTTTCTTCAATTGTGCTAATATGTTGGGTGTGTGGCTTGAGTATATGACAGCTAGGGTCATCCTCTATCCACGAAAAAAGAAATCAGCGCCGGCCATCTGCGGCAGCGCGAGTAATCATTCGGTAAAAAAAAAGTGTTCTGTAAGATTTTTTTTGCCATTTAAAATAAATTCAAAATATATTTATATTACTTGTTATGATATTCCTGAAAACTTTTGTTCTTAAAATTTCTTTTCAAGTTGATGGTTTGTCTGAAAAAAAAATCAATTAGTTTTTTTTGTATGGAGCGAAATCACGTTTAATTTTTTTTCTTCAATTGTGCTAATATGTTGAGTGTGTTGCGTGAGTATATGACAGCTAGGGTCATTCTCTATCCACGAAAAAAAAAATCAGCGCCGGCCATCCGCGGCAGCGCAAGTAATCATTCGGTAAAAAAAATGATTTGTAGGATTTTTTTTTGCCATTTAAAATAAATTCAAAGTATATTTATATTACTTGTTATGATATACCTGATAACTTTTATTCTTATAACATTTCTTTTTAAGTAGATAGTGTGTCCAAAAAAAATTAATTAGATTTTTTTGGTATGGAGCAAATCACGTTTAATTATTTTTTCTTCAATTGTGCTGATATGTTGGGTGTGTGGCGTGAGTATATGATAGTCAGTGTCATTCTCTATCCACTGAAAAAAAAAAAACAGCGCCGGCCATCCGCGGCAGCGCGAGTAATCATTCGGTAAAAAAAATGATTTGTAAGATTTTTTTTGCCATTTAAAATAAATTCAAAGTATATTTATATTACTTGTTATGATATACTAGATAGTTTGTCCGAAAAAAATTAATTAGATTTTTTTGGTATGGAGCAAATCACGTTTAATTATTTTTTCTTCAATTGTGCTGATATGTTGGGTGTGTGGCGTGAGTATATGACAGTTAGTGTCATTCTCTATCCACTGAAAAAAAAAATCAGCGCCGGCCATCCGCGGCAGCGCGAGTAATCATTCGGTAAAAAAAATGTTTTGTAAGATATTTTTTGCAGTTTTTTTATAGTTAAATATATAGTTTTAATAGCGCATAGGTACTTATAACTAGTAATTCTGGTAGAGATTTAGTTATTATTGGATGTTATCGGTAGAGGTGCATTGTGATTGATGACTCATTTGTTTGTGCGCTCGGCTAAGCGCATAACTAATGAGTCATCGAAAAATGCTCGTCTCTGATTGGCTGAATAATTGTCACTCACTGTTATGTCCACTACTTGAGTAATTAACACTGACTATAAATATAAAGACATTAATTAACTTGATTCGGTTCTTGTCTTCTTTAGAAACTTCGGTAGTCAAGACAGAAATTATACTTTCATATAGAAACATATGATTTTTCAGATCACCACCACTTCTTAATTTCACAAGAAAAATCTAGGTTGGTACAAAATCCAGCCATAGTTCTAATGTACATATAGAAATAAAAGTATTTCGCTGTGGTTACAACTAAGCGACAAGAGCAAAACTAGATGGAGTTAATGAATGTCTTTATATTTATAGTCAGTGCTATTAACTCAAGTAGTGGACATAACAGTGAGTGACAATTATTCAGCCAATCAGAGACGAGCATTTTTCGATGACTCATTAGTTATGCGCTTAGCCGAGCGCACAAAGAAATGAGTCATCAATCACAATGCACCTTTACGGATAACATCCAATAATAACTAAATCTCTACCAAAATTACTAGTTATAAGTACCTATGCGCTATTAAAACTATATATTTAACTTTAAAAACTGCAAAAAAAATCTTACAATACATTTTTCTTTACCGAATGATTACTCGCGCTGCCGCGGATGGCCGGCGCTGATATTTTTTCAGTGGATGGAGAATGATCCTAACTGTCATATACTCACGCCACACACCCAACATATCAGCACAATTGAAGAAAAAAAAAATTAAACGTGATTTGCTCCATACCAAAAAAATCTAATTTTTTTTTTTCGGACATACTATCAACTTAAAAAGTAATTTTATAAGAATAAAAGTTATTAGGTATATCATAACAAGTAATATAAAAATACAGTTTGAATTTATTTTAAATGGCAAAAAAATCTTACAAATCATTTTTTTTTACCGAATGCTTACTCGCGCTGCCGCGGATGGCCGGCGCTGATTTTCTTTTTCGTGGATAGAGAATGATCCTAGCTGTCATATACTCACGCCACATACCCAACATATTAGCACAATTGAAGAAAAAAAAATTAAACGTGATTTCACTCCATACAAAAAAATCTAATTATATTTTTTTTCAGACAAACCATCAACTTGAAAATAAATTTTAAGAATAAAAGTTATCAGGAATATCATAACAAGTAATATAAATATATTTTGAATTTATTTTAAATGGCAAAAAAAATCTTACAGAACACTTTTTTTTACCGAATGATTACTCGCGCTGCCGCGGATGGCCAGCGCTGATTTTTTTTTCGTGGATAGAGAATGACCCTAGCTGTCATATACTCACGCCACACACTCAACATATTAGCACAATTGAAGAAAAAAAATTAAACGTGATTTCGCTCCATACAAAAAAAAACTAATTGATTTTTTTTCAGACAAACCATCAACTTGAAAAGAAATTTTAAGAACAAAAGTTATCAGGAATATCATAACAAGTAATATAAATATATTTTGAATTTATTTTAAATGGCAAAAAAAATCTTACAGAACACTTTTTTTTACCGAATGATTACTCGCGCTGCCGCAGATGGCCGGCACTGATTTCTTTTTTCGTGGATAGAGGATGACCCTAGCTGTCATATACTCAAACCACACACCCAATATATTAGCACAATTGAAGAAAAAAAATTAAACGTGATTCGCTCCATACAAAAAAATCTAATTAATTTTTTTCAGACAAACTATCAACTTAAATAGAAATTTTATAAGAATAAAAGTTATCAGGAATATCATAACACGTAATATAAAAAAAAATCGCATCGATATTGGAACTTTGTTGCCTAAGTCCACTAATTTTCAGTATGGGCCCACTGTGCGCCGCGCCGGCTGTCTACTCTCCGTCCGCCTTACGAATTTTCGATCAGGTCACGTAGCGTGACGTGAGTTTAACATTTTTTACCCATTACAAAAAAGTGCACAACGCCGCTAAAGAAGTTTTCACTTCAAAAATTAATCTTAGCGCAAACTAAATTGCGGCCTAATCTCTCCTCAGATAGGATAACTTTGCTTCGGAAATATTAATTAAGGTGCTGATAAACAATTTAGGAACTTACTATTTTATACATATACCGCCTTAATAATAATTAAGGGTCAATAGCCCAAGGTGTCGGCTTTGTGATCGAGAGGTCACGGGTTCGAACTCCACCCATTATACTATTGACGTGAACCCACTCCAGACACAAGAATATTTAGCTCAGTTAAAGATTGCTAGTAATGTGAATTCTACCTACATTACTAGTTCTCTTTAAAAAAAAAAAAAACATGAGTCAGTGACGAACTATGCGCAACCCCTTCTATGTAACACACAACAGTATTTCATCATAAAGATCAATCCAAAGTCAACCACATACCCAAGATAAACTCAGAGTAACGTAACATTAAGACGTTTCGAGGTACCCTATACACTAACACATTAGATGCAGACAGCATTGATCGAGTAGCATAAAGTAAATATTCAGTTTCGACACTTCGCCTTCCCTACAGGCCATCTATCGTTAAAGGCTAAACCTCAGACAAATCTACACTCGGTCCGAGTCCCATCACTCTTAATAATGAAGGATCATGATGTAGATTGATAAGCGAACCCTTGAGTCGAGATGTAGAGGGCTTAATTTCGTTGATGTGCCCGGTGGAAATGATTTGAGAGGGGTTTTTTGGGAGGCAGAGGAATAGGTATTGTCTATTTGTTTGCACAATGTACATATTTTATGGATTCGGTTACTTTGTGTTGAATAAACCCATAAAGACACAATCACTTAACGTGCTTTCCCAGCTACGGTAGAATCTTGATATGTTACGATGATCACCGATCCACGAACTGACCTCTGCCAGTGTTGCTTAACTTGAAAACAATCCGTGTGGTTGTCTTTATCAACCGACGACCAAAAGAGGAGGTTATCAATTCGACGCGTATATATATTTTTTTTATGTATGATCACCGATTACTCGAAGACGGCTGAACCGATTTGGAAAATTCTTTTTTTGTTTGAAAGGGTATACTTCGAAATTGGTCCCATTGTCACCAGGTCAGGATCTGATGATGGGATCCTGGAGAAATCGAGGGAACTCTTCAAATATTATAGGCACACCTATGGCGTTTAGGGTATTTCTTATAGTAACTTGTGCAGTTGCTCTCAAAAAATACCATTTGGGGAAGTGGAACTGATGATGAAGACCACACATGGCCACCGAACCTACTCAATTATAAGTTTTCGTGGATTGCGATTCGATTACTCGAATATGGATGTTAAGCACTTTATGTTCGTCACAATGCATATGGTGATCTAGAGCTGATGGTGAAGTACCAGGAGAACTCCTCAACAATTAACGGCCCAGCATTGGGAAAAGCAATATTTTGTAAAAGGTTATAAGTAGTTGACATTTAGGCTCTTTTAACTAGGTAAATTAAAAATCGACCAACTAAAAAGAGTGAAATAAAAACTTTTAACCAAAAAATTAAACCGACTCAACAACAAACGTGGGTTTTCTAAATCAAAGCAAAGTAAGATGTCACTGGATTATTGAAAACACCGTTAGTTTGTAAATAACTTAATATGCCTACTTATTCTTTATGGCATTTTACTTTGCTTTGATTTACAAAGCCCACGTTTGTTTTGTAAACCAAACACCAATATCAGTATTAGTAGTATACCCAAAAACTCGGAGAGCGAATGAAAACAAAATAAATTATGTAAACATAACATCTTACACGTTTGTCACGAAAGTAGGACAAGAAAGAATTAATGGAATGCAAGGTTGTTATAGGAAGCCATAGATAGGCGACGATGCCGAAAATATCGAGTTACTAGTGTTACTAATATCAATTCTCTTTCAAGTCTTGGTAATGAATTTTATTTGTTTGAATTTCTGTGGGAACATTTAATAGAAACAGCATAATACAGAATTTTGCAGTAGACCTTAATATTCTTCGTCAAATAGTGTAATAATAATACATGCATGTTTTGTATCAGACCCCAAACTTGCTCCTATCTACCTATACATATAAATAAAACTGAAGTGTCTGTTTATGATTTTAAAATAACTCCAGTACTTAACACGATACTAAAACACAAAAAAATCTGCCTGTCTTTCTATCTATCCAGGCTAATCTCTAGAAGAACTATACCAATTTTAATGGAATTTTCACTGGAAGATAATGAGAATAAAAATGAGAATAGGTTAGAAGGGAATACACCTAATAGGCTATCTTAGAATTCCCACGAAATCTGGATTCCCACGTGAACGAAGTCACGGGTACAGCTAGATTAAAAATTACAACTACGCAATCTCATCGTCATTATTATAACTTTCATGGAACATATTCTCCGAAATTTAATTCGCTTTATACCGCTTCAGTTATTTAGAACCATGGCCAGCTCAGTAATATTAAAAAAAACATTGAATTTAAACTAAAATATCATCGGCCTATGTCCTGTCCTGCCGTGGTTGCGGGAATGGTATAACGATATACCGCGGCTGCGGAAAGCAAGGGAAACTGAAAGGAACAGGGTGGATTTTTAGACAGAAGAAATCTGACACTCCCTTCCCATCCACCCACAGCGGGAGAAATCATACGATATATCCAACCTAAAAAAAATTCTTATGCATATTATATTCCTTTAGTTGTGAAGACCGTTTTGAGTTATTTAACTCAAAACGGTCTTCACAACTAAAGGAATATAACCTATAATAGTACTTTAATTACCATACAAAAATATGTAATGAACACTAGAATAAATGTGTTAGCAAACATAGTTGGCAAAATTGAATTTTTTTTTATAGTTTATTAAACAAAAATACATAAAGTTGGACAAAAATCCTTACAAAACATGCTCGTGCGTCGCTGAATTTTGATAGTAAACTGTTGAATTTTTTCATAAACTTCAATTCATATTATTCTCTTATTATCATACTATCATTTACAGCTTTAACATTTCAAAAATGTCGCTTGGTTGTTTTAATTTTAATTTTTTCTTCTAATTTGCGCGCTATTTTGAACCATACGCAACGTACACCGGTCGAAAATTCAGTCGTCCACGGGAGCTCAGAGAGGGGTCACGTCTCATCGTGGAGCGTTTCGCCGGTAACGATAATTCGCGATCTATTGTGTACGTATGTATTGCAGCAATCCGTTGAATAACATAAGTCATATTTTTTGTTTTTTTGAGTACGATTTATTATGCATACCCAACAATTACTTTTTATTGTTCAATATATATATCTTTAACATTTTTTTTTCAATATTTGTTTTATTATGGGAAAATGTAAAAAGAAATATTATTAGAAGAAAGTTGGCGCAAATTTTCGAAAAAAAATGCATTCTCATAAAAAGTACGTATTTCTATTTTGTGATGTTATTATTGCTTTTTAACCGACTTCAAAAAAAAGGAGAAGGTTCTCAGTTCGTCTTAAACATTTTTTAATGTATGTAACCTCAAACTCGAAGACGGCTGGACCGATTTGGAATTTTTTTTTCGTTTGAAAGGGTATACTTTCTAGTTGGTTCCATTGTTATGAAATCAGGATCTGATGATGGGATCCTGGAGAAAGCGAGGGAACTCTTTAAATATTATAGGCACACCTATAGCGTTTTGGGTATTTCTAATAGTACCTTGTGCAGTTGCTCCCGAAAAGCACCATTTGAGGAAGTGAAAGTGATGATGAAGACTTTTTTCAAACATTCGATATGGGTATCGTGTAATGGGTTTTTGGGGGTGGTGATTGCAAATCTGGAATTTATTTTTAAATTCAAGATGGCGTATGCAACTTTTTCTCACAAATTCGATATTGGTACCGTGTAATGGGTTTTTGGGGGTGGTGATTGCAAATCTGACATTCATTTTAAAATCCAAGATGGCGGATGCAACTTTTTCTCAAACATTCGATATGGGTATCGTGTAATGGGTTTTTGGGGATGGTGATTGCAAATCTGGCATTCATTTTAAAATCCAAGATGGCGGATGCAACTTTTTCTCAAACATTCGATATAGGTATCGTGTAATGGGTTTTTGAGGGTGGTGATTGCAAATCTGGCATTCATTTTAAAATCCAAGACGGCGGATGCAACTTTTTCTCAAACATTCGATATGGGTATCGTGTAATGGGTTTTTGGGGGTGGTGATTGCAAATCTGGAATTTATTTTTAAATTCAAGATGGCGTATGCAACTTTTTCTCACAAATTCGATATGGGTACCGTGTAATGGGTTTTTGGGGGTGGTGATTGCAAATCTGACATTCATTTTAAAATCCAAGATGGCGGATGTAACTTTTTCTCAAACATTCGATATGAGTATCGTGTAATGGGTTTTTGGGGGTGGTGATTGCAAATCTGGCATTCATTTTAAAATCCAAGATGGCGGATGCAACTTTTTCTCAAACATGCGATATAGGTATCGTGTAATGGGTTTTTGGGGGTGGTGATTGCAAATCTGGCATTCATTTTAAAATCCAAGATGGCGGATGCAACTTTTTCTCAAACATTCGATATGGGTATCGTGTAATGGGTTTTTGGGGTGGTGATTGCAAATCTGGTATTCATTTTAAAATCCAAGATGGCGGATGCAACTTTTTCTCAAACATTTGATATGGGTACCGTGTAATGGGTTTTTGGGGGTGGTGATTGCAAATCTGGCATTCATTTTAAAATCCAAGATGGCGGATGCAACTTTTTCTCAAACATTCGATATAGGTATCGTGTAATGGGTTTTTGAGGGTGGTGATTGCAAATCTGGCATTCATTTTAAAATCCAAGACGGCGGATGCAACTTTTTCTCAAACATTCGATATGGGTATCGTGTAATGGGTTTTTGGGGGTGGTGATTGCAAATCTGGAATTTATTTTTAAATTCAAGATGGCGTATGCAACTTTTTCTCACAAATTCGATATGGGTACCGTGTAATGGGTTTTTGGGGGTGGTGATTGCAAATCTGACATTCATTTTAAAATCCAAGATGGCGGATGTAACTTTTTCTCAAACATTCGATATGAGTATCGTGTAATGGGTTTTTGGGGGTGGTGATTGCAAATCTGGCATTCATTTTAAAATCCAAGATGGCGGATGCAACTTTTTCTCAAACATGCGATATAGGTATCGTGTAATGGGTTTTTGGGGGTGGTGATTGCAAATCTGGCATTCATTTTAAAATCCAAGATGGCGGATGCAACTTTTTCTCAAACATTCGATATGGGTATCGTGTAATGGGTTTTTGGGGGTGGTGATTGCAAATCTGGCTTTCATTTTGAAATCCAATTTAAAACACATACGATATCCATATTGAATGTTGGAGAAAAAGTTGCATCCTTGGTGGATGCAACTTTTTCTCCAACATTCAATATGGATATCGTGTGTGTCTACTAAGTTAAATACACTGATAACCTTCAAGGGTTTATTGCTAAGTATAATTAACAAAGTAACGTAAGGGCTAAAATTATCGCTAAATGATGAAAATGAGTGCACCCGGTTGCTGTTCGAAATACACTGAGCTAGCGGCGAACTTAGTGCGACAGCATTATATCGCTTGCTCAGCAAACGTGGTCGATTGCAAAATATTGCATCATACATCGTGTAATAGGTTTTTGGGCATACCGATTGCAATCCTTACATTCATTTTAGAATTTACGACGAAAGTTCATTGGCTACTTTGTTAGCTTACAATTTACACTGGGTTATTGACAATTTAACTGATCCTAGGTTAAGTGACTATTCAGTATTATCTAGGGTATCTAATAATACTGAAATTAATTGTTTAAACCCTTAGATGTGACAAAGTAGAGTTATAATAACACAATTTTACTATATCATCAGAATATAAATCGTTTCTCCGGCAAAATATTAGATGAGGAAATGTTAATAGATAAATATGATATAGATATCTAATGTTTTTGTGAAACCTGGCTAAAACCAGATAGAATGTTGTTTAAAATTAATATTTTTTCAGTTACTAGTGCGTACAACAGGTCCTCAGTAGGAGGTGGTACTTTAATATTACGTAGTAATTCTCTTAGATATAAGGAACAAAAATATATCACCGCTTGCTCTGTTGATTGCTTGTGTGAGGTAGCATGTACAGAAGTTGAAGGCCAAACTTTCTTAAGTGTTTATAGACCACCAGCATCAAACTTGTCATCATTCTTAATGATAATGGGAGAAATTTTAAGTACCTAAGCTTATAAGAGATAATAAATTAGTTTTCGTTTGTGGTCACCTAAATATTGATTTGTTAGTAAATTCACCTGAACACTGCAAGCTTACTTCATTGTTTGGTTCATTTAACTTAAAATGCACATACAAGGAAGCAACAAGAATAACAGCAATATCAGCTCAATGCATAGATAATATTTATACTAATTGTGCCATAAAATACTCGTCTCAAATTAGTGGAGTTAGGTCTGACCATACAGGTCAACTAGTATCCTTTGAGTTGGTTAAAAAGCGGCAATTAAATAAGACTATTAAGTTTAGGCCACTAACTAAAAAGAAATTAATGTTTTTAATGATAACATGTTAAGTAATCTTTCAATGGCCAGTTTTGACTCCCATGACCCCAATGAAAATTACAGGATATTATTTTCTTCACTATGTCACGAATTTAGTAAGGCATGTCCAGTTAAAAAATTTCAAATGAGTAATAAATCTAAATTTAATGAATGGGCCACTGCTGGAATAAGAATAAGCTGAGACAATTTATACAACTTATACCATGAAAAATCATTGACTTCCGATGAAGCCTTCCATAATTATGTAAGAAACTACTCAAATATATTTAAAAGAGTATGCGCCCTAAGCTAAATCTAAATCAGAAAGTAATAAAATTAGCATTTCTAATAATAAAATAAAAACTGTGTTTAAGGTGATAAACAAAGAAACTGGAAACACAAACCAACAGGGTTAGAATGATTTGGCTTTGAACATCGATGATCAGGTCATCTCAGATAAGTCAAAAGTGGCTGAGAAGTTGGAAAATTACTTTACCAATATTCCAGTAGAGGTTACTAAATCTCTACATTCTTCGCCATTATTAGCAGAATCTTTTTTAAAGGAAAACTTCAATAAGGATATACCAACATTTTCATTTAAGCCCATTTCTATTGATGTAATTAAAAAGCATTCCAAAGTCTTAACATAACAAACACTGATGATTTATGGAGTGCATCTGTTAGGGTTCTTGGTAATATTATTGACTCAATTGCTGCTATCCTAACAGGCACATTTAATTAATATTAATTAAATGTGCCTGTTAGGATAGCAGCAATTGAAAAAAATTACCGCTGTCTATACATATAGACAGCGGTAATTTTCCCGATTTAATGAAACAGAGTAAAGTAGTAATAATTTTTAAGTCGGGTTGTAAGAGTGATCCCTCTAACTATAGACCGATATGTGTGCTTCCAGCATTAAGCAAAATATACGAAAAAATCATGCTGGACCAGATGCTATCATATTTTAACTCAAATGGAATTCTGCATATTCGGCAGTTTGGTTTCACGAAAGGTAGGTCAACAATAGACGCAGGAGTAGCGCTCATCCGTCACATTCTGGAATCTTGGGAGAAATCTCAGGATGCAATTGGCATATTTTGTGACCTCTCCAAAGCTTTTGATTGCGTTGACCACAAAACACTGATCTGTAAATTACACCATTACGGAGTTCGTGGATTCGTGTTCTGCTAACCTTGTTCTTTCATATTTATCTAACAGGCAACAAAAAGTTATTGTTAATGGAGCGACATCTGCAGGATCCCTAGCCAAGATGAGTGCTCCGCAAGGTTCAATTCTTGGCCCTTTCCTTTTTATAGTGTATATCAATGACATACATGATGACCAACTTATCGGATATTTTTTATTTGTAATTCCATTGTGCTGTATTAATTGGTCTATACGACAGTATAGACCAAAGTTTTAAATATAATTAAGCATATCCCAGAACTGGAAACATATCTTACAACTATGTAATAATATAGGTTATCCATCAGAATTCAGACAGGCTTTAATTTATAATCATATTGTGGGAGGTACTAATTTCACACGGGTTCCCGTTAGTATATGCTCAAACTAGACGTATGGTCTCATGGTGCGTGGTGCGCTGGTTGCACGCTACTGGCATGATTGCTCTATGTTATCTCTTAAAAAATAGTAGTAGAGATACCTACTACTGTTTCTTGTGATTTTTTTTTTTATTTTTGGCGCGCGTTTGAATTTTAAGAAAAAAATAAATTCAAACTCAAAATGTTTTATTTCACATAGGCCTACATGGGCACTTATACAACGTCAGCAGTTTGGCGCAGGGCACGGTTCGAAATTGGTCGTTTTCTATGGAGAAGATCCGGCAAGAAACTCCACAGTTACTCTTTTAAAATATCATTCTTACAATGTATCTATAATACAGGTTAATTAGGTATGAGAGGACATTAAAGCCTGTCTGAATTCTGATGGGTAACCTATATTATTGTATAGTTGTAAGATATGTTTCCAGTTTTAAGATATGCTTAATTATATTGAACTTTGGTCATTACAAGATATTTTCTAAATTTAAACCCACGACCTACGTCATTTAAATTTAAAAGTCAATTATCTGAAATTAAGTATTTCAAATGGCGGGAGACTTTGTTAAACATAAAAAACACAGTGATACGACGTCAATGTGGAGCTATTTTTTAGTTGCGAAGGATAGGAATAGTGCCAAATGTAACCGATGCTCAGCCATTCTCAAGACTTTGGATGGATTGACTAAGGGATTACATACACATTTGTCATCAAAACATAACATCAAGCTTATATCAGTTTCAACAAGTCTAGATTCTGATAATCTGAACACAGCACCGCCGCCAGCCAAGCGAAAGTTAAATGATTATTTTACTAAAAGTGCCGACGATAGCCTCGATGACGTTTTGGCAAGAATGATTGCATTAGATGGATTTCCATTCAGTATATTCATAACTTCAGATGATTCGAGAAAATTTGTCTTTACAAAATACACGGATTTACCAAAAGCAGCCGTCACCATTCAAAAACGTGTCATGAATTACAGTGAAAAAATCAGAAAGCAAGTAACTGCAGAATTGAAACATTTGAAAAGTGCAGGTGAAAGATTTAGTCTTTCTTTCGACAAGTGGACTTCAACATCCAATAAACCATACATGGCTGTCAACGTTCATTCATATAAAAAAAAAATGGAATTTAGGACTTGTTCCTATTTATGGAAGTATGAAAGTACGGCTGAAAATTGTCTTCGTATATTGAAAGAGCGTCTAAGTATATTTGATATTTCCCTGGATACTGGCTTTATGAAAAACATAATTATTTGCAAGACAGCTCTACCTCAGATGACACCATAAATGAACCAGCTGTAGCTGTTGATCATATAGACGACATCCATGACGATGAACATTTAGAAGACTTAGACAGTCCAGAATCAGACTTAATCTTAATGTCACAAAATTACCTTGCGCTATAACACATACCAGAGTTAACACAAGATGAAAACATTAATGAGCTGATAAAGAAAATCCGCAAAGTTGTAGAGTGGATTTCAAAAGATCACCATTGAAAAATGAAACAGTACTTCAAAAATAAATGAAAATTGAACATGGAAAAGAGCTGTCACTTCTTTTGGACTGTAAAACCAGGTGAAATAGTCTTTTAACAATGCTGGAGCGATTTTATCTTTTAAAAACCTTCATTCAAAAAGCTCTTATAGATCTCAATCATCCAATTCGTTTGGAAGAAGTTGATTTTGAATTGGTAAATAAAGTTGTTGATGTGCTGACCCCAATTAAATTGACAGTAGAAGCAATCTGTCGGCGAGATGCTAATTTATGCACAGCTGATTCCGCTTTGAAATTTCTTATAAAACAGCTATCTAGCATAATCATTTTTTGGCAAGTGCTGACACTTGCCAAAAAATGAAAACATCCTTAGTGGAACGTATGAAGCAACGACGAAGTGATGATTTGACTGGTGTGTTGAATTAATTACAAAATCCATGAAAAGATGATCAAAATCAGTTATTATCGGATTTGGAATGGCATGACTTATTTCCAGTTTCTACACAGGCTTTAGTTTGGAAGCAAATAAAGTGTATTGTTAAAAAACTTAAGTCGAGATGACACGGAAGAAGAAGAAGGAAGATCAGGATCACAAACAGATGATGAGTTAAGGCCACAAACCTCCCAATCCCAACCCCAATTGACACTAAAGGAAAAGTTATAGCTGGAAATTGATAAGAGTATGAAATCCCTAGATCGTGAAGTACAAATACAAAATTAATCGGGATTGGCAAAATATAGTATTAGACGTGAAATAAGCCTGTTTGAAAATGGAGGAATTAGTGGATATCACTTAGAAACAGCATATAAGTATCTATTGTCTATTCCTCCAACCAGTGTAAAACCTAAACGAGCGTTTTCAGCTGCTGCTTATGTTGGTAATAAACGAAGCAGGCTTGGAAGTCAAACCTTGGATGCATTGATATTTCTACGATTGTATTTTCAAAATTCGTAATAAGTTTTATTGTCTTTTTATTTCTTACAAAGTATAGTATCTTTTTGTCATTTTTTCTTTTCTTACTATACTGTGATATGTGTAGTGTACCAAAATTAAAAATATATATTTTAAGAAATTACTCGTTTTTTAGAGTTCAGTTGCCGAATGGCAAAAAACGGAACCCTTATAGTTTCGTCATGTCTGTCCATCTGTCTGTCTGTCTGTCTGTCTGTCCGTCCGTCCGTATGTCACAGCTATTTTATTCCAAAACTATTAAGACTATACATGTGAAACTTGGTAAGTAGATGTATTCTATGAAACGCTTTCCGATATTGAGAAAAAAATTAAAAATCATTTAAAATAAAGGAACATACTACTACCCCATACATGGAACTAAAACTGAAAATATATTTTTTTTTTCATGAAACCTATGCGTGTGTGGTATTTATAGACAGGTCTTTAAAAATGACATGGGGGTTTCTGAAACCACTTTTTCATAAAGTCAATCGTTTAAAAGATATAAGCTTCCAAAGTGGTCAAATGTGTATCCCTCCCTCTAACTTCTATAATAGTGGAGTGAAAAATCTAAAAAAAATATGTATCTGTAGATCTTAATGTAAACTTTCAACCAAAATTGGTTTGAATGACATCGAGTTAACAGTTTTTGAGATACGGCATATTTTCTAAAACCGCAAATATAACTTTGTAATTCATACAAACACTATGAAAAACAAAGTTATCTAGCGTAGTTGTAAAAAATGTAAATAAGCTAGTTTTAAGAAATTTGTAAGGTTTTTTTCGTCAAATAAACATACATATTATATTATATTATTATAGTTACACACGGAACCCTTCATGCGCGAGTCTGACTCGCACTTGGCCAATTTTTTACATTTGAAACCACATAGTTTAATCCGGGGATAGCCCCAGGGTCCCAGGATTCAGCATCAAGAATCACGTAATCCCGGGATTGAAAAACATGCTCGGGATTGTATTCTCTAGTTGCAACTAAGAAAGGATTTCTATCGAAATTCTATTTTAGTTGCCAAATGTGTCGAAAAAAAATAGAATTAATAAATTGTAAAGAACCAGATAGATAGCCCTACAGACCTCAGTCTGAACGATAATTCTGTAAGCAGTTTTATGTCGATAGGAGCCGGGTTTTCTGGTTTAGAACAAGTTTCAGCTTCCTTTGACATTCCCTCTATGTCCGACAAATTATACGCCAAGTGCCATAACAAGGTCTGTCTACTACGGGAATTAGCCAAAGAAAAATTGGCCAAGTGCGAGTCAGACTTGCCCATGAAGGGTTCCGTAGTAACTATAATAATATAATATGTATAACTACTACAACTACTAGTCTGTCTGTCTGTCCATCCGTCCGTCCGTATGTTACAGCCATTTTATTCCGAAACTATTAGGACTATACATATAAAACTTGGTAGATTGATGTATTCTGTGAACCGCTTTCCGATTTTAAGAAAAAATTAAAATATATTTAAATTAAAATAAAAAATATTTTCATGAAACCTATGCATGTGTGGTATCTATATACAGGTCTTTAAAATGAGATTGAGGTTTCTAAAACCACTTTTTCATAAAATTAATCGTTTAAAAGATATACGCTTCCAAAATGGTAAAATGTGTGCCCCCCTCTAATTTCTATAATAATGGAGTGAAAAATATAAATATATATATACAACGTGTAACGGAAACCCCATATCTAACCAAAAGGGCTGAAGACAACATTTGGTATGGAGTCTCTATGCACAGTTTCAGCACAAAATAACTGACTTAAAGAATTGATACCAAATTATTGTTTTCACATATTTTTTGAATACCAATCATAACAAACGTGTCACAGCACTACGAGGGTCAATAACTTTCCACGTCACTTGCCAATAACGCGATAATTCTTTTCGTTCTTCTTAATTTGAAAAATTCGGTCTCTGGTATCAGTGTACTGGAATTTGTAATAAGTTCTACACATGTAGACTTAGGATTACAAAACCCTTGCCATATCGTTTGTTATCATCCAAAGAAGCCATGCACTTGGTATGTATATACCCTTTAAATTACACGTTATATATATATATATATATATACATCTCTATAGATCTTAATGTTAACTTTCAATCAAAATTGGTTTTAAAGAGATCGAGTCAGCAGTTTTTGAGATACAGCATATTTTCTAAAACCGCAAATATAACTTTGTAATTCATACAAATACTATGAAAAACAAAGTTATTTGGCGTAGTTGCAAAAAATGTAAATAAGCTAGTTTTAAGAAATTTGTAAGTTTTAGTTTTTTGTCAAGTTAATATACATATTATATTATATTATTATAGTTACTACGGAACCCTTCATGGGCGAGTCTGACTCGCACTTGGCCAATTTTTGTAAAATGTTATAATAAGCAATAAAACATTAGATTTATAGATTTCTTTTATTTTCTTTTAAATTAAGTTACACTTGATACATATATTGTTATGAAATAAATTACGCTTATATTTTCTGCGAAGTAAGTTCGCTAGACAGCATTAATGAAAAAATGTTTTTTTGGTATGGCCTCACGTATATATAATAAAGTACCGAATGTTATTAAATATATGACAGTACATCAGAATTTAAACGAGCACTAAATGAAATTTTAATAAACAAAATTTATTTCAGTCTGGTTTTATTATGACATTACATAATTATATTTTTTAATATTTCATACTGGTTTTATTATTCAAATAAGTACTGCATACCCATCTACCCTAACTTGCTACTTACCCAGTTTCGAAGCGTCAATAGCCTAATGGATAAGGTGTCGGACTTGTGATCGAGAGGTCACGGGTTCGAACCCCACCCGTTACACTATTGACGTGAACCCACTCCAGACACAAGCATATTTAGCTTAGTTGGAGGGGTTAACAAGATTGCTAGTAATGTGAAATGTACCCACATAGCTAGTATAAGTAAAAAAAAAATCTGAGGAGTTTAATATATAAAATCAAAGTTTTATTGCAATAGGATGAATAGTGAGGGAACGGATAATGTATTACTACAGTAAAAACAAACGTTAATTTTTATATAATAGGTATAATTTATTTAATTTATTTTTGTGATTTATTTACGTACCTACTTGCTTCATTTAGATCCATCCAGCCGTTTGAGCGTGAAGAAGTAACAAACATGCAAACAGACACATTCATTCACAAACTTTCGCCTTTATAATATTAGTGTGATAAATAAAACCATCTAAATAATTAATATTCGTTTTTCAAGTTTATTCAACATAACGACAAAAAATTAAAAAATGCAAAGTTAGCAAACTTCGTCGTGCAACGGCAAGCGGGCCTCGAGCGAACTTGTCATTGTGTGTGTGACAACGCACACGACTAGCCCGCTGCAGTAAATACCTATTTTCCGCGCGTCTCGTAGGCTCGACACCCTCTTAAAAGGATTACAATTTTATCCTTAGCAAGGACCGGACTATCGGCTGCGCTGCTGATCTCCTCTCCTTTTAGGACTAGCGTAATGATTGATGCGTTGCGGATTTACGTTAATGTAATTAATGAGCCCATTTGACATGGGTTCTCTTTTCCCCTTATTTTAAACTTAAAAGTATCCAATGTGAAAATGGTGGTCACATTGCTTTTTATTTTTGATGGAAAAAAATATAAATGAGAAAAACTGAATTAGATACCAAGTCATAGAACGTTTACTTGTTAACAATATTATAAATGCGAAAGTTTGTGAGGATGTATGTAGGTATACCTAGATGTATGGATGTTTGTCACTTTTTCACGCAAAACTACTGAACGGACCTGAATGAAATTTGGTCAGTAGGTAGTTGACGTCCTACAAGATGAAAGTGGTAGACTATGTGTTATTTCAATAACACACAGGTTACCATCTGTATCGCGGAATTCCCACAGGATTGGGGGTTTACGCGGAAAAATCCTCCCACGCGAATGCGTTCAGAAGCTAGTCGTAAACTATGTTAAGTTTTTTTAATGAATTCGCAGTCTTTAAAATTGTACATCATCAAATTCCACACCATTCTTTGTTTTAAATGCTTAGTCATTCTGTCATTCATAATTGGACGTAGTTACGCAAAAAGGATCCAATCCACACTTTTTCCGAAATTTAGTTATATTGATATCTTTATTAATATCACCCTGAAGATGTGTTTGGTATATATAACTCAATTTCGGAAAAAGTGTGAATTGGATCCTTTTTAACCGACTTCTGAAAAAGGAGGAGGTTCTCAATTCAGATGTTTTTTTTATGTTTGTTCGGGCATAGCTCCGTCACTTGCCAACCGATTTGAAATATTCTTTTTTGTTGGAAAGGGTATACTTTCCAAATAGTCCCATGAAAATTTTATCGAAATCGGGCAAGCACTTCAAAAAAAGGAGCAGGCTCTCAGTTCGTCTTGAACTCTGATGATGGAATCATGGAGAAATCGAGGGAACTCTTTAAATATTATAGGCACACCTATAGCGTTTTGATTCAGATATTTCTTACAGTAACTTGTGCAGTTGCTCTCGAAAAGCACCATTTGGGGAAGTGGAACTCAAGATGAAGACCACAGATAGCCACCAAAACTACTCAATAATAAGTATTTTGTGGATTGCGATTCGATTACTTGAATATGGATGTTAAGCACTTTATGCTCGTCACAATGCACATGGTGAAGTAGAGCTGATGGTGAAATACCAGAACTCCTCAAAAAATAACGGCTCTGCATTGGAAAAAGCAATATTTTGTAAAATGTTATAAGTAGTTGACATTTTGGCTTTTATAACTAGATTAATTTCAAATTGACACACTAAAAAGCGCAAAAATAAAAACTTTTTGCAAAAAAATAAAACCTACTTCCATATCAAAACACTACAAAGCCAAAAATAATTTTAAATTTTGGAAGGCGGTGTGAAAAAAAGAAAATACAAAACCAATAACACCGACCCGTAGTCGGTGTTAAAATTTAACTACAAAACCAAAAATAATTTAAATTAAAATGATTTTTGGTTTTGTAGTGTTTTGATATGGAAGTCGGTTTTATTTTTTTTCAAAAATGTTTTTTTGCGTAACTACGTTCAATTATCCCTGTAAATTTATTTCTTTGCAACCATGCCGAAATTCACCAGAATTTCATTAAGATACATTATATATGAAAATTACTGTTTCATAAAACTCATCAAAATCATCGGCTACCCAATCACGCTGAGGTTTCTTTAAAAACATTCAATATTATGTACAAAATCCGCTACCACACTGTTTTATTATATCGTCGGACAGTAATTATCTTTAAACATTCTTTGTTTCAAAACAAAATTACCGAGAAGCCTTGTACACGCGACTGGGGAGCATCTAAAGACATTTTAATTTGATAAACTATAAAGAAATCGCAAGTACCTACATCATTAGCAGGCACGTGTCTCTAAAAAACAGGAAAGGTGGTCGTTAAAATTTCTGCATGGGTCAACGGGAAGGTTAGGTATATGAGGGGACAAATTCGGTGATCCATGGACATCATTATCGTGACTACATTGTACCGTTCCTACATGATATCTTACCCAACAATATCCAAGGCTGAATAGTGAAAAAAAAAAAGAAAATCCACATACGAGTTTATCGCCGAGATTCAGAATTCAATATTTTTTGTTGTCTCCTGTGAATTGTGAATAAGTGACAGATTTATTTGGTACTAAAATGAAAGCTCAATATATTTATTTTGTATTCTGTAGATCTTTTTGAGAATTCAGTAGAAATCAAATAGGTTTTCTCGACTATCAATATTCACAATACCTAGGTACTTGAGTATTGGAAAGGCACAAACACTAAGATAATAGAACAAGTACTTACATACCTGTAATTGTTGCTCAACGCTCAAACGATATTTGAGAGAAAAGTATTTTTCAACAAAAATGTAAAGTAAACTGTCATCACACGTCTATAAATCAAATTACGATGCCCAATAGAATTTTCATTCCAAGATATTTTTATTTATGTCAACGTTAGGACATTAAAGTTTTTCCCGCGTAAATCCCGATCCCGTGGGAATTCCTGGATAAAAAGCCTATGCCTATGTCAACTATCTACCGTTTAGTACTTTTTGTGTGAGCAGCAAGAGCAACAAACATACATACATCCTCACAAACTTTCGCATTTATAATATTAGTAGGATAGAATTTGACAACAGAAGTACAACTTCATCTTAACCCAACCTTTCCCCTCAGATCATTAAACTTGAAAACATAAAATACGAAGAACAATAATAAACAATCACGAAAATAACGATATTAATAGAACCAAGGAAACCCTCACTTACGACGCGATTTACTAAACGATCAAATGTTAAAAACTGTGATCAAGTAAATGGTCCAAAACGTTCATCGATTTAGCCGGAAAGCGGTTATTTCGTTGTCCATTTCTTCATGGACGGGAAAAAATATTCATTTGGGACATCCACCAGGCATATGGAGCGAAAATACTATCATTATACCCAAAAGTCTTCGTGAACCGTCCAAAGTATTTAATTATTTTTATTACAGAATATTTTGGGTTTTAAGAAGATCCTTTATTACTTTACGGTCTAAGATTGGGTAGGTAGACACTTTAATCTTGTAACGTTCTTTTGTTTTGGATAACTCACTATTATAGGTAATTTGCTTGAAATAATGTTCAACAAGGAATTATAATGGATGTGCTAAGTAAGAGTCAGTGTCAAGTACCTACACTTCTGGAATTTTACTTCGCAAACTATGTTAACAGGAATTTATTTTGCTGTGCTGTAACTAACTAGCTGTTAAGTATTCCAACCTATCAAATAAAAAAAAAAACGTCAAAACACTGAATCATTTTTTGGACCATTGTAACATACATTGAATAAGTACCCTTAACGTCTTTTAAAATGAAATACTGGTCTGATTGATATTTAATAGGCGACTGTTTGGCGTCGTGCGAACACCTTGACCGCCACGATAATTTGATCTAATAAAAAATTAAAACCATTTTGAAAACATCATAATGTTAACAACAGCATAATTGCTTAATGGCGACCCTAAATTGTGATTCCATATTATTTATTCATGAACCAACCACCGCCGATCTTCACATGCGATCGAGCGTTTGCACCGAGCCCCGAAATTATCATTCCCATTATGTCATCAACCGTTTTATGAAACTAAATTCTTTTAATACAAATTAAGTATCTTTTTATAATGGGCCATAGTTGCGTACACCCACGAATAAGTATAATAATATCCGTTAAACAATCCGTTCAACTGAGTATGTAGTTTATTAAAACCTTAGTCATACTATACTTAATTTTAGGTTAAGAATGGTGCATGTCGATTTCATGAATGAGGCATCAGGCATCACCTAAGCGCGTTTTGATTACGGTAATCATATAGAAGGATGTATTTAGCAAAATAATTTTGGATTATTATTTTGATGCGCGATTTCCAGAATCGATATGAATCACAACGTGGTCATAATAATGCTAATGAGGATCATTTACTCGGGCTAATTTTTATAATTAGGGTACGGAATTCGATGAGGTACAGAAGACAAAAACCTTTTTGTTGGTGGACATGAGGATAATATCAAATGATTTATTAATCACTGCTGAGACACAAAGGCGCAAAATCCGGCGTAAACTTGCCAGTTCATTTTTGAAGTATATTAGTTACTAGAATTTGTGCGGGGATTTGCTCCCATGGAATTTATCACGATGAAAACATAACCCTCCATCTTTTGCAGTCAGGTGAAAAGTAACCTATAACCTTCCCCAAGCTTCGAGCTACTTGCATACTACATACCTTCGAAGAAAGAATCAAATAAAATTTTCGGCTTTATAATATTAGTACTTATAAGTAAGTAATATAGTATTTTGAATAAACATTTTTTTTTATTAGGTATAGATTACTAGCTGTGTCCAGGGCTTCGTTCGAGTGGGAGCTGCTTTCCGCGTAAGTCCCGATCTTATAAGAATTCCGGAATAAAAAGTCTTATTCGAGTAGGTAACCTAAGCGTTATTTAAGATTTCAGAAATATTTACCTATACCAAATTTCACTCAGTACCGTACAGCCGTCTTGGTGTGATTGAGTAACAAACATTCAAATATCCATCTAAACTTTCGTATTTATAATATTAGTAAAATAACACTTTATTGCACATCTCGTAAGTGGAAGAGAATAATCATTGTATATAATATTTGTTATTATATTATTGCATCTCCGTGTCCACTTAGTTTAGGTTTCAAATATTAGGTACTATCAAGTACTTTATATATATAAAATCTAACTTAACCCGCAATCATTTACAAACAAATCTGAGGTTTGTTGTCAAAGAACCCTATTCTGCCTTAAACTCGCCTTTTTATATCAGTTGTGTCGCTGCAATTTTTAAACAAGTGAACAATAGGCGGTATAATCACAGTTCTATCTGTTTTCTAAAACAACATATGGATGAACCAAACGAAAGGTGATTTATTCAGGGCTTAGGGAGTTAAAGATGCTCCAAAGTAGTTCAGTTTATCTCCAAATGATACCGTGTTTCGATTGCTCAGGGTTGTCTTTGAAGTCGATTTTAATTTCAAAAGATAAAATAATTATGAAAAAAAAATTAAACACCTTCTGAGCAATCGAAACACGCTATCATTTGAAGATAAACTGAACTACTTTGGAGCATCTTTAACATTGATTTATATCCTTTCGGTGTTATCATTTGCAAGGTGTTCAACCTACGAATAAGATTAATGTATTTTTAATGTTAATATCTTATTACGCAAAACATTAGCTCATAGATCAATTTGAATATTTTGAATTACGAACATAAGGTTTTCTTTTGATAAAACAATGTAAATATAATTTAAGAATTGGGAACCTCAAACTGGAATTGAATAGCAGACCTATTGGATCGAATTCTCACCATCGTTAAGCAATATCACTTTCAATTAAAAAGCAATTTTGTTAAAAATACAGCGTCACACGGCACAAGGGTTAGAATACACACTCGAAACAGTGCTTAAACTTAACGGTGAGACAAAAGATAGTAATTTTAAAGTCAAACGTTTGGGAACCCATCAGGTTCGACAGCACGATCGTTGGCCCGTAAAATTAAATGCTAATACAAATGATTATATTCAAACTAGAATGTGCCTAACAACATTATAATAAGAGACCTCGGGAAATGAGATCGCTCGTAGCGATGACTAATTTGAGTAATTCGTGAATAGATCTCGATATTTTTTTGCTCATTGCCCAATTTTAAACACGGAACTCGCATTGTATGTAATTTAGAAACGTAACGTCAGTAAATAAACCGCCTTTTTGATGTTTTGTTTTAATTACGAAGGTATTGAAAGCTTGATTATCACACCGTTGAAATATTAATAATTATCATGGCGGGCTTTTGTGTTTGTTTATTTTGTATCGCGGGAGCTGATGTCTTGTTATTTATAAGGATAATTGTTTTGAGTTCAACAGAACATAATTTGGGTGTTGGTCGTTTTCCATCGCTTTGTTAATGTGTCCTGTTATTGTGATGATTATCTCTTAAATGACATCATTAGTGTCTGCGGGAAGCCAGTTACCAGGCGAATAAAGATGGATGTGACTTTAAAACGGTAATAAAATCAATAAGTTTGATTCCATTAAATATATAAAGCACCTCACAGACTGTCGCTTTAGTTGACACTTTGTTCCGAGTTTTTAAAGGTTTCCATTGTCAGTTGCTAGTTGAAGATACAAGTAAGTTAGTGATGGGTAACATCATGAGAAAGCCGACATTTTCGAGGACCAGAAAAGCTAGCATTTCTAGTACGCCACATCCACCACGTGGACCCACACTGGACCCACGTGAGGAATTAAGGCCCACTCTTTCACATATAAATGAGACCTGTAAGATATGCATCTTACTAGCCTATATGGATAGGCTAGTTAAAGTGTACTTCTATAGTAAAAGATTGTCTTACGGTTACTGCTATTGTAATTGAACAAGACTGGTAAATATGGGCAGGAAAGGAATAAAGTTTTTGAAAATGTCTGCAACATTTTCAAAAACTTACCTGTTGCAAGCAATTGACAAAAGTTGCTAGTTGCTGAGATTTAAAATTGTGTTTGTATCCGAGTTCAATTACCGAAAATGGTTTTATATTTCAGAAACACGCTACTATAATTTGTTATGTGAGCAAAGTTTCTGTACATCATATGAAAATCGTTAAGCCTGCAATACATGTTGCCCGAGCGTTGTCGAGTAAAGGCCAATACCAACGTGTAGACGGTATATTTACCTTGTCTTGCTATCCCTCAGTGTCACTTGCCTAGTTGGCCGAGTGGAGGCCAGCGCCAACGTGTATAGAGCTCATTTGGTATAACTTGTCTTCGCTCGCCGTTGCTCGTGATCACTTGCCTGACTTCGGATCGGTGTCGGTTTTTGGTCACAAATCAAAGGCGCTCGCCTGCGCTTGGCCAACGTGTGGCAGCTCTACAGACCCTCTTCTACATTGGTCGTCTGCATTGGCGTTCGACGAACTTGTCGAGCGTGTGGACATTATTTCTTGCCTTGTACCTATTTGTCAACGCTCGCGTTGTCCCATGCTCGGCCAACATGTATTGTAGGCTTTAGAAAGAACAACGCTCCAACATTGACCGTGTTATAACAAGATACCGCGGCCCCGGAACGTAAGGGTAACTGAAGAAACAGGCTGGGTTTTTAGTCAGTAGAAGTCTTATAGTTCTTTCATTCTTTACCAGTCACTATCAAGTATGTATTATTTATTTATTTTTGTAATAAGGTTAGGCAACAATTATTACATTCGATGCTGTTGTATCACAATTAACAGAAAACATTAAACATGCGCGAGTATAATAGTTATTTGGGTCATACACAAAAAACGAAAAAGTGGTTCATGTTGCTTAAAAGCAGTATTTACATGTTATGGCAGCATTAAATAGATTTAATAGTTATTTCATCTTAAAAACTTATCATGTTTCAGAAAAAGTCGCAAATTACTGAAATATACTTAATTTATTTGCCTTTTCAATCTGGAAAATTCTCCTTCTGTAGACTGTTCGGATGCCAAGTAGTTGAGTTTAAGTTACGGTTAAAAATATACACATACTTTCTATACTTTTGTTTTGTTTCATTACACCAGTTATATCATCGAACATCTACAACATAATCTATTAAAAAAATATAATTCAGAATTTTGAAATAAAACACATAAACATGTTGTTCAGAGATTTTAGGTCTACTACTGTAGACGCATAAAATAAGGCAAAATTTACCAACGATGAACACATCGTTATTATTTTATGTTATGTGTTGGTGGCACTGTATTCTCTGTCAATTACTCGGTTGTGATTTTGCGTAAAGTGCGTGTGAAGGGAAAACCCCCAATTTTATTCCGTTACATAAGTTTTTGGTTGAGATCTGTGTTTCTTTCCTGTGAGTGTAATTGTTACATAGGAATTAAGTATGTTGGCAGCACTAGAAAGACAACCGGGCGAGAGGATCTTTGGAAAATGGCGTCGGTGCGCGTCCGGCTGTCTTTCTAGTGTTGCCAACATACTCAATTAATGTGTAGTTTCCTGTGTAATGATACCTGCAAGGCCGTATGGGCGCGGTATGCTAATAACACATTGCTTAAATTCTAACCTCATAATCTAGAATGCCATCTTTAATTTATGAAAATTAGTCTTTTGTGTAGACATATGCTGTAGACTGAGAGTCTACAGAAGAGAGCTATGTCAACAGAAGTAATAAGCAATGGATGTTCACTACATTTGGAAAAAAACAGTTGTGTTACTCGCTTTTTAAACTAGTTAGGTTCTTAATTAGATTGTATTTTTAAACTTCTATATAATTATTTTATAATTAATTTTGCTCACTTTCTGTTTGCTTATTAATTTTAGGAATACAGAGCTTGAAAAGCAGCTTGTCATTTATTTTTCACTGTGTTGCTTGCAGCATATGATGGTTGGGGTATTAACTTTCAATTATCACGTGCCAAAGTGCCACGTTCTAAAGTAGAAAAAAGAAGAACGTGCTTATAGACCAATCAAAACGATGAAGACCCAAAAGATAAGAAAAGGAATCTATGACTTTTTACTTCAAGGTGAACATGGCAGACTGGCGTCTGGAAAAAAAACACAATCACAACAAGAAAGATCAAGAAATAAATAACACACTTTTAAATTTGCATAAGACTGGTATGCCTATTTCCTATGAAATCTAGAACCATAGCTGCTCCTTATTCATCCTTGTACAATTTGTAATCTGATTGCCCAGAAAGATCAAGATCACCAGACTCCTCATCTGAGTATACAGGGGGTCGCGGATACGCATGCTTATTGACGACTCTCCTATGGCTCTGAGCAAAGCAGGAGGGTATATCAGACTTTTACTGCCTAAAACCCATCCGTGTTCCATCATTTGCCCTTCGTGTTCCTAGGCCACGGTAACTCTTTCGAACAATTCCGCAACCTCGGCAGACAACGGCCCCCTTGTGGGCCCGACAATTTTGCGGCTTGGCTTTTTTGTACTGAATTGGTAAAGATTTTTGATTGTGATTTTTTAGAGGTTGAAGAGAACTCCATTTTAACAATTTTTTCCATTGTTTCTTGATTCATTCATTTAGTCTTGATCTTGTTGATATGATAATTAAGGCCAATTTTTGTTCTCGTTTGTAGACAACACAATCTCTTCTGTAGAAGTAAAAAACAAAAAAGCGAATTATGCTTAAAATATTCAAGACTGATCTCTAGTGATATTTTTTAAGAATATAAATATCAAACTTTAAATAAAAATAAAGTTAAAAAAAATCGGAGTTATTCATTTTAAATTTCTATTTTTTTAATATTCTCTGTTTGTGTATGACCCATTTATAGACTAAGATTATATGTATAGTATAAAGTTAGTATATTTAGAATACATTGGCTTCTGTCCGCGTAAATCCTATCTGCCTAGAGAAGTCTGGTAGTAATTTTCCACCCGAAATAATGGTGGCCTTGTATAACCACTTAAGCACTGAAAAAATTCATTCAATGTAACGACGATAAGTGCGCCATTGTGGTATTCAATTAGTTATTTTTAAACTTTACCCCACACTAGGAATTTTTACTGTATCGTGAATGCATTTTATAAACACTCATACCTGATGCAACTACTCAAACATTTTTCCAATGCGGGAATTGAACCCAAAACACGCAGCACAGCAGCCAATCACTCAACAGCTGCGTCAACCGTGTCACCAAAATTACTTCAATTCATAGAAGAAAACAGACTCTACCAAAGTAATAAAACTCGTTATGTATCTACGTTTTGCGCGAATATGAAGATGTAAACTTAATTAAGAACTAAGTAGGATAAAACAGATATCTTTGGGTACTTAAGACAATCTAAACGAAGAGTCAACGTGTTTATCGATGTGGGTAAAAGTTTTAATGAATACTTTGCTCGAGGTAATTCATTGTGTGCGGCAGACGTTTATATTATTAAGTACAGTTTTAACTTGATAATGAAAATACACATCTTACTTATTTCGTCTTCAGGTGGCACGCATAGAAGGTGATTAATTTCGATTTTGAATTGTTGTTTGAATTTTTAAAGTAAATTTAAGGGCGTTCCCAATATGTCGTGACGATAGATTGTCGTGTCGTTTTAAGCATCGTAGCATGTGTAGGTATTTAGATGGCGGGCTCTATAGTGGTCTTTTAAGAGGTAAATGGACCCGTTCAAAGTGTTGATGGTGATCACCGCGGTGGTTTTAGTGAGGTAGAAATCCCACACTCCCTGTTATTTTTCCCCAAAGTTCAGGCACCTTTTGAAGGAACGAAAACAAAAAAAAAAAGAATGTATTTAAATGGAGGTGTTTACCTATGGTATGACACAATCAACTGTTGCTCACGACTTTTTATTGCAGTGATAGATCCTCAGGATAGAAACAGCTAAAGACGTCAGTCATCTAACGAAAAATTAATTTTCAGGATATAAGTAGAGAAAAATCACTTAATACTTTTTCGTACTCATATTTCTCTACCAGGCAGAGATGTTTTAATACCATACTAAAAACCAATACGGCTTTTGAAGCCAACATGCTCGTTAAGTACGACACTTGAACTCCATAAAGGCTATATCAGACTCCAAGTAAAACAACTTGTTAGCCCATCGCTTTTAAGTGCTATAGAACTCCATTTTCCCCAGTTAGCTTGAGAGCAGCATCAACTTAATATACTAGGTCCGTCTATGTGCTTGTCGGAGCCAGGTTGAAGCCACACTGAACTTTTGGTTTGTGAAACGGCGTTGTTACAGCTAATAATGGAAAGTGTCTTGTTTAGCAAAGAGTTTATCCAAATAAATATTGAACTGAATGAAAATTTAAATGAAGCCATTTTTTTTTATGTCGAATGATCCGGCCCTTGACCTCGATCACACCTGATGGTAAGTGTAAGATGAGGTCTACGATCGAACGAGCGAGCCCAGAAAATGCCTATTCACTCTTGCTTTAAAGGCTGACGGGTCATATGTGGCAGGGAACACAGAAGCCGGCAGAGAGTTCCACACCTTGGCTGTGCGCACAAATATAAGTTTCCAACGACCATAATATAATAATAATGGGTAATGTATTTGTTTTGTAATGTATGTAATTCTAAGAGTCATTGTTATTCGATTTTTTTAATATGTTGTTGTGAGTGCGTGATGTCACAACTTTCATGGTCAACTGTCGATAAATAAAAAAAATATTTTTAATATATTTTAATAAATTTTATTAATAAATAGTTTTTTTATTTAAAGTGTTGTACTCAGGGTTGGGCAGTATTTGAATTACTTGTAATTAAAATACGTAAATGAAATACAAATACGTATTTGGTATTTGTATTTCAATTACTTCTTTAAAATGTAATTTGTAATTCGTATTTCAAATACCTGACGCCGAGGTATTTTGTAATTAGTATTTCAAATACTTGGGGCTTCAATATACATTTTAACATTAAAATACATTTAATTTTCATTCATTCAGCGATCGTGAGTGTGAGAGCGAGGCGAGACCGCGAGAGTGTAATGATGGTAAAGCAGCCACAAAACGCCAAAAATGGACTTACGTCAAATTGTCAATGTCAAGCTAAGATGTCAATTTGTCAAGTCATAACGGTTTGTTTTAGTTTTTTCCAAACACGGAATAAATAAAGCTTCTGTTCTGTGTAGAACGAACGAAAATGGTTCAAACAATTTAACACAAGTTTGTGCTCATCAGGACCTGTAGAAAATTTGTTTTTTTAGCAGGTTTTATTCATTCTCCAACAGGAGGCTGTTTGTCTGACAGTACATTTAAAAATTTAGTGTTCATGAAAGGATACTCTGGTTTTACTGATTAATTCATGTTGTTTTCCTCTACTTTTCAGCCCGTGCTGGGCCTCAAGTCTGCTATTGCAATAGTGCCACAATGGTCTATCATTGATTTCCTAATTGTCGATCGATGCCATTGTCATTTTGCTAAAAGATCGTAATCTGTTAAATTCATAATGGTCTCCTAGTAGAATAGGGTAGTTTCCTAAAATATTTTATTTAGTCCTTCACGTAGTTTAACAAAAAACATTGGACACGTATTTTTTATTTTTTCACGTAATTTAAAAATTAAGACGATACAGTGAGTTGAAATTTCGCGTGACGTCACACCTCGGTATAATTCTTAGCAATGTGTGACGTCAGCAGCCCCCTCTTCTGTACTTTGAAGCTTTCCATCTTTTTGAATTTTTCTTGACTTGAAAAAGCAAAAAATATGTGACCAATATTTTTTGAAAATCTACCTAAGTCCATTAGGTCATAAAATAATTATTTTGTAACACAGGAAACTACCCTATTGTGTTATAAATTGACATAGTTGTATTGCCATTATTATAAAACCTGTTAATAGAAATGTAGTAAAACTATACAATTCAATAATATTTTAGCTGTCAAAGTCAAATTTGACATTACTGCTTACTGACGTTTCATCTGTTTTTTATTTTTAGCGGCCGGTGTTTTGATTTATTTTGATTTATGTGTTTTAAATTATCTTAAATAGATAAGCCTATATTTATTACAATACAAAATGGTGCTAATTGACCAAATTTCGGTTGGAACTGTAAAAAGGTTCCCGCCCACGTCAGACTTTTTGTAGGACAGATAATCGGGCCGATTTTTCCTCCGATTCTCAGGACCGATTTTGTGGTCGACTCAACGCCTACGTCCGTCACTTTGTCTGTGGTTATCGAGGGAGCAGCACGTCATGGACAGAGAGAATCTCATGAATATAAGGAGGAAGGTGGATTTACAGAGGAAATGATAAATGATAATGATAAATGATGAACACTCTGATGAATACTTGACCGAGGCTCTTTAACATTTATGTCAACCATCTAATTGAGGAGCTCAGCAGCATGTATGTCGGATGGCCATATTGATGAGGTATGTGTTAATAATCTAAGCTATGCTGATGATATGGTGCTGCTGAGCCCCTCAATTGGTGGCTTGAGGCAATTGTTAAAGGTGTGTGAAAGTTATGCTGCAGAACACGGCCTGAAGTATAATGAAAGTAAGAGTGAGTTCATGATGTTTAAATGCAATAATAAGGATCCCAGCTATATACCACCCTTACTAAATGGTGTACCACTGGGCCTTGTTTCGAAATTTAAATATCTTGGGACATATAGTTACTGAGAATTTATGTGATGATTTGGATATAGAAAGGGAGCGCAGGGCATTGACTGTCGGTGAGTAGTGTGCGTTTTACGCTACATTACCGAACGTTCCATTTTTCACCGATAATCGGATCGGTCGGGATGCGCCGATTTTATTTCTGACCAACTTTTTGTAGGATGTGTGCGTTGCATTATTACTATCAGTGTGTTCTATTTTTCTCCTACAAAAAATCGGTCACCAATTATCAGACGTGGGCGGGCAGCCTTAGTCAGTCATTCATTTGTCATTGTGTACGAGATTACCATTCTAAGCCATTTCTTTCAATGGAGTGTCAGTTGTTGAACATTATAATAATAGATTACCAAACTTGTCAAAATCTACAAATAAAACATTAGCCAAGTGCGAGTCAGACTCGCCCATGAAGGGTTCCGTAGTGACTATAATAATATAATAATTATAATTACCTTACAACCTTACAATTTTCTTAAAAGTAGCTTATTTACATTTTTTACAACTACGCCAAATAACTTTATTTTTCATAGTGTTTGTATGAATTACTAAGTTATACAGGGAGTCCGCCGGCAGATTTTACACTTTGAACAGAGCTCACGGCGACTAGCAAAGCGTCAGCGGGGGAAGCGGGGTATCATTCGGCGCGGGAGTGTTGCAGGTTGTTTAGTAGCCATGAGTCAGTGGACGGGAGCGCACCGCGCTTTTGCGGTTGAGGCGTATTTCGCGAACAATAATTCGATCAATGTGGCGAGGCGTCGGTTTTGTTCTCACTTCGATATCCGACGAGTAAAGGATGGTCCGTGAAACCAATTGATATGGTACAGAAGTTTAGAGGAACTGGATCAGTCAGAAATGAGCCTCGGCCTGGACCTTCAACGTCTGTTACTACTCCTGAAAACGCAGAACTTGTGAGACGGGAAATTATGACAAATCCGCGTAAGTCTGTTCGAAAGATTGCAGCATCAACGGGTTTGAAAAAGACATCAGTTCACAAAATTATTAAAAAAAAAATTGAAGTTCCATCCATACAAGCTCCAAATCATCCAACAATTGAAAGAAGATGATTTAATAAAAAGGCAGAATTATGCTAGAGTCGTTCTGGAACGATTTTCTACACCTACGCGGTTATGTAACAATTTTTTTAGTGACGAGGCGCATTTTCACATCGGAGGGTACGTTAATAAACAGAATATGCGTAATTGGAGTGCGAGCAATCCAAAAGAAATCCATGAAAAGCTCTCTCCACAGCCCGAAGACCACAGTTTGGTGCGCCATTTCTGGAAATGGCTTAATTGGACCTTATTTTTACGACAGAGGTGAAACCGTTAACGCATATACTATATACTGCGCGATGCTGGACAACTTTTTTATACCGGAGCTGCACTGTCATGCTAGCTACAATAACAGAACCCACTTTCAGCAGGATGGGGCTACGGCACACACCTCCAGGGACTCAATGACTAAACTCAGACCACTTTTTCCTGGAAAATTGATAAGTCGCTTTGGCGACATAGCCTGGCCCCCTAGATCACCTGATCTGACTCCTTTCGACTTTTTCCTGTGGGGATACCTCAAATGTCGTGTCTACAGCAATTCGCCATCAACGATAAAGGCCCTGCAAGAAAATATCCGACGCGAGATTGCGGCTATCAGTCCAGAACTTTGCAAGAGAGTTTTCGCCAACATGAAAGAAAGATTGGAAGAATGTTTGCGGCTAGAAGG
The DNA here is from genome assembly GCA_943138885.2 of Tholera decimalis. NCBI lineage: Eukaryota > Metazoa > Arthropoda > Insecta > Lepidoptera > Noctuidae > Tholera > Tholera decimalis. The sequence continues at coordinate 31,256,764 of OW964563.2, read as the reverse complement.
ACGCCATTTGAGTGGAGTGATTTTTAAAACCTAAAATCAGCAATTATTTTGTAAGATGATAAATAAATAACTTTGTCTTTCTTTATATTTTTGATTCATTTTGTTTTTTTAAGTATAAAATCTGCCGGCGAACATCTGTATTTGCGGTTTTATAAAATATGCTGTATCTCAAAAATTGTTGACCCGATCTCGTTCAAACCAATTTTAGTTGAAAGTTTACATTAAGATCTACAGACATATATTTTTTTTAGATTTTTCACTCCATTATTATAGAAGTTAAAGGGGGGAGGGAAACATTTTACCACTTTGGAAGCTTATATCTTTTAAACGATTGACTTTATGAAAAAATGGTTTTAGAAACCTCTATGTCATTTTTAAAGACCTGTCTACTATATACTACACACGCATAGGTTTCATGAAAAAAGAATATTTTCAAGGTTCCGTTTTTTGCCATTCGGCTACGGAACCATAAAAATCAATGATCCACCATTCCGACACCATTGCAATAGCAGACTCGGCCCCTGGTCTAGATTACTTATTTTGTATTTTGTAATTTGTATTTCAATTAAAAATAGCTAAAATAATGTATTTTGTATTTTATATTTCAAATACCTTACTTAAAGATATTTTGTATTTCGTATTTTAATTACTTGCGATATATTATTTTGTAATTTGTATTTCAATTAAAGCAAAGCATGTATTTTGCCCAGCCCTGGTTGTACTTTAAACAAAAAAGAAATATTTCAAGAAATCATTACATGTAGCGGACACCTATATTTTTATTGAGTTATTAAGTGACATGTCTGCCGGTCTCTCGTTGGTTGAGTGATTGCAAGCGCGACTGCTAAGCATGAGGTCTCAGGATCTATTCCCAGTTCGGGCAAAAACTGCTATTGGGTTTTTCTGTAAGGAATTTCTCGTAGTATCTCGGAAGTACGACAGTTGGCGGTGTGATACCCCTGTGCCTAGGTAAGCACATTAGGTAAGCCATTCGTCCCGGCTGTCATTTGGACATATTTGACAGTCCTTACGGGTAATTAGAAGCCAGTAAATCTTACACTGGTCTCGTGTTACCCAGTTACTGGGTTGTGGAGGTCAGACAGGCAGTCGCTCCATGTAAAACACTAATACTCAGCTGCATCCGGTCAGACTGGAAACTGACCCCAACATAGTTGAAGAAGACTTACCAGGTGATGATTTAGTGACGGGTTGATCGTCGAGGTTAAATTACAACTTTCTGAGATCGATCCGTGGATATACAGGGTTATTGGAAATATGTCCCGATCCTGTTAAGGGCGTGTAGATAAGGTCATTAACTAACAAATAAAATGTTCTGCCGTCAAAATAGATTAGTGATTATTAGGAGAAAAAAAAAAATTCATAAGACGTTGCAAAAATCATAAAAATAAAATAAGTATTGGATCTCTTTTTTCAAAAGTACGGAGGTTTTTAATGGTTTTATGTTTTTTTTTTTATTATGCGCAACTTAATTTTTTAGATATTTAATAAATAATAATGCTAAAACGTGTTTTCGTTTTTTCTTATATAATGTTTTAAAAGAGATAAGGCCTATTTTATTTTAATATTTAAAAAAAAAATTCTCGATAATGGTATACTTTAGGCCTAGAAACATAGGTTTGATTTGTTAGTTAATGACCATCATCTACACGCCCTTAACAGAATCGGGACGTATTTCCAATAACCCTGTATGATCATCTAAACGTAACGAGATTCATCCGTCGGTTAGTAAACAAGTCAAACTGTTAGTCCTGGGTATCTTTTGAACATATTTTTTAGTCGTTACGGGTTGTCACAAGCTAGAAAATCTAACACTGGTTTTGTTCATGGATATCGCGTGATCCGATTACTGGGTTATGGTGGTCAATTAGGACGTAATTTTTCGCTTTTATTCTTAAAACAAAATCTTTTTTATTGCGTTTGAATTTAGAACTTGTCAAGCATTAACATTTTTTATAGTAGTGTAGTATGAAACTTTTATATTGCATGTGTGTTGTTATTACTAATGAAAGGAGCCCCGAGTGACGTATTTACTAAGCTTCTATACGTCCAGCGCGTCCTAGGCAGCCAGTGATCCTGAGCAATCCTTTCACCACATTGGCAATATTTGCCATCGACACACTAAATAGAAGAAGAACTAAGCATATTGTAAAAAAAAAATGAGCATAAGTCCATTAAATCTAACATCCCAATCCTCACAATATAACGTGTGTCAGATACATTTAACACTGATGCCTTCCCACATGAAATCTGTGAATGACTCAACATCAAAATTATAAGAAGCTCTTCAATATTTACATACTCCGGCGACAGTGTAAGGTTATATAGCTATACGGATGTGCTTACCAATATACGGCGAGAGTCTGTCATAACATACAGCAATCCAATATCGAAGATACACAAGACGGGGCAAAGTGGAGGAGGCTTAGTTCGTAGAACGATCTCAGTCACACCACAGAACGTAGAGGTGTGTCATTATGCCTATATTGATTTATATGGAGGGTTAACTAGTGAGAAGTGTGGTAGCCCAAGAGCTGGTATAGGCTTAGCTTCAATATATATGCACGATAATCGTGTATGACGTCATGTGGGTGTAAAAGTGAAGAATGACTTAAACATGACGATGAATCTTGTGAAGATTGAAACTCGTCCCGAGGTGACCACGCGCGCCTCAGAAAGTAGATAGCACCATTTTCTGGACTTGATAGGGTCAATGCCTACCGGGGTTGTGGGAATGTTCAAACGAAATGCCGCATTCCCGGAACGCAGTTGCAATTTAAGGCTCAGGGTGGGTTTTTAGTCAGTAGAGGTCTGATACTACCATCCGCTTTATTCAGGGTGGGAGGAGTTAATAATTGATAATTTACCTACCGACAAAAAGTAATGAGTCTTTTCCATAATTATAACTCTTTATCATAATAAGATTTTTTTTAATATAATTGGTGAGCGCAGCTGGCTGATATACTGCTTGTCGCGAGTTCGTAGCTCGCACCAGAATAAATACTTGTTATATGTATACTTCTTCTAGGTCATACAGACCTAGAAGAAGTATACATATAATGGTTGCGCAAATGAATCGTATGTATAGCGGCAACTAGTATAGTTACCCCCTGGGTATGCGGGGATGCTAAAGATTGCGTTTAGAAGTTGGTTTCACAAATTGGTAGGAATCCGGCGCTTGGATTGGAACAAAAGATATATGGGCCAGGCGCCGTGTAGGATTTGGATGCTCTAACCTTAATAATTCAGCTCATCTCCTGGCACTCTGAAATCACATTTCACCACCACAACACGTTAATTTCTTCTACAACGAATTTTCTCACACAGGGCGTGTATGTTCTACAGCGATCCGACAGCCATTGCGTATGTTCGATCCCCTATCGGAGATCTCGAGTGATATTGTCCCTCTCTTTCACTCGCGAGTAGCCAAAGGTTTAGTGCAAAGGAGAGGGTAAATGCGGAAGGGGAAATATCAACCAATTAGCTATTAGGCGTGTTTCCAATAATTAAATACAAACGAAAAGGAATCGTATATCAGCGCTACCACACCGAAAACAAAAAAAAAAATTGAGACTCGTCAAAATGACGCGCAATTTGCATCTCAAAGAATGTATCCAATAAAAAAAGTTACAAAACAAAACGTATATGATTTACAACAACAAGAACAAGTTTGAGCCTATAACTTAACGACCACTAATCAGGAGATGACATAAAAAAGTGAAAAAATAAATCCTTAGCATAAATATTCGAACAGGGATCCTTTCAGATGACGTTGTACGAGCATAAATATTCTTTGAACTGAATGAAAACGGGTTGCTGGACTGTAAGTAGATGACTGGACTTAGAGGCATTTCTTATATCTTATATTCGGCTGGCTTTTTGCTACTCTAACAGGCTTTGGAAATTACACAACTAACAAAACACCACTACGAAAAATGTGTGTAGTCCTAACAGTTTCGGAATAAAGTGGTTGATACATACGGACGGACAGACAGAGAAACAGATATACAGACATGACGAATCCATAAGGTTTCCGTTCTTTGCTATGCTGCTACGAAACCCTAAAAATGCTGAACATATTTTCCAAATTATTGACCACAATTTCAACACACGTCCTTATATTTAGTATTAAAAACTCAACCCTTATAATTGTTGGATGGGTGCTTAAACATCAATACAAAAACCTTGACCACTAAAACATCATCCGCATAGAGGGTTGGGAGGAGTCATGTCATGAAGAGGTCCATAATTAATCTTTTACTATCGCTTGAACATAATGCTGTTTTTATGTAGGTATTATTTCTAAGTATGAGCCACAACTGTTTAGGTACAAACTACAAAAATTGGCCAAGGACGAGTCAGACTCGCCCATGAAGGGTTCTGTAGTAACTACGCCAAATAACTTTGTTTTTCATAGTATTTGTATGAATTACAAAGTTCTATTTGCGGTTTTAGAAAATATGCTATATCTCAAAAATTGCTGACCCGATCTCGTTCAAACTAATTTTCCTTGAAAGTTTGTATTAAGATCTAAAGAATGTATTTTTTTTAATTTTTCCCACCTTTATTGTAGAAGTTTTTATCACGAGGTATTTATAATCACGATAATTATCACTGTAGCCTATAACCGAACTCAAAATTCGAGCTACTTGCTTACCAAATTTTAACCAAATCCATCCAGTAATTTTGAAGATATTCAAACAAGCGTATTTAAACAAACAAACAAACTTTTCGGCTTTATAATACTAGTATAGATTACGTAATTCGTAAAAATATCAAAAGGCTATTATATACCAAATAAACAGCAAACATTTTCTATTTAATAATACTGAAAGTATTTTAGATTGAAATGTCAGAAACAATCATACTTGGTTCTAGATTAAATAATTTTATTTCAGTAAGTTATACGTTCGTTTTAATTTATTTGTGCCCGGTGATACTTACCACGCAGCGTCTCGTCGTATTTAAAAGCAAGCCTTAAGTGCTAACCGCCGATTATCCAGATTATATGACCATTGTAAATCATCTAATACTTAGACCTTTCCTCTGCGTTTCGATATGGGCCCATATGAACTATGAACTATAAAATTGAAGTATTGCTTTTATCACACAAAAGGGCTCGATATCTCGTTATATAGGTCCAACAATGGAGGTTCTGCCGTAAAAATTGCAAATAAGCCGGTTTTTATTATGGACGGCCCGCAGTAATGAGATGGATCGACGGAATTTATTGTACTAAAAATGAGTAATATCAAAATTTTATACGAAATTTTTAGTATTGGGTTTGATGAAAAAATATAGACTATTAAGGGAAAATTATTAAGATGAGACTACAGGGAAAAGCGGATACGTCTGTGTAGGTACATATAAATAAAATAAAATTGTTTGTCTAGAATTTAAAAATAAATGTGTTTTCACAACTGCTAAAACCATTGACATATATATTACTGCGTAAGGACTGGGCGGACCGCATGTTATAATGACGCCTCGAACATGGTCCCAAAGTGGTCTTACCTTTAACGAAGTGAACTAGAACGCGATCGGCTATCTTCGGGAGAGGTCGTCAGTTTTACAAGCAAAAATGCCAAATTTTGTCGTGAAGGGTTGCGTGAACTACGACATAAAGCACAATAAAAAAATATAACATTTCATATCACCGGTAAGTTAAAAATATGTCATTAAATCAACTTCTAACATTATTTAAAACAATTTTCTTTCTTGTTTGTCTCAAACTTTAGTATAGACAACGCGAAGCCGCATAAAAGTGCGACATAACTTTGCAGCGGCGCGCGTTGCAGCCGATGAAATAAAAAGATTTAATAATATTACTATAAGATTAAATGATGTACAAAATTAATTTTTATTTTTATTAAAAGCAAATTAAAATGTATTTTTATGTACAACAAATATAAAATTCAAAAACTAAAAGGTTTTTTTATTTCTTTGTACCTCGAAAAATACCACACCCCGCTCTTACAAGGCTACGTCTAGGAGCAGATCACGCCGATTGACATCTTAGTTATAATAGATGGCGCTAGTGTGTTTTGTAGGGCGACCGCGTCCGTCAAATATTCTGACGACCGTATCTTTACTATTTAAATCAATGGCTAAAACACAAATAATTTTGTTTTATATTGTTGTTTTGCCTTTCTGTTTTTCCAGTCTTATTTCTGAATTAAACTGATTTTGAAATGAGACTTCTCTGGAACATTGAGGGTATAGGGTAACATATGTATAGGTCCCGGAGAACACGGTGGAGCATACGGTGGAGGTGTGCCCCGCTTGGGCAGAGATTCGCCGTGTCCTCGTTGAAGCGATCGCTGGCGATGACCCCTCGCGCACGGTCCTGGTTCAGACCATGGTGCGGAGCGAGAGGGAATGGGATGCAGTCGCCTCCTTCTGCGAAAGTCATGCTAGCAAAGGAGGAGGCCGAACACGCGAGGGAGCGACAACTCTCTTCCTCACGCTCCAGCTGCCGCGGAAGACGCCCCGGGCGTCGGGGATCACGAACTAATCTCCAGCCTCCGTAGACGCGGATCTGCGGACGGCGAGCAGGGGTAGCTCACCGCCTGGTAAGGACCAGGCCCGCGTCAACGGCTCGTCGTGTTCCACGCGCGCATCAAAGAGCTGTCAGCACCAGTGATGGGGCCCCATGAAGCCATTGCCTGCCGGGGTTGCGGTAATGTTCTAACGAGATACCGCGGCCCCGGAACTTAAGGGCAGCTGAAGGAACAGGGTGGGTTTTTAGTCAGTAGAAGTCTGACACTCCCTTCCGCTTAACCCAGAGCGGGAGAAGTCATTTTCCCACCCAGGGAAAAAAAGGACAAAAAACGGGTAACATATAGCTAACTTTCTTCGGGATAGGGATTTACATGGAAAAAATCGCGTGGGTAATACCTGCTCCCACTCGAACAAAGTCGCGGACGTAGATATTAGTAAATAATACAAAGTGATCAAGTGAATGTTTGGTTTTAAATATTCTCATAAGTTCTGATTCGGTATTGAAGTATGAAGAGTTCCGTAGTAGCTACACTAATTAACCTTAATTTTCAACCGTCTACAAAAAGGGGAGGTTATCAATTCGACACGTATATTTTTTTTTTATGTATGATCATCGATTACTCGAAGACCGCTGAACCGATTTGGAAAATTCTTTTTTTGATTGAAAGGGTATACTTTGAAATTGGTCCCATTTTCATAAACGTCAGGATCTGATGATAGGATCCTGGAGAAATCGAGGGAACTCTACAAATATTATAGGCACACCTATGATGTTTTGGGTATTTATTATAGTAACTTGTGCAGTTGCACTCAAAAAGTACCATTTGAGAAAGTGGAACTGATGATGAAGACCACAGATGGCCGCCGAAACTACTCAATAATAAGTATTGAGTGGATTGCGATTCGATTACTTGAATGTGGATGTTAAGCACTTTATGCTCGTCACAATGCATATGGTGATGTAGAGCTGATGGTGAAGTACCAGGAGAAGTCCTCAACAATTAACGGCCCAGCATTGGGAAAAGAAATGGGAAAATTTGTAAAAGGTTATAAGTAGTTGACATTTAGGCTCTTGTAACTAGGTAAATTAAAAATAGACCAACTAAAAAGAGTGAAATAAAAACTTTTTACCAAAAAATTAAACCGACTCCCAAAAAATATTGCAAAGTGAAAAATAACTTTAATTTCGGAAGTCGGTGCCAAAAACGAAAAGAGTCGGTTTAATTTTTTGGTAAAAAGTTTTTATTCATAGTGTTTTTATAAAGGATAAAGTTATATTTGCGGCTTTTTTAAACGTGCTATATGTCACAAACTGCTCCCTATATCTCGTTCAAGCCAATTTTCGCTGAAAGTGTTCATAAAGTATTTATTATGCTTCTCAGCATTTTTTTCTTTAGATTTTTCACTTAAAGAATAATCTATAGTCACCCCTCACGTATAGGTTCGATGAATTTTTTAGTTTCCGTTCTAGATTTGGAGATCCCCCTTTTTTGCATAAAATCATAATGCGGTTCACCGACAATATCTACCAAGTCTCAACTGTCTAGTCCTCATAGTTTCGGAATAAAGTGGTTGATACATTTGGGCAGACAGACAGACAGACATGACGAACCTATAAGGGTTCCGTGCTTTGCCATTCATATACAGGACCTTAAAAAATGCTAAATTTGTTTTCCAAATTATTGACCGCAATTTCGACCCCGAACTTAAACCCGTATAAAAAAAACTCAACCCTTATAACTGTATACCTTTTCTCGTAGATCCCAAGTCACGGACGAATGTTGTGATACAGATAACAGTTTAATTAGTGACTAAACAAAAGATAAAAAGAGCAGACACCTTAGTATTGACCTTTGTCAATCTGAAATAATAGTCTGTGGTCTGGGACGAAAGAGCGAGACAAATAAACATAAAAGAAAGATAGCGAATCATGATGAGTTTGCTAAATTGGAAAAAAACGATTACACACTTTACTTGCTCTGCACAAACAAACTACGTAAATAAATTCAAAATTAACTTTTGTGTTTGTATTATGCTATTTTGATACCTGCGTGTTTTTTGAAAAAATAAGCGATCTGAAGGCTTTATCTTTCAGTTATATAATCTATACATCGCGTTTGTTTTAAGGTGACAGAAAGGAGATATCTACACTCAATATGGTGTCTGAATGATAGCAAACATCCACTTAGTTACGATACACGAGAAATTTCTTGTGTTTTTCAACCGAATCACTCTTCACCGAAATCGCCCAGGATGATAGCTAACCGCAGACTTCATTAATATATCCCACTTTTTAATTGTACGCACAATACAAGTATTACAAAAATATTTTTACCAGTATGTATATTTATGTTCCTCTGTTCCCTCATAAATTCTAAGTTCCCCATCTTAATTTGACAAATCATTGGAAGTGTGTCTAAAATGTCTGCTAGGTTTCAAATTTAATATGACGCTCTTTAGAGAATATCTAACTATATATATCAAGATCTAAAGTCTTTTCATTTGAAACCCAATATGCTGTGTTGGGTAAAGGCTAGCCGTGGTCGTATGTATCCTTTAACAAAACAACACAAGTAGAATAAGACTTTTTTTTTTGTGTGTGGCATCTCACAGGTCAACCTTTGAGGATTTCAGCTGCTTAACTAAATAAATAAATAAAATAAATTAATTAAAGCCTCCAGCCAGGGCTTATTACAAAAACTTACAAACTAGGCGACTACACGCTAAGGGCACCCTCTGTACCCGGACCTCGGCTTAGGGCGTCGCAGGGAGAGGGCAGCTAGGGACAGGCTGGATCATATCTTTATTATTTGTAAAAATAACCCTATTTAACGCATACTGCCGGAACTTGTACACATGTGCCCTATGGTACAAGTATACACAGCGAGCATACAACTCGCTGCGTATTCAATATAACAACGCGTTCAGATGCATGCTGGGGCTGCCTTGGCGGTGTAGTGCGTCCGGCATGTTTGCGGAAAATAGGGTTGACGACTTCTATGCAGTTATAAGAAAAGCACAAGCCTCCTTTATGAGCCGAATACATGATTCTGACAATGGAATATTTAGGGCCATATACGAGGTAAATTACTTCTTCGCAATTATGGCAATTAATATTCCAGATACAATTTTAATAATGAGGAAATTAACGAATTTTTGATATATATTTCTTATTATTTTTGTTTCTTTGTTTTATGTCATTTTAATAATATTTTAATATTGTAATGATTGTATAATGATTGATTTTTATGTAATTTATTGATTTTTATATGGGATGTTTTCCTGAATTGAATGATTCTATTCTATTCTATTATTATTAATAAGGGAATTGAAAGCTACTGGCGGTGTCGCGTGCTGGTTCGGGCAAGGGTCGGGGCGGACAATTACACGGACGTCGCGGCAGGTCTCGGCGGCGAGGACGGAAGGACGGTCGGTTTTTGTATTTGTAAACTGTGCTTGTTTCCCTACGGCTCTCTTGGAGCAGGGTGATTGCATTATCGGGAGTGACTAAGGTATGCATTGGTCGGCGAATCTTGGAAATGTGGGAGCCTTTGTATCGGGCGGCCGATGCAATAAGGGGATTTCTATGTTTGATTGCAGTATCAAAGGAACGCTTGGACACGTGTTTCATGAACTGCTGGATGGTGGGCATCTTGAGGTCTACTTGAAAAAGCTCATTTCGAACATAAAAGGGGGCTCCCTTGACTCTACGGAGGAATCGGTTTTGGAGGGTCTGCATCTTGTGGAGGAGGTGGGGCTTAGCGTATGCGAAAACAATGCAGGCGTAGGTCATGATGGGACGGATGACCGCGGTGAAGATACGCAGCTTGCACCTGAGTGATAATTTGCTGCGGGCGCCAAGGATGAAGTGGAGTAGAATAAGACAACGGCTGTTCTGTATATAACGGTTTCTGATGAGAAAATTTACTTGTTTCATACTTTTACAGCACGATTTTTCAATAGCCGAGTTATAGTTTTTGAATTTATTTGATTTACAAACGAGGCTCTCGGAACCATTACAATTTAAAACGGGATACTTAGCATGTGTATTTATTGTTTCGAGTTTCCAATATTTCGGCACTGTTGCAAGCGCCATGATCACGGAGTTCATCCGTATACGAACAATAATTGTACATGGTAAATATCCCGTTTTATGTTCTAAAGATAATGTTAGTGATTATGTTAGCTTAATAACTTAGAGGTTCTCGGAGTCAGCTATGATAGTTTGCTGATAACTAAAACCTCCACAAGACTGACTACTCTAAGTCTACTGACAACGATGACTCATTGAGAATCCATGACAGCCAAGACCATAATTATGGTCATAATGTGTCTTCGATCAGCTTACAACGCAAACCTAAATTTTCTTTCTATGATAATATTATACAGCTTTATTATGAAAGCCTTGGGTAAATTAATTCTTTTGCATTAGAATCAATAAAAGAACACATTAGTGATAAAAAATAAATTTCCGTAATAATTTCCTGACTGCTCTATGAAAGACTGATACAGTAGTAGAGTAAATGACCTTAGCTCCATACATCTAATGGGTACACACACTAATATAGGGCAAAAGCACACTCGCGCGACATTAGCTAAGTTCACGCGTGTAATCCATAAATTCGGCTGTTGTAGAGGATAGAGTTGACTCTCATTATATCTTTGTCTGTTAACTTATACTACACACTAGTTTTATTATTTGTGTGCTTAAGTGTATTCTAAGGTGTACAATAAAGTTTATAATAAATAACTAAACATATAACAAATAAAAGGTTCTCTTTAAAAATAGCTTAGGTTTTTAGAATGACGTTGTACAACGTGTAACGGAAACCCCATATATATACGGAGTCTAGACAATGGCGCGTTAGATGCCAATAAGTACACTTGTACCCATCGAGCAACGCTCTATCGAAGCATGTTTGCTAAGAAAATTGACTTGACTTGAGTCTATTTAAAACTGTTGAAGTTGCAAAGATATCGAAATTAGTTTTCACCTTTGAGAACTAAGCTTTGAACTTTTTAAGTGGAACTTCGACGAATATTAATTTTAGAAGATTCAGGTATTTAATATTTCTATTCTGTGACTGATTTAAAGTATATTTTTTTATCATTGTAGAAGTCATCGTATTCGTGGATTTTATTATTTTATTCGTTTTTTAGGGTACCGTATATCTAAAGGAAAAACGGAACTCTAACAGAATCATGTTCTTTCCACCGATCCTATTTTCAAGCATAGGAAGCATCAAGTTGAAGCTGCAGGTCTAAGATCAACCTTCTAAATCAGCGATACAACAATTATATAATTGATACTTGGCAACCTCATCAAAATCGTATAATATTCGATTCGATGACGATGTGATTTTATATCCGAAAAAAATGCTAGAAGCAAAATTCTCACATTACGTACCTGTAGATAAATGTCTGAAAACCGTAATATATATTGAATGATATATTTACAGTTGAAATAATGATTGCGATGTGTATATAATTTTTCAGCATCATAGTTTATATATTTTACGTAAATTATCAACAGAGTAATTTTTTTTTCTATGACAAATGAACAAAGGAGTTTAATGGAATCTAGTATATACTAGCTATTTATAGAATAGAATAGAATAGAATAAGTCTTTATTTGCTTAGAACGTAGGTACATAAAAATAAGTTGTTAAATACATAAAGAATCCGTGTACATTCTGCCTTAGTGTGGCATGCAAATGTATTATGTTGCTAATAAAAAAGTGCAATAAAATCTATTATAACAGATAAAATTGATTATAACAGATAAAATTAATTACGACAAATAAAATTGATTACAACAATAAAATTGATTACAATAAATAAAATTGATTACAACAAATATAATAAAAAATATTAATGCAAACAGAAATTAATTCAAATATTACAAATCATTGTCATTTAGGAAATCTTGCACAGAATAATAACATTTATTAACAAGTAATTGTTTGAAGTCTTTTTTAAATTTTTGCAACGGTAAGTTTTTAATATTGTCAGGTATTTTATTATAGATTTTAGGAGCCATACAAATCACATTTCTTTTCATTAAGGTAGTTTTAAATACGCCTGTGTGCAGTAAATTCTGGTATTGAGATCTCATAGCTGTACTTCTTTTTCTTGTTTCTATTAAAGTTGCAAATAGACATCGATTTGTTATAACAAATATTGCTACCTCAAGGATATAAAGGCACGGGAAAGTTAATAAATGATGAGACTTAAATATAGGTACACAACTGTCGGTTGATTTGAGGCCAAAGATAGCTCTCAGGCAGCGCTTTTGAGCTTTGAAAATGCTTTCTCGTTCACTACAGTGACCCCAAAAAATAACACCAAATCTCAAGATAGAAATTACCAGACCATGATAAGCAACTAGTATTGTCGGCAAATTAATCTTTTTTGATAGATTACGCAACATATATGCAGCTGTGCCTAAACGTTTACATATATCTTCTGCTTGCTGCTTCCACGTTAACTGGCTGTCAATTAAGATTCCTAAAAATTTCGTACAATTTACTTTTTCTATAGTTTGACCATTGTAGTTTATATCCATATCTCCCGTAAATAGTCGTTGGTAAAAATTCATGATTTTAGTTTTTTGAAGGTTTATGATTAAATTATTATTGTCAAGCCACTTTATTAAACTTTTGATTGTATTGTTAATATCATTTACATATGATTCTTTGTTTGTACATGAAACAATTGATGTACTATCATCAGCAAATAATATCATAGGGTGAAGTATATGGCGGGGCAGATCATTTATATATAATAGAAATAATAATGGTCCAAGGACGCTGCCCTGCGGGACACCATATTTTATTTCTCTAAGAGAAGAGACTGATTTCAATTCTCTTCTAGATTTTAAACATAGAGTTGATATCTCAGTGCATTGTCTACGACCTTTTAGGTACGTTTTTATTAAATTAAGGGCATTGCCACGAATACCGTATGCATCAAGTTTGCTTAGAAGGGTGTCATGATCTACACAGTCAAAAGCTTTCGACATGTCAGCATATATTGCGCACACCGGTGTTTTAGTGTCTACTTTTGGCATTATTTTAAGGAGAAAGTCAAAAATTGCCATGTTTATGTTTTTATTCTTACGAAAACCTTTTTGTTCGTCACATAGTATGTCGAATTTTACTAGAAAGTTGTAAAGGGATTCATAGATAATTTTTTCTATTACTTTTGAGAAGATGGGTACCAGTGCAATTGGTCTGTAGTTTGTCATTTCTTCTTTATCGTTTTTTTTATAAAGTGGTTTAACTATTGTGGTTTTAAGGCCTTCTGGAAATACTCCCGAGTATATGCTAACGTTAATTATATGAGCAAGGGGCGCAGCTATACAATCAGAAACAAATTTGACAACTCTGGTTGAAATGCCATCATAGCCAAAGCTCTTTTTATTTTTTAAGTTTTTTATTATACGTGTGATATCTTCAGGAATAACTGGAGTCATAAATATTGATTCTGAGTTGATATTTATGTTAAAAGCGCCACCAGACGTATTTATTGGTTTACCCGAAATCTGTTCAATAAAGAAGTTGTTGAAAGATTCGGCAATTTCGTCAGGGTTTGATATTATTTTATCTCCTTTTTTTATTTGAGAAATGGGTTCTCTTCCAGTTTTATTATTATTAATAATTTGCCAGGCAGTTTTGGACTTATTTTTTGAGTTATTTAGTAAATAGTTATTCTGAGCTTTTTGGGTTAATTTAATGATTTTCTTAAATTTCCTTGAGTAATTATTAAATGTCTTCTTATTTTCACTAGTTGGTTTGAGTCTCTGTTGCCACAGTAATTGTCGTTGTCTTTTGCTACATATTCGTATTCCTCGAGAAACCCATTTCAACTTTTTCTCAGACCTTATTGTCACTAATTTGTTAGGGAAACAGAGATCATGTAACAATTTAAACATTTCTAAAAAGTTATTATAGGCTTTGTTAGAATCTTCTGTACTGTAAACATCAGAAAACGATAGGCTTTGAATATGTGCTTTAAATTTAATGAGATTCTCCTTAGTTACATCTCGCCTCAATGTTCTCCACGATTTTATTTGATTGGTTTTTTTAACTTTTAACGTCATTATTTGGGCTGTGTGATCTGATAAACCGAAGTCAATTACTTCATGTTGGCAGCCTTGCCCAAAATTATGTGCAAAGTTGTCTAAACAAGTTTTACTGGTAAATCGAGTTGGTTGTTTAATTTCTAATTTAAGGTTGTAGCTGCTAAGAAAGCTTTCAAATTCTAACGTTATTCTATTCCTGTTTAAAATATCTATATTAAAGTCTCCACTTAATATAACTTTTTTGAAAGATTTGATACACACCTTTTTTAAAATAAGATCTAAGTTTTCATAAAACTTACTTAGGTTACACAGCTTAGGAGGTCTATAAACACAAATAAATACAATGTTTTGTAGAGGCAATTCAACAGCACAACATTCTATAATCCCCGATATCGAGTAACTCTTTACGTCAGGTAGTTCTTTATACTCGTGCCCAACTCGTACTAGAATACAAGCACCACCACGTTTCCTATTATGCCTGGAATAACATGCCGCTAACTTGTAATTTGGTATAGACAATAACTTTTCTTGGCCTGATATTATAAAATGTTCCGTTATACATATTACGTCAACAACTTTCTGTTTACTAGACAATTCTTGAATGTAAATATTTAATAAGTCCGATTTGTTTAGTAGCCCAGCAATGTTTTGATGTAAAACATACATGTTATTCAAGAAAAAACTCACGCCTTGGAGACACGATGCTTACATTTTCATTAATTTCAATAGCTTCACAGTTTAAACATTCATGATCGTAGTCAATTAATATTTTGGATCTGATCTGGTTGAAGATGTCTCTCCATCCGTATTTATTAATTTTCCCTGTATTATAGGAAAACATGTCAAGGGTTAGGGTGCGATTACTGTCAAAAAAGTATGCATATTCGTGGTTCTTTATGTCCAAACTGAGGAGGTTGTTAAATAACTCGACTTTATAGTTATGTATTAGCGCGCCTCTTATATAAGTCGGTGCGCATATAACGATATTTGTATGTGTAAGGTATCTCAGTGTTTTTTTCAAGTTTTCGAGGATATCTAGATAGTCGTTATGTTTTAAATCGTTTTCTCCAATAAAAATAAAACAGTAGTCTTGTATTGTAAAGTCTTTTAGGTTGCCTTCGACGGTGTTTAACAACTCTTCTGTGGTGGCGTTATGTAGTAAATAATGACAGTAATCAAATTTATCGGAAAATACTTCCTTGATTTGCGGTAGTGTTCCTTTAGTACACCTACTACTCATTAGAGCGAGTCTATTTTTATGTTTCGGTCGAGATACGCCTACTGGTTTTTTTGGAGCAACATTACCCATGTGTAAAGTATTGCTTTGCGGCAGTGTGTCATACTTATAAGTCATCTCGGAAGTCTGAGTTTGTTTGTTGTGAGTGTCGACTTTTATTTCGTTGCAGTACGTGACAGAAGTCTTGGAGTCGTTAGTTGGAGTTGGATGAACCTTTTGCCGATTGGATTTTTGTTTGTTCGATGATGATGGTGTATTACTTTTTCTACCAGGCGTTAAGCAGATCTTTTTGCATGTCTCGACGGTCTTGAGGGCTTTTTGCAAATCGGATTTTAATCGGAAGTTTTCGCTGTTGAGGTCGTCTATTTCCTGATGAGCACTCAAAAGTTGCATCTTAAGTGTATTTATTTGTTCAGTCAAATTGTTCACAGTGTCGTCATCATTACAATCGTGCAGGCTGTCAGGCACGCTCATCATCGTCGAGTCAAGTATCGTTTTTTCATCGTCATTTGTTAAGAAAGATAAGTTAGTCATAGAGCCAGTGTTCTGTCTACGTAGTGTGATATTATCTGCATCCATGTTTGTTATCCGTGATTGTGTGACGTTGTTAATGTTACTGAGGCGTCCTCTGTAGCACGTTCTTGACTTAATTGCCGTTTAGTTTGTTATTTAAATAATGGTAAAATTAATCTCACAAAAAGTACACGAATGAGTACCTGGATTTGAACTTCAGTACTTTGTCGCCACAGGTAGCCGATAAGCTGTCTTAGCCACGTAGTAGATATGACAATAAGTAGAAATTAAGTAGCATATGTTAAGGGTCATAAATTTAAATTTTGCGGTTTGGTGGGTATTACTAATGTGTTAGGATTTTTTTTTCCACTTGATGACGGTACACTTTTGTTTATGACAATAATGTTAGCACTTTTATTTACAAAATGTTCACTTTTAACACAGTTTGGTCGATTGTTTATATTGATTCTGATGATAATCACTGTTATTGTTACTTTTAATTGTCACTTTAGTGGTTCATTGCAAATAGTCCTGGTTACTATTTTAACACTAATTATTTCAGTCACTATTGAATTTGTCACTTTGATAACGCTTCTAGTGGTACATTAGACCTTTATACATATATTTTACTAGTTTTTAGCATATAAGCGCGATTTTAAATATTTTTAAATCAAATGTAAACACGGAGCTTATTTATCGAGGTGTCAAGCGAAAGAGCGCCATCTACCGAGATATTTTTGCATTATTATTTACATACCACATTCATTAATTTTCTTGACTTCTGATAACATAAAATCATTAATAAATCTCAGGGCATAATTAAGAAAGCGTACTACCTAAAAGTTATTTAAACACCCAGACATTTTTCATCCCATGAGTCAGAAAATTACGTCTCATTGCAAAATTTAAAGTCAAACTTTAAAACCGCATCTTCAAATCGAGCCGCGCTGCCAATAACGCGATGTTTCCAATTACCAGCAATGCGCAGTCAATCACAGGCTGGCAGGCAGCTCATTGGACGTCACAGCTCACACAACTTCTCATACAGTTTAGTGCGCGCTTTTAAGGTTATGTTCATAGTGATAAGCTCGCGCGGACAATAAGCGGACGCGAGTTTAGTTGTAATATAAGTAAAGAAGAAAAAGGTCATAAGCGCTGAAGTCAAAAGTTCCAATGAATACTGATGAATACTTATGGAATGATCTGCCACTTCCTTAAAGTTTTGATATGGCTTTAAAAATAAATAAACAGTCCTTAAAGCTGAAATCACGAAGCATAAATAAATATCTTAAAAAGCAATTTTTGTGAAAAAACAATAACTGTATATTATAAAATACTGCTGTCGAATTCACTGTATTGAAACATAATAAATTATTCAGCATTTAAGTACTGAATCTTTATTTTGTTTGCTTATAATCGAAAATAGCAGCATAAGAACTAACTGCGGAAAACAAGTACAAACAGAAGAAGCTATTTTTACCTTCTCAAAGATATACAATTCATTCGGTTAATCGCCTAATTCATACCACGTTAAAATTTAATTTATACTAAGAAAATAGGTGTTAGTTATTTAAGACACAATATACTATGTAGTAGAATCATACCCAATAACAAGATATCACATGAATAACAAAAAAGTTAAATCAAGTTTAGTCTGAGATCAACTTACAAGCAACCTTACGTTAGTGTTTCATATAAACTCACAAAGGATAAGTAGGACTAAATATGTAGTTAGTTAAAAATTTTTCAACACTGACTTCAGAGGAAAAGAGAATGTGATATTTCACATTTAAAAAAAAAATACTTTAAATTGTTCCTCTAAAAAGAGTTTAGAGAGAAATCTCTCCTTATTGGCTTTGTTTATTTTATGTTATTTTAGTCCATTCCACGGTTGTCTGGTAGATATTCCGGTCAACGATAAGAACATCGTTGTACCTATAGAGTTTAGATGTTGTATAGGTGATGAATGAAAGTTACCTTACTCATAAATACCAATTTTTGGGGTTGACAACTAACTCTTTAAAAACAGTTTTGAATATACAAAATTTACATAAATCTCTCTACCGTGAACGATGTATCAGCTAACCCTTTATAACTCGTTATTTTGATCCGTATTACCACGCGCATTCAAAGTATTTAAGGTCAGTTTATGTCACAATACGAAGTTACAGGTTTTTGAGTAAGGTCATTTTCATTCTCAGTGCGCAATAATGTGTACGTACGTATATGTGGACTTATGTAATATGTGTTCGCCATTGTAACCATAGCTTAAACAATATTGTTAAATAGATGTGTTTAAATTTAGGTATACAATAAAGCATATTCTATCAATCTATCTATGTGGACTTGTGTGATGTGACTTAGCTAGCTAGTCGTGTTAATCGCGTTCGCCACCGCGCTCGCTACCGCTGCGGTCACCTATCACTCACTATGGCTGAGGCCCAAGGCTTACAAATTATAACCTTTTTGTTTTAACCGTGAGAGATTTAAAACTAAAAATATTGGATATTGTCTTAAGTAGTTTTGACAATATTTAAGAACTAAATACTAAGTTTTGTTCTTTGAAAATATTAAGGAAATACTTTCTAAGAAAATTGGTACTATTAGGAACGTTGCATATAAAAGTAGTTAATTGAGTGTCCAAAATGACCAAAATTCCTACCTACTAAGCACATGTACATGTATGTATCAACATACATACGTGTAAAAGTATTCGATTTATCATCGATTAGAAGAATAAAAAAAGAACATAAAATAAAAAAATACTTCATTGGTTTAGTAATTTGTAAAAAGTTTTGTGTTTTGTAAAAAGTCTCTCTATTATCTCACTATTATCTCTAAGCTCACTATGCAAATGCATAGTGATTTTAGAGATAATAGTGAGATTGAATTCAACAGTACTCTCAAATGATTTCAATTCAAACAAGTTTTGTTATTGTTGAAAATATGATAGCATAATATTTTCTGTTATTTCAGGTACTGAAAATAGAAGAATTTAATTACAATGATTTTTGGCCAAAAATCTCTCGCCAGCTGATCGATACTTTTCTTGAAGAATGGCCGAAAAAAACTTTCATCATCTTCTGCTTAGCCTTTTCGCAACTATGTTGTGGTCTGCTTCAGGTCTAACCGGATGCAGCTAGCCTAGGTTCTGCAGTGCATCACGTACGTTTACTGAAGCACGGTTGGATGACTTCTATGCCATCATACGGAAGCGATGTGCCGCGATGCTACAGCGATTTAGAGTCAGCACCAAGAGTACTCTCGCCACCTTGTCGGACGAAATTGATAGTTACTAGTGAGTTAGGCACATGAATTCCCGCTCGTACATATACACCCACCCTAGAAAATAACTATCAATTTTGTCCGACAAGGTGGCGAGGGTACTGTTGGTGCTGACTAGGGCTTTCAGTCTCGATGCATTACCGAGTCCCGGGAAAAAAAAACGAGACTAGGTGTGGTCTCGAAATTCCCGAGAAAAACGAGACTTTCGAGACTATCTCAAAACTAGGTTTCTTAATTTAGAGAGTCAATTAGAGAGTCAAATCAAGATATTTTAATCAAGTAGTTACTTTCATAAACAAACGCAAATTAAAAAAAAAAACATTTGTTACAGTTTTTGTTTCATTTTTGCAGTGGGCACGTAATAAACAAAGGGCATTTAACCCTAATTTTGTTACAACAGTAACCCGCATTAGAAAAAGATCTTTCTGCTTGTACGCTAGAGTGATACTACTTAGTACCACTTCGCGCTTTCACAATGAAAGGGGATAGAACCTATCTGTCGTATCGACGTTACCATTTTGTTTTTTTTTTTAAATCGCGGTGCATGATGAAAGTGTTATGCATGGCAAGAGGAACAAAAACCGGTCAAGTGCGTGTTGGGCCACGCGCAGTGTAGGGTTCCAAAGTTTTTATAACAGCCAAGTGCGTGTCGTATTCGCTGACTGATCGTTTCGTACCATGCTCTAACTAAAAGCCAAACATGACTACTTAACTAATTTGACTTCCTATACAAATCCTCACCTGATCCGACAATTTTGCACGAAAAGTTTTAATTTTTTTAGAGATGTATAAAACTTGTCATAGCCCGGTGTTAAGAATTTAAATACGGACACAGAGCTACACTACTCAATCGTCACAAGAAGCTAGCACGATACAACTGGCGCTTAGCGCCATCTATTGACATTTCTGTAGAGTTGTTAGAAATTTTCGAGTCAAATACAATTGGTCGACTATTACTCGTAAACTTATACAGCCCACGTATGTGTGATAGTTTTCCTTTAAATTTCGTTATATATAGGTACTACTGCCGTGACATTTGAATTTCTAACTACAACCGTTTAGTTGATAGAGGGGGTAGACACTTGACTCTAACGAAAATTGGTACTTTAAAGCTTGATAAGTCACGAACGGTTTACTTAATCAAACAATAGTCTCACCAAACCCCTAATATTTTTGAAAGACCTATCCAACAATATCCCACTCTATGGGAAGAACGAAAAAAAATAATTATTATCCCACTTTACATGTATGGGGGTACCCTAAATAATTGTTTTTTTCAAAATTTTATTTTACCACTTTTTCGGCGTCATTAACGTGTATACTCATGCCAAAGTACAACTTTCTAGTACCAATAGTTTTTGAGCTAAACCGCGGACAGACGGACAGACAGACGGACATGGCGAAACTATAAGGGTTCCTTGTTGACTATGGAACCCTAAAAAATGTCCAGTAATACGGTACCCCAAACAAATAGACTCATTACGCGTCCATACGCTTATTAGTATTTAGCTTATTAGTCTAGCAGTATGACAAAACCGCTACTATAATTAATTAGTTGCTTACTAAAACGCTAATTAAACTTAATAAAACGCATATCAAAGAATACCACACGCGCGTGTTGGCTGTCTTTCATCTCACTGTATTATAAAATGAACAATGAGTGTTTTGGTACATGTCTTTCTTTGGTACATGGATTAGGCTCGGCATCAAGAACCCCTATCCTGCTGAATTTATGGATTATGTACTATAGTAGTATTTATGATACGTGTTAATTATATTTTAAATATTTTAAAATGTCATATCTTAGTATCAATATTCACTTATGTTTGATATTGTACTTATAGATATAAATAAATGTTAACGTCAATGACATACCTTTAGTCTTTTGTTTAACAACTGCTGAAAAACGTTTTTAAGCTGAGTAACATGTCACATGATCCGCCACGCGATAGTGACATGTCGACTGCATTTCATTGCGATGCAATTTAGTGGATAAATAATTATTTGTAGTAGTATTCTCGTGCTCCTAGTAGCGTGTAATGTACCTACTCTCTTTCAATAAACATTAGTAATCATAATCAACCTGAAAACGATTATTTGGATACAATCTGATGCTTATTAACACGTAATAAGTCTACTTTTAATGATTGTCGTTGTAGTCATATCGATGGTCTAGAAGACAAATGTGCTTAACTACAAAATTTTGATAATGTAACATTTTAATGCCAAAGTATTCATTGATAATTTCAATACTTAAAATGTTACATTATTAAAATTTTGTAATTAGTACATTTGTCTTTTAGGCCATCGATATGTCGATGTTTACCTTCAAATATCTCGGTAATATGAATTTTGGCGTAACATGTTACTGAAATTTTTTGTTACATACATTCCACTTTCAGCATGTGCCACGACATGCCAGTCTTCATACAAAAAAGTTCGAACCCCTTTCAAATCAATCAGAATAGTTCCATAATTCAATTTGTATTGCAATCATAATTGTGTTGACAAGATCTTAATATAAGTAGTAGCTCACATGGACCCTTTCGGGCACAGCAATTTACATTTATAATATTATGTAGACAAAATCTGTGTTACTTGTCAATGAGGTTATTCAACCTCCACAGCTAATACTAAGCTTTACTCTATGCTCGACCGTGCTGCCATTGCCATATCCATCTTAAAAATAATAAAAATTGACTGTGGTTTAATAAATTATTTAATACAGTTTTTATGTTACTGAAGTCTCAAAAGTCTCGTTATTCCCGTGACCGACAGTGTTAGTCCCGAGTCTCGAAAATACTAAAAAATCGTCGAGACTCTCGAAATTTTCGAGACCGAGATTCCCGGGATGAAAGCCCTAGTGCTGACTCTAAATCGCTGTAGCATCGAGGCATAGGCGAGGCGAGGGAGGATAATATGTTTTTTTGTCTGTAAATAACAATTTAGTATTTCTACTAACGTAGGTTTTAAGTTTGTACTTACAATTAAATATGGATCTTTGGTCTGAAATAAATATTATATTATTAATAGTGTTTTACATGGAGTGACTACCCAACTAGCACAAATGGGCTGTATTAGGACTTTGGAGCGTATCCGATTATTACTTATGGTAATAGACGTAAGCGCTAGAGTGTCTACTACAGACTTAAAGCATCCGCTTTAGCGCTATTTGGGCACCATTTTATGCAACCTAAAGTTCCATTTAACCTGCACAACGGTTGCATAAAGGTTCCTTAATAGCTATAACGATTTTTTAACGCTATACTAAAGCACTCGTAGCGCTACTTTTAAATGATTTTGAACTACTTTGAACGAATGAATTGATTATAGTTCTTTATAGTATATCTTCAGTTGACATTATTTGTAATATTTTGGTAAAGTGTTTTCGTCGCCATCATGAAAATAAAACAAAAAGAAGTAAAAGTTTGTATTCTGTATTAGCAAGATATATAAAGATACTTAAAACACTGTCCAGGGGCCATACCATGACGTGTTAAAGCGAGAGTCGTTCGAGCGAGAAAGAGGGATGAAGCTATGCACACTATATAGCTCCATCTCTCTTTCTCGCTCGAACGACTCTCGCTTTAACACGTCATGGTATGGCCACAGTTTACTGTAGATATATAAGATAATTTTCGAGTAATTTTAATGCGCTTTTATGATATTTAAAAAATTAACAAAAGTTATGTGATATTTTTTATTTGTTGTACAGAATAAATTTAATTTCCGTATTTTTACGTGTCGATAACTTACTATTCACAAGTGGCCGATTGTTTACCGGTACATTTAATGCACATTTAACTGAAAAACCAATGTATATCAACTCAATTTTGCAAGTGAATTATAAGTTTTCTTAAAAAATCATGGCGTCATTGTAATGTAGTCATAAACTGCAGTTTTAGCTCTAATAACTCCCTTTTGAGAATCATAGTGCTAATTTTCACCCTTCTAACGCTTCTATTGATTTTTGTTCCCCTAGTGCAACTCACAGCTACAAAAAGCTCTTATTTTCCTGTTTTTGAGGTTATAAGATCTAGTTACGTACTTATTCGTTTAGCATCCATTTTTATTAAATGTTTTATAATAGTTACAAAAGCGGCTGTAAAATGGCGAATGGATTGAGCCTGCAAGGAATGACTATTGCTACTAAAGGCCTTAGTTACACTGATGATTTTTTTGTAACTATAGTATGCATAAGAGTTTCTATTATTTCTATAATGAAACTTATAGTAGTATAATAGTGGTTCCTATAACTATAATCTATAAAAGTTACAATGGAAACCACTGTGCAGCTGTGAGTGGCAGAATGACCTTCGTAACTCTCATATAAAGGTGTAAGTGGTAAATGAGTTCTACCGTGTAATTGCAATCGCAATAAACAATTTAATTTATATATGTATTACTTGTGAGATATATTGTGTTTTCATGCGATGGCCGAGTCAATCTATTTATTTAAAACGGTAAAGATTTTTAATATTGATATGGTCACAATAAGATGTCGTTAGGTTAGATAATTACGTAACAACTTAAGACAGAAGGTCCCTTAAGTAGGGACTGAATAAATTAATAACCGACTTGGTATTACATGGATCTCACAACTTGTTACGGTAGAACAACTAAGTTGCGAGACTTGGGTTTTTGACAAGTATTGTTTTTTATGGGATATTTTTGTCCCGGAGTGAGAATAGAACTCGCGACACGTAGCATACCAGCCAATCGCTCAACATCTGCGCCAACCATTACGTGTCGAACATTATCGACAAATATCAATTCAAAAGGGTTTACACCTACAGACTTCCTACAATAAGATGTTTATCATACCAAGATAACAAAATATTTGCATCATAAAGACTTACCTCAAAACTATCGATACATAAATACATCATAATTCGACAGAGGTATGATAATTCGTTTTTAAATTCCATATTATTAGACGTTTATCGCTTGGGCTGGATTATAGCGGTTTGATAAAATACTGTATTGTAAATGACCCAAATTTAAGGTGTTTTCGATATACTAGCGTATATGTGGGTTTAATCCGTATTTCATACATAAAAAGGTATATTTTGGCTTACCTATACATATTTTTCCTTGAGAAAGAAAGAAAAATGTTATTAGCGACTCGTTAAGACAAACAACAAAATAAATTAGGCCCCTACGCTGCGACAGGAACTCTACGGTGCCTGCTGACTGGGACCAAGCGGTCTTCGAGCGATATCCACCAGTTGGGGGCCACGGTGTACGTGTGGGCCTCTCGCGAAGATATTGTGGTTATGCTGTCCGCAGTCGATAACTGTTCATTTTGTATAAATATACGTTCAGGTCACGAAATTCAAACTAACAATAATAAGAGATCTCTTCACCTTGCACTTCTTCCTACCTATGTAAAACGGAAGCAGCTAAGTACCAGTAATGAGTTGATAACATCATCCCTTGGTAAGTCCGATGTCAGTATTTCTTGCTTCTAGCTACACTCTTCACTTGTAGTCATTATGACTGCCAAAGGTACGCAAATAACAGCCAGAAACAACATATTAACGGGCTTTCCGAGACCTGGAGAAGTCTCGAGTTTTTAAGATCACCCATCAACGAATTGACCTCGGTTAGTGTTGCTTAATCATGACAATCATTATTGACATACTGTGAAAATAGATATGCCAGGCTAAAAAGGGCTATGGGAATCAGTCGCCTTCTTCTGCCAAGCAGTGATGCTAGCCATGGAGTCAACGAAACGCGTGGGGAAGAGATAACATCACGTCCCAGCCGCCGTGAGAGACGCCCCGGGCGTCGGGGATCGCAAACCAATCCTCAACCATGGCAGGTGGGGGGGCGCGAGGAAGAGAGTTCTCTCTCTCTCTCTCTCTCTCTCAAGGACGGTTTGGGGAAATGTTTTAACGAGATACTACAGCCCTATGACGCAAATACAACTGAAGGAACAGTGTACGTTTTAGTAGGTAGAAGTTTAACACACCTGTCCGCTCCAATCATAGCTATGATTGGAGCGGACAGGAGTGTTAAATGGTGGAGTCATTTGATGATTTTCTCCCCTGAAAAAAAGGCCGAAGAGGTTCAAAATAGCTTTAGTATAATTTTAATTAATTATAGTTCGTGAGTTATTTACGTTTCAGTAAACATTTGCGTTAATGTCAAATCAGTTTACTTAAAGCTAACGTTAGCCACATTACAAGGTTGTTTGCCTTATTAGAATTAATTTGTGATCAAATTATCTGTGATGTGTGAAGTAGCATTAAGGCTTTCACAACTTTCACAAAGGTTCTATCATCGTATCAAGTTAAAAACTAATTTAAATCTAAACTTATTTAAATGCTACCGCAGCTCTCAGCGCATGGTCACGCCACAATAGCGGCGGTAAGTCCACACTTTGAGGAGTGGCTAATGAGGGGTCATAGCGTCCTCACCTACCGCCTGACGCATGTGTTCAGCGGACACAGGTGTTTCGGGAGTTACTTGTGTCGGATTCGGCGGGAGGAAACGCCCGGTTGTCATCACTGCGAGGATCGCCCTGAGGACACGGTGGAACACACAGTGGAGGTTTGCCCCATTCGGGCAGAGCTCCGCCATTTCCCTGTAGGGGTGATAGACGGCGACCTCTCACTCCCGGTTCTGGTTCAATTCATGGTCCGGAGCGAGGAGGCATGGGAAGCAGTCACCTCTTTCTGCGAAGCAGTTATACAAGCGAAGGAGGTGGCGAGACGCGCGAGGGACAGGGAGAGGTCTCAAGGACCTCACAGCCCTTGCGCACTAGGAGACGTTCCGGGCGTCGCAGGGTGACTCTCAGCCACCGTAGGCATGGGCCTACGGGCTGCGAGCAATGGGTAACTCACCGCCCGACTGAAACCAGGTCCGTGTAGACGGCGCGTAGTGTTCCATGCGCGCCTCAAAGAGTGTCAGCGAAATTGTCGGGGCCCACAAGGGGGCCGTTGCCTGCCAGGGTTGCGGAATTGTTCGAAAGAGTTACCGCGGCCTCGGAACATGAAGGGTACATGATGGAACACGGATGGGTTTTAGTCAGTAAAAGTCTGACATACCCTCCCGCTTCGCATTGGATGACTTCCCATCCTTAAAAGGAAAAAAGTCATCAGCGCAAGTGTGCTCCCACGCACGGTGTGGTTTGAGTCTGACAGGCCCCATTGCTCGCCCCAGATTGACGGACATCTTAGGGATTTTCACCTCGAAGTAAAAATTGGTCAAGCTAACAACTTCAAATCTCGCACTTGAAAATTATTTGAAATTACCATACACAATTGTTCCGGATCTGTCTATTTATGTATGAGAGTTTATCTAGTTGATTTTAAATGCACTTACAATAAAAAACCGCTCGTAGAATGGGCCAATGCTTTAAAAAAAAATACTCGACCTTAGAGCGTAGTTTATTTAATTATTTTGTCTTTAACTTCATCTCATTTCGCTGAAAATTCTACCGTTATACATAACCTCTCCAAGCGTTTGCTAGTTATCTATATAATTATAACTAAAAAAACAGCACCGTCATGGTAAATAACAGTCATTTAAAACTTCGTAGAATAATCTCCACCCTTCACTTACGGTAAGCTTCAATACAAAATAGTTAATGCTTTCATTACAGACATAAAAGACCTTTCACGTGACTAATTCGTTGTCAAGTACCATGAAAAAATTACACGAATCCTCCTCGACTATACATGCATAAATACAAAAATAAAGACCACATTCTAACTTACACAAATGTCAACTTTAATCCCATTTAAATTAAGTTGATTTCTGAATAAACACTAACGTTTTATAAAGGTCATAACCCAATTCTAGTTGCGAAGAAAACTGAACTGTGTCTTCTTGTAATTAGGTTTGAAAATCCAAAGGCAAGTCAAATTGAAATTTAAAGTAGCAAAATGTATTCTTATGTCTTACAAGTATCAATTTAAATATCTAGTTTCGCAGTGCGCCACGTACAATTATAATGACGTGGACTAGACAATAATTGAATTGGATTACATACAGTTTTGACGTTCGTCAGGGGAAATAAACGAGTTATATACAGTGTTGGTAATAAATTAATTTCTGCAGTATTTTTATTTTATCAGCAGTGACATGTCTTGATGGTAGTGCAGCCTTTTGATATTGTATTGTAATAGTCGTTTATGGGTGAGTTTGTTAATATTTCAAAGCATTGTAGTAGTAATAGACTTGAAAAAATGGAAAACGGATTGAGCAGAAGTTTTTAATTTGCTTAGCTTTGCCCATAGCAAAAGTTAATATTTTAAAATATATAAACACCACATAAGATAACAATGAACGTATTTGTAGAGACTATTTATTTTTAAACCGACTTCAAAAAAAGGAGGTTTACAATTCGTCTTGAACTTTTTTTTTATGTATGTTACCTCATAACTCGGAGACGGCTGGACCGATTTGGAAAATTCTTTTTGCGTTTGAAAGAGTATACTTTTTAATTGGTCCCATTGTTACGAAATCAGGATCTGATGATGGGATCCTGGAGAAATCGAGGGAACTCTTCAAATATTATAGGCACATCTATAGCGTTTTGGGTATTTCTTATAGTACCTTGAGCAGTTGCTTTAGAAAAGTACCATTTGGGGAAGTTGAACTGATGATGAAGACCACAGATGGCCACTGAAACTACTCAATAATAAGTATTTCGCGGATTGCGATTCGATTACTTGAGTACGGATGTTAAACACTTTATGCTCGTCGCAATACCTACGAGTATGGTGATGTAGAGCTGATGGTCAAGTACCAGGAGAACTCCTCAAAAATGAATGGCTATGCATCGGGAAAAGCAATACTTTGTAAAAGGTGATAAGTTGTTGATATTATGGCTTTTATAACTAGATAAATTACAAACCGACCTACTAAAAAGCGTGAAAATATATAGTTAATGCAATCCTGCTTTAATAACACGTAGTAAGACACTCAACTCTCTGGTCTTCAAGTTTGTTCTGATTGTATTATTTCTTTTGAAAGAACACCGGGGTTATAATGTGATTTTTTAAGGAAAATGAAATTACTATAAACGTTTTGATGCAAACTTTGCACTGCACGGTTTGTGCTCATTTTGACCAAAAAATTTTGAATGTCATACCCACAAACTATAACCTCTCAATTGCCAATCTGGGACATCAAATATATGCTCCTATATAGTTTACTGATACCTGCTTACTTTGCATTTAAAATATAATTCAAAATGATATAAAAATTAAAATGAGTAATTAAAACTTAATTAACTCCGCTGTACCTTTAGAATACTAAGTAAAATATTAGCACTACTAGAATGAGGCAACTTTTCATCATAATTATCTTTTAAATATTCCGTACACATTCAAAACATCAAGAACTTCAATTAAACAGAGCAACAGATGTAACCTATATTTCTCAATTGTTGCGTGTTGGATCGACAATTAAATAGTACTTTAGAGCATTTATTCAAACGACTATCTGCTTCATTAATGCACAATTAATTGTTATACTAATACTTCTAACATGTTATTCTGTTACATTTGAAAATGTGAAATATGTTGAAATCGATTTACGTTTTTTTAATTGAACGTGTTTTATGTCTGTTGCAAAATTTCCATCGTAGCCATGATCCTCAGCACTGAGAAAGAAAGAAAGAAAGAAAGAAGGAAAGAAATCATTTATTAGCCATAATGTAGGTATACATATAAGTTGGTTAGATTTAGTAGCGTCCCAATACATTTTACCATTACGGTGTGCTAAATTTTACACGATTATTTAAAACTAAATCAAATTCTAAAAACATATAATTTAATACAGCATTGTCCAGCATCATTAATGCAATTTGGCCCAAAATAATAATGGCAATAACGCAATAATAATAATGTCAAAAATATAATTATAGTAATGTCAAAAGTAAGATTGTCTAAGATAATAATGTCTATAATAATAAGAAAAAAAAATACAATTATTTTATGATGATTAAAGATTAAGAGTTAGTTTACCAGAGTGATATCACCCAGGTGAACAAAGTGGACTTTTAGTGTCCTCAAATGAAGAATGTTTCTAATTATGACACTTTTTACTTTTGAATACGACTTACTTTAAAGACATTCTGCATTAACTTATGTTGATGTTGTTATCATTAGAAAAACTGATAAATAAATAAAAAACAAATAAAATACAGATTTTGGTCATGATAATAGCTAAATTACAATAGTTTGCAATATTGTAGTCAGGAACCCTATAGAATTTTATAGAGTTCCTGACTATATTACCTGGAAAATATTTATCATTTGGATGTATCGGTGGCCAGTAACCATCGATGGGAAGTCCAAAGATGGTTAATCAGTTCCATCAAATGTTAAATTCTGAAATTGCATATTGCTTGACTTGCGAATGAAAACAGTATCAAAATGTGTTTACGGTGTAGTCAGAAGCTTAAAAGTCTGAAACCAGTCTTGCCAAGGTGTATAGTGTTACTTAGTGACTGGGTTAACCTAGTCACTTGGGTTACTTAGTGAGTGGTTAGGTTAGATAAACAGTCGCTACATGTAAGTACTACTGGTTTTTACCTGCATCCAGTTTTACTAGTAGCTGAACCTAAAATAGTTTGGAAAAGGCTACACTGATGAAAATGGAATCAAACTATAAGTATAGTTCAGTCTTCATACTATCATGTTTATCCCCGGACTTTTAATTCAATGCAGTAGACTGACAGTTTCTAAGTTGTCAGATAATGCTGACTACGAAATTGTGAAGTAGGTACCTAAATTAATCGATTCAGGAATAAAACCGATAACGTTGTATAAAAATTTAAATAATGTGTGAAAATAACATAAAGTAAAATGTGATCATAAAGGTGCTTGAAAAATAAAACGAATAGATCATGATAATATTTTTTATTTTTGGCAATAGGCCCCTGTATCTGTACCCATTCTAACGGGGTTTAGGTCGCAGTTGTGTGCACTCTTTTTAATATTAATCTCGCGCATTTTATTAAAATATTCATGACATGAAACAATTTACCAAAGAGTAGCTTTTAAGATGTCTAGTTAGATATGAATATTTTTAATACAAATAGATTTATTTATAATAAAAGCTAGTTACTTCTTCAAAATAAAGGATAATAGATTTATCATTTATTTACATTTCTCACGATTAATAATCGCTCATTTATTATTCGATTGATTGAATCCATCACATAGGGTAACATTATTTTGGTAAGTGACACTAGCTTCTGTCAGCTTACTGCATCGAATTAAAAGTACGGATACGGATACGATAGATAATTATTATCAAACTTATTATCAATTGGAAATGGTGGTCTTGCTATTTCATTTAAAAATAATCAACAAAAGTAAAGTATCTTTTGCTTGATCAATAGGGTTTTATTGCTTAATCGTGTTCATATTTACATAATCTTTAAGTCCAGCTTATCGTTGATTTACTTAAGTAATCCACAAGTTTACGTAGGTACAAAACGCGTTTTTGTAAAAGTCTCAGGTTATGTAAATGAATGTGGCAAGCTGGTAAATGATGAGTTTTGTTATTATAATTTAGATTTTTTAGAGCTTATAAAACTTTTCCTGGCTTTAATCTGCTGCTTACAAATCTTGTCATTAACTTAGCGTGTTTATCTTGCAGGTTAATATGAAGGAACTCGTGGATAAAATAATAACAGCCGGGACTATTTTCAAGGGAAAGCAACATTTACCGAAGTGGCACTGTAGATGGATAACCATCATTAATAGGTTAAGATTCCTCCAAGCTTTCCATAGTACGGTAAGCCTTCGATATTGGTTTCCATTTTCTATACTTTCGACAGTTATAGTCATGTGTAGTCAGAAGCTATGAAACATTACAATAGTCTCTTCAAGAGATAGTCCTGGTTACTGGCATGTGGGGGTCAGATAGTCGCTTAATATGGATGGTATCGTAGTAATATAAAACGCTTGAGGAAAACAAATTAAACTGGATTTATAAACTCAATCAATAATATAATTTTCTATCAAATACTTGTTTATTTTTTTATGAGAGCGAAAATATAAGTTGACTATCTCCTTTACTTTGATGAACATTTTGATGAAATCTGTTACACTTGTAACAGATTGAAGATAAAGTACTTTCACATTTACCTATTATTTTTTATAAGTGGGGATCTACGGAGTAATATTGACTTATTCAGCGTATAATATTCCCACTGTTGGAAAATTACATAGGCGTCCTCTCTACGAGAGAGAATGGCTTTGTAATCCATATGGGCCCAGAGTCAGTTGATGGATGTCTCATATCTTCGGATTTTTCGGTCCCAGAATATGCTGGTTTTCTCACGCTGTTTTTCTTCAACGTTTTGAGAGTAGTGGTGGTGATGAAAGTTACATAATGTGTCTGTGTGGGTTGGAACCTAATTCTGCCCTACACTAACTAAAAGGCCGTTAAGCCACAAAAGGTAATTTTTTACTTTTTAATGTATCCTTAAACTACTTTCGGTTCTCCATCTTCTGGTCTAAGAATAATTTTCCTACGATTAATACTTTTCGAGATACAGCAAATTTGCTGAGCAGTTAAACCACATAATTTTTGTCACTTCCTTAGTTAAAAAGCGACTAAACCACAATACTATACATGCAATACTAAAATATAATATATCGGCGCAAATACAATAATTTGTCTATTAAAATAATTGAAATGATTAAAGTTTAATAATTTGATTGTTTTACAAACTATTAATTGATTTTTAAGATGAAAAATTGACGTTTAACATATTTCAACTTAAAGCATTGTAATTTAAGTAGTTTACTATATAACTAGAAAATGTGGGACAATCCCTCTATATAAGGCCGCACTGTGAGCGCTAGATTCATCAACTCTCCGCCCGATGCTCGCCCGAGACGGTCGTGCCGCTCTGCGCTCCCGATCGTTCTGTGTCTGTGTCATCGCTTCGTCGCGCTCGCCGTGATATCATTCGTAGTCGCCGACTACAACTCTCGATCCGGAACCGCCTTTTTCAAGGCAGTGAAGGATATTTTGTTTCTATAACAGAGTATCGTCAAAAACAATTTGGTTTGGCCCCTTCAGGGTAAAACCACAGTTTCGTGGTCCTTGGTTGGAAACCTCACGGTGTCAACAATACCAAGGGGGTGCTGACCCGACGCACCCGCTGATCCCCTTCAGGGTGAAGCAGTCAATTGGAGTCGAGTGCTAGGTTTTGGCCTTGGGGGATCTCCTAGTCAAACCTAGTTACTGAGTTTCCTTTTCAGCTACACACCTAGTGTCGGTTGGGTGTGTCTACCCCTTCGCACTAGACCGAATAGGGCCCGGCTCGCACAATAAGACTGGCGACCGGTTACAAGCTTAGGGCTCACCATTAGGTACTCACCTCCCAGTCTCTACCCGACTGGGAGGGTTACACATCCCCGGACCCATCCATCCGGGGAGTTAGGCCAGTTAGGCTATAAATAGGTCCCCCGCGGGAGAGAAATCTCCAAAATTTCCCCATTAAATTTTTGATTCATTCGCCAATCATGGCAAACTCCAATATTTTGGAGATATTGCTAGAAATACTTAAGGAAAACCCTGCTATTTCCGCCAAATATGGCGGAAAAATCCAGCGTGAAATCGCTAACTGTCCTCCTGCTACCGAAGCCAACGTCGCTGATTTTAGTAACGCGCTTGACAGCCCATTATCTCCCCCGCTTGCTGATCAAGGCATTCCGGTTGGTCAATTCACGGAAGTGTTTATCAACTCCGATCCCATTGTTCATCGAACAACGAATGACTTCCAGGTAGATAGCCCTCTATCGCTCCCGCCCGCCGACAATGTCGTGCCGACCGCCCAATTCCCGAAATCATCCATTGTTTCCGGCCCACCTACTAATCCCATTGTTCATAAAACAATGGACGCCGCGCAGGTGTGCGCTGCAGTTGAATTCCGTGAAATGGACACCACCGAACCTGTATCCAATAACAACTCCGACAATGATTTGTCATCATGCCTCTCGTCCTCGGAAGACGACTTTCAAGTCGTCACCGGTGGCAAGAGGAAGAAATGAAAAACCTCCCAGGCCAGCAAGGCCAAAAAGACCACCGCGTCGCCCCCGTCCCCAACTCAAACGCCCGTTCGACCCGCTAGCCCCATCCCAACTACCTCTGCTCGCGCGCAGAATAGTCGTCCCCCCAGCCCGATAGCCCAAACTTCCTCAGCCCAAAGGAAGCAACGCCCTCCGCCCCCCTTTTACATCTAGGACAAGGGTAAATGGACTGATGTGTCCAAGATGTGTGTTGATCGAAAGATCAACTACACAAACGCCCGTGCCTGCCAAAATGGCATTAAAGTCACCGTCCCTACGTCGAACGACTATAGGGAACTATATCGCGCCCTCCGTGAAAGGAATATTTCCTTTCACACTTTCTCCTTCCCCGAGGACACGCCCACTCGTGTTATTATTAAACGTGTCCCTAAAGAAATCCTAGTACAGGATATTAAAGACGACCTTGCCGATCAAGGTATACCAGTGATCGCCGTCCATCGCTTACATAAAGCGAGAGGCGGTGAATTGTACGACATGGTTCTTGTCATTTGTGAACCAACCGAAGGTCATCACCCGATTTTCAAGATTAAGTCCATTTGCTCCCTATCCGGTATCTCAATTGAAAAGCCCTACAAAACCGCAACAGTGGGACAATGCCACCGTTGCCAACTGTATGGCCATGCGCAGAGCAACTGCTATGCGACTCCCAGATGCGTCAAGTGTCTGGGCGAGCACAGCACTGCGGACTGCCCTCGGCCCAAAGACCGAACCCTCTGTTCGGAACCACCCAGCTGCGTTCTCTGCGGCCAGACCGGTCACCCGGCAAACTACCGCGGCTGTCCCAAAGCCCCCAAACTCGCTCCTAAATTAGCGAAGCGCGCCAACGCCCGCCAACAAAGAGAGGCACCTTCCTCTCAAATTCCCCAATGTCTCGCTCCTCAGAGACCATCCCCGTGGAACAGGCTAAACCACGAAAAAGCCTTTCCCTCCTTGGCCACTGCCAAACCTTTGCAGGCACTGATGGATATACCCATCGCAGCGCAGATCCTGCCTATAGCCATGGCTCCAGAGGCCACAGCCAGTCCCCAACCCGAGCCTCAAACCACTGCTGCTCCTGCAGCCAAACAACCGCCCAATCCCTCACCCGTCGCGCACGGCGAGTCTTGTGGCCAGACTCTACTGCGCCACTATAGAATATTTATGACCCGCCAAGCCAGGTCTCTCCGCGATGCCCTTCTGGCTGCCGAGCAGCAGAATAACGGCAAAATTACGACGTCAATGTACAGCCAAATATTCAGCACACACAGTGATGTCGTGCTAGGCCTCGACCAGATGGATGCGATGGACTGATCCAATGGATTCCCAACGCACAAACCACACTAGGCCTCGATCCCTCAAATTAGGTTTTTTCAACGCCAATGGCATTTTCAACCAACGCGCCGAAATAACTAAATTCCTCCGCGACCACCAATTAGACGTCCTCCTTTTACAGCAGACTCTTTTGAAACCCCACCGCGCTGACCCCAAAATTGCGAATTACCGTCTAGTTCGCAATGACAGAACACGCTGCCACGGCGGCGGTACCCTTATTTATTATAGGAAGGAGTTATACTGCATCCCTCTGACCCCACCCGCGCCTCTCTCTCACCTAGAGTACTCTGCCTGTCGACTAGGCATGACTGGTCATCCTCCGATAACCATCATCTCTGCCTACCATCCCCCACCATCGGTCGCGTCTCTTGCTTCAGACGATCCTATCGCGCTCACCAGCGATCTCACGACTCTCTTTGGCCTGAGTGACTCCGTCTTACTAGCGGGCGATCTCAACGCCAAACACCCCGCTTGGAACAGCAACACGACAAATGCCAGAGGCAGAATCGTGTATAACCTAGGCGCGACCTTAAACTATGACGTCATCGCTCCGATGACTCCCACCCACTACCCACACGACCACAACCATAGGCCCGATGTCCTCGATGTGGCGCTCCTAAAGAATGTAAACCTCCATTTACACTCCATAGAAGCGCTTCACGAACTCAACTCGGATCACCGTCCCGTTATCCTACACCTAGGTTCCCGCTCGGGTAACCATGATCCTACCCAACCTCCTCCGACCCAATTGATCACCGACTGGAGGAAAGTAAGTGAAAAACTGAAATCCACCACGTCGCATCACTTGGACACCATTCCTGACCACATAGTCTCAGTCGCTGACACGACGGCGGCGATCGACTCGCTTACAGATCACGTACAATCCGTCCTGAACGATTGTTCAAGGGAAGTTCCAGTAGCGGTAGACCACCGCTGGAAACTCCCGGACGATGTACGGAATCTGATAACCGAGAAGAACGCAGCCATCCGTGCATACAGCGCTTTTCCCTGCGCCGCAAACAAAGCTCACATGCGCAACTTACAGCGTGCTGTAAGGAAACGCATTGCCGAGCAGCGTAATGCGAGCTGGGACAAGATGCTGAGCGAACTTGAGCCCACCCATCTTGCCTTCTGGCAGCTTCAGAGGAAGTTACGATCCACTGAAGAGGCCACAATGCCTCCTCTCATTCGTCCCGATAAGAGTGTCGCCTTCGATAACTCTGAAAAAGCAGAATGCCTAGCCGACAGCCTAGAGTCCCAGTGTTCTCCCAGCTCTCAACCAGTAGACCAAGCCCACCTCGATATGGTGAACGCCGAAGTCGAACGTAGAACTTCCCTTCCGCCCGTCGAAGATCCCGATAATCCATTGGCCCCCATCACTCCTGATGAGGTCCAGGATATCATTAAAAGTCTCCAACCGCGTAAAGCCCCTGGCTCCGACGGCATCACCAATAGGGTTTTCAAACTTTTCCCCGCCCAGCTTATAGTGCTGCCATCTTCAATGGCGCATTGAGCAATAATATGTTCCCCGCAACCTGGAAACAGGCCACCGTCATAGGTATTCCCAAACCAGGCAAGCCCAAGTCTGACCCGTCTAGCTACCGTCCCATTAGCTTACTCAACGTCCTCGGTAAAATCTATGAAAGGCTTATATATAAGTGGCTCAAAGATTTCGCCGAAGCAAAGAGTCTTATACCCAATGAGCAGTTTGGATTTAGAACCGAACACTCATGTATCCAACAAGTCCACCGCATCATAGAACACGTCAGCGCCGGCTTCCAACGGGGCGCAATAACGGGAGCCTTATTCTTCGACATAGCGAAAGCGTTCGACAAAGTCTGGCACAATGGCTTAATCTATAAGCTATACCAACTCGGCGTGCCTGACCGTCTCGTGCTCATCCTACGGGACTTTTTATCGAATCGCACCTTTCGTTACCGAATTGAGGGGGAGCTTTCCTCCCCCCATCCCATTCGCGCAGGAGTTCCTCAAGGCTCCGTACTATCCCCCCTCGTTTTCACGCTATTCACTAGCGATATCCCCAAGCATAAAAATACTCAGCTAGCCCTATTTGCCGACGATACGGCTATCTATTATACCGGTCTTAAACCCGATGCTATCGCTCGCACTCTCCAAACTTCCGCAAACACTCTGGCCAAGTGGTTCCGGAAATGGAGAATCGAAGTCAATCCAGACAAAAGCCAGGCAGTCCTCTTTTCTAAGCCGCGGATAAACTCACCCTTCCCCCGTTCGATTACCATGTACGGCAAGCCGATCCCCTGGGAAAAGCAAGCCAAATACTTAGGCGTGGTCCTCGATAAACACCTTTCCTTCGCTGAGCACATAAAGCAGGCACGTTCGCGCGCCGCTTTCGCTCTAGGTAGGCTCCACTTCATTCTTAGCTCCCACAGCAAGTTATCACTCAGGTGCAAGCTGCGTATTTTCACCGCGGTCATCCGACCCATCATGACCTACGCCTGCGTTGTTTTCGCACACGCAAAGCCCTACCTCCTCCATAAGATGCAGACCCTTCAAAACCGATTCCTCCGTAGAGTCACGGGAGCCCCCTTTTATGTTCGAAATGAGCTTCTTCACGTAGACCTCAAGATGCCCACCATCCAGCAGTTCATGAAACGTATCTCCAAGCGTTTCTTTGAAACTTCAATCCAACATAGGAATCCCCTTATCGTATCGGCCGCCCAATACGAACCCTCGCGTATCTCTAAGATTCGCCGACCAAGGCATACCCTAGTCACTCCCGATGACGCACTCACCCTGCTCCAAGAGAGCCGTAAGGAAACCAGCACAGTTTACAAAAACAAAAATCGACCATCTTTCCGTCCTCGCCGCCGAGGCCCGCCGCGACGTCCCCGTAATAGTCCGCCCCGACCCTTGCCAGAGCCAGCCCGCGACGCTGAGCCAGTAGCTTTAAATTCCCTTATTAATAATAATAATGATATGATCCAGCCTGTCCCTAGCTGCCCTCCCCCTGCGACGCCCTAAGCCGAGGTCCGTACCCCACAGGGGGTGCCCTTAGCGTGTAGTCGCCTAGTTTGTAAGTTTTTAATAAGCTCTGGCTGTAGGCTTTAATTAATTTATTAATTAAGGCAACCACAGGCAAGCCCGGTTAAGCAGCCGCCAACCTCAGAGGTTGACCTGCGAGATGCCACTCACTAATAAAAGCGCTAGATTCATTCAGATTCATTCATTTTGCTCCGACGCTCGCCCGCGACAGTCGTGCCGCTCCGCGCTCTCGATCGTTCCGTGCCTGAGTCATCGCTCCGTTCGTCACGCCCGCCGTGACGTCACTCGTAGTCGCCGACTACGACGCCTGGTCCGGATCCGCCTTTTTCGAGGCGGTGAAGGATATCGTGTTTCTCTAACAGAGATTGTCAAAACAATTTGGTTTGGCCCCTTCAGGGTAAAACCACAGTTTCGTGGTCCTTGGTTGGAAACCTCACGGTGTCAACAATACCAAGGGGGTGCTGACCCGACGCACCCGCTGATCCCCTTCAGGGTGAAGCAGTCAATTGGAGTCGAGTGCTAGGTTTTGGCCTTGGGGGATCTCCTAGTCAAACCTAGTCACTGAGTTCTCTTCACAGCATACACACCTAGTGTCGGTTGGGTGTATCTACCCCTTCGCACTAGACCCAATAGGGCCCGGTACGCACATTAAGATTGGCGACCGGATTACAAGCTTAGGGCACACCATTAGGCACACACCTCCCTGCTATCCCCGCAGGGAGCGAACTCACCTCCGGGTCATTCCCGCCAGGAGGGTTAGGCAAATAGGGCCCTTCAGGCCACATCAGACGGCAACACAGCTACCGAGTTTGTCTGGGTTTCTCTTCTCGGTAGCGAAGTGTTAGGAGAAACTCCGGGACAGGGCTCTTTGGGGACCGTCTGCTCGGGGAGCTCACGTTTGACGTGTCTCCTCGAGGCGCTTATGTTAGGTTTAGGAGAATAGGATCCCCACTTCTACGCCTCCAACATGGAGACCTTAGAGACTCTATCCGCTCAGGTCAAGTACCTAACCGATAGGCTAACTAAAACCACCGAGGTTTTAGGGCTTATTATATATAAAAACCCCGACCTAAAAAAGGAGTTTGAGGTATAGATTGACTCCATCAGAATCAATCCCATTCTCAAACACCCCCCCGCGTTGCCACCCACCCCGCAGCCAGATTTAGGTCCCACCCCCGCGCCCATCGCAGATAGGTCCCCCTCCCCCCCAGACGTCGAAATGGACTCTGCGGAGGAAGAACAAGAAAAAGAGAGCTCGGAAGGCGAGCGCTCGGAGCGCGCAGAGAGCATACACTCTGAGCGCTCGGAGCGAGCGGAGTCCGAGCACTCCTCCGACCAAACCTCTTCCTCCGACGAGTTTATCCTCGTCGAGGGAAAGAGGAAGAAGAGGTCGCAGGCGTCGTCCTCCACTCAGGCCCCTAAGGCCAAGAAACCCTCCCCTCCCGAGCCAGCACGCTTAGTGCAGAGCCAGCCCTCCACTTCCTCGGCCACTAGGCCCAGCCCTACCCAAACCCCAGTCGTCAGCGCCTCAGTGCGCAAGACCATCCCTCCCCCACCCATCTTCATCCATGACAAGGGGGCTTGGACAAACGTGTCCAAAGCGTGTGGCGAGCAACGCATCGCCTACACGAATGCCCGCGCCGTTCAGAACGGCATAAAAGTAGGGTTAGCGACAGCTAACGACCACCGCGCGCTTTCGAAGCTACTCAAGGCTCGAAATATCCCCCACCATACTTATACGCTCCATGAGAGCAAGCCCGTTCGGGTGGTCCTCTGCCGGATCCCCAGTGAGATCCCCACCACCGAGATCGTCTGCGACTTAGAGTCACAGAACATCCCGGTGATTGAGGTGCACCGTATGCACGGCAGAGGTGGCAGGGCGTCTAACAACGTCCTCGTCATCTGCCACCCCGTCTCCGAAGGTCCCCACCCCATCTTTGCGCTGAAGACTGTATGCAGTCTTTCAGGAATTCTCATTGAGAAGCCACACAAGAGTGGCACGGTAGGCCAATGCCACCGTTGCCAGTTGTATGGGCACGCGCAACGGAATTGCTTCGGCAAACCCCGGTGCGTAAAGTGCCTGGGCGATCACGGCACCGCGGAGTGCAGTCGCCCAAAAGATAGGTCCCAGTGCCCAG
Organism: Tholera decimalis; assembly: GCA_943138885.2. NCBI lineage: Eukaryota > Metazoa > Arthropoda > Insecta > Lepidoptera > Noctuidae > Tholera > Tholera decimalis. The sequence goes on along the minus strand of OW964563.2, from coordinate 31,216,585 downwards.
ACCCGCCCAGCTGCGTGCTGTGCGGGCAATCCGGCCACCCCGCCAACTACCGAGGCTGTCCGAAAGCCCCGAAAACCTCCGCCCCTAAACTGGCAACGCGCGCTAGCGCACGCCAGGGACGAGAGTGTCCTACACTCTCGTCTGAGCTCCCCCAGACCCTCAGTCCCCAGCGTCCAACTCCTTGGACGGCGGCGAATCACGCCCAAAACTTCCCGGCACTAAGGCCGAAAGTCCCAGGGCTGATGGATCAACCCATCATGCCCCCCGCTCCGGTCGTTGTGGCTTCTCAGCCTCCTCCTCCCCAGTCACCCGCTCGCTCAGATGAGCCGGAACTCGATCCGTTCCTCATCCTAGCGAATACATTTAAATTCTTCAAGTCCCCCCGCGCCATCCAAATGGCAACGGAGGTCGTGGCCTGCAAAAGCATTGAATCCCTGATTCAGGTATACTATAAGTATCCTGATGTAAAAAGCCATTTTGACAACCTTTTTAAACAGCCATAATGTATAACACGGCTAGTAAGAGATTAAAGCCCCGATCCCTAAAGCTAGGTTACTTCAATGCCAATGGCATCACCAATCAACGGGACGAGATCGCGACTTTCCTTCGCGATCATAGTCTCGACATCCTTCTGGTCCAAGAGACCTTCCTCAAACCCCACCTTAGGGATCCCAAGATAGCCAATTACCGGCTAGTTAGGAACGATAGGACTAGATGCCACAGAGGTGGCACTCTAATATATTATAGGAACTCCCTGCACTGCATCCCTATGGATCCGCCGCCCCTTGCCCACTTAGAGGTATCCGTTTGCCGGCTAGGCATGACGGGCCATCCCTCTATCACAATAGTATCCGCGTATCTCCCACCGTACAACGACGTAGATTCAAACTCTTCGATAAACGCCTCACTTCGAAGCGACCTTACAGCCCTTCTTGACATTAGTGACTCCGTCCTTATAGCGGGGGATCTCAATGCCAAACATCCCGCATGGTGTAGTCGTATTACCAACCCCCGTGGGAAGGTACTATACGACCTTTGCACACCTCTCCACATAGATATCATAGGTCCTATGCGGCCTACTCATTACCCGTTCGAGCCATCCCACTTGCCCGACGTACTCGACATTGCCCTCCTGAAGAATGTGAATTTACGTTTGCACTCTTTAGAGACGGTAGACGAACTTGACTCTGACCATAGACCGGTGATCATGGAGTTAACTCCGAGATCGGGTCCCTATGACCCTAACCGCCCCCCTCCCACACAGGTGATCACTGACTGGAGGAAAGTAGGCGAATTGCTGAAATCCAACACGTCTCCTCACCTGGACAAGATCCCCGACCACATCCAGTCCGCCGCCGACACGACGGCTGCGATCGACTCACTCACGGAGCACGTACAATCTGTCCTGAACGACTGTTCAAGGGAGATTCCGGTGTCAGAGCACTGGCGCCGGAAGCTCCCGGACGATGTACGGGCCCTGCTGACTGAGAAGAACGCAGCAGTCCGTGCCTACAGAGCTTTCCCCTGCCAGAATAACAAAACTTTCATGCGGTACTTACAGCGCAAAGTAAGTAACAGCATCAGAGAGTGGCGTGAAGCCGGCTGGGACAAGACCCTGAGCGAACTGGAACCCACCCACCATGCCTTCTGGCAACTTCAGAGGAAAATGCGCGCCACTGAGGTTGCCTCAATGCCTCCCCTTATCCGCCCGGACAAAAGCATTGCCTTCGACGACGAAGACAAAGCCGAATGCCTAGCCGACAGCCTGGAGGCCCAGTGCTCTCCCAGCTCCCAACCAGTCGACCCAGCCCACCTTGCCCACGTGGATGCTGAGATAGAACGTAGATCTGCCCTGCCCCCTGTCGAGGACCCTGATGCTCCCCTCCCCCCCGTCACGGTAGACGAGGTGGAGGAGATCATCAAGAAACTCAAACCTAGGAAAGCTCCCGGGACTGACAGACTGACCACTAGGGCACTTAAACTCCTCCCACGTACGATCATAGTCCTACTGGCTGCCATCTTCAATGGCGCCTTGTCCAACAACTTGTTTCCACAAGCTTGGAAAGAGGCTATAGTGATAGGTATCCCAAAACCCAAAAAGCCCAAGAACCTCCCGACTAGCTATAGACCCATTAGTCTGCTCAGCGCCCTCGGCAAGGTCTACGAGCGGATTATTCTTAATCGGCTCAAGGACTTTGTCGAGGCCAAGAGCCTACTCCCTAACGAACAGTTTGGCTTTAGAGCCCATCATTCCAGTGTCCACCAAGCCCACCGCATCGTAGAGCACATTAGCGGCCGTTTTCAACGCGGTCTGGTGACGGGGGCCCTATTCTTTGATATAGCGAAGGCTTTCGACAAAGTCTGGCACAATGGCTTAATTTATAAGCTTTACCAACTAGGTGTGCCGGACCGTCTCGTGCTCATCATTCGAGACTTCCTGTCGAACCGCTCCTTCAGATATCGTATCGAAGGAGCGCTTTCCACTCCCCGCCCTATCAGAGCCGGCGTCCCTCAGGGCGCCGTGCTCTCCCCCCCACTCTTCACGCTATTCACTAGCGATATCCCCAAAAAGCCCCCAGAAGAGTTATCCCTATTTGCCGACGACACGGCCATCTACTACTCGGGACATAATCCCGTTAGCATCGCTCATACCCTCCAGACCTCAGCCAACGCACTAGGCGATTGGTTTAGGAAATGGAGGATTGAGGTAAATCCCGACAAAAGTCAAGCAGTCCTGTTTCGCAGGGCTCGCCAGCATAAACAATTCACCCCCCCTCGCCCGATCACTATGTTCGGCAAGCCAATCTCTTGGGAGAAGCGAGCCAAATACTTAGGTGTGATCCTCGACCAGTTCCTTAACTTCAGTGAGCACATAAAGTCGGTTCGCTCGCGAGCCGCTTTCGCTCTCGGTAGGCTCCACGCCCTGCTGAATAAACACAGCAAGCTCTCCCTTAGATGTAAAATCCGAATATACACGACATGCATACGTCCTATCATGACGTATGCCTGTCCGGTGTTTGCTCATGCTAGTCCCAATCAGATCCATAGGATGCAAGTCATTCAGAACCGTTTTCTCCGAAAGGCCACGGGCGCGCCCTGGTTCTGTAGGAATGAGGATCTCCACGTAGACCTCAAACTCCCGACCATAAAGCAAGTGTTGAAACGCATGTCAGTGCGTTACTTCACCTCTGCTGATACCCACACTAACCCCCTGATCGTATCGGCCGCCCGATACAGACCCTCCAAGATTTCTCGGGTTCGTCGCCCGCGTAACATCCTAGACGAGCCTGACGACCCCACCACCATCCGACAAGAGAGCAGTAGGGAAACCAGCACTCTTAGAAAACACAAATACAGAACGCGTTCCTTATTCCGGCCTCGCCGACGAGGCCCATCGCGACGTCCGCGTACTTGTAATGAAAATCCTCCCCGACCTTTGCCAAACGAGCCAGCCCGCGATGCTGAGCCAGTAGCAATAAATACTCCCGTAAATAATATGACCCAGCCTGTCCCTTTGCTGCCCTCCCAAAATGACCCCGCTATGCCGAGGCCCGTACTCCACAGGGAGTGCCCTTAGCGTGCGGTCATTAGTTTTTAAGTATATTTTAGTTTGTAAGCCCTGGCTGGGGGCCTTTAATTTATTAGAGGTCACCACAGGAAAGTCCGGTTAAGTAGACTCACAGCCAGTGTGCTGATCTACAAGTGGCCCATCATAAAAAAAAAAAAAAAAAAAAAATCAGATTCATTCTTATTCGATCCGCTGGACAGTGTGGACCTCTTTGTAAAGTCGTTACGCTGTCAGTTGAATAAACGAGTCTCTGGTAACATTAACAAGTGGTTTTATTTGAAAATCAAACATGAGTGATCATCAAGACAACATTCGTGACGTCGGCTGAGCTGACGTCACACTTTTGGAAAAAATACATACGACGCCGTCTCTCCGTCAAATACAATACTAAAAATTAATTAATATTTATAAAAAACAAACGTTATATGCTGTGTACAGAAACTATGGCCACAAAAATAATTTATAACCATCGTCCTAGCTAGCGTAGTTTTGTAGAAAACTTATTTCTATGTTTATTCGAATAGTACTTTTTGGGTTAGCGGCTTTTTAGTTAGTGTAGGGCAGAATTCTCTTAAGTCATTACTATAACCAGTGGGCTACCTCTGATCAAGTTGTTTTAATCTAACAAAATAAGATCATATAAAATACAATTAGCCAAGACACATTGCTAGACAAAAGATAAACTGAATTGCAACTAAAAGTTTTCTATTGAAACCTGCAAACCGCCCGGCTCTGCGTAGGACAACCTCTAATTAGGAACTACGGCAGAACTGTGACCGGGTCGCACACGATGTTACCAGTCATTATTGTGCCGACGCTGGGCTTGAAGTTTTTTACTTGTACATACAATTTCAAATAGTTTTTTTTCTCAGTGATTATTTTGTATATCTGTAAGTTAAATGGTTGATGAAAATATCCAATTAGTCTACTAATTAATATTAACTGTAATCCTAAAAAAAATGTATTATTAAACGTAATGAACACAACAATTGAATCAATTTTTTCAAACAATATTTAGTTCAGGCACACGATATAAGGGGCCTATGTTTGGACAATTATTTTTTCCTTTGGATTACTAAATGAGAATGATGATGACGATGTTTTGCTTTTATCACGTGTTAGGTACATTCATTTCAAGGTAATTAGGGAGTTTTCTGCGCTATACGTGTAATTTAAAGGATATATACATACCAAGTGCACGGCTTCTTTGGATGATAACAAACGATATGGCAAGGTTTTTGTAATCTTATGTGTACATGACTGTGTGGACCTTACTACAAATTTCAATACATTGATACCAGAGAACAAATTAAGAACGAAGATAATTATTGAGTTATTGGCGTGTGATTGGTATTCAAGAAACATGTGAAATCGATTATTTGGTATCAAATCTTTGAGTCACTTATTTTGAGCTGAAACTGTGCATAAAGTCTCCATACCAGATGTTGCCTTCAGTCCTTTTGGATTGATATGGAGTTTCCGTTACACGTTGTATATCTATATTTAACATAAAGTAATTTCATCAAGAGTAAGAAACGTAAATATGAAAATAAAAACAGTTACTTATGGTTACTGTTACTAATGGCAAAAAAATAGGAGACAATATAAAAAAAATAACAAAGCACGAAGATATCTGTCAAATCACACATTTCCAATGAATTGTTCACCGACTGAACTAAAACTTCACACTGACCAAGTCAAAGTCAACAATAACACTAAATATTTTATCCAGACACTACAAAAAACAGGTCCCAAAATATTCACATCCCAAAAGGGAATAAAATAACCGGCCCCACAAATCATAGCCAAAAATATAGCAACTCTTTGCTATGAGGTCGGTAATTAGAGGGTTTTTATTACACACTTGCGGCAACGACGTCGACGTGGGATATTTGGCTGCAGACTTCGTTAAGAGAACGGTCTAACCAGAGTCTGCAGTTTATTTCTCATTAAAAATAACGGCCACTCCACTCAGAGTGTTTAGGTATTGTTAGGGTACCTTTAGTAATCCATTCAAGTTTCTCATGGTTTTAAAGACTGTAAGGAAGGTAGTAAAAAATTGTCTATATTACCTATGTAGCCGTTAAACAACCGAAAGTGTCGTGTACATTATTTTGAATTGGTCTTAAAGTGTTTTGGAAGGTAAAACGTACTTAGGCCCGTAAAGAGAAGGTAATCTCTTGAGAAAACCTAAACATTTTACCAACTTTCAGCATTCAAGGGCACAATACTTTTAAACGTGTTATGATTGCGATATTCACGACAAAAAGGGGATTGGTAAATAAATAACTAAATAGACCAATTCTGAAAATAATTGTCGCTGAATTTTGCGGTTGATATATATTACTTGGGAATTTTCTTATATTATTATAATGTGAATGACGAGCGAACGAACACACGATGTGTGTTTGAGTGTGTAATAAGTATGCGTGTGTGTCATGTGTGCGTTTGTTGTGTGTGCGTGATACCAAAAAACACCGAACTCTTTATCATTTAAACAAACACAAATTTTAAGTAAGGCCTAAGTTTCATCATAAGAAAGGGTAAGTGGATAATTTGACGCTACTTTCTTTAAATTGAGCTTTTTAACGATGAAATAACAAAAGAAGAATATTACTGTTTTAATAATACTGTTTTAAATTAGTAACTTTCAATAAAATTCTCTACACGTGATTCCATTAACATTTTCTCCACTAACACGTTATAGAATGCTTTGTCATAGAACTCATTTTTCACATTACATCGTGGGAAACGCGTAATGTATGCAAAGTGCTGACAATTTCACGCTGCATCGATCTTTATACTATAATCTATCGGTAACTATCAACGGTACGGAATAATAGGTCGCTTCAACTTGTAAAGAATGTTGGCAAGGAAAAGCTGGATTTAGTTTTAAGTGATATTGATCGATTTGTAGACATGTGACTAGTTTGTGTCATTTATTTATATTGCGGACTATTTGTGTTAACTGTGAAACATATTAACGACTAACTGTGTCCGCCACTTTCTTCGCATGGATGGCGCGTTTCCAGCTTGGATGCCGACCTCGTGAGCTTCTCGGGTAAATTGAAAATATGGCAATGTTACCCCATAACTTCAACAAATAGGTAAATTAATTCAAACCATTAACTTCCTCCCGTTTCCCCAATTAGCCCTGTCAAATAGAAAGATAGGCGGTTGAAAATTAATAAAAGTATGTTTGTTTATGTTTTAGTATTGTGAAGTTAAATAAGTATAAAACTTACAAATACAAATATTTTTATTAAGCCTGACTTCTGAGCTAGGCAAAGTTTGTGTTTCAGGAGTCAGTATCTTCACCCTTTATAGTCGCTAATGTACAATAAAAAATTATATAAAAGTAAAATAAAAAGTTGAATATAAAAACCTATAAGTATGCATGCTTTGTTTGTGCGTGTGTGCGTGTTTGTGAGTTAGTGTACGTTTGTCAGTGTGAATAGGAAATATGTGTGTCTGATGTGTTATTATTTTATAATAAACATAAGTATAAAACGTAAAATTAATACTTAGGTACTTAACCTCTCAAGGACCGCCATTATTTACGTCAACCATCCGTCTAGCACCGCGGGCGGGCTCTTATCGTAAGCGTAATCTGACCCCGGTCACAAACGATTTTAAGACTTATCTTTACTACAAATACAGTTTTAAATCGGTCGGGGTTTGGTGGCACAAATTTGTGCCAGCGGGGCTCAACTTATACTTGTTTACTGGCACGTTTTTGTGCCGCTGGGGCTCTAGAGGTTAAGAACACACAGATATTTTGTAATTACAGACAGACATCATCATTATCTGCTTAGCCTTTTCCCAACGGGGTCGGATTTCAGTCTAACCGTATGCAGCTGAGTATTAGTGTTCTACATGAGCGACTGCCTGTCTGACTTCCAAACCCAGACACGACACATGTAAACCAATAACATGTAGTAATTAATAGTTATACTAAATGCATACTTTCTATTTTGTTATGGCAGTTATGACAGACCACTACCTAGAATAGTTCATCCTATTGCCACGATCTTAGTTGAGACTACCTGATTCAAGCATATTTATTTATTAAATATGTATTTAGTGTACTATGTAGTGGATCACTATACGTGTAATTTAAAGGGTATATACATACCATGTGCATGGCTTCTTTGGATGATAACAAACGATATGGCAAGGAAAAAAGAACGAAAAGAATTATCGTGTTATTGGCAAGTGACGTGGTAGTACTGTGACACGTTTGTTATGATTGGTATTCAAGAAATATATGAAACCAATAATTTGGTATCAATTCTTTGAGTCAGTTATTTTGTGCTGAAACTGTGCATAGAGACTCCATACCAGATGTTGTCTTCAGCCCTTTTGGATAGATATGGGGTTTCCGTTACACATTGTATATTCAGCTCTAGTTCCGCCACTACGGGAGTCGTATCAATTTATTTTTCCAATTTGTCACCACTGGTGGCAACTGGGAACAAAAAGCCAAGCCAAAAAGCAAAGCCAGTCCTAATTGCCACCAAATTTTTTAAAATTGCCTGTTAGCAAATGGGAATTTTTTCATAACAAATTCCCATTTGCCACCAGTGGTGGCGTAGACGGTGGGGACAACTGGGAATAACCAGTTTTATATGACATATAAAACAACTACATTAACAAAAATAAAAACAGTATATTGGCTCGTGGAGCTGCCCTGTGCATATATTGTAGGTATTCATAGTGGTGCCAGCCAATTGTCACCTTCCGAGGCTCTTGTTAGGCAGTTTGATTTTGAAAGCGGTACTTCTGGACATGGCTCGTATTATTACGAGGTTTGTTATTCCGGATCCCTGAATACCGATAATTTGGGTTCTGTTTTTGGTACTAGTGAATTAAATAATTACAATATTATTTAAAAATAAATGTGCATTTAAGGACAAGGTCTCAAATAAACTTATAAACAAATTATGTATAACCCTGTGCATAACCTTTTACGAGTCTAGTTAATTAAGCCAATAAGAACATACAATTAAGGTCAATTTCAAAATGGCTCTGGTCATTAACCAAATTTCAACTAGCTCGACGTTTAAATAATCTAATGACAACTTTCATTCCGTCTTAGGACGATCCATCCAAAATTTGTCTGTAAAAGATCGCTTTTAGCGATAAGACCACCCATTGTAACACCTTTTTAGAGTTAAGTTCATATTTCGTTCTGTTACGGGGTATATAAGCAGTAAATCTATCTATCTATCCCTTTCACGATAGGAATTCATGTTACGCGCACAAAATAATTACGTAAACAGTCTCAGCTGCCAGTTTCACCAAGCAAACGACTACATTTCCCACATAAAGCTATCTTCGATGAACTTTCTAAAGAGGATCTACGAGTATGTTGTCAAGCACAACTAAACATGCCATAGGAAGCAAAACAAAGGAAAACCACCGTCCGAACTCCAGACAGTGGCAAGGTGAACGATTCAACACTCCGCCTGCCGCCGCAGGTCAACCGGGCCGTTCAAGAACTTTCCATTGCACTCAGCAAATAAGTCGGGGACTAATTAGTACATTCGGTGGAACCGAACAGTACCCGACAAAAGGGCCAAGTTTGCGATTGCGACACTATAACGAGCGATGCTTTGTGTTCTGTTCTATTCTATTTCGCACTGGGGAACTCTGTGGCCTTTTGTTGGTAATGTTTAAACTTTTTATTAATTTGTATGCTCCACAAGTTTCTTTAATTAGAACCGATAAAAGTTAGTCACCCTTTTTCTCTGCTGTCACGTTTCCTTTGTGTCTTTTAAATGGAATTCTAAAGTGACAGAGTTAAGATAAAAATATATTGTTTTATAGAAAATGATATCTGTTCATAATTCCAGTACGGCAAACTGTCGTACCTTCAGACTCTCGTTTTAGTTTCTCGTTTGTAGCATAAACGTGTAAGAATTCTAAAAAATAAAAAGAGTGAGTGACTCAATTTCACACCTGGTTTGTTCCTCTGCGTCCAAAGTTTCCTATGGGAGCTAGTAGCGTGTTTCGTGCGACGGTGTCGGGTGTCACCTAATTAGTGCATGCGTTGATGCGGAATGAGTGGTGATGGAACGAATGCAAAGGTGTGGAGTGAAACGCTACGGGGACAGTGCGGATGGTTCGTTTTTAATAGAAAAAAAAAGAATATACTGAAATAACGTTGGGTCGAGCCCCGAGGTACACGGATGTGTACAGTACATAACTACACACGTGCTTTGCATAATTGGCTCAGTACTAATATTCTATAGATCTACTTAATTATGACATATATAATACAGTCAGTATTTTAGGTCTTTGTCAATACAAAGACTTAAATAATGTAATAACAAGGTACGTACATTATTTCGTTGTACAAATAATATGCCCTCAAAAGTAACGTCTAGATTACCGAGCTCTCATAAGCGCGCTCCAATAATACTTACTTCTACGAGGGATTAGCAAAAGGAGCCAATTTAAATGTAAATGTAAGTTAGTAACATTAAGTCCGTTAACACACGTGTGCGCTGAAACTAACGACGTATCATTAGCAATGAGGGGTCCCCGCAGAATAAAGATACGCGAATCATTCTCAAAGTGTCGCTATAGCGTGATAATACGCAAACTCAGACCACATGTTTTGTTCACATCAAAGAATAATAATACATTTTTGCCGGCTGCTGTTGGCGCTTCCTCGAACCCTAATGCCACAGTCTAAAAATGGGCCACACAAAATTTTGCTCGATATATCAGTATGTTAAGTCCAGTGTATGGGATTATGTTGTACCAGGGTAGCATAAAGGGGGTTGAACACTCTATGAATTAGGGTAAAGGGTCAATAGTGGGCCAGATAAAGATGGGCTGCAACAAATTGTGTGCTCTCCGGCCTTTTGTTATCGGTCCCCGCTGTACTTAATTGTGCTTTTGTCCGTTGTTAGGGCACGTCCCGTGATTTGCCAACTTCCAGTGAATTTGACCTGGGACTAAAATAATATACATGAGAAATGGTACGTAATTGATTTCGTCTCCGTTCCATTTGTATTTGGCTTCAGTAATTTTCATAAGTTTGAAAATGTTTTCATATTAAAGGTTTGATATATTGGTTTCTATTTTCGACCTACTTAATATTCAACAAAATAATATAAATGTTATTCTTTGTTTTTAAGGTGACTAGCAGAATGTATAGAGTCAACCAAATCCGAAGGGCACTTCCTAGCTTAGCGCGTTCCACGAGATATGCAATATTGTAACATTAGTAGATTTTTTTAAGAGAACTAGTTATGTGTGTAGAATTCACATTACTAGCATTTTTGTTAACCCCTCCAACTAAGCTAAATATGTTTGTATCTGGAGTGGGTTCACGGCAATAGTGTAATGGTTCAAACCCGTGACCTCACGATCACAAGCCTGACACCTTAGCCATTAGCCAAATAGATCAAAGAGAATGTAATACACTATGTTTTAAAAGTCGGGACTTAGTTCTAAACATACCTAGATTACACATTTCACTTTAAAACAGTTTACATGTCACTTTAATACCAACTGAACGAACATACACGGGGAACAAGTCGTCATACAACATTACTACCAACCTATCAGACTAAATAATGCTGAGCGATGGTTGTAACTTCTTTATCGATATCAATAAAGTATACAGGTCGAAAACAGGCTTACTTTTAACCTATATAAATTTAAGAGTGGATTCGTGTTGAAATAACGCAAGGATTGTATTTTTTAAGAAAAACAGTATATTTTTAATTATTAAAACTAGTACAGATTATTAGACTAAAAAATAATATATGTCAAGGATTGCAGTAATTTGTTCCCAATCTTCTTCTGAAAAAGAGCCCCGTCGTCAAAACATCAGTGACCATGTCTTCTGTATTCTTGTATTTGATAAATATTTCATTGACTGCAACCTTCTTTCTGATGAAAAGATTTCGGACATCTATGTGCTTACTTCGGACGTGATAATTTTCATTACCTGAAAGACTAATGTCAGTGTAAATTATTTTAAATAGGCTCTGTGCACGAAAGACACTACTTGGGAAAGGTTGTCTAAAGCCAACTAACTTCTTTAATTTCTTACTATATTATTGAGAAGACTAGATATTATAATTATAACTATTTCACGACTCCCAATTGCAAACCCATAGCGATCATAAACATTTCATATTTCATTCGATGGAGCTCCGTCGTCAGAACGTCAGTGACCATGTCTTCTTTATTCTTGTATTTGATAATCATTGACTGTAACGATATTGAAATGAAAATATATCATATAACTTTATATGATATGAGATGCACCCTACTTAGTCAGGTGCTCGGGAAGATACTTTGTGCTTTAACTAATAAAAAAACTTCAAAAATGTCCTGTGGCTAAATTGTTCATCTATTTTTTGGTGTGTAGCCTGAAAATTATACATAAATTAAATGCGGGTTCATTCTCGCTTTTATCAACGTTGTTTACAAACAATGAAAAACAGACACACCATTTATCCATAGTTGATAAGAGCCATTTGCGTTACAACATATCACTATCACAAAATAAAATTGAAAATTAAAAGATCGATTAAGCCTTTTAGTACCATGTTTTAATTAAAATATATAATCATATATCTAATTTAATACTTACCGAGCCTCATCTAATGGAAATATTGCCATAAACTTCCTTTTTAGGGTTCCGTAGTCAACAAGGAACCCTTATAGTTTCGCCATGTCTGTCTGTCTGTCTGTCCGCGGTTTAGCTCAAAAACTACTGGTACTAGAAAGTTGTAATTTGGCACGTGTATACACGTTAATGTCGCCGAAAAAATGGTAAAATAATATTTTGAAAAAAATAATTATTATGGTACCTCCCCTACATGTAAAGTGGGATGATAATTTTTTTTTTCGTCCTTCCCATAGTGTGGGATATCGTTGGATAGGTCTTTCAAAAATATTGTGGGTTTTTGAAAACCGTTTTTTGATTAGGTAAACCGTTCATGACTTATCAAGCTTTAAAGTACCAATTTTCGTTAGAGTCAAGTGTCCTCCCCCTACCCCCTCTACCAACTAAACGGTTGTAGTTAGAAATTCAAATGTCACGGCAGTAGTACTTATATATAACGAAGTTTAAGGGAAATCTATCACACATAAGTGGGCTTTACTAGTTTACGAGTAATAGTCGACCAATTGTATTTGAATCGAAAATTTCAAACAACTCCATAGAAATGTCGATAGATGGCGCTAAGCGTCAGTTATATCACGCTAGTTTCATATTTAAATAAGTTTTATAAAAAAATATTTCTAACAAAAAAAAAACCGGCTTCTAAAAACCACTAGGTACAATGTGGAAAATAACTTTAATTTCAGAAGATGGTGTCTGGATCTGTATTTTAGTTTTTTGCCACCGACTTCCGAAATTAAAGTTATTTTTCACATTGTAGTGTTTTTTGGAAGTTGTTTTTTTTTTTTTTTGTTAAAAAGTTTTTATTTCTCGCGTTTTAGTGGGTCTGTTTATAATTTATCTAAGTCACAATAGCCTAATGTCAACTTGCTCATCGCCTTTTACAAAATATGACTTTTCCTGATGCAGGGGCGTTAATTGTTGAGGAGTTCTCCTGGTATTTCACCATCAGCTCCATTTCACCATTTGCATTGTGAGTACCATAAATTGCTTAGCAACCATTTTAAAGTAATCGAATCGCAACCCAGCAAACTAATTCCTCAATTTTATTTTTTTTGTGACGATTGAGTAGTGTAGCTCTGTGTCCTGTATTTAAATTCAAAACACCGGCTATGACAAGTTTTATACAAATCTCTAAAAAAATTAATACTTTCGGTGCAAAATTGTCGGATCAGGTGAGGATTTGTATAGGAAGTCAAATTAGTTAGGTAGTCATGTTTGGCTTTTAGTTAGAGCATGGTACGAAACGATCAGTCAGCGAATACGACACGCACTTGGCTGTTATTAAAACTACGGAACCCTACACTGCGCGTGGCCCGACACGCACTTGACCGGTTTTATTTTTAATACCTTTACGACTTCACAAGTACGATATTTCACAAGTTATAAATCGGCTATTAGGTGGCATTATGGTAAAATATAAATGTTATTCTTTGTTTTTAAGGTGACTAGCAGAATGTATAGAGTCAACCAAATCCGAAGGGCACTTCCTAGCTTAGCGCGTTCCACGAGATATGCAATATTGTAACATTAGTAGATTTTTTTAAGAGAACTAGTTATGTGTGTAGAATTCACATTACTAGCATTTTTGTTAACCCCTCCAACTAAGCTAAATATGTTTGTATCTGGAGTGGGTTCACGGCAATAGTGTAATGGTTCAAACCCGTGACCTCACGATCACAAGCCTGACACCTTAGCCATTAGCCAAATAGATCAAAGAGAATGTAATACACTATGTTTTAAAAGTCGGGACTTAGTTCTAAACATACCTAGATTACACATTTCACTTTAAAACAGTTTACATGTCACTTTAATACCAACTGAACGAACATACACGGGGAACAAGTCGTCATACAACATTACTACCAACCTATCAGACTAAATAATGCTGAGCGATGGTTGTAACTTCTTTATCGATATCAATAAAGTATACAGGTCGAAAACAGGCTTACTTTTAACCTATATAAATTTAAGAGTGGATTCGTGTTGAAATAACGCAAGGATTGTATTTTTTAAGAAAAACAGTATATTTTTAATTATTAAAACTAGTACAGATTATTAGACTAAAAAATAATATATGTCAAGGATTGCAGTAATTTGTTCCCAATCTTCTTCTGAAAAAGAGCCCCGTCGTCAAAACATCAGTGACCATGTCTTCTGTATTCTTGTATTTGATAAATATTTCATTGACTGCAACCTTCTTTCTGATGAAAAGATTTCGGACATCTATGTGCTTACTTCGGACGTGATAATTTTCATTACCTGAAAGACTAATGTCAGTGTAAATTATTTTAAATAGGCTCTGTGCACGAAAGACACTACTTGGGAAAGGTTGTCTAAAGCCAACTAACTTCTTTAATTTCTTACTATATTATTGAGAAGACTAGATATTATAATTATAACTATTTCACGACTCCCAATTGCAAACCCATAGCGATCATAAACATTTCATATTTCATTCGATGGAGCTCCGTCGTCAGAACGTCAGTGACCATGTCTTCTTTATTCTTGTATTTGATAATCATTGACTGTAACGATATTGAAATGAAAATATATCATATAACTTTATATGATATGAGATGCACCCTACTTAGTCAGGTGCTCGGGAAGATACTTTGTGCTTTAACTAATAAAAAAACTTCAAAAATGTCCTGTGGCTAAATTGTTCATCTATTTTTTGGTGTGTAGCCTGAAAATTATACATAAATTAAATGCGGGTTCATTCTCGCTTTTATCAACGTTGTTTACAAACAATGAAAAACAGACACACCATTTATCCATAGTTGATAAGAGCCATTTGCGTTACAACATATCACTATCACAAAATAAAATTGAAAATTAAAAGATCGATTAAGCCTTTTAGTACCATGTTTTAATTAAAATATATAATCATATATCTAATTTAATACTTACCGAGCCTCATCTAATGGAAATATTGCCATAAACTTCCTTTTTAGGGTTCCGTAGTCAACAAGGAACCCTTATAGTTTCGCCATGTCTGTCTGTCTGTCTGTCCGCGGTTTAGCTCAAAAACTACTGGTACTAGAAAGTTGTAATTTGGCACGTGTATACACGTTAATGTCGCCGAAAAAATGGTAAAATAATATTTTGAAAAAAATAATTATTATGGTACCTCCCCTACATGTAAAGTGGGATGATAATTTTTTTTTTCGTCCTTCCCATAGTGTGGGATATCGTTGGATAGGTCTTTCAAAAATATTGTGGGTTTTTGAAAACCGTTTTTTGATTAGGTAAACCGTTCATGACTTATCAAGCTTTAAAGTACCAATTTTCGTTAGAGTCAAGTGTCCTCCCCCTACCCCCTCTACCAACTAAACGGTTGTAGTTAGAAATTCAAATGTCACGGCAGTAGTACTTATATATAACGAAGTTTAAGGGAAATCTATCACACATAAGTGGGCTTTACTAGTTTACGAGTAATAGTCGACCAATTGTATTTGAATCGAAAATTTCAAACAACTCCATAGAAATGTCGATAGATGGCGCTAAGCGTCAGTTATATCACGCTAGTTTCATATTTAAATAAGTTTTATAAAAAAATATTTCTAACAAAAAAAAAACCGGCTTCTAAAAACCACTAGGTACAATGTGGAAAATAACTTTAATTTCAGAAGATGGTGTCTGGATCTGTATTTTAGTTTTTTGCCACCGACTTCCGAAATTAAAGTTATTTTTCACATTGTAGTGTTTTTTGGAAGTTGTTTTTTTTTTTTTTTGTTAAAAAGTTTTTATTTCTCGCGTTTTAGTGGGTCTGTTTATAATTTATCTAAGTCACAATAGCCTAATGTCAACTTGCTCATCGCCTTTTACAAAATATGACTTTTCCTGATGCAGGGGCGTTAATTGTTGAGGAGTTCTCCTGGTATTTCACCATCAGCTCCATTTCACCATTTGCATTGTGAGTACCATAAATTGCTTAGCAACCATTTTAAAGTAATCGAATCGCAACCCAGCAAACTAATTCCTCAATTTTATTTTTTTTGTGACGATTGAGTAGTGTAGCTCTGTGTCCTGTATTTAAATTCAAAACACCGGCTATGACAAGTTTTATACAAATCTCTAAAAAAATTAATACTTTCGGTGCAAAATTGTCGGATCAGGTGAGGATTTGTATAGGAAGTCAAATTAGTTAGGTAGTCATGTTTGGCTTTTAGTTAGAGCATGGTACGAAACGATCAGTCAGCGAATACGACACGCACTTGGCTGTTATTAAAACTACGGAACCCTACACTGCGCGTGGCCCGACACGCACTTGACCGGTTTTATTTTTAATACCTTTACGACTTCACAAGTACGATATTTCACAAGTTATAAATCGGCTATTAGGTGGCATTATGGTAAAATATAAATGTTATTCTTTGTTTTTAAGGTGACTAGCAGAATGTATAGAGTCAACCAAATCCGAAGGGCACTTCCTAGCTTAGCGCGTTCCACGAGATATGCAATATTGTAACATTAGTAGATTTTTTTAAGAGAACTAGTTATGTGTGTAGAATTCACATTACTAGCATTTTTGTTAACCCCTCCAACTAAGCTAAATATGTTTGTATCTGGAGTGGGTTCACGGCAATAGTGTAATGGTTCAAACCCGTGACCTCACGATCACAAGCCTGACACCTTAGCCATTAGCCAAATAGATCAAAGAGAATGTAATACACTATGTTTTAAAAGTCGGGACTTAGTTCTAAACATACCTAGATTACACATTTCACTTTAAAACAGTTTACATGTCACTTTAATACCAACTGAACGAACATACACGGGGAACAAGTCGTCATACAACATTACTACCAACCTATCAGACTAAATAATGCTGAGCGATGGTTGTAACTTCTTTATCGATATCAATAAAGTATACAGGTCGAAAACAGGCTTACTTTTAACCTATATAAATTTAAGAGTGGATTCGTGTTGAAATAACGCAAGGATTGTATTTTTTAAGAAAAACAGTATATTTTTAATTATTAAAACTAGTACAGATTATTAGACTAAAAAATAATATATGTCAAGGATTGCAGTAATTTGTTCCCAATCTTCTTCTGAAAAAGAGCCCCGTCGTCAAAACATCAGTGACCATGTCTTCTGTATTCTTGTATTTGATAAATATTTCATTGACTGCAACCTTCTTTCTGATGAAAAGATTTCGGACATCTATGTGCTTACTTCGGACGTGATAATTTTCATTACCTGAAAGACTAATGTCAGTGTAAATTATTTTAAATAGGCTCTGTGCACGAAAGACACTACTTGGGAAAGGTTGTCTAAAGCCAACTAACTTCTTTAATTTCTTACTATATTATTGAGAAGACTAGATATTATAATTATAACTATTTCACGACTCCCAATTGCAAACCCATAGCGATCATAAACATTTCATATTTCATTCGATGGAGCTCCGTCGTCAGAACGTCAGTGACCATGTCTTCTTTATTCTTGTATTTGATAATCATTGACTGTAACGATATTGAAATGAAAATATATCATATAACTTTATATGATATGAGATGCACCCTACTTAGTCAGGTGCTCGGGAAGATACTTTGTGCTTTAACTAATAAAAAAACTTCAAAAATGTCCTGTGGCTAAATTGTTCATCTATTTTTTGGTGTGTAGCCTGAAAATTATACATAAATTAAATGCGGGTTCATTCTCGCTTTTATCAACGTTGTTTACAAACAATGAAAAACAGACACACCATTTATCCATAGTTGATAAGAGCCATTTGCGTTACAACATATCACTATCACAAAATAAAATTGAAAATTAAAAGATCGATTAAGCCTTTTAGTACCATGTTTTAATTAAAATATATAATCATATATCTAATTTAATACTTACCGAGCCTCATCTAATGGAAATATTGCCATAAACTTCCTTTTTAGGGTTCCGTAGTCAACAAGGAACCCTTATAGTTTCGCCATGTCTGTCTGTCTGTCTGTCCGCGGTTTAGCTCAAAAACTACTGGTACTAGAAAGTTGTAATTTGGCACGTGTATACACGTTAATGTCGCCGAAAAAATGGTAAAATAATATTTTGAAAAAAATAATTATTATGGTACCTCCCCTACATGTAAAGTGGGATGATAATTTTTTTTTTCGTCCTTCCCATAGTGTGGGATATCGTTGGATAGGTCTTTCAAAAATATTGTGGGTTTTTGAAAACCGTTTTTTGATTAGGTAAACCGTTCATGACTTATCAAGCTTTAAAGTACCAATTTTCGTTAGAGTCAAGTGTCCTCCCCCTACCCCCTCTACCAACTAAACGGTTGTAGTTAGAAATTCAAATGTCACGGCAGTAGTACTTATATATAACGAAGTTTAAGGGAAATCTATCACACATAAGTGGGCTTTACTAGTTTACGAGTAATAGTCGACCAATTGTATTTGAATCGAAAATTTCAAACAACTCCATAGAAATGTCGATAGATGGCGCTAAGCGTCAGTTATATCACGCTAGTTTCATATTTAAATAAGTTTTATAAAAAAATATTTCTAACAAAAAAAAAACCGGCTTCTAAAAACCACTAGGTACAATGTGGAAAATAACTTTAATTTCAGAAGATGGTGTCTGGATCTGTATTTTAGTTTTTTGCCACCGACTTCCGAAATTAAAGTTATTTTTCACATTGTAGTGTTTTTTGGAAGTTGTTTTTTTTTTTTTTTGTTAAAAAGTTTTTATTTCTCGCGTTTTAGTGGGTCTGTTTATAATTTATCTAAGTCACAATAGCCTAATGTCAACTTGCTCATCGCCTTTTACAAAATATGACTTTTCCTGATGCAGGGGCGTTAATTGTTGAGGAGTTCTCCTGGTATTTCACCATCAGCTCCATTTCACCATTTGCATTGTGAGTACCATAAATTGCTTAGCAACCATTTTAAAGTAATCGAATCGCAACCCAGCAAACTAATTCCTCAATTTTATTTTTTTTGTGACGATTGAGTAGTGTAGCTCTGTGTCCTGTATTTAAATTCAAAACACCGGCTATGACAAGTTTTATACAAATCTCTAAAAAAATTAATACTTTCGGTGCAAAATTGTCGGATCAGGTGAGGATTTGTATAGGAAGTCAAATTAGTTAGGTAGTCATGTTTGGCTTTTAGTTAGAGCATGGTACGAAACGATCAGTCAGCGAATACGACACGCACTTGGCTGTTATTAAAACTACGGAACCCTACACTGCGCGTGGCCCGACACGCACTTGACCGGTTTTATTTTTAATACCTTTACGACTTCACAAGTACGATATTTCACAAGTTATAAATCGGCTATTAGGTGGCATTATGGTAAAATTATGTTTGCAGTTACTTTTTACAAATTGAGATAAAAAATTAACCGTATATCAATGTAATTACTGCCAGAAAATAATAAGCACAAACTTACAAAATACAAGAAGACACACGACAAGTAAACATATATGGCCAACCAAAGATTAAAAAGTGGCTGACTGTCATGAAAGAAAGAGAAAGCGCACTGAACAGATGAGACAGCAAAATCTACCATTATTTACCCCTCAAACTCCATACTATTTTTTCCCTTTGAAGTTGCAGTAGCCTGAAATAGATAATTGTGACTGCACCCAGGTAAGGAAGAAACAAAACAGTCGAACAATAAATTTGAAATTGAATGTCACCAAGGTCTCATTTAATGTCACTTTCAAAATGGAAATGCCTCATGTTTGATCACAAGTGAAATAATTGTCACATTTTCGCGCCAAATGCTGTTAAATATTGCATACTCAATGTAAAAAAAAATACGTTAAAGCTATATATGCATATTTCTTAGGGTGTAAAAATATAAAACTAAAATTTCACAGTTAAACTAACAGTTTCTTTCAGCTGTGAAAAAACCTAACCTGTGAGTCAACGTAATCTAAAGATAATTATGACCGTTTGTGTCACATGTTTTTGCGATTTCACTAGGGAATCAAAAGTTATAGGCTCCCGTTGACCTAAAAATAGCAGATTTCACCACATTTATTTTTGTAAACTTTATTTACATGAAGTAATAGGTTATTTATTACAGCTAAATATAGATATATAATATAATTTTGTATTCAAGACGGTACGGTTTCTTCTGGCACAGGTGTTATCACACTTATGAGAAGAAGAAGTACAAGTCTACATCAAAATTGAACGAACGAACTTTGGTAACCAAATAATGCATAGATATCCCCTCGAGTGTCGCATGTTGAATTTCCTTATGATTTTTGGGTAGGACTTCAGAAAAAATGATAAATCGGCAATTTATGGCCATTATCATGGTATATATTATACCTTCCTGGATTCGTTATGAGTTTATCTAACTATTTATATCATTCAATAAGCAAATCAAACAGATGTGATATGTTTACACTTTTATAACTTTCACTCACATTCGAAAAAAAATTAAAACAAAATGTGCCTACACATTTATTTTAATTTTTTATTTTTATTTTATTTTAACACAAATTATTCCAAAAAATTAATAAAAAACTATTATAAAAAGGTATAAAAACTATTTGATAACACAACGAAAAAGTCTGCGGCGTCACAACAAAAACCACAGATGCATTTTGTAAATTTTTTTTTCGTTCGTTTTAGCGGTGTATGCAGAACGTATTGCTACTTGCAACACAACCACAGATATTTATCGACCAATCCTGACCAAGCCCTTAAGTGTAACTGTCCGACTTAAGA
The DNA here is from genome assembly GCA_943138885.2 of Tholera decimalis. NCBI lineage: Eukaryota > Metazoa > Arthropoda > Insecta > Lepidoptera > Noctuidae > Tholera > Tholera decimalis. The sequence goes on along the minus strand of OW964563.2, from coordinate 31,195,671 downwards.
CATTTGGAGCATTTTTTTCTTATGTCGCACTGTGTAACATAAGACACGCGAGAGGATATAGTGCCAAATAGGCATTTTTTGGGCTCGCTCGTTTGATCGTAGACCTCATCTTACACTTACCATCAGGTGTGATCGAGGTCAAGAGCGGGCTCATTCGTAATAAAAAAAAAATATGTGACATTAAAAGTTTAAAAGCTGACTTAATGCTCTTTCAGTCAAATGGAAAGGAAAAAATCAGAAAACCGTAAATATGTTGTTAATTATGTACCTACTGTTTTATGTGCTCAGTTTAGTTTGTACGTTACCATAGGTGCGTGAGTCCACGCACCTATGGTAACGTACAAACTAAACTGCTTAGATACGGACCAACCATTGTTTACTTAATGCTTAAGCAACACGAGTACACAGTGACTTAATTCCATAGGCATTTTATACTATCTATACTAATATTATAAAGCGGAAAATTTTGTTTGTTTGTTTAAAAACACTAATCTTCGAAAGTACTGGGTGGATTTGGATGGAAGTAGCTTGAAGAAGGTTATAGGCTTTTTACCAGATTGTAAAAGAAAGAAGGTTTTATTTTCATCGTCTAAGGGAATGTCGTATCGTAGTCGTATCGTGATAAAGTACTACTAGTACTCCTAAATTACATATTCATGTGAGTGTATATTATTAATTCATTTCTATGAAATATAATAACAGCTATAACCTAGGAGTCTTTAAGTCAAGAGTCAATAGGTTACTTTTAGGTAAGCGTGCTCCATCTTCGACCACATCATCACTTTCCATCAGGTGAGATGGTGTTCAAACGCGAACATATTTTAATAAAAAAAAAAATGAAAAGAACGCATATGCCGCATCATTTGTACTAAATCTTCGCGTGCAAGTCACAACGTTGTATCGAAAATAGATAATTTAATAGCATTAATATCGTGTCTAATATAACAACAAAAATATGGCACTGTTCGCTGTCTCCACCTTAAAGTTTAACCACATGTTCGGTTTGTTTCCATTTCAACACATGTTTAATATTATAATAATTGATGACCATTATTTTTTTTCCTTCAAACGATAGTCGGCCTTCTTTCGGTATGTTTTCGGAACATAATGTTTATTATACTTTATTATACAAACTGTTTTGAAAAAAATACCAAAATATTTTTAAAGCAATTTTAGTAGCGGATGATTATGGTTGGCGCAGTGATTCGGCGATAGGCTGTTGCACTGCGTGTCGCAAGTTCGATTCCTAGAACAAATGTTTGTATGACTTCCAGGATAGTTGTTAGGGTTTTGGGTTCTTGTTATCTATACTAATGTGCCTGACTGGGTTTTAACCCATGACCACAACTTGCAACTCGCAAGTAGAGCCCGTAACGAATGGGCTACCATTATTAATAATAAAATAATATAATTAATAATACCTACTATTATTACCTACTTGTGAAGATTTATATGTATGGATGGATGGCAATTTCACCAAACTGGCTGAACGGATCTAGATATATCGCTCCTTCCATCGAATAATATCGTTATCGATAAATTCAAATGTTACAGGAAAAATAAAACAGTATATTTTTACGATTATGTGAAACATTTTCCAACCTAAGAGAATGATTTATACATCAAATGAAAGCTATTTTTTTATAGAAACTTGTTTATTTTTTATTGTATTAAAATCAAGTTATTAAAGAAAATATATTTTACTGGAAACGGTAGACATAACATTATTTCGCGAAACAACATTACGATATTATTCGCGTAAAAACTAAAGGACAGCGTGCACAATAATAGAAGAGTACAATGTTTTTCGTTAAACAAAAACAACCAAACATAAAGGGTATTAGATTATTACTGGGTTTTTCGCCAATATAATGCACGTTATATACAAAATTATTGTTTTAATACTATTTTATTATTCTTTTGCCTGTTAAGTAATATCAATTATTAGAAATGTAAATCTCTATCAAACTATGGCTTTGTGATAAAAGAAAACTGTTTATTATTGAAATGATTAAAAAAACAATATTTTTGAAAAAATAAACAAATAAATGTAAGACTAACAATTAAATGTAAGATTAGATCTGTCATAAACCTCTCAGTAGTATAATATATGGCATACTAGCTTCTGCCCGCAACATTCGTGTGGGAGGGTTTCCGGCGTAAATCCAGATCCCCAGGGAATTCCGGGATAAAAAGTAGCCTATCTGTATGTCAACTATCTACTTACAAAATTTCATTCAGATCCGTTTTGTAGTTTTTACGTGAAAGAGTAACAAACATACATGTACATCCGTCCTCACAAGCTTTCGCATTTATAATATTAGTAAGATAGATAGATTTTTTTTTAATTTTTTTTTTATATATTTTTTATATTTTATGTAATAGCAAAAGCTTTATTGTGAAATTGAGAGCAATGTGGGATAACAACAAATATTATTAATAGATTACCGCACTGTCTGGCAGTTTGAGTGCTTTATACGGCCCACCCAAATGTCCTAACTTTGGTATTGTTCGTCAAATCGTTGAAGCTCCTTAAGATATAAGTTGAGCTACACGATATTTGACAAATGCTTGCACTGTTTGGACGGACCTGCTCAAATCTGTATGATTCTGTCCTTTAAAGGGCGTCACAGGCATAAACCTACATGGCTCTCATATGATTTGATTACTACACATTGTATGGACTTTAAAAGAGACGTTGACCTCTGAGTTTGTTTCAGTGTTTCTTCTCAGAGTAGTCAGTTAGGAAACACTGACCTCATCTAGCTTACATTTACGAAAAAAAATGACGTGTAATAGTGTTACTTATAACCCATTTGCAAAATAAACATCATTATTTCATTATTTCATTATTATAGGTAAAGTGCAAAAATATAACGGTTTTTATTCTAGCTCGCTCAACCATTCGAATAAAATGATACGTATTTGATTTCTCGTTGTCCTTCCATACTTTAGTAAGCAGCTCCCTATTTCAATAGAGCCTCTTTTAGCTATTTAGCTATAGCAAAGATAATCTAATTTTAAAAACTACATATACCCGTTATCGCAACTTTTGTAACTCTCTGAGAGAGAGCCCAAAGAGCTGTCCTAAAGATAATGTTATCTCGTCCGCGTAGGTATTCCACTGAACAGCTTTATGCTGATTCTAAGCTTCTCACAGTTCGTCAACTCTATGAGCTCTTGTCAACCATGCGTAAACAATCTGTGCATCCATCTCAGGAACCGACTGGTAGACTTAAACATAATGTCTTTCCGCAGGAATGTCATAGAACTACCTTTGCAAAGCGTCAATTCTACGTAGTTAGTATTAAAATTTACAATATTTTAAACAAAGAGCTAAAGATTTTAACGTGCAATAAATTAGAATGCAAAAGACTAGTTAAAAATTATCTCCAGTCCTTATCTTACCAAAACACTGAGGATCTCCTGGTGAAATACTTTCAGTGATTCTATAATTATTAATAATATACAAGCACATCCACTTTTTACACCTACACTCTACACAAACACTGCATTGCACACTTAAACAATGTTTTTATTACTATTGTTTTTGTATTTCTTTTCTTTACTAAAGTTTAAGTTAAACTCAATCCATGTTATTTTTTTTTTCTTTTAGTACTAACTGTATTTATTTATTTAAACTTTATGTACAATTGTGTTACATGGGCGGACTTAATGCAGCAGGGCATTCTCTACCAGTCAACCTTTGGGTTAAAAAAAAACACATTGTGGTAGGTGTACGAGAAAATGGAATGAAATAATATTTTAATACTAATAAATATAATACTAATATATAATAATACTAATAAAATACACATATATGCTAAAATGACAAACTAATAGATACGGTGCTTTATAATATTATTTCTGAATAAGAGAGCTCAAAATAATTATGACAAAGACCAAACTAAGAATGACAGCCCCTTAAGTAGTGGTGTTTAATTTTACGCTTAAAAGAAAATTTTAACTCAGCCTTCTTGATGTCTAGGGGTAGCAAATTCCAGAGTCTAATAGTAGAAATAGCGTACGAATTAGATAGAAACCCGGTGCGGTGAGAAGAAATGTGAAGAAGTAAGTTTTTGGATGCGTGAAGGTTAAGATCATGAGAACTGCCCAACAATTTAAAATTTTGTTTTAAGTAAACAGGAGCACAAGGATCGTTCATAATAGTGAAGAGCATACAGAGAGATCTGAGGGATCTCCTTTGACGGATAGGCAACCATTTAAGCTGAGAACGGAAGGAAGAAATGTGATCATATTTTCGAAGACCAAAAATGAAACGAATACAGTTGTTGAGAAGTCGATCCAGTTTGTTAAGAAGTTCTTGGGAAAGATCAGAATAGCAAACATCAGCATAATCAATGATATGAAGCACAAGTGATTGGACCAATGTGGTTTTAGTACTACAAGGAAGGAAATGCTTGAATCTATAGAGAAATCGCAGTGTGAATGTTACCCTCTGGCTAACCTGTGCAATCTGCTTGTTCCAACTTAACCTGTCGTCAATATATAGGCCTAAGTCTTTACGTGCGGCGAGAGAGGGATGACAGTATTGTTGAAGTTAAGCGGGAGAAGTTGGCTGGTGTCCAAGTTTCGCAGAAAATATGAGCTACCGATGAGGATAGCCTGACACTTACTGACATTGACAGTAACACCAAACCTGCTTGACCAATCACTGATAGCTAGAAGGTCAGCATTCAGCAATGAGATGCAGTTATCCAGGTTGTCAACGTCAGCTTGCGCGTAGAGCTGTAGCTCATCAGCATACAAATGGTAAGAGTATTTGAGGATAGTGGTAATAGAGTTTATGAAAAGAGATAATAAAAGTAGAGAGAGTATGCCGCCTTGTGGGACGCCAGTTTTCAGGGTGCACCACTCAGAAAAAATCTGATCAGCACGAACCGCTTGCTGGCGACCACGAAGATAAGATGAGAACCAATCTTGTGCCAATGAAGATACCCCAATGTGTGACAGAATGGCCAGGAGGATGTCGTGATCAACGGTATTGAAAGCATTGGAGAAATCAATTAAAACTAATACCATTAATCTCGAATTCTCCCGACCATTCCTTACATCTTCTGTAACCTTAAGCAAAGCTGTGGCTGTGCTGTGGCCAGGCCGAAAACCTGATTGGAAAGGGGATAACAGATTATTCCCAAACACAAAGGAAGATATTTGCTTAAGAACAACTGCTTCCAGAATCTTAGATAGGAAAGTAAGAATGGAGATAGGTCTGTAGTGATTTAGCAGGCTGGGGTTGGACATTTTTGGGAGAGGGATTATGAAGGCCTTATGCCAGATTGTGGGAAATACCCCAGTCTGCAGGGAGGCATTAATAACGTGTGTAATAATAGGAAGAATACTTTTAATAATGAGGGAAAGCATAGATCTGCTGACACCATCACAGCCAACAGCCTTGGACTTAATAGCATTGAAAGTCTTGAGGATCTCAGAGTCGGTCACAGGAGAAAGAGAGAAAGAATCGGGAGGTAAGATTGGTGTGGAAATAATCTCAAGAATAGTTTGGTTTTTAATAGCAACCGCAAGCATGGCGGAAGATGAAAAATGCTTATTTAAATCACTCAAGGACACGTTTGAAGAAATAAGATTTAAACGTTTAATTGTTTATAATTATGGCTTATTGTTAAGGAGAATCACTGACCCCTACGTTAAAGGTACCTTAACCTAGTTTAAGGGTCAGAGGGTGTGAATATTGTCAATGTCTATAAGCCTGTATTTTGTTACTTATATTATTAAGATTGTCTTTTTAGTGAAATAAATATTATATTTATATTATATATAGAAAGGTGCCACACATCAATATCCAGATTTATTGAAAGCATTATAGACGGCAAAATTATAAACTGGATATTTCTTTCTGTAGTGCAAAAAATCTTACTTCTGATTGAGGCACATTACACACTTTCTATAAATAAAAAAATAGATACAGTCGTATCATCCGTATCGGCTATCGCGTTTTCTTCTTTTATTTGGCATACTTTAGTGTTTCGTTGTAAATGCTGTTGATATTTTTCTACCAATGTAGCTTTTTTATGTTGTCAGCTTCTTCATACAATGAAAATGTTCCGAATAAATCTTTCTTAGGTTTAAAAAGAAAAGATTAATATAGTGCGTACAGTCGATTGGGCACAACGCAATAAGTTGGGCGGCGATAAGTGCCTGCTTTGAGGATTGGCTCGACTGACGCCACGGCGACCTCACCTTCCACCTAACACAGGTGCTTACCGGACATGGCTGTTTCGGAAGGTACCTGTTTCGCATACAGCTGGAGGATACGCCCGGGTATCCTCATTGTGAAAACCACCCGGAGGAGACACAGTGGAGCATACAATGGAGGTGTGCCCCGCTTGGGCTGAGCACCGCCGTCTCTTCGTGGAAAACGATCAGCGGCGTCGACCTCTCGCGCCCGGCTCTCATTCAGACCATGGTATGGAGCGAAACCGAATGGGATGTATGTATGTGTATGTATGTATGTCGGGCAGGTATCCGCAACTCCACGACCATGCGCGTATTCTGCGTAAGGGTAAGATTTCTCTTCACTCAATCCATGCCAGTTCCTCCAGGAAGGCGAGCAACGCCCTTGTTTTGCTTACCATTTCTCGGAGGGTACCTGGGTTGCCGAAGTATTTAGTCCTGTAATCCGCGACTACAGGGCAACTCAGTAGCAGGTGTGCTGCTGTTTCGTCCTCCTCCATGCAGGCTCTGCAGAGTGAGCTGTCTGTGACTCCTATTACATAGAGATGTTTATTAAATGATCCATGACCGGTAAGGGCGGCTGTCACCAGCCGTAATTGCGGTTTAGATAGTCTAAGCACCTGTTTCGACAAGCGGCCATCAAGGTTCGGGAGAGCCTCTTTGGCCTGCCTGCACTCACCATGGTCCTCCCCGACCAAATGGGATACAGCCGCCTCCTTCTGCGAAGCAGTCATGTAATGCTAGCAAAGGAGGAGGTAGAAAGCGTGAGAGAGAGACGACGAGATAACGAGATTCAATAGACGGAAATAGCTCAATATATTGTGTTATTTATTATACTTTTTTGTAGCATCGGACAATGGACATCTTATGAGGCCTGTTGTAATGAGTTCCTCTGTTATCTATTAAGTTAGTGGTAAGAGAAAGTTAGGCAGGATGAGTGTCTTATTTTTTCTCGAACTGTAAAAATTACATGCTCAGAAATTCGCAGAGTATTGAAATACTTTACAAACTTGAGTAGAAGTCTAGTCTTGCTTGAAATAGTATTTAATTGTCTGTGTCCTGTTATTTTTCTTTCTAAGGTCGTTTTACAGGTTGTGCTTGAACGTGTCTCACTCGTCGTGTGTATAAAAAGTGTGAAGTATCTCCCTACCGTTGTTCCGTAGAAAATGTTACGAGTATGCCACAAAGCTGGATTATCAATAATCCAACATTCGTCTAGCTCAGGGGCTTTTAGAAACAGCTTTTTTTATTTTTTAAATATTTTGATGTTAGGTACGTTATCGTATATTATCCACACATTAAACACTGTATTAATTTTAAACGCAAAATCACTAATTGATACTTGGATAAATACTTATTGCAATTAAAACTGAGAGCGCAACACTGGTAAATTATTATCATAATATATATTTTTATATCATTAAACCGTAACCAACATTAACATATTATTCAAATAAAATAACTACAGGATTAATATGTTATAATACTTTACTACAACACGAGTTTGCTGTTCTTACTCGAACAATATCGTAATCATAACATCCTGAAAATCTTGTTTGTAATGCTACCCGTAATCACTAGTTGCGATGTTATTCACGCAAATAAATACAATAAACCTTTAACGGAATAATAAAGCTATGGTTATTATGAAAATGCTAGTTTCTAAAATACTCAAAGAATAAATCTGAAAAAAATTGACAAGGTGTAAAAGAGTGTCTACATGACAAATCTATACTAATATTATAAAGTGGAAAAGTTTGTTTGTTTGTTTGCTTGAACGCGCTAATCTTCGAAACTACTGGGTGGATTTAGATGCAATTTAGTATGGAAGCAGCTTGAAGCTTGAGGAAGGTTATAGGCTACTTTTTATGCGACTGCAAAAAAGGAGAGTTATGTTTTTACCGTGATAGAATCCACGGGAGCGAAGCCCCGCGTGAGTACTAGTATGCAATAAAACGCAAAGTATCGTTATATCACATTTCGATATTATTCGGTGGGAGGAGCGTTATTTTGGCACAATGACAGACTAAAATATGAAATGATACCTTTTATCCCGGGAACTATGTGAACGAAGTCGTGGGCAACAGCAAGTATGTAAATATTCTTAATTTACCTTCGTGTCACATACAAATTAATGCAACGAATTATGTCCCAACATTTTAACAAGTAATTAACTGTCAACGTATTTGAAACCAGTTTTTGCATAAGCTACGGTTCAATATTAGCATAAGCGTCCATACGAATTAGGGCTAAGCCTACGCCTAATAGCTTAGAGATGTTAACACCCACTAAAGGTCGAATGAAATTAGTTCATGCATAAGTACAGTCATTTAAAAATTGTATGTAATCGTTCTTGATACACAGGGTGGCCCATTTACAGTGGTCCAAAGATTTTTTTCAGCTTGAGAGCATCATAAGTGATCATTTAAAACATAAGTACTTTAGTTAAGCGAAAACTTATGGTTTCGAAATTATGTTTTTTTTTTCAATAATCTAGTCTAGTTATTTACGCATCTAGCATATAGCGCGATAAGTAGATTATTGCACAATGCTTATACCAAATTTCATTCGATTCGGTCCAGTACTTTTAGAACAGTGGTTTTATGTCAAAAATATTGAAATTTCGGGTAATTTAAAAAAAAAAAACATAATTTCTAAACCATGAGTTTTCGCTTAATTAAAGTATGTTTTAAATGATCACTTATGATGCTCTCAAGCTGAAAAAATCTTTGGACCACTTTAAACGGGCCACCCTGTATATACTAGCTATTGTCCGCGACTTCATTCGCGTAAATTTTTCGCACATAAATCTTGATCCCGTAGGTAATCCTGAATAAAAAGTAGCTTATGTGTTATTCCATGATTTCAGCTATATACGAACCAAATTTCTTTCGGATCTGTTCAGTAATTTTTGCGGGGAAATGTAACAAACATCCACCCATTCATCGTCACAAAACTTTCACATATAATATTAAGTAGCACATATAATTATGTATATTTTTTTAGTACTAGCATTGACTATGTAAAAAGGTTTTTCTACTATCTACAAGTGCCTTTACATTTATCCCATTAAAGAATATATTCATTCACTAACTTCATTCTCACAGAGCGTCATTAATCCTACAATAGCCTTGATCTTTAAGATGCACATTTTTCCTATTCCTTGTTTTGAATTTCTACGTGGTCTTGAAGTTTTAACTCTGTACATGCCCATTAACTTCCGTACGTACTTTTTATTGAAATTGTTTCATGTAGGCTAATTAAAATACAAAGGGAGCATAATCTGCTAAGAAGCTTAATAATTTACTCATTATGAACTCTCCAGTAACATCAGACAGTGTTTAGAGTCAGAACAAAATCATGTGTAGTCAACGTTCCCATTTAATTTTGTACCTTAATTTCAAACCCTTCCGTCTTTTATCGGATTAATATCTCAATCGCCCCTGTCATTACCGCAATGACCACTTCTGAGTGCTATCAGCATATCATTCCGCTCTTCATGGCACTTCGTGGCTAACGGACAATCGCATTAGAGTACGCCTCAAAAATGGGCTTTCACCGCGAATCGCTATCCTAAATAAACAATAGCTGGAAGGGGGCACAGCTTTTAAACGATCTCCAGTGGCTCAGCTGACAGATTAGCTCACCCTATTAGCAAATTTATATCTGCAGCTCAAAACAACTTTTCAAACTCTTTATGGCTGTGCATTAAGAGTCGCTTTTGTGTGAATAATGCAGAATTTGTTAGAAGTTGAAGTTGTATGCAGATGTGTTTGTCTGATAGGTGGTTATAGAATTTTTGAGGCGACAGGAGGGGTGTGGTCCAGCCACGTGCTAATGTGTTTCATAATAACTAATGTTACTTTGATTGAAATTTGTATTAAGGAGAGTTTATTATATAAAATGAGAGAGAAATGCTCTCTCATTTTGCAAAAAGAATGAAAGTTCGTCGACTAAGAAACTTAGACGACAGACAGTATCAAACAAACCAATTTATTTAGATCGGTTTTAGTTGTATACAAAGTATAGATAGTACAAAGTAGATAGATTAAATTCTCTTTGAGTGTTTCGGCACTTACGAACCAAGTTGAAAAATAACGTTTTAGCAGTCAATAGTACGACAACTTTAGTATTCACTAATTTTAAAACACCCAACCGCATTATATTTGAATAACGCAATATAAAATTGTTATACATAAAACTCATATAAATTATGAAAACGTACTCAATGAAAGAGAAAAACTAACAACAAGCTTTCCCAATACAGTAAAAACTTAAAATAAATTTAAAATCCAATTGAATATTTCACACACGGACAACAGCGCTACTCGTTAAGTTGGTAAGATCCTCGTGGGATGCGAAGCACATGCGTCTCGTTATAATTAGCGAACAATGTTTGGCTTTAGCAAATCCCTTTGGGGCGTAAATTAAGAGATTCTGCTCTCCGGACGGCTTACGGATACATTTGCGTTAAAGCTTGTAGAGGACACAAACAATGCTGTTATTTGTTCCTATGTGTCCTGTATTTGCATACCCCTGTTTTTAATCTAAAAATTATTTATTTCCATACTTTTGACGTGTTCTGCATAAACTTGCGTTTTGATTTGATACAAAGTCAATGTTCTCATTTTTGTTTTAAGTTTGGTCTGCAGTGCTAATCCTTCGAGCATTTCCAGCAACATGATGACGCACGACTTTATTAAATACTCGATGGGTTCAAGAACCTATCTTGTTCTGTTCTTGTTGTTACGTAGGCTGTTTAATTATACCTGACTTGTTCGTAATTGACCTCAATTGTAAATCATTTGCAATTGATTTCAATGATTTAGCGTCGTACGATGTGAGCTTTTGTATTCCACAAAACTATAGTTCTTGTTATTTTGTTTCTTCAAACAATTCAGGGGTTGAAACGACGCAAAAGCCATATTATATGCATATTTTTGTAAAAGAATTTATCCAATATTTTCATATGAGCGAGCAATAAATTTTAATGTAGGTTAAAGTATTAACGGGCCTATAATAAATTACACGTTCCTTGCAGTTTGCGTGCATCAACGTAATGTCCTGGATTTTACGTTTGACTGACCATGAAATTTTTGTTTTTAATTTAATACGACATATTAAATTTTAAAAATGGGGCGCAAACTATCGTGTCCTCAACTTAATACGATTACCGAAAATATTGCCCGACGTTACAAGTCACTTTCCAAAGTCAATTTCCAAAAAGAGATAAAACTCCATATCACCATGAAGATTTTAATCAGGCGGCTTAACGCGAGTATTTTATTGAAATAACTGACATGTATCATGCATTTTTCTCCGTTATAACCGTTATTGAGTAGATGTATCCACCTTAAAAATCTTTTATTAAAAAGGGAAACAGATTAATGGACAAATTAATATTCTTACTAAATATTAAGCACCTAATCTTAAAACACATCCTCCATAAATCAAATCTTAACACAACCTAAATCATTCTAAATCCTGAGTGCTTAAATTTTATAAAATCTCATAGGCCTCTCCTAATGTTTACATTACCCAGGGTTCCTCAGATTTATGAACATTCACATTTCGTCTGCCAACGTTTACACACGTAATCTTGTTTGAATATCATCTCTGCTGGCCGCTATTATTTGCATATTTCTATTATTGTCATTGAGGTCTATACGACCCTCGTATGCTCCAAAATCAACACGTGGCGAACCGCCAGATAGGTTATTATGAAAGCGTATTGTATAATGATATTGTTGTAATGCTATGTGGCGTGAATTTGCCGAGGATTAAGGGCATTTTTTTTGGTTGGCTTTTTTGGGCTGTGTCGTGTTGTTCCTTGATTTTATTTTTGGTGTGTTTTTGTTTTGTTTTCTAGGTTTGGTAACTGTTTTTATTTTCATTCATTTTATCCTGCTTTATGGAATAGATACTTTGGTTGCACCAGTTTTTGTTAATGTTTCACTGTAACAGATATTTCTATATAGGTATACTTTGAAATACACACTACAAAGAAAGTTTTAAGCGAGTTCCAGGTCGTGTTAACCATTAAAAGGTGCAACATGGAAGTCGGTGCCTTGACGAACAGGTAATTGACGTGAAAAAAAAATAACGAGGATAGCCCGCCATCGCTCTCTTGATGCCTGTCGAACTTTTTAATTAATGAGACCTCTTTTTTCAAAATCTTTGCGGTGTGAACTAATAGAGGACAAGAAGATATGTTCATTAACATATTTAAGATTCCGTTGACTCCATTAGTCGGATATTTTAATTGTTTGTTGGTTTCGTTGGAGACTTCGCAGCTGCTATCCGCCTACCGCGTCGAGCTATTTCCAGACAAATTGCTTTTAAGTTGCTCCACTGTTTCCCTAATATACTAAATTTAAAATTTATTGGGAAAGTTTAGTTTTTGCTGCTGCTTTACTGTCGTATGCTTTCAAAGATACATTTGTTTGGTGAATGTAAATTGGTGATATGGCGCCGATCAACTAGGCGTGGGTATTGGTCTATTCATAGATCTGGTTGTATTATTGGAAGTAATTTCACGGTTATTAAGGATTGAAAGAAACGTGGTTTTAAAATGATTGTCGTACCGCACGTGTAAACTAAATTTGTTGATGAAACTGAATTTTAAATAAGAGGACAGTACATACAGTACATTTTTTATTAGATAATACAATCTTCTTATTCTGGGAAACCTGAACTACATTTTAGGTTGTCTAGAGGTTTTTGGTGAAATACGGATCACGTTGTTATTGTACCTAAACATATGTAAATTTAAATAGTATTTGGCTTGCAGAATGCTACAATTTGATGAAAGTATATTTTTCATCAATTTAAATGAAAATTAATTATCGCGTCGCATACAAACTCCGAATTTGTTTTATTATTCATGAGAATACAAACAAACAATCTAACCGATGCACATTCGTTTTCTTCTACGTCAAAGCAATAATTCACTTTATCTAATCAAACGTTCCCCAAAACAATTTCACAGTGATTGTCTGCACCCCGGTTTTGAGAACACCCCATATATCATATTCAAATGATAATTCAATACCGTTCTGATTTCTGACCCCGAGCTTGGGGCGACCGATAAAAATACATAACATAATCCGAATAAGCATAAAATTATTACAAGGGACGGCTTATTTAACGCTAAATAATTTATACCTTCATAGATATAGTCTATAAGCCAACCAGATTAACGATTACAAAACCTAATAGAATATTAAATTTATGTGCGGTTCCTTATCGCTAATGTGAGAAGTCACGTGGCTGATGGAACACATCGACTATTTAAACTTGATTAGGGGACATTCGAGTCCAAAATAAAATTAAGGATTCTAAATTGTCACAATCCCATTCCCATAATATAATTTAGTGGTTTTCGTAATGATAAATAAATTGAATTTAGAATACGCAAAGGGTTCTCAATAATCCAAAATTTAATTAATATCAAACAATTCAAGTATTTCAATCTCATTAAAATTGTTTCGCTAAGTTTTTGTCCATTGAGAATTGGATAAGCAAATTCAATAGTTCTTATTAGTCCGGGTCGTAAAAGAAAATACTTTCTTTTAGAATTCCACTTTTGTATTTTAGATTGTAACAGCTGACAATACAATACAACCAGCAATTTAATTTATACATATATGTTTATATAAATTCATTACAATTTTAAATTTGTATTCTATAGAATTCGTTTGTTAAAAAATATTTAATTTATTTACTTTATCAGAATATCTGTAAATATGAAAAGTTAGCCACAAACAAAAATGACTTATAGGAACGCATTCATAACAAAAATATTTAAAAGGACCTATTTACGGACGGTGAGCAAATAACAAAATGGGACGCTGGAGCTTCTGTCGGGAATATTCAGTTACACCAAACACAACATAACCCATCGGTTTAACTCGGTAACTCTCGGGTTACGGTTAAGTGACCGACCACCGACTACCATTAAATTGTTTTCTTAGCACACTATACGTCTTACACAACAAATAATAGCCGTTAAGGGGGGCGCACACCAAGACGCAATACAGCGTGTTATAAAAACATCTAAAATAATGCGTACCTATCATTTAAGATTGTGATGATAAAAAAATGGGAAGAGCAGGGCAGATGGAATGGCTCACTGTCCGGTAAGGGCCATGGCCCGGGTCGGCGGCACGTCGTATTCCGCGCGCGCCTTAAGGAGCTGTCAGCACCGGTGACGGGTCCCCATAGGGCCATTGCCTGCCGGGGTTGCGGGAATGTTTTAACGAGATACCGCAGCCCCGGAACATAAGGACAGTTGAAGGAACAGGGTGGGTTTTTAGTCAGAAGAAGTCTGACACACCCTTATGCTTAACCCAGAGCGGGAGAAGTCATTCGATGATTTCCCCACCTGACAAAAAAAAATAGCCCAGTGCGAGTCAGACTCACCAATGAAGGGTTCCGTAGTAACTACGCTAAATAACTTTGTTTTTCGTAGTGTTTGTATGAATTACAAAGTTATATTTGCGTTTTTAGGAAAATAATATGCTATATCTTAAAAACTGCTGACCCGATCTCGTTTAAATCAATTTTCGTTGAAAGTTTACATTAAGATCTACAGCATACAGTATTTTTGTTATATCTATACTAATATTATAAAGAGGTTAAATTTGTAAGTTTGTATGTAGGGGGTAATGTCTGAAACTACCGAACCGATTTTGAAAATTCTTTCGCTTACATGTAGCTGTATTATCCCTGAGTGTATAGGCTATAAATTATCTTTATATCATGCATATTAGCCGAGCTATTACAATCTTTGTCAAGCAAATCGGGGACTGGATCCCGTGGAATATTTTCGACTTATACGCGGACGAAGTCGCGGGCAGAAGCTAGTTTTTTTATATTTTTCACTCCATTATTATAGAAGTTAGGGGGGGGGGGGCACAATTTGGAAGCGTATATCTTATCGTATAATTGACTTTATGAAAAAGTGGTTTTAAAAACCTCAATGTTATTTTTAAAGACATATCTATAAATACCACATACGCATAGGTTTCATGAAAAAAAAAAATATTTTCGGTTTCAGTTCCATGTAAGACCCCTTAATTTTAAATATTGTTTTATTTTTTTTTCTTAAAATCACTAAGTGGTTCACAGAGGGCACGCCGCAATTGCGGCGGTAAGACCCCTCTTTGAGGAGTGGCTAGGTCGGCGTCACGGCGTCCTGACCTACCACATGACGCAGGTCCGCACCGGACACGGAAGTTTCGGGAGGTACCTGTGTCTGATGGGAAAGTAGGAAACGCCTGGGTGTCACCACTGCAAGGGTCGCCCTGAGGACACCGTAGAGCACACGGTGCAAGACTGCCCCGCCTGGGCAGAGCACCGACGTGTCCTCACGGCGGCGATAGGCGGAGACCTCTCGCGCCCGGCATTGGTCGAGGCCATGCTGCGGGGCGAGAGGGAGTGGGAAGCGGTCGCCTCCTTCTGCGAAGCAGTCATGCTTCCGAAGGAGGAGGCGGGCCGCGTGAGGGAGAGGATGGCGTCCTCCCTCCAGCCCAGCCGCAGTGGTAGACGCCCACGGCGTCGGACGTCGGCCGACGATCTCCGGCCACCGTAGGCGCGGGCATGCGGACAGCGAGTAAAGGGCAACTCGCTGTCCGACCATGGACCATGCCCGGGTCGACGGCGCGTTGTGTTCCACGCGCGCCTCAAAGAGCGTCAGCAATATGACGAGGCCCCCCCGTAGAGGGCCGAAGCCTGCCGGGGTCGTGGGACTTATCCCATTACCGTGACCCCGGTACGTAAAGGGTTATTGAAGGAACACCGTGGATTTTAGTCAGTAAAAGTCTGACAGTCCCTCCCACCCTGCCCGGGGTGGGAGGACTTATTTGATAATTTTACCACGCTAAAAAAAAAAGCGGTTCACAGAATACATCTACCTACCAAGTTTCACATGTATAATCTTAATAGTTTCGGAATAAAATGACTGTGACATACGGACGGACGGACAGACAGACAGACATGGCGAAACTATAAGGGTACCTTTTTTGCCATTCGGCTACGATATTCGAACCCTAAAAAAGGGCAGATGGAGTTTGAATCCAGTCAGGCACATTATTTTGTGTAATTTATATCATCAGCACTGCTGTCATATCGGTGATGGAATCCAGAGAGATCTAGTAACTACCACTGGGCTCACGTTGTGGATTAGGGCCCGTTCTCTCTCATAGAAAGAAGACACAGGCCTTCTCTTTATCAGCAGTGGTAACGTAATAAGCTGAAATAATACGCTGGTCATTAGTAATGTAATGTTTTTCGAATAAAGTTCATGAAGCAGCCAGTTTATTAGTCAATCGAGAAATGGGCCAAAAGACTCATTGGCAACGATGCACTAGTTGATTCAAAGCTCCAGAGCCTTGATCATCGACGAAGAGTTGCTATTCTATCGGTTTTCTATCGGTTACATTTCGGAGAGTGTGCGATGGAATTACACAATCTAATTCCGCCGAGCCCGTTCCATCATTGGAGTACAAGACAAACGGTGATGCGCCATCGTTACATGGTGGACATCCCACACATACGCACAAAGCGTTTTGGGAATACTTTCATTGTGCGTACGGCTAAGGAGTGGAATTCCCTGCCGGAATCTGTGTTTTCCGATAGCTATAACCTAGGGGTTTTCAAGTCAAGAGTGAATAGGTTACTTCTAGGTAAGCGTGCTCCATCTTTGACTATATCATTACTGGTAAGTAATCATCTCACCTGATGGTAATCAGGTGAGATGGTGGTCAAACGCGAACGTATTATAAAAAAAAACAGTTTTATCTCACTTAAAAGAGTTTTTTTTGTACTTTATGCGCCTGCAGAGTTATAAGTTAACACAGAACGTTATTTGCAAATGTTTTTTTTTTATATTTGAAAGAAAAAAATTAGAATACTCGCTATGTTCAAACTAGAAGATTTAAATCGCAATTATAACAAGTGTGTGAGCGATATATTGCGTCTGGGTGTGAGCTGACCTTTAGGAAAGCGGCCAAGATAAGAAGGACACGATATATGTGGGTGTATGTAGGTACTTGACAATATTGTTAAGTTAATGGTAATTAAGTGCGTGTTAACTTGTAACAAGGACATTAACGATAAGCGGTTAATTGAAACTCACTGGTGTAAGTCAGGAATACAGTGATGTCGGTATAATTAATGATTAAACGAACTAAGAGTGGTGTCACTAGCGTGTTACTACATATATTTCAACGTTTTCAGGTTACTAATCTCGAGGACGATGCACGAGTATAATTATAATTATGTACTTGAATGTCTTGAAGAAACAAGTAAGTTCATACATTAATTAGGAAAAGTAATTATTTAATATTTAATTTTATAAATAACAATGTATATTTTGTTTTTATAAGCGTCAATAGCTCAATGGATAAGGTGTCGGACTTGTGACCGAGAGGTTGCGGGTTCTAACCCCACCCTTTCCGTGAACCCACTCCAGACACAAGCATATTTAGCTTAGTTGGACAGGTTAACAAATTTGCTAGTAATGTTAATTCTACCCACATTGCTACTAGCAATCTTTACAATTTTAATCATTTTAGTAAATTTTAGTCGTTTCAGCTGTTAGATAACTTTTATTAGTTGAAGAATTCGACAAGCTCTCCATACAAATTTATAAAACCGCCATGTTTATTCCTGTATAAATTTATCCGATGATTGTAAAACCGACCCTAATTTAATCACTTAAGGTTGATTTTACAATACAGAACAAAAAAAGATGGTGAGTATATTGTTCTGATTGAGTTGACTAAATAGAATAATGATTGGTTCTTCTCTTCCGTCTGATCGGAAATGGGTTAACGATCAAGTTGGTCCTAATTAAGGTCATCATACTATAGCCGTTTTTATTACTACTATAAATAGAGTTGAAGATGCTGTAAACTTATCCGATGCAGAAGAGTTATGCTTTGTGTGATTGTACATGTGTTCTTGATTTGGTTCTTATAATAAAGTAAAGGAATGTTGAATTCATGTTATGTTTACTTGGCGTCAGTATTAAAATGGTTATTCTGGAATCTGAAGTTTTCTTCACAGTGTAATTTTCGTCTAGTTATCGCGAAAGATTACAAGGTTTTTAACAAAACAAATAAAATATAATACTATCTTATAAAGAAATAAACATGATTACTTGTACTTTTATTTTCGTAAAAACTAAGAACAATATAATGTGAAAAGTAACATAATTATAACTTACTATAATAAACCTTTTACATATTTACATAAACCACAAAAAAAATCATTGCTTATGTACACACTAAGAAAAACAAGAAAGTTTGAGTTCATTGTGAAACATATATTAATTTAAGATTTGTAAAAAAGAAATGATTGAATTCAATTAAATAAAACTTCAAATTTATTATTCAAATACAAATAATGAAGTTAGAATATTATTTTTCAAAAATTTAAAACTTTCGAACGCAATGAAGAAAATTTGCAGTGAATAGAATTATAAAAAAACAATTTATTATAATCCAGTTTTCAAATTCTTTAATGTCTTTCACAACGAAATTTGTTTGTCCCTTTTAGTGATAAAATTATTTACTTAGTTATATTTAGACACGTTCTTTCACCCACTGATATTACTAGACTTAATATGTAGCAGGAGTAAGTAAATAATACTTATGTGAATCAGCGCCGATACTTTATTAAACATAATAGCAGTTTGACAATCTAGTTTTTTAGGAACATCATCCCACGTACGGAGTGGTGGGCATAGCAGGCTAGTAATCAAATAAATCATAATCATTATTAGCATTTAAAGAATTCCACAAAAAGTGAAAAGCATAATTGGGTACAATTCTAAGCCATGAATCGATTATAATGCCTACCACAAACCGCAAGTTTCTCTCAATTTATCATAATTAAGTAAATCATCTATCTATTAATCATCCAGTTCCACAATATTTATCAAATCTGACAGATGAAAGTGACAAAATTAATACGCCGTTTGGCACCAAGTCTCTGGTAATATATAACTCTTCCTAATTATCTCTAATGAAAACTTATTTTATTTTCACGGTCATCGAGAAGCGAGATTCAAGAGATAAAAGTTTTGATGCCTATCAGTGCCGCTGGTGTCAATGAGGAAACTTAAATGTCAGTCACTACTCTTTATTTTCGGTGGGAAAAGACATCATATGACTTTACCCACTCTGGTCAGAATGGAAGGGCGTGTCACATTCCTACAAATACCCACCCTATTCCTTTGATTGCTCTTGCATTCCGGTGCAGTGGTGTCTTGTTAGAATATTCCCCTAATCAGGCATTGGCTTTATCGGGATCCGTCAATCGTGTTGGTTGCAAATTGAGGCGCGCATGGGTAATGACGCGCGGTCGCGGTAGTCACTACTCTGATGGCGGCGGCGACATCTCGGGCCCTGCTCTGGTTCAGAGCATGGTGCGGAGCGAGAGGGAATGGGATAAAGTTGAGGGAGAGGCAACTCTCTTCCTCGCGACCCAGCCGCCGCGGGAGACGCTCCGGGCGTCGGGGAACGCGAGCTGATTTCTGGCCACCATAGGCGTGGGCCTGCGGACGGCGAGCAGGGGCCGCTCACCGTCCGGTAAGGACCAGGCTCGGGTCGGCGGCGCGTCGTGTTCCACGCGCGCCTTAATGAGCTCTTAACACCGGTGACGGGGCCATTACGTGCCGGGGTTTGTGGGAAAGTTCTATCGAGATACCGCGGCCCCGGAACTTTAGGGCAGCCGAAGGAACAGGTTAGGGTTTTAGTCAGTAGAAGTCTGACACAGCCGCTTAACCGCGAGCGGAAGAAGTCATTCGATGATTTTCCCACCCAGGAAAAAAAGTCACTACTCTGAAGAGACATACCTGTGCGTGAAACATACTTACTGAATATCAGATAGAACACGGGTCCAAGAACACTTAGTGATAAGAGTCATCAATATTAATTTATTTATTTGTTCCATAGTTCACACACATTATTTACATTTATATAAGGGCATACGGCGTGTTTGTTGTTTACATGGTAGTAGTAGTATGTATATTTATCTCTTTTTCACTTTTGAAGGCCTAGAGAGAGATATATAAGTATACCAACACAGTGATTAAAGTCAACTTTGCTTACTAACTAATGGGCTACCTGCAACAAACAGCAGCAGGATGTGGATGTGGAGCTGCGCTGCAAACCATGCTTCATCCCCTATCGTGCCCTCTAAGCCTTTCAACTTGCAGCCAAAGAGATCTCTGTGGCGCCACCGATGACTCCGTGGAAGTGGCGAAGTATTGGGCTAACAAAAAACTTTTTACCAAAAAATTAAACCGACTCCCAAAAAACACTGCAAAGTGAAAAATAACTTTAATTTCGGTAGTCGGTGTCTTTAGTTTTGTATTTTCGTTTTTGGCACCGACTTCCGAAATTAAAGTTATTTTTCACTTTGCAGTGTTTTTTGGGAGTCGGTTTAATTTTTTGGTAAAAAGTTTTTATTTCACTCTTTTTAGTTGGTCTATTTTTAATTTACCTACTTACAAGAGCCTAAATGTCATCTACTTATAACCTTTTACAAAATATTACTATTCCCAATGCTGGGCCGTTAATTGTTGAGGAGTTCTCCTGGTACTTCACCATCAGCTCTACATCACCATATGCATTGTGACGAGCATAAAGTGCTTAACATCCATATTCAAGTAATCGAATCGCAATCCACTCAATAATTATTATTATTTTTCACTTTGCAGTGTTTTTTGGGAGTCGGTTTAATTTTTTGGTAAAAAGTTTTTATTTCACTCTTTTTAGTTGGTCTATTTTTAATTTACCTACTTACAAGAGCCTAAATGTCATCTACTTATAACCTTTTACAAAATATTACTATTCCCAATGCTGGGCCGTTAATTGTTGAGGAGTTCTCCTGGTACTTCACCATCAGCTCTACATCACCATATCACCATAGTTTCGGCGGCCATCTGTGGTCTTCATCATCAGTTCCACTTCCTCAAATGGTACTTTTTGAGAGCAACTGCACAAGTTACTATAATAAATACCCAAAACGTCATAGGTGTGCCTATAATATTTGAAGAGTTCCCTCGATTTCTCCAGGATCCCATCATCAGATCCTGACGTTTATGAAAATGGGACCAATTTCGAAGTATACCCTTTCAACCAAAAAAATAATTTTCCAAATCGGTTTTCCATATAATATATATATATATATATAATATATGCGCGTCGAATTGATAACCTCCTCTTTTTGTCGTCGGTTGAAAATATAAGCATTGCCGTGCCATCCACAAGAAGAAGGAGTAAATCCAGTTAAATAAGTACATCTATATTCATGTATAGCAAGAATTTGAATCTCAAGTATTGCTGTCATCTATAGCACCGTGGTGTCCAGGTGGCATTCCCAAGAATAATACAAACGTCAAACGTGACAAAACGTTCTCCAACCGGCAAATCTTTGTAAGGAAGTCAGTATCTTTTTCATACTAATAGGCTGATTACTTCTAGGCGGATAATAAACGTTTGTCGCACAACTTAGGTTTTCTAATGATTGCTAAATTGGAATATTGGCACAGTCGTGAAGCTTATAAGTAGCTTAGTACCTACACGGCTTAATTATGGTAATCGACATAGTGATTCACCTTCTGCTTATATGTATGTCTTTACTAATCTTGTACGCATAGATAAAATTGAATCGTCTGTTTCTGATTTCAAAATAACTGTTGTTTTTTACACTTAACGAAAAAAAAAACATTTTAAAGACTGAACTGATATCAAGAAGAGGATATGTATAACTATTATTTTTATCGGAATTTCCAAGTAATTCCTTAAGTATTTTTATAAAGTGTGATTTGAATAGAAATTCATGGTACTCTCATATAAATGAGACACATGAAAGTAAAATATAATTGCCAATTAGTTGAAAAAGAAAATACAACATAATTATGCACACAAAGAAATTTATACAATGTTCAAATACATAAAATCGACAAAAGCAATAATCAGTATCAATTTTATCTCCCACTAACAATCTAAAGCCGTTAAATCCAACAGATAAGCATTTAGATGATCAACAATATTCATTTATTAGTGCTCGTTCAGTACAATTGGCTAGTTAACTTCGCTTGAATCTCGCTAATTGTTGCAAATGGCTGCCGGTTAGAATGACAATAGAAGACGGTTACTGTCGCCGATACGGATGCACTTGTTGTATCTGGGACATTGCTATTTGCAATTGTTGATGGTCTGCCAGCTAGGTTTCTGAGTTGAGGCAGTATAGTTTCGTCTTTTAGTGTGTCTTCTGTTTCGTTTCGACCGCTATGTGTAAGATAGTGAGAAATTTATAAAATCATCGATATCAAAGCTAGAAAACCGGCTAAAATCGTCACGCACTAATGATAAATTATATTTATTTTGCAAATATTATTGCATACTAATATTATAAATTCTAAAGTTTTAAAAGATAGATGGATGATTAGATATCGCAAATTGCTAAACAGATCTGAATAAAATTTGGCGGGGAGATAACACAGGCCTACAAATTTTTAATCCAGAGACTAGACCTATCGTACCCGAAGGATTTTGATGCGCTGAATCTGAATCCGTGTTCATAATTGACGCACGCCTACCTAGAAGTAACTAATTCAATCTTAAATTAAAGACCCCCATATTATAGCTATCAGGAAGCACAGACTCCGGCAGGGAATTCCACTCCTTAGCTGTACGCACACTGAAAGTATTCCCAAAACGTTTTGTGCGTATGGGTGGGATGTCCATCCCATTATCATGTAACGATTGCGCATCGCCGTTTGTCTTGTATTCCGAAACACGAATGAGTCGTATTAAGCATAAAGAGAAACAATAATCCTTCCTACTTCCTACTATCCTACTTCCTTCCTACTAATCCTACTAATATTATAAATGCGAAAGTTTGTGAGGATGGATGGATGTTTGTTACTCTTTCACGCAAAAACTACTGTACGGATCTGAATGAAATTTGGTAAGTAGATAGTTGGCAGCCTGGAATAACACATAGGCTACTTTTTATCCCAAAATTCCCACGGGTTCGGGATTTGCGCGGGAAAACCTTCCCACGCGTACGAAGTCGCAGGTAGAAGCTAGTATTACATATTTAGATAGTATGTAATGCAATCATTAATTACTAGAAGTAAAAATGTGGAAGTTTGTAATCAGGGATCTTATCTACGAATAATTGTAAAGTATTTTGTTTTTAGAACATTCTGAAATTCGGCATGCCCTTCCTTTAAGAGGAAACCTGTATTTCAGCAGTTGGTACGTTATTGACTAATTATGGCTATAAACTATGATCGTAGTAGTCTGAGATTTTTCTGTAACACAAACAAAAACGGATCAATACTAATAAGCATAGTAATACTTTATTACGCATTACAGAGGGCGATCGTAAAAGCGCGCGCGGCGCGACTGATTACCGCGATTACGCGCCATTTTATCTATGCACTTTAGCGAGCTATAAAATTAAATTGTGAGAACTCCATATGTCACGACAGTGAAAAAAATTTAACAAGCTTGACATTAAGGATTGTCAATTTAACTTGACCTGCGCAAATAAAGCACTTTGTTTTAAAAAGTGCTGTTGGAAGAAATAGTCACATACACTATACAAAGTGTGTTTAGTTAGAATCTTAAAATTGTGATGATGATAAACGGGTAGATTTATGTGTTTATGGCATCTTTGAATATATATATCAAAATATGATTACACAACGTGTAACGGAAACCCCATATCTATCCAAAAGGGCTGAAGACAACATCTGGTATGGAGTCTCTATGCACAGTTTCAGCACAAAATAACCAACTCAAAGAATTGATACCAAATTTTTGGTTTCATATATTTCTTGAATACCAATCATAACACACGTGTCACTACACTACGAGGGTCAATAACTTTCCACGTCACTTGCCGAACACGATAATTCTTTTCGTTCTTCTTAATTTGAAAAATTCGGTCTCTGGTATCAGTGTATTGGAATTTGTAATAAGTTCTACACAAGTAGACTTAGGATTACAAAACCCTTGCCATATCGTTTTTTATCATCCAAAGAAGCCATGCACTTGGTATGTATATACCCTTTAAATTACACGTTGTATACTAGGAAGGTTTATAATATTCTTGTTAAGGTAATCGCACTTCCAGTAGCAGATTGTATTATTATCTCGATTCAATTCGTAATGGAAACATTAATTAATGTTTGAGCGAATATTATTTGTACCAAATGTCTAAACTCCAAAATTATAATTAATAATAACTTTTCCTATCTATTTAGTTAAGCCGAAAACGCTTGAAACATTTTACTTCAAATATTGTAGGGCCTTTAAGATTAAAGGAAAGTACCATTGAAGTTCCAAACAGCAATTAACTTGACAACATCAATATTAAACAAGAAATTAATCTAAATACATAGTTTTAGAAGATTTATTACAAAATTATTATCTAATCAAGACTCAAGCGCTGTTTTTGGTAAGTAATTTTGAAGTCCCGTATTTTCGGGAAAGAAATAGAGGTGGTTCTGATAAAAGTAAATGGATAATACTTTATTTTTATAGGCTCTTGACGGACCACTCCCACATCATCCCTTACCATCTCACCCGATGGTAAACAATGCGGAATCGGGAGGACTCACATGATAAGGTATGTCTTAGTACCAAATTTCAACTACATTAGTAGAATATACCTAATGCAATTTCGGAGGAAAGTTGTTGAGACATACAAACACATAGACAGTTCTATTTTATATACATGGCCACACAAGATGTTCGAAACTTTAAAAAATATTTAGTTATATTTAAGAATAGTTTACAAAGCACAAAAAAATCACATCATTATTCAATCTGCAACTATACATCACAAGACTGATAGTCCACAGTTCCCATAAAAATGTAGTCTTACATCTAAAAAGTAATCTTCAACATTACTTATTTTCGAAGCAACTTACTCAGAAGGAATATAATCCCATCTTATTATGGAGGTTCAGACCCGTTGCAAACAATTCAAGGGACATTTTTTCAATTACACCGAGCCACCGCGAATGCAATAAGATTTTCATTTATTTATCCGTAACTTGTAATTTTGATGTTTTGTTTTATTTAATATGGCCTCCGTTGAACATTACTGGTCCTATTTGGTTTAATTTCTTTATTTTTTAATCTCTTTGTGTCATTGTGCGTAATATCAAGCTGAGAAAAAAGTCTAGAAATTTCATTATTAATATCTTCGCATAAGATTACCGTCTGTGATGTATAGAGGAAATTAACAATTTGTATCATTTCAATACTACGCATAGTTTTTAGTGGTTACGTTGTTTTGACGGCAAGTTGTAGGGTCTGATATTATGTCCATTACTAGATTTGCTCCTTGGCGGTTGGCAGATAAATTTTTATACGCTCGTATAACATCGCGATTCAATTATAAATTTATAACATAGGATAATCTCACAGCTAATAATGTCAACCGATTTTACAGAACCGTTCTTGTGGTTTTCTTGATTAAAAATATCATTTTATGCATTAAGAACATTAATAATAATAATATAATATTTTTGTGAGGACAGCAAATTGAAGCTCAACTACCTCTGTACCGGTGATGACGAAAGCACGTGGCTCCCGTAAAAGGTTTGTGCTTTCCCTCCTTAATTTTCGGGTGGTATTCTACTGTCCAACACCCTCGCAACTCGTGTACCTATCGCCAAGCGTTTTGTCAATCGTTTGGTTCCGCTTCACAAATACAGTCCACTAAAATAAACTAAATTAGCCCTCCGCGCCACCATCAACATTTAGGTCGTATGTTCGAACCCAGGCAGCCATGTTTATTAACATTATCACCACTGCTCTTATAGGTGTTTAAATAAATCTTCGTGAGAAAATCGGCATGCCTCAGGACAAAAATTTTGAAGACATGCCATGTCTTCTAACATGCACTGGGTCCGCGTGGTTATTTGCAGACCATTCCCTCTCATAGAGAGAAGGCCAGTGTCCCAGCTACGTCATAGACTGGTTATAATGTGTCAACTCAAAAATAACTTTTTTTTCCACAACAGACACACAACGCCATCTAGTCCCAAACTAAGCAAAGCTTGTACTATGAGTACTAGACAACTGATAAACGTATGTTTATCAATACTGTAATGTATTTAGAAATATATATGTATATATATATATATATATATATATACATATATATTTCTAAATACATACATAGTATAGACCAACAGGCCTATCAAACTACGAATCAATTAATTAAATCATAGTCCTGTTATTATTTACTACGTACTCATACCAATTAACAATTCAAATATTCCTTACCACATAAAATGCCGTGATAATGATAAACTCTAACCCTCATCAGCATAATTAAAATCAAATATTTATTGGATTTGATTTGATAACATAATTAATTGCTAGCCATAATTCATCACGTGGTTAGTCATGAATGCAAAATTGATTTTCAGAATCTGATGTTCAGGGCGCTGAAGATTAATTTATATGGAAGGTACGATTTAGAGGAGTTCGTGGCTAATAGCTGCATGGGTCGTCATTAAGGTCAAGGTTGTTAAGGTCGTGCTATGGATGGGTGACAAACTTACTTTATCTAGATTTTTTATGCCACTAGACAAAATCGACATCAGTCTCGTCAAGGAGTACGGTATTACCCAGCTGTCACTGCATATAAAATACTGCATAGCTGCATCTGGTGAAAAGAGTGAAAACCGTAGATACACAAAAATTTGAGAAAAGGCTAGGCAGCTGATTACATGGATTCATTGTATGTCAAAAGATCCTATACTACTAATATTATAAATGCGAAAGTTTGTATGTATGTTGCTCTTTCACGCAAAAATTACTGAATGGATGTGAATCAAATTTGGTAAGTAGGTAGGTGTAGTTGACATCCTGGAATAACACATGGGCTAGCTTTTATCTCGGAACTCCCACGGCATCGGGAATTACACGGGAAAATCGTCCCACCCAAACGAAGTCGCGGTCAGAAGCTATTATATTATAATACAAATTGCTGACGAAAACCATATAAAACGAGTTAGTCACACGTTTTCACACTACGCCGAGAGTATACATTCGAAGATAACCCGCGTAAATCAAGCATTAAAACCGAAACAACACAAAGTATAATCTGGGATTAATAGTCTATTAATCAAAGGAGACGACACCTAGCTGCAGGCGTTTGAAATTAGTGCTATTTATGTTTTATTGCACAGAAGGAGATGGTATAGATGTTCCTGAGAATTTCCTTGATTGGTTTATTCTTTTCCATTTGGTTTTTATGATGAATAGCGATTTTCATGGAGATCTATGGCCAACAGTGGACATGGTAATGACGATTGTTATTTCTTCATTTAAGTAATAGTTTTGTGAACCTGAAATTTATATGATTTATCTACTAAGGGTCGCCCCACACGGGCTTCACGCACGGGCTTCACGCCACAGCCAAAAACGCCGCCACGAGAAGTTAGAAGCGGTTACAAAGGTAGCTGAAGCACGTGACAGTCACTTCGTGGCCGGTGGTCGACACTTGCAGTCGGTGGCTGCTACTTTGTTTAACCCATGCATGCAGTATCATAATGGACTCGGACGAAGGAAGAAGGTTTAATTGCGCTGCTTCTGATAAAAAAAAAACGACTGGTTGCACTCCGGGAGTGCCAGCAGAAGTGAAAACTTGAATATTAACGTTGTGCATTTTTTATATTTTGGAATAGTTAGGGAATAATTTTGCACGAATTGCTTTAATTATCAGTATAAAAGTACTATCATTTATGTGGTAGAATACAATATTTATTTATTGCGCTATCGTACACAAACATGACAATTTATATTACATTAAAAAGTATGCGCAGGCATACATTTTCGCCACGCCGTAGAAAGAGAGGGGATAATTCCTCTCCTACGCCGTGCCGGCTGTCTACTCTCCGTCCGTCTTACGAATTTTCGATCAGGTCACGTGTCCTGCCGCGAGTTTAACATTTTTTACCCATTACAAAAAAAGTGCCCAACGCTGCTAAAGAAGTTTTCACTTCAAAAAACGTCATAGTAGAAGACTTAATAATAATAATAATAAATAATAATAAAAGATTTATTGGAACTAAAAACACAAATACATTAAATTAGAGTACGATAATGACTGCATTAGTTATAAACTGTGTTGCAGCCATTAACGCCCATACAAGTAGTTTACGCGTTAGCGTTCCATCGTAAACAAAATTTTCTAGGTAAGTTTAAACAAAGATTAAAGATTAAAGATGGAAGAAAAGAATATAAAACAAAATACGTAATTAACATGCATAAAGTTACCTATAGTGTGCGCGCGTGCATGTGTGTGTGTGTTCGTATATGTGGCATGAGTTCTATGGGTGTGTGATGTGTTGTACGTGTGTGTGTGATGTGTTGTGCGTGTGGTGTGTTGTGCGTGTGGTGTGTTGTACTTGAACGGCTTGACTGAAGTAAGGGAGAGAAGGGTGGGGAATCGCGCGAGTGGCATGTGGCGACGTTTTGTGACGGCGTTCGTGGCCGGTGCGGGCCACAGGAAGCGAGCAGCGACGATTTGTAGCGTGTGACGGCCACCAGCATCAATCGTGTGCGGCGAGTCCATATAAAATGTATGAAAACTACAGGATATATGCCGGTGGCGTCGTTTTGTGGTTGTCGCCATAATCTCTCTGGAGATAATATTATCCCACCAAAAATATCCTGTAAAAAATTAGCCAAGTCTCGCTTAAGCTGCTTGTTTCGCTATCAAAAGTAATGAAATCTCTAAGCAAAGCGAAGCCAAGTCTAAGGATCTTTACTGCGATTTCTTTATTAATATAGTTAGGTTTTATGTAACCGGCCATTCAACATACTCTATGAACATTTACTAGTTAACACATCGAAGTCAACGGCCAAGTCACATAAAATCTAACTATATTACTAAAGAAATCGCAGTAAAGATCCTTAGACTTGGCTTCGCTTTGCTTAGAGATTTCATTACTTTTGATAGCGAAACAAGCAGCTTAAGCGAGACTTGGCTAATTTTTTACAGGATGTTTTTGGTGGGATTTCACTTCTTTTTACAGAAAGCTATTTTTTACTTGATTAGTTTCTTAATTATTCAGAATCCAGTTTCATATTCATTTACAAGAAGGGGCTCGTCACATTCAATAACTTTTGTCAAGGCGCATTTCCATATCTCCCATAGTTCAGCTGAGCTCTAAGGGTTCTTCATCAGATACTTCAGACCTTCAATTTTTTATACACATCAGTATAAGGGATTCGTCACTCTGAATAACTTTAGTCAAGGCGCATTTCCATATATTCCATAGTTCAGCTGAGCTCTTAGGGTTCTTCATCAGATACTTCAGACCTTCAATTTTTTATACACATCAGTAGAAAGGGCTCGTCACACTGTATAACTTTTGTCATGGCGCATTTCCATCTCCCATAGTTCAGCTAAGCTCTTAGGGTTCTTCATCAGATACTTCAGACCTTCAATTTTTTAATTTCAAAAGAAAGGGCTAATCACGCTCAATAAACTTTGTGAACATAGCATGTCGATAATTTCAATAGTTTGGCTGGTCTGTTACGGTTTCTCCTCAGGGTCATAAGGTACTCCAGATCTTCCATGATCCTAGTTTTGATAGTTTTCCCTTCATATAGGCACTAAACCCTACCTCTAAATTTCAGCTCTCTAGGTTTATGGGAAGTACTAGTTCTATTTTGATGATCAGTGAGTCTATATATGTCGAAATAGTACAACTTTGCTTTTGCACAACTTAGGAAATAAACAAGCTACAAACATGACATTTTGTGGTTTAAGTGTGTACTGGTAGCTTACTAGATAACGATAACTTCAGTGTTCTAAATCTATCGAGAGGTCCCCAAATAGAGGCCTGAAAATACGCCGAAATGGTTCCAGAAAGGATGGTACGGCAGTGTTTGCTTTGCGCTCGACTTGGCTTACAGATATCTTGACACTTATAGTTTGAACTTTCATAATTAATAAAGGCTTTCTAGAGCTAACAACTCACATGGGTCATTGTTAGACTATCCTAACTCCTATTAATACAATTCCCACCAAACAAAAGCAGTGCATATCCAACCACTACACAAGAAGAACATGAAAGATTTACTGTGCAGCTATAAGACACTATAACTCAGTCTGTATCGTGTTTTGTAACTATACATAATTACCGATACTGACTTCTTTGCGCTCCCCTACCATGCAAATGTAGCAAAGATAAAATATTTATTGCTATGCACTTTGTTTTGATACAGTATTCGTATTTGACTACTTACCAATAACTAGTATCTTCTTGTATTTGGAAAGAAGTATTATTGGTTAAGCTTTTAATGCATAATCTGTACTTAAAAAACAATAAATAATAGTATCCTCTGTAAAGAACGCTGGCTGAGAAGGTAGAAAGCCCTTACACCAAATTCTGGGTGGGGATACATCATAAAAATCTTAATGGTAGTTATAAAAGTTATAAAAACGTACCCCACGCGAACGAGAACGTGGACACAGCTAGTCTGAAAAAAAAGTTTATGAGAATCTGCTATGTAGACGATTTTCCCCATTTCATTAACAACCTTAAGTGTTGATCCTGTGAAACTATGTTGATCGATTTGCGTTTTACAAAACAAAAGCACATGTGTTTTAGTTTGCTATCTTTCTGATTGGATTTTAAATGAATACCCTATAATTGTCGTTAAACACGTGCGCGGTATTTATTTTCAATACGGTTAATAGCATGATTAAATATCAAGTTTTACTGGTGCATACATATCGCATGCTGTGTCTCTCTGGTCGGTCCCTTGTATCTGCGGATCGTGGTCAGCATCATAGTTACATCTGGAACGGATAACCTTCACCCATGACCTGAAGTGACTGATCAATTCTACTTTCGCTTCCCATTGGAATTCTGCGTCAAGCAGTTTACTGCGTTTCGTCGATGCGTGGGAGTGCTAGTGTCTTTTTGGGTAACCCTGAATAGGCGTCTTCTTGGCTGTCTTATCCCATAATAGATCTTATCAATCTCTTACTATCAGGTGTGATCCAGGTCAATAATGAGCTCAAACGTAATAAAAAATGGCTTGCATTTACTGGTTCATATCCTTGTTAAAGGACATGGCCAATTTTACTATGGACGTCGGCATAGTTATCGAATTTAGTGTACACCAATGATTTTTGATGTTTTATATTCGTGAATATTGACTCATTAAATTGCTATAAATAAAAAACTCAGAAATCTTGTCATTATACCAGACTAGACAAAAACAGTTACAGTAAACCTTTTAATCAGATCGCTAGCAATAAGGTGTTTAGATTATAATTTCGTTATTAAAACTTAAAGGTGCTTTAAAATAGTGAACAGTTGTGAATTATTAAGTATAACTGATATAGTTTTAGTATTAAACCAATAAACAAAGTAATGGCCACATAAAATATGAAGGATTTTAAACTGAATATTGACTAACATTTATTAAACTGGGTAATAGTCTCAAAAAATGTGACAATAATAACAAACATTAACATAACATCGCGCCTGTATTCCCCGAAGGGTTGGGCAGAGGTGTGTGTACTATAGTACACCCAGATTTCATCAGTTATTTTGAGTACCATTTAATAGGGGGCGAGTCTGTTTCTATCAACCAGGCACAAATCTAGACTCCGGGCTGCTACTGAGAAATTCCTGATGAATAAACCCAATATCACTTTGCTCGACCTGGGAATCGAACTCAGGACGTCATGCTCAGCAGTAGCGCTTGCGACCATTAGACCAACGAGGGAAACATAGAATAAAACAAAGGAGTAAAAATTATTATTTATTTACTTATTCGAGAAAATAAATAAAAATATTTTGACATATTATAATAATTATTATACCTTAAATGCTTACGAAGATAATATACATTAGAGCAATGCAGCGATAGTGTTAATAAAGAGACCTAGGGAGGTCAATCAACCAGCTTGGATAGAAGAGAGCATTTTTATTTCACCAATACACTAACCTGGATTAAGTGTAAATATAGG
Organism: Tholera decimalis; assembly: GCA_943138885.2. Classification (NCBI taxonomy): domain Eukaryota; kingdom Metazoa; phylum Arthropoda; class Insecta; order Lepidoptera; family Noctuidae; genus Tholera; species Tholera decimalis. Next base: position 31,163,409 of record OW964563.2, on the reverse strand, counting down.
GGTTCAGTAATTACATAAATAACTGCATTAAACATAACCAGAAATCTTAAAAAAAATACAATCATAGATTTATTTATTATTATTTTACAATTGTGATTAATGTTCCGTGAGAGAATTTCTGAGACATTTTCAAAGTTCAAAATATTAGCTTTTGACTTCATAATATTAATTATGTCTTCTATATGGATAGCACTAAATGTAGAATGTGTCTCATTCATTTGAGGTAATAAATGCCATTGATCGCTGTACAAATGTGTTTCACACACTCTACAGCTGCGAGGAACATAGAAACTATGTTCTTGCAAAAGCAGTCTTTTAAGAAATTGCGGGACCAAATGTACATGCATTGTTGAAATATACTGTGAACAGATGTGATCGAAGCTCGCTTGTAATTAGGTAATGATATGGTATTACTTTCCCATGGCCCTCTTTGAACAGGCGGCAACGGTGGTGGCTCTGGTGGGCTAACAACTTGGCTAACATTAGGGGCTGCTGCATCATTATCCAAAGCCAATTCTTGCATGTCTCGTGATGAGTCATGCACTGCCTGTCTACATATTTGCTCGCATCCAACACACATGGCAAACACAGTTGTTTCTTGAAGGCTGAAAATAAACCACAGTTAAAATAAACACAATAATAAATTAATTCAATCATTAGATAATTCTTATGTTTATATAATTTTTAGTAACAAGGGTATCTTTTTAAATATCGCTTTATGTTTTCAAGTACTATGTTATAGTAAAATGAGCAGTACTATGTACTACCTACATGCCTACTTTAGGCAAGTATATTATGTTAAAATACATAAAACACAGATATAACAATCATACATACATAGTATGAAAGCTCATTTTTTATAGATTAATACAGCTAGGTATTTATCATTATGAAAAACAAAATGCTTACCACATAATTAGTATTTTGTGATAATAGAACAGCCAGCAACGGACACTCCATACTGACATTATGGTGTCTTATTTTCCTCACTGATTTGCCACAACCGCAGCACAAGCCGTTTGTTATGCCCCAGTAGTCTCTCTTGTTCACCAGCTTCGGTGTTTAATAATAATAAGCATGGATGACAAATAAATGTATCAAGAGGCAACTGAAAATAAGATGCACTGTAAGATTTCGCATACCAGAACTATATAAAAATAAATCAGGTTAAGTTTTTTCTAGTTCAACTTCTTACCTAGGTTTGGGAACGCGAAAGTCTTGTTTGATTGTGTGCAGAAAGCGAGGATATGAGATGCCTCTGCAACCTTTGCATGGCTATTCCGCAGTTGATGCACCTCATATTGATCCACAAAACAAAACCACAACGCGATGTAAATCAGAGTCCAGTATTAATAGCAAGGTAATCGGGTGGTAGAAGGTATCAGTACGTTGAAATAAGCAGGGGTAAAAAAAAATTGAAAATAATCGCAAAAACAAACAGGACGCAATGTAGAATCTGCAATAACATAACATTGACATTTGACATAGACAATGACACATTGTCAAACAAGTAACGCGTTCCGTTTTCCGATTTTTTTTTGTGTGAAATATAAACAAAACTATCTTACGCATCAACATTATGAAAAATAATTTTATTAAATGCCAAAAATACCAACGAAAACAGTTTCGTATAAATAAAATGTTTTAATAATAGCGTTTTGTCGTCCATATCAAACGTCTATGTGATATACGCAAGTAGTGTGCTTGATGTGGAACACCCATTATTATATTTATCTTACTCTATGGTCCATTATGGCGGACGTTGACAAATGGTACTTTGAATTCATCTTGATTACTAATTATTTTGAAATAAAAACTGACCAGTCCAGAGAGGTTAAAACCTACGTATTAAATCATTTTTCTATTTTTAATATACAATATTATTTACTATTTAAGTGTACATGGAATGTACTTTTTTGTCCATGTCATTTGGAAGTCATCCATCTTGTTGTTGAACGTCCGACGATTGTATGCAATACTAAATGACTACCTGCCTATTACTTACTACTACAGATTATTTTTTGTATCAGTAGCCGTCTACTCCAGCTTGCGTTACGCTTGGGAAGCGTACCCATAACAAGATCCACACACAGTATATCATTCTAAACAACACAAAAAACCGTGTCCATCATAATGACACACTGTGTCTAATTTGATACATTTGGCACCGGTTCCCAAACACAGAGTCGCGCTGTGTTTGTTACGGGAAACATGCAGTACGCCGGTACACTCCATGTTTTACGATAACTTGTAATTAATGTCGCTGCATAGTGCTTTATTGTCCCGAAGTTGGTCCGCTGGCGAACATCGGTATAAATTATGAGCCTACTTCGTCGCGTGTGAGCTTATTCACATAAATTATTGAGAAAAATGTGTCAGCATTTATGTTATTAAATCCCTTCGGTGTTCAGTTCAAAGATGTAAGAGCTAGAATGATAAATCTCGGAGACAAGTTGTAGTGTTTGCAAGCATGATTTATTAATAATTGTTGTGTAAAATGACGATGTAGAATAAGCTATGAATCGTCCTAATGATTTGGTGGTAAAAATAGTTTTAGAGTTATCTTGTATTTAAGTTGTAGCAGCAATATTAACTGTGATACATATTTTAACTCTTAATCACCAACGGATTTAAAGTTATTCATTTATTCTGCATCTAAGATTTAGTTCCATCAATCACTGAATTCTTGAGGAGCTACAAATAATGAATTGTTTATGAAAAAGGATGATGAGGGAGAATAAGGCATCAACCTCTACTTATTTCATACATAATCAATTTAAGACTAATCTTTGCTATACAGCCATTCAAAATATTACTTAATTTACTTAAGTTTTCATATAAGAAAGACATTAATTAAGATTGATGCGATTATTGCTTACTTGCTCGCGCCGTCGCTTGCGTTAAAAGATTATTTTAACAAAATTATATTAGTGTAAAACTATCTTGCCCTTCAACTATCTTCACGCGAAAAACACATCGAACCGTTTCCCATTTTAACGTGAAAGAAGGACTAAACACAAAACACTCTTTCGCATGTTTACGTTCTCATCTAAGATATCCATACTAATATTATAAATGCGAAAGTAACTCTGTCTGTCTGTTTGTTACCTTTTCACGCCTAAACCGCTGAACCGATTTAGATGAAATTTGGCACGGGAATAGTTTAAGACCCTGGGAAGGACATAGAATAGTTTTTATCCCGAAGTTCTCACGGGATAATGACTTACGCGGGAAAAACCTCCCATGCGAACGAAGTCACGGGTATAAGCTAGTTATGAATAATTTCCCAGATTATCGTTCCTACATAAGAGTATTATAAAAACTTGAAAAACTGAGCAAGATTGTTGAGCAAATAACAATACACGTCTAATTAGCGTTTTACTTTATAATTCACAGTAACGTGAGCAGCTCATGGCCAAATAACAATAGCCAGACACTTCTTATAGGCTAATCTTCAAAGTTAAGCAATTCTTGTTGAGGTCCGTTTATGGATGGGTTACGATTTTATCAATCAACTAGCTTGTGCCAGCGGCTTCGCCCGCGTGGGAAGCTTTTCCCGTGTAAATCCCGATCCCGTGGGAATTTCGCAAAATCCTTTCTTAGCAGATGCTTACGTCATAACATCTACCTGCATGCCAAATTTCAGCCCGATCCGTCCAGTGGTTTGGGCTCTGCGTTGATAGATCACTATGTCAGTCATTCAGTCACCTTTGGGTTATATATACTCGTATGTAAATTTTTGAAACTAAATTATTAAAGAGAACTAGCAACGTAGGGAGTTTTCACATTAGGTACTACTAATCTTGTTAACCAGTCCAACTAAGCTAAATATGCTTGTTTCTGGAGTGGGTTCACGGCAATAGTTAATGGGTGGGGTTCAAATCCGCGACCCTTCGATTACAAGTCCAACACCATTAGACTATAGATGCTTGCTATTTTTAAATTGGTCCAGCAGTTTATTGTATTTTATCCATTAAGTGGTACAAACAAATAATAATATCAATATATATACAACGTGTAATTTAAAGGGTATATACATACCAAGTGCATGGCTTCTTTGGATGATAATAAACGATATGGCAAGGGTTTTGTAATCCTAAGTCTACGTATGTAGAACTTATTACAAATTCCAATACACTGATACCAGAGACCGAATTTTTCAAATTAAGAAGAAGGAAAAGAATTATCGTGTTATTGGCAAGTGACGTGGAAAGTTATTGACCCTCGTAGTGCTGTGACACGTTTGTTATGATTGATATTCAAGAAATATATGAAACCAATAATTTGGTATCAATTCTTTGAGTCAGGTATTTTGTGCTGAAACTGTGCATAGAGACTCCATACCAGATGTTGTCTTCAGCCCTTTTGGATAGATATGGGGTTTCCGTTACACGTTGAATATATAAAATACAATCTAAGATGACGATGTTCACGACACATCTTCATGAAAAACCGTAAGTAAAGTAACCCAACGAACAAACTATCAAAACATCACTGACAATAGTAAAAAAAATCCCATCAAACTAACAACGATACTCTTTTGTTTCTCAACTCTTATGAAATTACAAACGTTGTCCTCATTCAAGTGATATCACTGTTGCCTATCAAAACCATATTTTTTTACGAACTGTTCTCACATAAACACGTGTTTTGTCAAACTGGGCCACTGGATACAGCTGCCAAGCAGATGGCACTCGGGTTATTATAGCAAAATATTAACCGCTAATGCCAAACATTGGTGTCGTTTGAACGCCCTGGATAGCGCCCAAATGTACTGTTTTGAAACGTTTTTGGAACAAAACTGCACCTATTCTATTGTTTCTGTGGAATATTATTTGCTATTTAGGTGTTAACAGTTTTTAATAAGGCCACAGGCTAGATATTGCGAGTGCAGTGTTATTGGAAATGTTATTCGTAAGTTTGTGCTGTGTATGCAGTCCAAGTAGGTTACGGCTGTAACATTTTTTTTTTCTAAAAGTTTTTACTTCTTATTTTATCGAGCGACTGTCCGTCTGATCTATAACCCTACTCCATGTAAAATACTGGATGAGTTGATGCTGCCCCACCGCTTTGCCTCACCAAGCTTTTCCAGATGTTTTCATATCATGCCGGCTTGATCGAGTCCTCGTAATACTCATCCAAACCATTTTATTGCATCTTCCAGGGCCAGTCTCAATGATTCTTACCTATAGTGAATTTTGCCCAGCAAAACTAAAATAGCGGTGCCACATACTTCTGGTTGAACTATCGAAGAGAGCATACTTGTTTTCTACGATATCTTATAGTTGCTTCATAGTAAAATTATAATGCATAAGTAAAAGCATCTTTTCCAATCACACAACGTAGAATAATGCACATTTGATTGATAATGCAATTGTGCCTCAGTCACTTCATCACATATTGATTTCCACAGCGCAATGTAGCCATTCCTTAGAAAAATATAATAGCATAATCAATAACACATGTCCCAGCTAGTTGAACTTCAAAAAACTTTGTTCTCAACAAATTTTTATCCACTTTACTAAATCTAGTACATTATTTCTTATAAAATATTTACGCATTTCTAAGACTGTTGTTGAGAAATATTATGCTCCAAAAAATTTCTTAGCTATATAAGTTTTGGAGTAATATTTTATCATTGGAGAATCACACAAAGACCGATTGTATTGGGCGTTCCCCGGCCTTTGACATCTTAAGTATTCTTTATAGATAAAATAAATTAATACGATTAAAAGTCCTATTAAGAATGTTTTACCTAAATCTAAAATGGTCAAACCAGTTTTTTTTATAGATACTTTATTGACATAATCTTTTATAAATATTATAAATATCGTATGGAAATTATTTGTGAACACATTGTCTTTATTTCCTTTTAATACATGATAAAGGTGTCACACATTACTTGCGGCTTTCTCCTGTATCCTGGGCGTCTTTACCAATATTTTTACACACACACAACAGGCAGACTTGATACAGCTAGTTATACATATGTTTTTTCTTCATCGTTGGCTTGTTGGCTAATGCTAGAGGTCGTGCCAGTCATAGAGCCTTGGTGGAAGATCTGACGAGTTGCTTCCTCGTAACCTTGTCGCCAGCTTGCCTGAGTGCCATCGTCACGTTTAGCTCCATGACCTTAATGAAAATATTTGGTTTGTGCAGGCATCAAATCAATCCGCATCACACAGTACCGCAGCCAACCAATCAGCTTCTGTCACTGAGAAACGTGTCGTTAAAACTTTAAATATTTATAAGAATTAATTTCTGCATTCCAAATCTCTTTCCATGAAATTAGGTCTAGTTTTTCTCTGAGATAGAAGGCATTATTTGCACAAACGTTCAGTGTGGATTTGCTAGAAAGATAACTAAAACTAGTCGTACATAATTGGCAATTTATATACGTTGAATGAACAATAAATTAGATGAATTCATCGCATTTGTTCGCCTCACCTACGCTCGGGCGTTTCGCGGCTTGCTAATGATAGTTAATAACTAAAGCTTTGTATAGATGCTATGTTCTGTCGATAGTTTTGTGTTCTGACGAAGAAGGACATTACACATATTGATGATTTGTAAATTGACCATTTCATATTAACTTCGCTACTTTATTTCGTACCTATATGTAATTTTTTATTTCGTTTTATATTTGTTAGGTATATTAGAAGCATGTTTTTTTTTGCTTTTTGTATCTTTATCGTGCAGTGATTTAATTATATTGATTTATTTGGGGGCACTATCTAACGGCTGTATTTATTTTATTATTGAATGTTATAAAATAATTTATTTATCAGAAATAAGAGACGAAAGCATCTAAGAGAATAAAAGCCATATTGGTGCTAGGAATTAAATTTGTTTTTTGTTAGGCTCTTATTTGTAAGTTTTACAATGTAAGCCCATATGAATGCCGATCAAAGAATAATTATCTGCTATAAAGACGTGCAATACCACGTTGCTTATCCCCCAGATAACTTATGACTCAACTCTGTGGGAAACGGGTTACTAAGACTGTCGTAGGTGGAACGTCGTATACCGTACGGAATTCTGCTTCATCCCAACAAAAAAATACGAGTACACACCTTCGGCCGACTGAAATTAATGCTAAGAATTTAGAATTAAACGAAAATTCTTTTCCACGAGGTAATTTTAATATTCAAATGTGGAATGTTTTGGAAGAGCGCATATGATTGCGTGTGTACTTCACTTTACGGGCAAACACCCAACCGGTTGAAATAGTCGTCAGCAAAGGCTTGTTTTGTAAAATCGTTTACTTTGCTAATATCACACAATTTATTACAATTTAGTCTTATTAGCTACGTGGAGTCGTATACGCCTAAATCCTAAGCGTTAATATTATGCTAAGAGGATTAATTATTATTTATGGGGAGTAATGTTACTTTTTTGTTACTTTCTAATGTCATAATTTTGTACGACGTAGAAGAAATATTTTTATTTAGTATATTTTATAAACTGCCTCGCAAATAAGGATTTGTCACACTAGTTTATGTTAAGTGATTATTGGTATAATGCCGGTTTTTACTTAAATAGTTTATAAGTTGACAAACTAATTTCGGTTCGTCTAAAGTTTAGACGGATTTAAATATTAAGTTTACTAATCCAGACTAGAGCAATTTAACTTTATTGTAACAAACTTTATCTACTTGGTTATTAAAAGAGTTATTATATTTTCAGTATACTTAATCCAAAACACATTTTTATCCTCTGCTATTCTGGACATACAACCTAGTACCTAATTATCATTAAAAGCCTCTCCACTATGTGCTTTCAAGATGTTAGTTGGAAAAAAATACCACAACACAGCCCATCAATCATCTTTCATAAGATTAATTTTCTTACAATCTTAAAGGCTAATGAAGGTAATAAAAAACAAAATGATTTTGCAAATATTTATAGTAATTAGCGTCACAAAAGTGTTAAAACTTACCGTGCTGATGTATGCGTACTCATTGTGAATTCTATAATACTGGCAACTTTATCATTCCATATCAAATAAATCTGCGAGGGTGGCGGGCACGGAGGAAATTTTAATGATTCTACACCATCCAATGGTACGTTGAGAATTAAAAAGAATGGCTAGAAAGCAGTCCCCGCTTTGCTTTTTAATTTTCCGTTCGCCGCCGGCTACCGGGGCTTCTACAGTTTGTGGTTGATTCAATCTTGTGGCGACATGAACTGTTATTAGAAATATTAAACTAACATCGATTTAGTCTTCAAACAACCATCTGTCTGAGCAATCTTACTAGAACTAATTCCAAATCAAAGGGTCAAACTGTTTGTAAACAACAATGTTTACCACCAAAAACTTGAAACAATCTAGAATCTGAAGATTCCTTTGCCAAAGTTGGAGGCAACACGTAAAGGCAGAAGCAAACTGGGACGAATATTCAACTGTAATGAGATTCCTCCGATGTTATCTCGCTTGACAACGAATCCCCAATTTGTGGTCAGTCAATCTTCTCGAGGAGATTTTGTGGAATTCAATTTGCTTAGACAAAAGTAATGTCTTCCTCTAAAGCACCATTGAATTATTGCTCCGTACCGAATTTCTGGAGCTGGCGCCGCTAAGTTTTCTGTGAATTTAAGAGTTTAATTCTTAGGTGTTTATCGTCAAGTGCAGGTTTACTTCGTATCTTTTCCTTTGTTTTGTGAATTTGTAGATAGACTTAATAACGCGCTATACTATGCTGTTTTATTTTTAATAAATGCAATACGAAACAGTTTGTACTGACATTAATCACCTTAATCTAAACAAAAACCCGTACTTACTACATATCTGCCGGACTGCCGGACCCCTCATAACATTACTTCCTTACTCGAAACAAACGGACCTGCTTCAAAAGCTTTTAAAAAACAAATTTAAATTCACAACGCATTTACAGAAATAGCCCCCGGCCAACGTTAAAAAATTTACACCCACCTAATTTTATAGACCCCGAGTAACTTCTTTCTACTTTCACGTACTTTAATCGTTCCTATCGGCCACACTTAGCTTCGAAGGTGTTGACGTATACTAATGTCCAATTAATATGCCGTTTTATTCGAAACCTCTCTAATTTATTGTGTACCAGGTCGGAATATATTCTCATTAACTTGACACTCACGGCCTATTATAAACTGACCGATCATTAGATTCTGCTGATAAATATCCCGATACTGATAGTACCGAAACGAAATAGAGATATTCAACCCATAAATTCTAAAAGCTACCGTTGTGATATGGCAACTTTTCCTTTTATTTCTCGGATGGAAAGTTTGTTATCAGATGTTTGAATGCAGTAAAGTTGTAACGTTTTAAGTGAGAGTGCTTCGGAATTAGTGGCGGCGGCGTTTCCTTTTTAATTGCAGGTCTTTTAGTATTAATGGATGGTGTGAAACAAAATGTTAATGGGTCATTACCGACTGTCGTCCTGTGCGACCGTGAACCAACGAAGACAATGGGCTTTTAAATTAGCCCTTAACAAAATGTTTCGTTTTAACTTGCGTTCAACATTGTACTTAAAACATTTAAATGTTGGAAATAGTCAGTAAAATATTACACTATACAAAAATTCTAGTATCACTATGAAGCTGTATGTGTTCCAATAAAACCTTACACTTTTTATTTTATTCTTTAATGATGAGCTTGTAAGAAAATAAAGTAATCGATTTTTACGACCGAAGGACCAAAGGGGCCGTAGCGTGCGTGTCCATTTCGAATGAGCATCCGCGGGGAGCGACTAGAAAAGTCTTCGAACAAGCAGAAAAGGACCAATAAACAGAGCAAGAACAGTTTAATTCTTAAATTATTGACGTAATAAAAAAACAACTCGGCCGTAATGTATTCAAACTGTGACCGGAGAGATGGTCGGAACGCTATCGAATCGATGTTTATGTTAATACGTAGCTCTCCTTATATTGAGATGTTTTGTTTGTTTATGTCGTACTCCCTCGACGTATGCTTATTTAGAGGCTTAATTATTATGGTGTCTTAATTATATTGTTGTCCCTTTATTTCAGATAATTCAACCCTCATTTGACACCTTTGTTCATAAAAATCATTTTTGACAGTATGGTTTTATGAATAATAATTGATATAAAGAAATAATCTTAATAACTTAAACTAATGTGAGGTTACTGAACATACAGTTTGAACAATCCATTTAAATTTAAAATTGTAATAATTTCTCAATCGTCTTACAATGGACTAATTTTACATAGTCCACCCATTTATTAGAAGTAACATAATTGCTGAATGACAATAGTACCATCAATCTTTAGTAACATCGAACTGGACAATATGGTCGATTGAATCAGTCGTCACGCATCAATTTATGGGTCATTAGGGTAATAGACCCCTCAGAGTTAAGCCACACAGGTAGCAGGAGCGTGCCAAAAACGTCTCAATGCTGCAACAATATTTTATTGTTGCTACTGTTTTCGACAATAGAGTGACAAAATGTGGCACGCTTCCAAATCTCAAAGACGCTGTATTTAATGCAGCTAGCAATTGTTTCACCCAGTGGGATCTCATTCTCCTTCTCGGAAAGTTGTAAAAAGACAAAAGAAACGTCTGTATTTTGTAGTGTGTTACAATAAGTTTTTGATTCTGTACACTGTGCACAATGACGCAAATAGAGACAATTTTCACCCCAATTTTCGATTGTATTGGGCTACAGCTTCACTCAGTGATATTGTTTCGTTTTCAATTCATTGTCTTTTACAGCTTCACTCAGTGATATTGTTTCGCTTTCAATTCATTGTCTTTTTTTGTCGTGTAAACATTTTTTATTATGAATTTTCTACAGATTATAAGTAGAAAATTGTTAATATCTAACAAATACTTTATTGCAGCCTACAGAGACAAAACAATTTTGTTATCAATCCACTATAGTAAAAAACCGAGTAAAGATAAACGAGTGATGAGTCTCTCACGCAAAGACTACTGAACGGATTGGGATGAAGTTTGCTAAGTAGATAGTTGACATCCTGCAATGCTAATAATACAAATTTTTATCACGGAATTCCCACGGAATCGGGATTTACGCTGGAAAAACCTCCCACGCAAATGAAGTCGCGAGCAAAAGCTAATTGTCATCAAAAATGTTGAAGCTTTTATCAAACTTTATGAAATAATTTGACCTTTACGTTGTAAGGGCAAAGTAATAAGTTATGAGAGCTTTACTACCTCCGACCTAAGTAATGTTTGTTATTACCATCCGCACAATCTATTACATTTTTTTTTAGATTTACTTATTAGATATACATTCTTTAAATCATATGTAAATTATAAGCCAATGTCAAACAAATAAAGGCGATTAGTATAAGACGCATCATTTTAGACGTCTGTCTTAACCTACGTCATATGTCATTGTAATAGGATTAATGTATGACGAAGACGCGTAGAATTCCAATTTCAGATGCCAGTATTTTTTGGCCACGGGAATTTGATGGTACCCCACTAGGCAACAATGGTGAGGTAAATACGGTCGATAAAAAAATTAAGAGCGCACGGTGGTCGGGATTCCAAAAGAAAAAAAAAACATATTTTAAAATAGAAGTGAGAAAGAGTGTTAAGTAATATGTTCCGTGTTTAGTAATTACCAGTATGAAGTTGTTCGGGAGAGTTATTGAGGACTTAGGTTTACACACATGGAGCATTTATTGCGTCACATCGAACTGCAATATAACGAACGACGTTTATACACACAGAAACATTAATTGCAAGAAGAGACAGTCATTTTCTCAATCAGATGGTACGTAGATACTTTATCGCCCGTTACCTAACTCTTTTGCTGCTCATCTATTTGGTTATTTTTAATAAAATTAATTCTATTATTATTAGGTCTTAAAAATAAATTTTTGAGGTATATAACCATTGTCTTTTTAAACTGTATTAATAAAAACTTTGAACCATTTAATCTAAGGTCTATATTAACTAAAATACATGTCTTCCGTGACTTATCTAGTCAATGTTAAGCATCTTTAACGTTCGGCGCTTGCCACAATTTACCGACGCAATAGTACGGTGGCTGAGTGCTTGTGATTAAACAATAAATCGTGAAAGGGAGCAGTGTGGCGAGCCGGGCCTTAAGAATATTTCGGTGGCATATTAGCTTTGGGCAATATTGTTCTAATATATTTATCGATATATATTACACTAGCTGCGCCTTGCGGTTTCTCCCACTTAGGGCCCAAATGTTGGCATAAAAAGTCTATTGCAAACTAGATAAAGACTAACTAATTTCAAACTCGATAAAATCCATTAAATCGTAATATATTACTTCTAAACTTCTTTCACATTTAGAATATTTGTGTTAACCCAATATTCAGTTTTTCAATTACAAAAAATATAGGTACGTAAAATTATTTTTTATTAATTGGTTTAAGTACGTATGTACTACTCGACTGTACTCAATACCTATCTCATGACTGGAAATGTCATGTAAATAAGAAAATAACATTTATTATAATTACAATTAAAATTAAATAAAGTGTTTGTTTGCCTCTTTTTTCACTGGATGGTGGTTCACAAGTCTTAAAACCCTCTCATACCTTTCCAAAAGACCCTGCCAAAGTTTCATCTCTATATAATCAGTCGTTTAAGAACTCATACAGGAAAAACATTAATATTATCAATAAATCAAACAACAAAAATTGGATATCAGCCATTTATAAAACGTTACAAAGGAAATTAAAATTAAATTAAGAATTAATTTAAACCTTTTTTTTCTCTAAAACCAACATGACAATAATCCTGACAGAATGGGGCAAGTATTTTAATCCTGAGCAACATAAAAGAAACACTAAGGAAACAATGCATGTTCTAAGCGAAGCTCGAGCACCAAATTTTGATAGACAACCGTGTAAAAATCTAACAACATAACAAAAAGGCATTTAATGTATCCCTATGGAACGAATAATAGCAGAATCGGGCCACAGTGCTAGAATACCGCCCGCTGATCAAATTGTCTGAACAAAAATGCTGTATTTTGAAAAACTCAAAAGCGATTCATAATTAATTAATGTTCGCGATGCGTATCGGACGTACGGGCCAAATGGGACGGATGCCCACATTCCATTGTCGTGTAACTTACGCACATCGTCCATCAAGTTGACAACCGTTAATCCAGTTTCCGGGATATTACTAGCGGCTTCGATGTCGATTTCGGATGGTTGCGAATTTTCAGCATACTTGATTCGTAGTACGAAACTTACAATCGAACGCAATACTTACATTATATCGGAGAGATCTACTAAGATCATATTTTATTAATCCTTTGTGTCATTTACTATAGAAGATGTACCCTTGTCTGACATGACTAAACATTAATTCAAATTCGGTGTTCTAATCATGAATTAGCTAGAAAATATTTTTGTTATCATTATTTTCATTGTGGTTAAGTTTACAACAGGGATTATTCATACTAACATTATACATGCACGTGGCTATCTATCTGTCTATGACTCTTTCACGGGTAAACTACTAGAACATTATAATAAAAATTCAGAGGCTGAAAGTTGTCGACGGAAATTTATAATAAATTAATTATTTGTTTAAAAATCATGCGAACAAGGTCACAGGTAACTGCTAGTCAAAATAAAAACTGAGGACCAGTCGTAGGGATCAGCTAAAATGTCCCGCCCCTCTACCCCCGAATCTCGATGACAAATCGTTGCGTAAATGATAGTGTTCGTTCGTTCGTACGGCCGTCGAGAGCAGTGTTTTTGTTGTTTGATATATGTCTGCGCTTTGTTGCATCCATGTTCTATTGTTAGGGATTAGGTTGCACAGTTTTTGTGACGTTCCATTGCGACGTCAGGTTACCGTTGTCATTCATTTCAAAAGTTAGTCCCCTCTTCGCGGTAAGTAGGGCTTCGTACGGTAACTTAATGTTACTAGTAGATTTGCCGGTTTTGCTCAAAGCTTGTGAAGTGTCGCCATTAAGATTGCAATGTGTTAGTTGCTTTGTGCTGTCTAGAATGAGAGAACAGCCGGTCGTCGATGTACTTTTATTGCTGGATCTGCATATTTTATTTTATTCATTCTAAATGTTACCTAAGAGTATTTATGTGTGGTCTTATGTTAAATCCGCTAGAATTTATGTAATATTGAAGTCCAAGGTTTCACACTTAAGTTTATTATGTTCCCACTGCTAGACACGAGCTCGTCTCTCTAAAGAAGCCGTAATCTACCATACCCGCCCACAGTTTGGTGGATTCGGATTTTAAGGTCCTAATACGTGCCCGTTTCTTTTACCGTTTTGAGAGTAGAGGTGATTTTGTACACTGTAAAATAGATATTTTAAAGTTTATTATATAAGTTAATGAAATAAACTTCTTTATCTTCTTCTTCGCAAAGTACCAGTAAGTGATCACCTGGGTACGAACCCACGATTTACAACTTGTAACTCACGCTTGAAACCACTGCACCATCACTGCTCACTTATCTAATTATCTTAATCAGACTAACATTTATTTGTCCAATTACCTCCCATGAAACTCAATTACAGTTTTCACCACGTCATTTATAAACACAATTATGTTTTCACTTAAAACCGAAGTACAATCGTTTGGGCTACTAACTACGACTTTAAACCCTTTCACAATACAATCAGATAAACAGCACCTGGTCTAAGATTAAACTATCGGGTGGAGCCCGCCATGTGGATAGCCGATGACATGGACTAAATTATAATAATTAATCATTATTTTATACTGGACCCTACGAACAACAGGCGTAATGACGAGTGCCTGCGGGTGGGTTTTTCTATTACCATACGTTTCCTGTCTTGCTTGAAAGTTTCATCTATTAATCAATAAACCACAATGAGAGGGTAACATGTTTTATGATGTATTAAAGAAAGGATTCATTTTTTTGTTCATTCTTTAATTTTTAAGGAATAAAAGATAAACGTATATTGTATCCCAAATTAACAACTTGGGGTGTAATTTAAATTTTAGTCATGTTTATTCATTTATTTTGGATCTCCAACAAAGAATACACCTTACAAGCTAAAGCAATAAAGATACAGATTTTTTAAACATTGTGCTTCTTCACTTAAGCGACAGTAGAACACTGCCTCCTAAGACACAGGATATCCTAGTTTAGGAGGCAGGGTTGAAATATTTATGTATGCCTTCCACAAATTGTAAATAAGCTAGTTTTAAGAAATTTGTAAGGTTTTTGTCAAATAAATATATTATATTATATATATTATACTTACCTACAGGAGACTACATCGTACATTGAAAATTTAAAATAAATTATTTAACAATTGCAGTAATTATAGCTAATAGACATTTAAAAATGTTTGTGATCAAACTGATTCAAAAGAAATACATATTATGTTTTTTAGAACTTTACATTGGTTTATTCTTTTGCATAGGAAAATACGTAACCAAGATATAGAATTGAAAAATGAAATAAGTATTTTGTATAAATTATATTCTGACTTCTTTTGAATCTAAAGAAAATTGAAGAGCCAATCTAGACTTGAACATACAAATAAAAAATATTAAGTAATAACAAAACCTTCAGTCCATATCGCATGAAGACCATCGTTTAAATGAAAAAAAAATCTCCCACAATTTTGAAGCTAAAAATATTTTCTATGAAATCGATTTCTCGAGACAGCAGCGACACTCAAACCTATCCAGTTCACGGCCGTTAAAAAGAATTAAAAAACCACCCTTGAGGGTGTTTGTTCGTATTTCAATTACCGACCAACATATTCACAGGATCGTGTTTTGCTTTCATTCATTTCAACCGAAATAATCTCCACCACAAACAACGTTTGTACAGTCGACTTGTCAAATATAATGCTCCTTTTGTATACCCCAAAATCGATTATGGCCTTTTTGTTGTCAAAATTGAGGTTTGAGATTCTCGAGTTTCTATAGTTGCGATGTTTATCTCACCAGGTGCGTACGTAAACGTATTTTAATTGAGCATAACGGAAGATTATCTTGCCCAACTGCAAAGAGTATGAAACTATGAGGTGTTATTTTTTGGGATCTACTTTTGTAATAAAGCACCCGTTTGTTAAAAAAGGTCCAAGAAAATAAACTTTGATTTCACGTGTCATCTGTCTATAAAGTGTATTTATAATCCTATTTCGGTTGAGCTTTTGTCCCAGTCTTCAGGTTTTCAATCCAAATTTTTTTAAAGTTCTTTTCTTTTATGCATATAAACTTTATCCCTAGAAACTTGGGATAACAAAAACGAAATATTCGCAACATACAACAAAAATCATATTCCTAATCCTTTTTAATATTTGACTGGAAATATTGAATACAAAGTTTCTAACTTATTTTAGTACACCCACGCAGGATTCTAAGTACCTTAGGGAGCTCTTAGTACGCTTAGTTCTCAACCAATGGATTGTGGTCATGTATGCCCAAAATTCTTTCAAAGTACTCATTGTTAGACCAGAATACATTAAATTTTGCCCAAACCGCGGATTAGTTGACAGAATGAGAAAGGTTTTCAAAGCTATTTTAGTTGACAACTTTGATGCGCTAAGCTATTTAAAACTTGTATAATCTGACCAAAAAGGTTTAATGAAATTAATTCTGTTTAAAAAATCTTTTTTTGATGAACGAACCTTTCTAGATTTATTTATTTTTTGGCGTTTGAGGTACCTAATGTTTTGTTAATTTAAAAGATATTTCCTAAGATATCTAGTCATTTGTAAAGATTGGTGGCCAATTTTAACTATTACCAATTGACGCGGGGCGGTGTTACTTCTTCTTTCAACTCTCGTAGTCCGAAAGGACGGTTATCCGACACGACCAAAAATATTTAGGGCCAATTAATGTTTAATGTGTTTTCTAACGGGTGTTACACCACTAATTCCGGAGTAATATTCTTAGTGCACAAACCCAATAATATTTTTGTCCTAACTTTTTTTTCGGTGGGAAAATCATCAAATGACTCCTTGCTTTAGTGGAGTGGAACGGAGTGTTAGACCTCTACTGACTAAAAACCAATCCTGTTTCTTCATCTGCCTCTACGGAAATCGAATTTTGGACTCCATAAGTTGAGCGGTCACAAGTCAACGGGGTATTTAAATAAAAGATACTTCATTAATAAAATACTTTGTGTCTAACTAAGCCACATAGTAAGTATTGGTGGTTAATTTTGCTTGTTGCTTTTGTTTCAACTTTACCCACAGCTTATAAATAAAATATTAAGCCAAATATTACGAAACATTTTCCTCTACCCTTAATAAGATAATTTGGGTCTATTTGCGTACAAGAACTGGTATGTACAGACGTACAGACATAGCGTTAAATTAATTATCAGTGGAAGTGGACCAAACGAAACCGCTGCGGCCCGTGGCCAGTTCAACCAAGGCGACACCATGGAGATAAGAGGAGCGAGTTGAAAAGGGCCAGCTATATAGACTAGAGTAGGGAGAGCATTACATTGGCATTTTTTAAAGATCTCATTTTTATTAACGATAAGCTTCCATTTGACCGCCATATCACATGGTGGTAAGTGATAATGTGGTTAAAATATACGAAGCACGCTTACCTAGAAGTAACCTATTCACTCGTTACTGAAAGACTTACTGGTTATAGCAATCAGGAAACAGACTCCGACAGGGAATGTGTCGATAATAGCCTCCGTAATTGGTAGGCTAAAACTCATCACCTAATTGCACACACACGCACGGCACGTGCTCATTTACTCATAGTATTGAAAAGTAACAGTAATATTTGTATTGACAGGTACTCGTCATAATAACAATGACTGTTCAACTGGCACGCATATTCTGACCGTATAATAAAACGGTTTAACGGAAATAATTTGGGTGGATTTTGAACTTTATGTAATGCAAGACCTGCGCTGGATACATCACTACATAGTATAAAACAAACTCGCTTACCTGTCTGTCTGTCTCTATGTATGCTTAGATCTTAAAAACTCCGCAACAGATTTTGATGCGGGTTTTTTTAATAGATAGAGTGATTCCTGAGGAAGGTTTTAGTGTATAATAAGTTAAGGTTTTGTGTAGGTTGAATGAAATACGACGATATTACTTCAAGATGTCGGAAAGAATTAAGCCTATCGGGAGCTTTAATCGAAAACGCTGCCAAAACCTTTTGAGTTATAAAAATACAATGTTTGGCGGGATTGTTTCTCTTTTATAGATCTACAAAAAAGTAATCAATGGCATATGTCTATCTCACAAGAATAACCCACAATAACATTTTTTTTCTTTTACAAATTACATTAAAATGATGGGTCATATACGAATCTTTTTTTAACAGTACAGTATTATTCCTTATCCAATTAAATACGTCAGATATGTTGAGGATTTAATGTAAATTAAAATTGCTTTTCACACTATATCAATAAAATGAATATCTTATCAGTTATCGCCGATATATGAGTGTGGCAAGTTACCGGACGAGAAATTGATTAAGCAAAACCATATATAAGCAAATATAACCTTTATTACCCCGGGTCGCTAGTACAAAACAAAAGAAGGCTCACCACGTAAGTAATTAAAAATCACTTAAAAGTCGAAGTTATATACCTTCTTGTTTAGTACCAATAGCCAAAAGTGCTTTACTGAAAGAAGTATCGCTTCAAAGAGGCTTTTTTCATCCTTCGTTATATGAAAGCTCTTGACACGTTACCATTACCTAATAAAGGACGCCAGTTATCTAGCAACATCCTTAACGTAATCCACTTACGACCATAATAGCCGCAATTGAAGACCGCTGCATCCATCAATAAATCATCGGCCATATAAAGCCGGTTGCAGACAGACCAGGCCGACGACACGGCCGGTCTCCGACCGACAAAGCAGCACCAATTTGCAGATTAGCTGATGCGTAAATTGTTGCATTAGCCATACGTTCAACAGTGAGGTTCGACCAATTATGGTGGTAATTCGATACCACGCGCCAACGTAATCCGACGTTATGTACGCACCTTTATGTTGTTTGTAATGTTAATGTACCGTGAATTTTTATATTGTGGGCAGGGATTGTTTTTAGTTATTAGGGAGTAGAACACGGGAGTTTATTATTGTAAGCACATAAAATAAATGTGTCGTGAAAATACACTTTTTGAAACATTAGATGTTGCATACATAACGTAAAGTAAGCTTAAAAGGCTGCACCTTTTGTTTAGGTTAACATAATCAGCCTTTACAGTTCCAATTGCTGTGACACAGACTTCCTCTCAGACACAGGCTTAGTTCGGTTGGCTCGTTTAGGTTGCCCACTTTAATTTATTCAAGTAACTGTAATGTTGTGGGTTAAGGCAGATCTTAAATAAAAGCTGGTTATAAGAATCACAATAAGTTTTTATTGATATTTGAGATATAATAATATTAATTACGTTTTTTAACAAGACCAGTCAGTTCGAGCAGTATGACAAGACAAGATTGCGTCAGTGCGTGTAAAGGTGTCTACATACTTTTGTATAAAGTTGTATGCACACTGTAGTGTTGTCTATGACTAATTGACTACTTGTTACAGTAACTAAACAAACCAGACGCATACAGTTACACTGCTGAATTGACCTTTGGATGAACCATAAGCGGATCATAACATTCGCAAATATATATTGGTTTTCAATAAATTACATAAATATTCTACTCACTTTCACTCTAAGCAAATGCCGCTGAATATCACTGTTCCACATGGAGGATTTTCCTATCCCACCTCCACAACGAAGTGAATGTCATATATAACATACTCAGATGACAGTTAAGACTAGTGACAATGATTTTTTTTCGATCTATGCAAACAACTCACAGTTTGTAATTTATGACAAAATTTATCTTAAACATTGAAAGAATAGAACAGTGCTGGTATTATCTCAACCCCCCACAACCTGAAGATCCACCGACTGAAGTTTAAGCTGGCTGGCAATATTATGTAGCTTTATTTTTATATGAACAAACGAAATAAACATAAAGGCATGAAAAAAAAGAGCTTTACAAAATAGGCAAAATTGATACTGACAAAATATACTCGATGTTTACCCATACCAAATTCGCCTTTAAGTTACTCAGAATAAAATTCATATTAAATTTTTTCTTGTTTTGTTTCTGTGTAGGGATGAACATACATATTAAAAATAGTGATCTGTTTCACTTTATGTAACTAAATAAAGGAGCTAATATTATGATATTTTTCAAACAAAATTGTGAGACAAATCTGAATGTGGATATTGAAGAGAAATTTAAACTAGAACACTGAACATAGAGGGACAAGTATACCCGTGTACTTTATTCTTTATTCATGGATAGGTATATTTGTGACCTAATTTTGGGCCTAAAATAGAGCAGGTAATGGATGGCAACTGTGCAGCTAATTCTACGTTCAGCGCGCATACGTCAGTCAATCTGAAGTCCAATTAGAATGAGTTTCGTGTTATTGACGGTGAAAATGACATTTTGAAAATTGCTTGTGTGTAATCTGTGTTATTTACGGACTACAGAATGGAATTTTGTGCTGTGACCAAAAAGTTAGGATATCAACCCGTTTTTTGAATCGTTAGTTAGTAAAGTTTAAAAAGGGAACGGCGTTTTCGAAATGTTTGCGTTTTTTTTATTACATTTTGAAACTTGTCTGTTCATAATATATTATAATCCTATAATAATGCAACCTATTCCACAGCTGGGTTGGAAGCTTCCTCTCTCCAGAAGGAACGTGCCATTATCTGCTACACGGGCCCAGCTTGGGTAGCTGAATGTCACATAATTATCGCCGAATTTTTGGTCCAAGAACATGTCTGGTTCCTCGCGGTTTCCTTTACCGCTTTGAAAGCAGAAGTGATGATATAAATTACACAAAGTAATGTGCTTGACTGAGTTCGAACCCACAACCTGAAATTCTCATATCCAGCCCGTAATTATTGTGCCACCATTACTCTCTTATCTCAGTGATATTTTTTGTTTATACAACGTGTAATTTAAAGGATACATACCGGCCAAACTCGATTTCAGGATAAACTCGTTTTGCCTAGGCTAAACTAGTTCTTCCTATACGCGATAGGATTAACTAGTATAGCCTAGTTCATACTAATTTGTCCTAAGCCCGATAGGATAAACCAGTTTATCCTAGGCCAAACTCGTTGCGCCTGATATAAATACGCACACTATAGGATAACCTAGTACGGCCTAGTCTAAACCAATTTTGTAGAGTCGAAAGTAAAAAGTCTTCTTATTATAATGTGGTATCATCAGAGCAATATTTGGAAATCATTGAACAAGTTGAAGATGCAGAAAAATCTGAAAAAAAAAAGACACCATTGAACCATTGAAACGATTTGCTGTGTTAAAAATCGGGGACGTGAAAAAACTGATTGCACGGAGTGAAGGTAATAAAAAAAACTATATTCCATCCGATGAACTTTATGATGTGATTGGCGCAGCTCATGTAGCTGTCGGCCACGGTGGTCGTGACAATGCCAAAATTAAAAAAAAAATGATAGGCTTGTATTTATCTATGTGTAGTGTCTGTCATCGAAAGAAAACAAAGAAGAAAAGAGGATTAGTCTGTAAGCCCATTCTTCATTCGGAAATGAATAGTAGGTGCCAAGTAGATCTGATCGATTTTCAGACACAACTAGATGGAAATTTTAAATTTATTATGGTTTACCAAGACCATATAACAAAATTGTTCTGCTACGCTTTACAATCTAAGAGAGCGACAGAGGTGGCTTACCATTTGAATGATATATTCAGTTAAACATTCAGTTGGATCAGGCCAAGGTTTTGTGAGATGCAGCTGCAATAAAAACTGATCCACAAATAGATGCCAGTGCAAAAAGGCAACGATACTCTGCAATTCTAAGTACCACCAAAGCACACCATGTAAAAATAAATAACAATTTTAATAATTGAGATATAATTATTGTTTCTATTAAAAAAACACTTATTATTTGTTATAGTATGATTGTTTGTATTACCAATTATCCATAACTTTTAACGACGAATCATTATCATTTTAATAAAAATGATTACTTTTTCAAAAAAATAAATATATAGACAAACTAAATAAAATACTTCGTGTATTCTATACAGTTTATCTATTTATATTTACTTTCTAGATATACTATAATGTTTAGACCAGGTCATAATAGTTTATCCTAGAGTGTGCGTATTTATATCAGGATCAACTAGTTTGGCCTAGGCTAAACTAGTTTATCCTATAGGGCTTAGGACAAATTAGTTTGGACTAGGCTATGCTAGTTAATCCTATTGCGTTTAGGAAGAACTAGTTAAGCCTAGGCAAAACTAGTTTGTCCTGAAATCGGGTTTGGCCGGTAACATATACATACCAAATGCACGGCTTCTTTGTATGATAACAAACGATATGGCAAGGGTTTTGTAATCCTATGTCTACATATGTGGAACTTATTAGAAATTTCAATACAATGATACCAGAGACCAAACTGTTCAAATTAAGATGAACGAAAAGAATCATCGTATTATTGGCAAGTGACGTAGAAAGTAATTGACCCTCGTAGTGCTGTGACACGTTTGTTATGATTGGCATTCAAGAAACATATGAAACGCATAATTTGGTATCAACTCTTTGAGTGCCTTATTTTGAGCTAAAACTGTGCATTCACACTCCATACCAGATTTTGTCTTCAGCCCTTTTGGATAAATATGGGGTGTCCGTTACACGTTGTATAGTTGTCACAACAAATATGTAAGGCTTTAAAAGATTTCGTCGTTCGTCGTCATTCAGAGCAGACGTGTGATCGTTTTTGCCAAAAATATTTAAATCAGTGTCATTCAAAAGTAGTTATTAGTGAACAACCAACAGAACTCAATTTGTGAAAGCAGTGTTTGCCAATTGTACCGTTTTGCTCCTGTAATTAGCGTGACTTAGCGCACCCAGCGCGCGCTTTGTTTAGCCCATGCGCAACGAAGACGGTGGCTGTTGTCATCTCGCTTGCACAGTGACTCCGAGTTCGAGCTTATCAGTGTTTATTTCTACGCTAAAAACAACATACCATAAATTTTTTTCGAATACCTGTTGTTGTGGCCAAATAACAAATATTATGATGAATATTCCACGATCACCACCATCACGCAACCCTATCGGCTCGGGTGTGAGTAGCGCCGTAAGTACCACACACGGATCGCACCCCGATTTATCGAAGTTAAGCGCACTCGCAAAAGAGACACAAATTACGTTCCGTAAACGTAAACAACCGTCGGATATTAATTGTGAATGCTCAAACGAGATTAAATAAATTCGCTCTGAATTGAGTCGCATAGGATCACTACTGGAAAAATATGTTGGATCCAATGAACAGATCATGATTAAAATGCAGGAAAGCATAACCGAGGTTAAATCACAAATTTCTGAGCTGAAATCATGTAACGAACAAACAGTGCATCTGATTCGCGAGAATATCACACAGATTAACGTCGTTAAGTCCACTACGTCTAACATCGAAACGGAACAAAAAGGTTTACGTTTAACCGTATCACGATTAGAAAAACAAATATGTCAAGGTGAACAAAAAATAGACACACTTGAATCCGACCTCAACGTCCTTAAGCAATCTACTCCATCCCAAACCTCAACGTCTATGTCGAATAACCAACTATTCTCGAACGAGCAATTAATTAAGGAAGTAACAGAACGTAAAAATAGAGAAAAGAATGTTGTGTTTGCTGGACTACCAGAGCAGACTGCCTCAGGTACGGAGGAGAGGATATCGAAGGACGAAAAAGCTATTTTAAATATTATCTCACAGGTATGCCAAGATATCTCAAAACCTATCAAAATTATAAGAATGGGAAAATACACTCCTGGAAAAAACCGTGGAGTTAAAGTGTGTTTTGATACTGCCATTCCCGCAAAATACCTTTTACCTAACAAAGACAAATTACCTGAAAATGTAAAGATATTTTCAGACCAAACACCTGCACAACAGCAATATTTAAGGAGTTTAAAGGAAGAATTAGCACGACGACAAAATGGTGGTGAGAATGAACTTACTATAAAATACATCCACGGTACACCAACAATAATAAACAAACCAAAAAACTCCAGTCAATAAGTGACAGTACCTCTGCCTACACAAATTGCAATACGTATCAAGCACTCAATGACTACCGTATCCTCAGTACCACCCAATCTCGCCTTCGATTTTTATACTTCAATGCCAGAAGTATACGTAAAAGAGGAAAACTTGATGAATTAAAATGCGTCTTAAAATCACTACCAAAAACAGTTCATGCCATTCTCATAACTGAAACCTGGATTCGCTCGGCAGCCCAAGCTATAGCTCTGCAAATAAATAATTACACCCACTACTACAACTTCAGAACTGACTCAAAGGGAGGAGGAGTTTCAGCATATATCCATAATGATCTGAAACATAGCTTATCGGAGTCCAAGTACCAAGGAGGAAACAATTATCTATGGATTACTTTGGAGAGATATGCGCTTGAAATAGGAGTCATATATTACCCTGGTAACACTAACTACAAGGAATTCCTTCAAGAATATGATTCACAGCTACAAACCAGAAAAAGATCAATAGTCTTTGGAGACTTCAATGTTGATCTATTAACCAAGAAAAATAAAGAGACTAAACAATACAAATCAGTAGTTAAGCAAGCGGGACATGTATTACTGAACAAAGTAAGCAAAAAATACTGTACGAGGAACTCCAACACAAAAAAGACTATCATAGACCATATTAGCACCAATTTAAAAGATGACCACTTTCATGTGGCAGTTATTGAATCCTCTATGTCTGACCACAACCAGTTGTACCTAGAGCTCAAAAAAGTCAAAACTACTCCAAAAATGAAAACTCAATATCAAGCAATAAACTACAAAAAGTTATATAACCTATTAGAAACAACTAGCTTTAAAAATTGTAACAATGATTACTTAGTATTTGAAAATAAAATTAAGTTCTGTACGGAAGAAAGTAAAACCCTAAAGACCAAAATTCTCAACCCTCCACAAAAAGACTGGATTAATAAAAATATTATTGCCGAAATTAACCAAAGGAATATATTGTGGGCAGAACTTAAAAATAATCCTAATGACGACACACTAAAGGCCGCATTTAATAATAAAAGAAAATGTGTAGCTCAATTAATAGAAAATACGAAAAACTCCTACTACTATAATAAATTTACTAAATGTATTAGAAAACCCAAGAAAATGTGGGGTCTAATTAATACCATCACAGCCAATAAAATAAAACAAAGTTGTGTTCCTCCAAAACTAGTAGTTGATTCTAATAACATCACAGAGCCTAGTGATATTTGTCAAATATTTAACAAATACTTTGCTATGATAGGGCCCCATTTAGCAAGTGAAATACCTGAATCGTTTCATGATGATTACTATCGTGCATTACCAAACCCTCTTTCCCAGGACGCTGATGAGCTTTCCAGTCTTAGTCCATGTTCTCCTAATGAAATAACAAACATCATATCTAACCTTGATCCAAACTGCAGTACTGGTCTAGACGGAATAAACACCAAAGTAGTAAAAAGCGCAAAAAACCTAATTGCAAATGATTTAAGCAATTGCATAAATAAACTATTAGCAGAGGGGACCTTTCCTGACACACTAAAAATAGCAAAAGTAACGCCAATCTTTAAATCAGGAAACACCACAGATCCCGGAAATTATAGACCAATATCCGTATTGCCCGTAATATCAAAAATACTCGAAAAAATTATTCACAAACGATTAGAAAAGCATTTAACTTCTATTAATTTTATAACTGACCGGCAATATGGATTTAGACCAAGATGTAATACTACTACAGCTACTATTGATTTAATAACCAAAATTAAACAAAACATAGATAGTAAAAATATCGTCCTAGGTATTTTTATTGACTTAAAAAAGGCCTTTGATACGGTATGTCACAAACTACTCCTAAAGAAACTGAAATCCGCCAATATTACAGGAAATGCTCTAAAAATGCTCGAGTCTTACCTAAGGAATCGGTCACAAGTAGTTAAACTTAATAGTCACCAAAGTGATGCATTACCCATGACGTGTGGCGTCCCACAGGGATCTATCTTAGGACCCTTGCTCTTTTTAATATACATTAATAACATACACGAAATTAAACTTCATGGACACCTTACCTTGTACGCTGATGACACTTGTCTATTCTACTTCGGTTCTTCCATTCATCACATTATCTCTCAAGCCCAGGATGATTTAAATTCTTTGTTTTCGTGGTTTCAGTTCAACCTCCTAACAATAAACATCTCTAAAACGTGTTATGTTATATTTAAAGCCAAAAATAAAGTAATTCCATCTTATAACCCACTAAAAATTAATGATGTGCAGATAGAATTAAAAACTTGCGAAAAATATCTCGGTCTAAGAATGGACAGCTCACTCACATGGAATGCTCACATTGAGTACATAAAAAGTAAACTCTCAGCACTTGTCGGGTCACTGCGAAATATAGCTCGTTGTGTTCCATTAAAACTGCGGTACACTATTTATAATTCCCTTGTAAAGCCGCATTTGCTTTATTTGATTGAAATTTGGGGTAGTTCAGGAAAAACAAAATTATCAGAACTTCAAGTAATACAAAACAAACTCATAAAAATACTGTTCAACTATCCATACTTAACATCAACCCTTAAAATTTATAAAGACACTAAATTAATGAATATCAAACAATTATATATTTACAACACATGTATTTTCATTAAAAAAATTCTTAATAAAAGTACCCACACGAACATAATACTCACCCAACATAAGCAAATTAGTCAACGTAGCACACGACGAGCTAGCTTACTTGTCTTACCCAAAACTAGAACCAACTATGGCAAAAAAATGCTTACTTTTGAAGGAGCACAACTTTATAATAAATTACCGTCATATATTAGAAATCTACACTCTTTCAATTCATTCAATACCCAACTTAGCCAGTATGTAATGGCCTTGTAATGGCAGATCAATCACTTGTGGGGAGATGAATGCATTGGATGGGTAATTAGTTTGTACAGTTTGTAATTGATGACGACGAACTTCTTGTAAATTATTTTTTAGTATTATTCTCAAGTAAGTGACATTGTTATGTTTTTATTGAGAATAAAGATTCTTTAACCATAAAACTGTTAACTCTGCAAAGATAACGATAGATGGAGAGAATAATGGACTGCAACTCAATCAAGCCTAATGGCTTGATTGAGTTGCAGTCAATTATTCTCTTAGTCCATTTCATTAGTCCATTTTTATAGACCAAGGTAATCCTTAGTCTATAAAAAACCGTTGTAATACAAACGATATTTGAAAAGATTGGACACCAATCTAATTACTGGAACCATTGATATTCCCACGTCAACGATAGTCCATGCTAGCAATCACAGAAAAGGTTTATTACACCACTAAAATAAAATTTACTAGCCACAAATACGTTAAATGTTTATGATTTGAGGAGACATGGCTCGATTGAGCGTTTTGTTGGCTCTTAAATCGCTTTTCTTTCGATGACAGACACTACACATAGATAAATACAAGCCTATCATTTTTTTTTTAATTTTGGCATTGTCACGACCACCGTGGCCGACAGCTACATGAGCTGCGCCAATCACATCATAAAGTTCATCGGATGGAATATAGTTTTTTTTTATTACCTTCACTCCGTGCAATCAGTTTTTTCACGTCCCCGATTTTTAACACAGCAAATCGTTTCAATGGTTCAATGGTGTCTTTTTTTTTCAGATTTTTCTGCATCTTCAACTTGTTCAATGATTTCCAAATATTGCTCTGATGATAACACATTATAATAAGAAGACTTTTTACTTTCGACTCTACAAAATTGGTTTAGACTAGGCCGTACTAGGTTATCCTATAGTGTGCGTATTTATATCAGGCTCAACGAGTTTGGCCTAGGATAAACTGGTTTATCCTATCGGGCTTAGGACAAATTAGTATAAACTAGGCTATACTAGTTTATCCTATAGGGCTTAGGACAAATTAGTTTGGACTAGGCTATGCTAGTTAATCCTATTGCGTTTAGGAAGAACTAGTTAAGCCTAGGCAAAACTAGTTTGTCCTGAAATCGGGTTTGGCCGGTAACATATACATACCGAATGCACGGCTTCTTTGTATGATAACAAACGATATGGCAAGGGTTTTGTAATCCTATGTCTACATTTGTGGAACTTATTAGAAATTTCAATACAATGATACCAGAGACCAAACTGTTCAAATTAAGATGAACGAAAAGAATCATCGTATTATTGGCAAGTGACGTAGAAAGTAATTGACCCTCGTAGTGCTGTGACACGTTTGTTATGATTGGCATTCAAGAAACATATGAAACGCATAATTTGGTATCAACTCTTTGAGTGCCCTATTTTGAGCTGAAACTGTGCATTCACACTCCATACCAGATGATGTCTTCAGCCCTTTTGGATAAATGTGGGGTGTCCGTTACACGTTGTATAGTTGTCACAACAAATATGTAAGGCTTTAAAAACTGTTAACTCTGCAAAGATAACGATAGATGGAGAGAATAATGGACTGCAACTCAATCAAGCCTAATGGCTTGATTGAGTTGCAGTCAATTATTCTCTTAGTCCATTTCATTAGTCTATTTTTATAGACCAAGGTAATCCTTAGTCTATTAAAACCGTTGTAATACAAACGATATTTGAAAAGATTGGACACCAATCTAATTATTGGAACCATTGATATTCCCACGTCAACGATAGTCCATGCTAGCAATCACAGAAAAGGTTTATTACACCACTAAAATAAAATTTACTAGCCACAAATACGTTAAATGTTTATGATTTGAGGAGACATGGCTCGATTGAGCGTTTTGTTGGCTCTTAAATCGCTTTTGTACATATTATACGTTGTGTTAATAGTTAAAGGAGTAAATAAATATTAGGTAAACTTATGAGAAATTATGCACGTTTTACTTACCTAAATGAGGTATTCCTCGAAGCGCTACCATTTTGAAGCGCACCTAATGAAGCGCTCCTTTTTTATTCCTCGGAGCGCTCCTTTTAGTAGCGCTCCCGATATATGTTATCGGAAAAGGAGCGCTCTGAGGAATAAAAAAGGAGCGCTTCATTAGGTGCGCTTCAAAATGGTAGCGCTTCGAGGAATACCTCACCTAAATAGTTCGTAGTCTTTTCTTATTGGTCATAAATTATGACGTCAAATAAAAAATCTTTTGCATTTTGCTGATAAACGAATAACTATAATTAAATAAGCTACCTATGTTTTTTTAAAGAGAGTTAGCAATATGGGTAGAATTCACATTACTAGCAATGTTGTTAACCCCTACTTCTAAGCATACTTGTGTCTGAAGTGGGTTCACGGCAATACTTATTGAAATGGGTGGAGTTCGAACCCGGACGTCTCTCTATGCGCAAGGTCGTGGGTTCGATTCCAACCTAGGACAAATGTTTGTGTGATGAGCACGGTCATTTGTTCTTTGTCTGGGTGTAATTTATCTATAATATGTATGTATTTAGAAATATATATGTATGTTTATCAGTTGTCTAGTACCCATACCACAAGCTCTGCTTAGTTTGGGACTAGATGGCGTTGTGTGAAAAAAAATGTTGTGGAATATTATTATTATTTCAAAATTCATACTTTATTTTATTATTCTATGTAAAGTCTTAATTATCATCCCCATATTAAATATTAACTTGATATAAAATAGTAGTGCCACCATTTTGTCGAGTCCGCCATATTGAATCTTTATGCAAAATGGCGGATGCCATTGCTAAGCTAACCGCGCATTGTCAACTCTCAATCTCGTTCAAAACAACTTTCGTTTGAAGTTTTTATTAAGATCTACAGCATATGTTTTTCTTTTTACAATTTTCAATCAATTATAATAAAAGTTAGAGAGGCGGGAGTGATATTTTACCACTTTGGAAGTGTCTATCTTCTAAACGATTGACTTTTAGAAAAAAATGTTTAAGAAACTTCAATGTTATTATTAAAGATCTGTCTATATATACCACAAAGGTATAGGTGTGGTGAAAAAAAAAATATTTCAGTTCCATGTATAGGAGTCCCCTCTTAATCCCCCCCCCCCCCATTTTTTTCGGAATAAAATGGCTGTGACATACGGACAGACGGACGGACAGATAGACATGACGAATCTTTAAGGTTTTCTTTTTTTTCCATTCGGCTACGGAACCCTAACAATCCTATCATTATCTGCGTTTTGTTCATAATCTACTCAATACAAAACAATATTCAGAACTTTAGCATCAATATTGTATGACTTAAATCCAAGCTTTTACACCTCTGAATAAAAGATATTCGTATCTTCATTAAATATAAATACATTTCAAAGGTTTAAACGCTTGCATATTATTTTAATATCAAGTAATGGTGCACTGGCATTTCACGATTCATCAATATCGCTTGCCAGTGATATTTTATAGATCAAAGGATTTCTATTTGAATCCCGACTTCTCTTTGACTAACTCCGGGTAAGGCCAGCCACCGTAATTCCTTAGTAATTTCCTCTGGACTCTAATCTCGCCTATGGGTTTGCTCGGAAAATTCACGCCCTAATAAACAACTCTTTTAGTTCCTGATTTCAATTTAATGAAGTTAAATTGTTCAAAACAAAAAATTTTAATAAATATTCGCTAATCGATCTTAAAAAACGACACAAAAAATATGGGCAGCGGAAATTTACAAATTTGTCCGAATGAGGAATCGTGCCAGCAGAGACAAATTATTGTACATAGCCAAAACTGAACATTTCAATAATAAATCAAAACCACTTCATTTTGCTATAGAATAGAAGCTTTTAAGGCAAATTTGTGACTATTATTGTAGAGACAAAGTGAGATATCGAAAAACGTTGTTTAGATAGCAGTAAATAAGTTTTGGGTAGGTATAAATCACAAGCTTGAAGGATAAAAACGAAAGTGTGCGTTCGGGTAGAAAATTTATTTCTTTCTTCCACATTTCACTGGCTCTTGTAAAAGTTTTAATTATTTGCCGGATGTGGTCCGACGCCGCTTCGTTTGGGATCAACGTACTGTCGACGTTGACTCTTTAATTTTAATGCTTCATAGAGATACAAATTAAGTGTTTTACTTTTATTCGGCTTGATGGTTTAAATACAAAGTTTTGATTTATGTTTCAGATGGGAAATGGCTGAGCAGATGACGATCAAAACAAGCTAATTTGAATACTGTTCTGTGCCACCGTACAATATTTTAATATTGGGTAAGAAAATTTTGAATCGTGGATGTTTGTGCTTAGCAACACAAGTAAAAAAAAAATATTATATAGGGCCAATCTAAATCTAAACATAACATAACATAGTCAGTCTATAAAGTTTCCACTGGGTTTCCTGACAAAACAACAGTCACATCCAACGAATAAACTGTTATGTTCATAATATCAAAAAAATGGCCAAGTGCGAGTCAGACTCGCCCATGAAGCATTCCGTAGTAGCCACGCATAATAACTTTGTTTGTTATATTTGTCGTTTTAGGAAATGTGCTATATCTCAAAAACTGCTGACCATATCTCGCTTATACTATTTTTTGTTGAAAGTTTTCATTAAGATCTATAGCATATATTTTTTTAGATTTTTCACTCCATTATTATAAACTAGTACTCTCGCGGGGCTTCGCTCCCGTGGATTCTATCACGGTAAAAACATAACTCTCCTTTTTTGCAGTCGGGTAAAAAGTAGCCTATAACCTTCCTCAAGCTTCAAGCTACTTCCATACCAAATTTCATCCAAATCCACCCAGTACTTTCGAAGATTAGCGCGTTCAAGCAAACAAACAAACAAACTAACAAACTTTTCCGCTTTATAATATTATTAGTATAGATGTTAGAGGGGGGAGGAACACATTTTATTTATACCACTTTGGAAGCGAATATCTTTGAAACGATTGATTTTAAGAAAAATTGG
Organism: Tholera decimalis; assembly: GCA_943138885.2. Lineage (NCBI taxonomy): Eukaryota > Metazoa > Arthropoda > Insecta > Lepidoptera > Noctuidae > Tholera > Tholera decimalis. The sequence continues at coordinate 31,131,500 of OW964563.2, read as the reverse complement.
TTTTAAAAGACTCAATGTCATTTTAAAGTTCTGTCTATAGATACTACACAAGTATAGGTTTGATGAAAAAAGTATTTTTGATTATTTTTCTCTAATAATAGGAAAGCGTAGCACAGAATACACCTATTTACTAAGTTTCACATGTGCAGTCCTAATAGTTTCGGAATAAAATAACTGTGACATAGGGACAGACTGACAGATAGACATGACGAAACTACAAGGGTTCCGTTATTTGCCATTCGGCTACGGAATCCTAAAAACGCAACTTTCTCTGAGTAATAAAACTAGCAGACGCAATTATGCGATATAAAATTGAGAACAAGACTCCTATTACATCAAATAGTGACCAAGTTTCCTACGCACGTAGATGTTACATCTGTTCAAGCGTTAAACAACATCACATGAACTGAATCTGAACAGAAAATGTCATTTGTCATATTTTTCGCATCTTTTATGTTCGTATTAAAAAGGGAACTAATGTGGGATCATGTGTGTATCAGTCTGTCAGTCCGTTTGACACCCCCTAGTTGCTGTGTATTTACTGGTTCAGTTAATTGTAATTTGGTACGCACTTAAACGTACTGTATTATATTCTCTTTGGTAGGTACCCACTTAGGTATATTTTGCGACACAAAGACGCACTTGTTACGTATGTATATAAATATATAAATAACTAGATGTGCCCGCGACTTCGTCCGCGCGGATTTGTGACTTTCTGCAGCATTTTTAATATTTTAGACTAATTATTTTGAAATTAAAAGTCATACATAAATGAGCTATTTACAATATTTTACTGCTAATAGCTTATTTAAGTACATTTTTCTAATCAAAAGTCAAAAAATAAGTGTCATGCTTCTAGCTTTAAAAATGACGTAATTTCCATACAAATTTTCATCCCCTATTTCAACCTTTTACAGCCCTTTTTTCGCATTAAAAAGTAGCCTATGTCCTTTCTTAAGCTCTAGACTATGTCCGTACCAAATTTTATTTAAATCTGTTCAGTAGTTTAGGCGTGATTGAGTAACACACAGACAGACAGAGTTACTTTCGCATTTATAATATTATTAGTAAGGATGAGTAACTTTGGGGAAGCAAATGTCATTCATTATTCAAAACCTTTAAATATTTGGTTGGTATAATTTTGAAATGAATAATTTTGAATTAATTTAAGGAAATCGATAAAAAATCTCTTTTGATATTCTAAATTACAGAGCCAATCTATTAAAAAAATCAAGACAGTTACGTACGCATAAAATACATATTTTTACATTTGTAGTCTACTTCAGATCATCATAATCTTTGTCCCAAATAAATAAAATAAAATAAAAACAAAATAAAATAAAATAAAAAATAATCTGCTTAGCCTTTTCCCAACTATATTGGAGTCGGCTTCCAGTCTAACCGAATGCAGCTGAGTACTAGTACTTTACATGGAGCCACGGTCTATCTGGCCTCCACAAGTCAATGTAGAAAGGTAACACGATTGATGTCAAACTTGCTTGCCGACCCTTTGTCAAGACTAATGCCTAACTTTCTGGCTGCTAACTACCCGTAAATACTGTTAAAAATGTACTTTGACAGTCGGCACCAATGGCTCAACGTGCTTTCCGAAGCACGGAAGAATCTCAATAAGATGGTCACCCATCTACGGTGCGACCTCGGCAAGTGTTGCTTACCCTTAAAGATCAACCCGTCTGGCTGTTATTATTTAGCCACGAGTTTCCTGAGATTTTCTAAAGTGTACCAAAAATAATCAAATAAAAATTGGCCAAGTGCGAGTCAGACTCGCCCATGAAGGTTTCCGTAGTACTACGCCTAATAACTTTGTTTTTCATAGTGTTTGTATGAATTACAAAGTTATATTTCGAAAACTGCTGACCCGATCTCGTTCTAACTTTTCGTTTTAAGTTTTTTTTTTAAGTTTACATTAAGATCCACAGCATACATATTTTTTAGATTTTTCTCTCCATTATTATAGAAGTTAGAGGGGGAGACACACATTTTACCATTTTGGTAGATATATCTTTTAAACAATTGACTTTATGAAAAAGTGGTTTTAGAAACCTCAATATTTTCAATTTCAGGTCCATGTATGGGGGGCTCCCCATACATGGAAATGAAACTGAAAATATACCCACATATATGGAAACCCTTAATTTTAAATATTTTTTATCTTTTTCTTAAAATCGGAAAGCGGTTCACAGAGTACATCTAACTACCATGTTTCACATGTATAGTTCTAATAGTTTCGGATTAAAATGGCTGTGAAATACAGACGGACGGACAGACAGACTTGACGAAACTATAAGGGTTCCATTTTTTGCCATTTGGGTACGGAACCCTAAAAAGTTAATCCTTTAAAAGTGTCAAGTTTAAGTTCCTTCAGAATCCTTTGCGCACGATTTTAGAAAATAATTTTAGTGTTGCTTAATTTCTAGGCACATATTGGCCTTAGACTTGCGTGGGATCTAAAATTATGTAGCTTTGCCTGTAGAACTAATCTCATTAAGAAAGTTTATAATAATGTTAAAATATTACTTTAGTCTTATTGCAATTTATTTTGCTTAATCTCAGCATGTAGCCAAGTAAATTATTGTTTTGGAGTAAGCCTAATTTTCGGACTAATTTTGTTTCTGTTTGCAAATAATTTCTCTCAAGATTTGTAAATAATTTCTGTCAATGTCAAGAGTCTCTAGCGTATTTGGCTAAGCCAGATAGTCTTCTAACGAGAAGAGATGGCAGGAGATCGCGCGGGGAGCTATGTCAACTCCTATCACCGACGTGACCACGACCGCTCTGTCAAGTGCCAAGCGACGAAGAGAATTGCGTTCATCAAGGAGGTAACATTTTTAATTAAAATAAAAACAACGGAATTCCTGTTCTCAATCTAAAATCTGAAATTTAGCTCAAATAATAGGTACGCGGAAAAAGGTAGCGGGAGATCATGCAGAGAGCTGTATCCGCACCTACCACCGATGTGGACGCCTCTATGTGACCACGACCGTGATATCAAAAGCTCAGCGACGAAGAAGAGTTTAGGTTAGTTCATCAAGATGTTCAGCTTTTTACAGAAAATAGTAAACAAACTAAATTCCTGTTCGGAGTCTAAGAACTGAAATTTAGCCCATACAAGAGAAGTTTCTAGGAGACGTAACACAAAACATTTTCGTTAAGATAAATTCCCTGATAATATAACAAAACCTGCTAGAATAGGCATGTTCTGGCCAAACTAGATTTAAATGTAAATCTTTGAAACAATTTGTACGACCATTAACAATCTTATCTTCGTACATTGCGACACTGTTTTGTACAAAATGCAATTTCGGATAAGATGTTGAAAGCTGATTTTAGGTTTGAATCAGATTCAATAAATTGTTAGGAGTTATGTAAGAACACGTTTCTGTCACGATTACTGTGGATTTTAGTGTACTTGTCTGAGGACAAATAGTTTGAATGCTCCGGTGACTTATCATCCTGACCAAAATCACGAATCTACAAATTGCACTATCCGCAATGGGTTACGTTTAAAACAATAAAGAGATCGAATATACCACTTTTTTTGAGTGAAAATTTATATTTAAAATCGTGTAACTAATAGATTTTTTTACAGAAAAAATAAAGTTTTCAGATGTTGGCATTTTTGGATAATTATCATACTAGCTATTGCACGCAGCTACTATCTCCACACCATATCCAGCTGGTACTATATTTTGACGTAAAAAACTTTTTAGCAAAAAATAGAACCGACTTCCATATAAAAACACTACAAAGGCAAAAATAACTTTAATTTCGCAAGGCGGTGTCAAAAACGAAAATATATACAAAACTAAAGACACCGCCTTCCGAAATTAAAGTTATTTTTGCCTTTGTAGTGTTTTTATATGGAAGTCGGTTCTATTTTTTGCTAAAAAGTTTTTTTTCACGCTTTTTAGTGGGTCGGTTTGTAATTTATCTAGTTACAAAAGCCAAAATGTTAACTACTTATCACCTTTTACAAAATATTGCTTTTCCCGGTGCAGAGCCGTTAATTTTTGAGGAGTTCTCCTGGTACATCACCATCAGCTCTACTTCACCATATGCATTGTGACGAGCATAAAGTGCTTAACATCCATATTCAAGTAACCTAATCGCAATCAACGAAATACTTATTATTGAGTAGTTTCGGTGGCCATCTGGGGTCTTCATCATCAGTTCCACTTCCTCAAATGGTGCTTTTCGAGAGCAACTGCACAAGCTACTATAAGAAATACCCAAAACGCTATAGGTGTGCCTATAATATTTGAAGAGTTCCCTCGATTTCTCCAGGATCCCATCATCAGATCCTGATTTCGTAACAATGGGACCAACTAGAAACTATACCCATTCAAATGCAAAAAGAATTTTTCAAATCGGTCCAGCCGTCTCCGAGATATGAGGTAACATACATAAAAAAAAAAAAAAAAAAAAAAAAAAAAGTTCAAGACGAATTGTAAACCTCCTTTTTTTGAAGTCGGTTAAAAAGGAGGACTAACAGACAAAGAAACACACTTTCGCATTTGTAATATTAGAAGGCATGATTTTAACTGAGATCTAGAAAACACTGCTGGTACCCACAATTCTAAACACATAGCTTCTATGTAAATGAAAATTCGCCACGACGTTTATTACGTCATACAATCTCTTTACCTGTACTCTAGAAACTCCTAAATTAAAACTATAAAACTGAAATTTGGACGTCCTCCCGTTTATATCTCTTACCGTCACTTTGAATTATGTCGTTGGGAAGAAGTAAAATAAAATTTTATTTTGTTTATAGCTAAGAAAAATTATTGTTGCGGGTTGCTGTGAAAAGATGTCTCCTCACATCTTATACACATATCACTAAAATAATAAAATGATGACCATGTTGCCCTTTAGAAAGGTATCGATCTATATTGGCGCATATCTCTGAAGGCAGTATCGTATAAGAAACTATCTGAGATAACAGATAGAAGTGTAGCCGTCATTACGGCTATCCAGACGTCTCCATTGCCCGTCCTATGCGTAGGCATTGGATATCATTCGATAACGACATAGTAAGGTAGCGTGTACATTGGTTATAATAGAGTTGGCTGTGATTTTCAACCGACGACCAAAAGAGGAGGTTATCAATTCGACGCGTATATTTTTTTTTTTTTTTTTTTTTTATGTATGATCATCGAGTACTCGAAGACGGCTGAGCCGATTTGGAAAATTCTTTTTTTGTTCGAATGGGTATACTTCGAAATTGGTACCATTATCACCAAAGTCAGGATCTGATGATGGGATCCTGGAGAAATCGAGGGAACTCTTCAAATATTATAGGCACACCTATGGCGTTTTGGGTATTTCTTATAGTAACTTGTGCAGTTGCTCTCAAAAAGTACCATTTGGGGAAGTGGAACTGATGATGAAGACCACAGATGGCCGCCGAAACTACTCAATAATAAGTATTAAGTGGATTGCGATTCGATTACTTGAATATGGATGTTAAGCACTTTATGCTCGTAACAATGCATATGGTGATGTAGAGCTGATGGTGAAGTACCAGGAGAACTCCTCAACAATTAACGGCCCAGCATTGGGAAAAGCAATATTTTGTAAAAGGTTATAAGTAGTTGACATTTAGGCTCTTGTAACTAGGTAAATTAAAAATCATCCAACTAAAAAGAGTGAAAAAAAAACTTTTTAACAAAAAATTAAACCGACTCCCAAAAAACACTGCAAAGTGAAAAATAACTTTAATTTCGGAAGTCGGTGCCAAAAACGAAAAAACAAAACTAAAGACACCGACTACCGAAATTAAAGTTATTTTTCACTTTGCAGTGTTTTTTGGGAGTCGGTTTAATTTTTTGTTAAAAAGTTTTTTTGTGAGTCTGTAATTTGATCAGTCTATGTTAAGAATAGTCTATGTTTATACCAAAATGAGTTTATGCGGCTAGGTTAGATCATCATAATTATAATCATATCGAATTGCTGTGCCATTAATTATGATGATGAACTACTACTAAACTACTAAAAAAGAAAGAGGTAAGTGTCACATTTGTATAAAACTTAGCAAAGTTATCTACAAATGTATATTACAACAACCTATTCTGCGTATTCTAAAAGTTTGTTAACTATATAGCATAATCGTTATTTCAACCTACAACGCTATCTTTAAATAAAACAAGACATGGTCAACCAAAATATCTCACTAATCTGATTGAATCTGATTTTGCAAAGGATTTCTTAGTGTTTTGGTTTTGTGTAAATGGTATAAGTACTCAATAAACTATTAGGTACAAGACATTAAATTATTATGCAGCAAGCACACTTCTTTTTAGATCGCGAGAAGTTTAAATTTTTTATTTATTTTTACGTATGGACAAAACATATAATATATATATTTTCCCCAAAAATACACACACACACACACACATATATATAAATAAATATTATTAATTATTTATATTCTATATACAGCTGGTTCACATCCGGTAGTCACTTCAACACTAGATCCGGTTGAAAACCAGCGTCAGGCACTAGTTGTCTGGCATTTTGCTGAACCGAGCCTTTTTGGCGCAGTCGCGAGGCACACGTAATTTGTCTATTTTCGTGTAAATGCAAATATGTACTTAAATTGTTTTTCTTTTTTTATATTTGGTTTCTTTCCTTTTGTATACTTTGTGTTGTGTGCTTTGTGGCATGTGTCGAATAAAGTTTTTTTTCTTTCTTTCTTTCCTTGATTGGCTGTATGTACCTGACTTCATGATTAATTACACTTCATAAATAAGTAATATGGATTTTTTTTAAAGACCACTGGTAATGTGGGTAAAATTCACATTACTAGCAATCCTGTTAACCCCTCCAACTAAGCTAAATATGCTTGTGTCTGGAGTGGGTTCACGGCAATAGTGTAATGACTGGGGTTCGAACTCGTGACCTCCCGATCACAAGTCTGACACCTTATCCTTAGGCTATTGACGCTACAAAGTAAAGTAACTGTTAGTAGGTATATTTGTCTTCTAAATGCACAGACACCGATTTATTTATCAGAAATTGCGCAGTGTGACTTCCACTGTGTTTGAGTTTATTAATCGTTTATTATTTATCAATCTCTTTATTTTTCCTCACAAAATAACAAAAATAATACATAAAACTAATTAGAATTAAAAGCTATACATTTCTTAATTTGTGAGGAACTGGTGTTTGAATTGGGCAAAAATTGCCTGTAACACAAATCACCAGGTCTCCACTCAAGGAAAAAAAGTATTTTTTTTTGGTCCACGCATAACTCCGTTGCTTGCCAACCGATTTGAAAAATTCTATCGAAATCGGACAAGCCGTTTCTGAAAAATCAACAAAAGTCTAAAAAAAAATATTTACGTTGATGATCTTTTCGTTTACTCTGCATTGCGTTATTTGTTCGCGCATAACTCCGTCATTTACGAACCGATTTGGAAAATTCACTGACCCACTAAAAAGCACGAAAATAAAAACTTTTTTGCAAAAATAAAACCGTCTTCCATATCAAAACACCACAAAACCAAAAATAATGTTAATTTCGGAAGGCGGTGTGAAAAAAAAAGAAAATACAAAACCAATAACACCGACTACCGAAATTAAAATTATTTTTGGCTTTGTAGTGTTTTGATAATTATGGAAGTCGGTTTTATTTTATGCAAAAAAGTTTTTTCTTATAATATACTTACTAGTTATAAATTATAGTAAAGAGTTGACTTCCAGTGAAACCCGATACAGCTGAAAGCCAGTAAAGCTTTAAATAAAATTACCTACTCAATCCAGTATATTAGCCAGCACCAACAGTGCAATGATATTTCCAAGGCATGAAGGAGTTTAAGAATGTAACGAAAAGTTAACCACCCAGATATTGACCTCAGCAAGTGATGCTGCATCTTGTCCCATTGCGCTATTTCCATGTAACCAAGAGAACTTACTGAAAATAAAAAATGCTCTACTCTACGGAGACAAGCCTTTACGTTGGACTTTATATCACAAGAACTTTGTACAAAGAAAAATAAAATAGCTAGGTATTATAGAGCAAGAATAACTTTCAAGATATTGCTAACATTACAGATTTTCACTAATATGAAACCTTCAAATTTTAATACAAGGGATATTGCTGTGATAAATCTTAAAGTTGGCGTTATTAAGTGCCATATTAATATACCAAAGAATAATGTGGTTCCATTACTTTTGAATAGCTTGTGAGAATTATTTATTAAGGTTTTCTGCAATATTAGTACCTACTTAGTCTGGGCAGGTACCTTACAACCCCAAAAAGGGCTTTCTGATGCCAAAGTAGCCTTTTGAAGTAGATTTTTTTGAGGGACTTGAATAAATATTTTTAAATAAATCACTATGCTAGTATTTACGCCTTCGAAAACAAAGTCTATTAGACATAAATATCTCAATTATTTCACCATTTGGTTGCATCCGGAAGAAATCTAATCTGATTCGTCTGGTTACTCACTATATTATTATTCTGATTCCTTACGCTCTACTGTTGTTATTAACCACACTTAAACATTAATCACGTTCAAATCAACCCATAACTCGAAACAAACCCAATCAAAAAGCCCAACTAAGCAAGTTCCAACTTTCAAACATTGGTCAGTACTATCAAAACAAAACCTCACCATTTCAAATGACTTTATAAGAAACAAACATAAGCCCAGAAGTCGTAGGGCGGCGGTGTTTGTCCAATATAATGGGTCAAATGTTTGCCGTGGGTGATTGATGCCGCCTCGGGTTAATGGATCGATATCCGTCTAACTTATCCGTCGTGGGTCCTTGGTTTGTAGTTTCTGTGTGTTTTACTTCAACCCGATCGGTGGCATATGTACTAACGAGGGCTAGTTATTGGTGATTGATTGTTGGCTTAAAATCTCGGACTTTGTTAGCTCTATTTTCTTTAGAAATGTCTCCCTCTATCTTTAAAGGTCTGTTAGTAGACTGCTAACAATATTCAATACTTTATGTTGTTATAACTATGTCTTTCTGTTACCTTTTCACGCCTAAACCGCTGACCCGATTTAGATGAAACTTGGGATGGGAATAGTTTAGGACCTTGAAAAGGACATAGGATAGTTTTTATCTCGGAATTCCCACGCGAACGAAGTCGCGGGCAGAAGCTAGTACATGATAAACCAAAAAAGGAAAATGAAATGTAGCAGTTATACCAAGCAAGTTATTAAAAAGAACGTAGGTAGACACTCTTGTTTTCATTTAGGCCAGTACCAAATTGGCTAGTTTCTGACTACCTGTAACGACTGTCTAAGATTTCCAAATGAAAGCCGGGATCGACGGCTTAACGTGCTTTACGAGGCACAGAGATATCGTGATATGTTTAGATGGTCTCGGTTTTTTTTTTCTTTTTTCTGTGTGGAAAAATCATCGAATAACTTCTTCCGCTCTGGGTTAAGCGAAAGGGAGTGTCAGACTTCTACTGACTAAAAACCTACCCTGTCGATTCAGCTGCCCGTAAGTTCCGCGGCCGCGGTATCTTGTTAGTACATTTCTGCAACCCTGGCGGGCAATGACCTTATGAGGCCCCGTCACTAATGCTGATAGCTCCTTGAGGCGCGCGTGGAACACGACGCGCCGCTGACCCGGGCCTGGTCCTTATCGGACGGTGAGCTACCCCTGCTCGCCGTCCGTAAGCCAGCGCCTACGGGGGCCGGACAGTTACGAGCCCTGCGAGATTATTTTTAATATGTTTTATTTATTTGGGAAAATAAACAGTTACACACTAAAAATAATACAAATAGATTATCATAATTATTATTAATATATTCATATAGGGTGAGCCATTGTATAACCCGTGATCAAGTCACTTTCTATAAGTATGATATGATTTTTGTGTAATAAGGCTAGAAAGCTGAGTAGCCAGATGCAGTTTTCTTCAGTCTAACATTTTCGTTTAAATACTATTTTTTTATTATTATTCAATAAATATCGAAAGAGAAATGTGGAAAAACATTTGTTAAAATAAAATATATAAAATAAACACTACTAAAATACTTTATACTTTTGTATATTATACTGGACATTAGCAAAGCCTACGACCGAGTTTCATACGAAATTCTACTTAATAAATTATACGCAATAGGTGTTAGAGGTACAGCACACAAGTGGTTCTGCTCGTACCTAGAAAATAGGTCACAATGCGTAGAGATAGAACATAGTGACCCACACACTGGCAAAATAACACGCGTAAGATCTAAAAAAGCAAAAATAATAATGTCAATACCACAAGGCAGCGTTTTGGGATGCTTATTATTTTTAGTTTATATTAATGACCTCCCCAAAGAGATTGACGCTCAAAGTATTTTATTTGCTGACGATATATCCATAATTTTTCCGTACACCGATAAGGAAAATCTAAACTTAAGTCTCGACGATAAGCTCTCCAAAATAATAGCATGGTTAAAAGACCATAACTTAGAATTAAATTTTGACAAAACAAAAGTAATGCAATATAGACCATACCAAAAACGTAAATTGGATATAAATTACTCATATAACAACATAAAAATAGAATGCATAAACGAGTTTAAACTGTTAGGTTTGACTGTAGATACCAATATAAACTGGAAAGCCCATATAGACACATTGGCAAACAAACTAGCCAGCTTTATATACGGGTTGCAGGAGCTTAAAAGAGCTACCGATTTTAAAACTGCTCTAACAGCATATTATGCTTACGCATACTCCTGGCTTAATTATGGTATCGTGGTGTGGGGAAATAGTGTAGACAAAGATAGAATATTTATTCTACAAAAGAAATGTATCCGAATTCTTGCCAATATAGATAATACAGAAAGCTGCAGGCCATTTTTTGTAAAATATAAAGTTCTTACTCTAACTGGTATCTACATTTTAGAAGTAAGCAAGTTCGTAAGAAAACACCAGTCGCTATTCCCGCTCACTAAGGACCTTCGCCCACAACATCGCAGTGCTAGACGCCAAAACAAAAAGGAATTAATTAGCCTTACCAAGCTCTAAATTAACTATGTTCCATTCAGGACCTTTAGCCATGTGCGTTAAAATATATAATAGGCTTCCAAACTTAATTAAGGACATAGAGTACGAAAATAAATTCTAAAACAGTCTCCAAAAATACCTTTCATTAAAATCATATTACACTCTAAAGGAATTCTTTGACGATAAGTAAACTTTGACATTGAAATTCATACATGTAAACAATGCATACACAGCACATACAATTTTGACATACTATTATTGACTATTTTTATCTAAGCTCTAATTTATTATATTTAAATTTATGAATGGAAGTTTGACCAATTGTGACTGTGACATTTATTTCATATTTATTTCATGTTAAATTTAGTATCCTTGTTCAAGTGTTTTTTTTTTTGTTATTATTATTAGTGACTCTGTAATATGTGACATTTATTTAATTTTAAATTTAGTATTTTATTTCAAGTGGTTTGTTTTAGTATTAACACTGTGATTGTGACATTTACGAGTTGTTTGTTCATTATGGACACTAGTACTTTAAATTATTTATATTGTTGTGCCCTAGCAGGGTTCATGTATGAAACCTATATAACCTATTTGTAACAACTTGTAAACTACATGAATGCAATAAATGATGATGATGATGATGATTATACAGAACACATATTTACCTAACTAAAATAAAATGCTTTTCGGAAAATTTCTTTTATTAACGTGAAAAAATTTCGATCAAAGCAACATCAACATTTAAAACTTCGTTGACTTAACATTTATTTGTTTCTTTATCAAATTGCTTTTACTCTTACTCGAGATACAGAGAAGTCGATACGACCTCGAACCAATGTACAACTCGATTCATTAAAATTCGCTAACTCATTTAATTGGACAAAATGGTTTTCGTGTATTGAATCAATTCAAATGGTCGTCGTTAAAGTGCTGACATAAATGACAGATGTATTCGTATTGTGTTATCATCAGTGATCGGAGTAGGTAGATTGATTTTTGGTACTTGTATCATATTTATTTATTTATTTATTTTATTATTTATGTACACACAGTAAAATAAAATAGGACAACATAATTATAATATTTGAGTACAAAGGTACTGCTTATTTCTTTAGAAATTTCTTCCAGCAGACCTGCGAAAGGAGAAGTGAAAAATAAATGTAGACAATAATGTGTGAGAACAAGAAGAGAAATTAAAATTAATATGTGAAGTCTAAAACTAAAATATTAAATATACCTACACATACTTACAATGCAATAAAAATAACATATACTTAAATAAATACATAATGTTAGAATATACGTACATATAAATATATACATAAATAATTAACACAGTTAAGAGGAAAGGTAATGCTCTTTTAATCGACATTTGAATAAAGATATAGTTTTTAAATCACGAATGCTAGGCGGAAGTGAGTTCCACAATCTTACAGCATGGACAGAGAAGGAATAAGAGTAGTAGCTAGTTTTATGAGGATGAGATTTAAGGAGGGATCTAAGGTGTGATCTACACGGTACGTCGCTAGAACGAGCGTAAGAAAAACGCTCACGCAGGTAAGAAGGGTAAGACGGGTTGTGTAAGATGTTGAAGAGGAGACACAAAATCCTAGTGTTCCTGCGAAGACGGATTGGGAGCCACATGAGTTCCTTGCGAAGGTGAGAAACATGGTCATACTTTCGAAGACCGAAAACAAAGCGAATGCACAGATTTTGCAAGCGCTCAAGCTTGTTTAATAGCTCCTCGGTAGCATCCAAATAGCAGGCATCGGCATAATCTATAATCGGCTGAATAAGTGTTTGTGCCAAAGAAACTTTAGTCTTCAAGGGCAGAAGACTTTGAAGGCATTTCAGCGAATGAAAGGAGAAATTTACCTTTCGGCTGACCTCATTGACCTGAGCACGCCACGAGAGATTGGAGTCAATAACCACACCCAGATCTTTAGCGGTTTCGGTATAGTCAATGCGAACACCGTCGAGATATAAAGGCATCAGAGATGCAACAACAGCCGCACTGCGAACGAATCTGCTGCCAATGATCATGGCCTGGGATTTAGTCGGGTTAATTTGCAAACCAAATGACTTAGCCCAAACGCTGATGCAAGCCAGGTCATGATTCATTGCAGCAATTGCAGAACCCGCGTCAACTACAGTAAAATGACGGTAAAGCTGCAAGTCATCTGCGTAGAGATGAAAACTAGAGGAGATTACTCTGGTAACAAAGTTTATGAAAATTGAAAAAAGAAGAGGAGAGAGAACGCTACCCTGAGGAACACCCTCAGTAAGGCTACACCAATCAGAGAAAGACTCCTCCAGGCGAACACACTGAGAGCGTCCCGAAGATAAGATCCGATCCAGGCTAAAGTGGAAGGAGAGAAATTGATAGATTTGAGGATACCAAGTAAAATATCGAAATCCACTGAGTTGAATGCGCTACTGAAGTCCAGCAATACCAGAACAGTAAGGGACTTATTCTCCATTGCCCAACGGATGTCATCAGTCACTTTTAAAAGCGCGGTTACAGTACTGTGACCCGAGCGAAAACCGGATTCAAAAGGGGATATTATCGAGTTTGACGCCAAGAAAAATGATAATTGCCTATGAACTATGTGCTCAAAAACTTTAGAGAGAAAAGGGAGGATAGAAATAGGTCTAAAGTGCGTTAATAAAGTAGGATTGTTAGTTTTAGGTAAAGGTATTATGTGAGCCTGTTTCCAAACATACGAAAAGGAGCCAGAGGAAAATGAGTGGTTGAAGATGTGAGTGAGAACAGGAAGTAAAGAGGAAAGGATAAGAGTTATCATTCTTGAACACAACTTATCATTACCGACTGCTGAAGAAGTAATCGCAAGAATAGACTTCTTAGCGTCATCCTCAGTAACATCGCTAAACTTAAAGAGAGGACATAGTGGTAACGGCAACCTAGAAAGACTCTCTAGTGTCGCAGCTTTAACAGACGGATCAAGAGAAAAGGGAAGGAAAGAGAAATGCTTATTTAGATCATTCAGGTTGACATCCTTACACTGGTTGGTAGGTGACTTACCTATGCCTACAGATTTGAGAAATTTCCATACATCGGAAGAACTGCGATTATTGAGTTGGTCGTGAAAATAGCGTCTCTTAGCATCTTGACACAGATGACTGCAGCGATTACGTAACGATTTGTAATAAGAGAGATTCAGTTCTGAAGGTCTGCGCTTATATCTGCTCTTAGCTTTATCCCTGCGAGCCATAATCTCTTTAATTTGTTGCGTTATCCATGGTGCAGGGTTATGTCTAACTTTGACACGTCTGATAGGGGCATGCTGATCATATAAGTCAAGAATGGTTGCGTTAAAACAATTCACCTTATCGTTGATGTCATCGTTCTCAACCAGAGGGGTCCAGTCAAGATCGCCGGCATCACGCCGCAAAGCCTCCAGATCTATGCCCTTGTAGTTGCGGAGATATAAAAGCTGGGGCTTACGCTTGGGAACACGAATACGATACGAAAGATAAATGAGATCGTGGTAAGAAAAAGTAGCCGTAAGTTGGCCATGGTAAGAAACATTACTAGGTGAGGAGACAATCATAAGATCTAGAAAAGAGGGTGTACAATTAGGAAAATAATGAGTTGCAGAAAGAGGCAAAACTTGCAGATTGAAAGAAGACAAGAGTGAAAGGAGTTTAAGGGAGCGAGAATCATTTTTAATTAAGCAAGTATTAAAATCACCCATTAAGGTTGCTCTTTCGAAAAAAGCTTGAAAAAAGCATTCAGATGAAGCAACTTTTCGTCGGCAATTACAGAGAAATTACATATGAAAAAAATTGTTAGTAATCTACATGATATGAACCGTAATTTGGTTTAGCCACAATTTTTCTATCGGTATCACATAATAAGAAAAAAAAATGCCAAATCACCTCCAAATCATTGAGATGAAACCATTTTACTCCTTAATTTCTTATCTAAAGAGTATAAAAAATATACTACTGCTTTCCAATACAAATGAAAATAATTTGGTTTTGTTACTTTTTACAAATATGTATTATTTTTATTACAATAAATTAAAAATGCGTCCAATTAAAGACTGCGTTTACATCACCCCCGCACTCGTCCACAAATTCAGTGCGGGGCGCATCGTGTTGCTAGGTGGACGTACGTCGCGTTGCGAGAGCTCAAGCACTACGAAATAATATCGTAAAATATTACTGCAAAAATTAATTTTGTAAATAGAGGAATAGCTTTTTAACCGACTTTAGAAAAAGGAGGAGGTTCTCAATTCGTCTTGAACTTTTTTTTTATGATGTTACTTCATTACTCGCAGATGGCTGGACCGATTTGGAAAATTCTTTTTTTGTTTGAAAGAATATACATTCTAGTTAGTTCTATTGTCGTCACGTTTGGAACTGATGATGAAATCATGGAGAAATCGAGGGAACTCTTCAAATATTATAGGCATAACTATAGCGTTTTGGGTATTTCTTATAGTACCTTGTTTAGTTTCTCTCGAAAAGCACCATTTGAGGAAATGGAACTGATGACGAAGACCCCAGATGGCCATCGAAACTACTCAATAATAAGTATTTCGTGGATTGCGATTAGATTACTTGAATATAGATGTTAAGCACTTTATGCTCGTCACAATGCATATGGTGAAGTAGAGCTGATAGTGATGTACCAGGAGAACTCCTCAAAAATTAACGGCTCTGCTCCGGGAAAAGCAATATTTTGTAAAAGGCGATAAGTAGTTGACATTTTGGCTTTTGTAACTAGATAAATTACAAACCGACCCACTAAAAAGCGTGAAATAAAACTTATTATCAAAAAATAGAACCGACTTTCGATTCGTCAAAAAGTTTAATTTCTGATTCTTGTTTATAAGTTAAAGAGTAATCTATGTATCTATAAGTAGTGTTAGTGTTATAAACTCATAGTATTTTACAGTTTTAGTAGTGTTTAAATTTAGTTTGTAAAACATGGGAATAAGCAGAAACGAATGAAAAGAGGTCTAAAAAAATATTACAAACAAAAGGGTTATACATTTATTATCAAGGTAAGTTTAAAGTTTTATCTACATATTTCATTATAAACTATCGCTTTACTTACCTCGCATAAAAGTAGATAGCACAGAGTAAACGGACAGAGGGTAAGCTTCATACAACTGCGCTATGATAGGTACACTACTACAAGCAAGGCGCGTGTGTGCGCTTCGTCTGAGCGAGGCCTGGCTTGAGCCGATATGCACCGGTTTCTCTTCGTACGGACGAAGCCGCCAGTTGAGATAGAGAGATAGAGTTAAGATAATGTACAAGAGAAGGAAGAAAACGACAAAGAGAAGGAAATAGAACTAAGGAAAGAAAAATAGATGGATAAGAAAAATGAAGAAAACGAGAACGAAGAAGGACGAAAAGAAAACATAGAACAAGATTTTATATGGCTATCAAAATTTCTAAAAATAAATATATGTAAACACGGAGAAATAAATGAGGATGAAGAAGTTCAAACAACCTAAAGAATAAAAATACTTGGTGAAAAAAAGTTAAATTTCAGTGAATTTTAGTTATAATCTATTTGTTTATAAAAAATGTAACAAATAATATGACATACACTAGTAATAATTATACTACCTATCTACCTTACTCTAAGTTCCTACCTACATACCTACCTTACCTACCTACCTACCATTTTTCTCTTAATAGAAACCTTCCTCAGACTATAACGAATATTCGAAAAAAAATCCGTATTGGTCCAGCCATGCCTGAGTTTTGCGCTTAGCAACACATTTACCCATTAATTTTTATTTATATATAATTAAGTTAAAAAGATACATCAAGTTGTTTACCTCATGTTTCGAGCCAGGCTGATCTATAATAGAGGTATAGTTTCTACAGTACATACTCAAAGTGCATCTATATCAATAGATAATAAATAAAAACAAAATTTGACCACTTTTGATGCGGTAAAAATAAAAATGAATTTAACTTTCACGATGACTTGACCTTCTGTGATTTCGATACTCTGTGCCGAGACTAGGCGAAGCGACGACGCATGCTGGCGGCGCAAGCGCGGGCCGAGCGCGCCTCTCTTTTCTGTTGCATGCGGGTAGCGGAGAGCTGCGCGGAGTGACGCGCGGAGAGGGGTCGTTAGCTCCGCCCAAATGGTCAAGGTTATTGGCATGAATACAAGCCTTAAAATGACATGCTCATACATGGGGCAAAGATCACTGAGAGTGGAGTCGAGAGAATTGAAGTAGTCTATGTGAAGATTAGGACTGTAGAGCACTGCAAGTAAAACCTTTGTGTGATGAACAGTAATTTCAAGAAACAAGTATTCAGCCGACTCAGAATATTGTGATGGAGATGAACTGACCACCCTGTAGGGTAAATCAGCACGCAGGTATATAGCAACACCTCCTCCACCTTTGTCAGTCCTATCATTGCGGATCAAGACGAAGCCGGGGAGTGAGTACTGAGTAGAGAGGAGAGATGGTTTCAAAAATGATTCCGATATCAAGAGTGCATCCAAGTGAGCACTGCTAAAGGATGCCAGAAGGTCAGAATAGTGACCAGGAACACTCTGAGCATTTATGTGAGCTATATGCAGATTCTTAGGGTCATTGGAGAAAAGAGAAGAGATTTTATCATGCAAAGTAAGTGGTAAGGAAGAGTCACTGTCCGCACTAAGAAAACTAGTAGAAGAAGAGCACGAGAAGAAGCTGTCGTTAAGATCAGCTACATCATCCATGAATATAAATAATATATATATATAATAATAATATAAATATTTAAAATATAAGAATAAATATTAAAACACTATTAAATTAAAGATTTAAGATTTTCCTCTGAGAAAACCTCCCCCACTCGCTGATATATTGGCAGAAATTTTACAGTATTATCTAGCAAAGTTATACAAGTAAAACAACAATATAGGAGAAATGGAAAAAACAAAAATAAAAACAAAACTAAAACATCGAACTGTACGTAGAATGGAACGCAACGCAATGACGGATGGATAAGAGCAGTGACACTGTCATCTGTCTACAACTCTACAGCTGTCACGTTGTCAATAAATCTAACCTATAATTTGTAACATTATTTTATCTATACCGGCTATTAAAGAATAAAAAGTAAAATGAAATGCGGTGTTACAAATCAAAATTATTAACGAACTACCGGCCCAGAATGATTGTGATCATGCAAAGCGGCTAAGTTGAAAAGTAGTGTAGTAAATGGACTGGCAAAACAAAAACAACAAATGAGCTACTTGCGCACACGCGTCTTCCTTGTTCTCTTAGCGGAAGTAGCCACGGTTGCGGCTCTAGGAGATCCAGGTTCTTCAGATTGCGCAGAATCCTCGGTGTCGACTGAACAAGACGGGAATTTGGCTATTAGATCGTGAAGTTCGCCTGCCGTTTCGATCTTCCGCCGGGATTTATCTGGGCAAATGACAACAATCTTGCCCTCCATGGACCAGCAATTCGGTATACCAAAATGCTTACGAGAAGCTGCAAACACACGATGCCGAGCTTGTGTCAAGAACTCGGAGATGGTGATCCCGGTACCCTTGAGAGCTTTCTTGCTATCCCATACAAGTTGCCGGTGCTCCATTTTGAAGAATCGTACCAGTATGGGTCGGGCCTTCTGCTGTAAGAATCCGAGCCGATGACAAACATTGATAATGTTCCGGTCCTTACATACCTCCGACAATTTAATTTGGTTGGATATGATGTTGTGGACCACATCCAGTAACTTTTCATTGTCCTTTTCTGGAACACCATGGAACAGCAGGACCTTTCTTCGCATGGTGGTTTCATGCCTATCGAACCCAGCAGCTAGCAACTCAACTTGTGATTTTAACTGGGAGAGTGCTTGAAGGACAAACAGCTTAAACTCTGAGAACTCACGTGCAATGGATGCAATGTCTGGTGAAGCTGATGCGGTACTAGTGGCAGCCTGCTGCAGTTTCGCTTCATATTCCTGCATTCGGGAGCCAAACAGCTGCTCGAGGCCCTCCAAGCTGGCAGCAAGTTTAGTGTCCATATTCAGTGACTTCAGTGTGTAGTGAAAGTGAACTAGGAATAAGTTCTATAGACTTGATAACAATAGATAGCAGGTGTGGGGGGGGGGGCTACTATAAAATAAACTGATTTATTTCATTAATAAATATATATAACTATTTTAAAAATTTATTTTATTAAGAGCACACAAAAACGTAAGTTAATGCTATGCCTACCCACAAAGTAAAAAAGCACACAGAAAGAATAACATGGATAAGCCATTTTCCCGGAAAGTAATTCCGGTATTTCCGGATTCAATTAAACATTGTTAATGTTGGTAGTGATATTATTCCTACTCAATTCAAAATTTAAAGGAAGGTATAAAAACTAAATTAATTCATTATTTATCTGTTGAATAATAAAAACAATCTAATTCCGATCGAAGCTTTAATTTTTATTTTTTTATTTTTAGCATTTTATTACAATTCCTACCTTTTTTTTGAGGATGGCAAATCATCAAATGACTCCTTCCACTCTGGCAGAATAAAATTCCTACATAAGTTCCGGTTTTTTTTTAATAATCCATCAATTCCGGAGGAATGTCCATATTATTATATACGTTTCGGATCAATGACCCCATTTCAATCTACCTACACCGATCACTGGTTATCATAGTGCCTGTTTTCATTTAGCAGTAAAATAGGATGCGTATTGATCAAAAAATTTATTTTGCACTGATGTTAGTTAAAATTGTTTCTATTTTCCGATGGTTAAATCTATTCCAGACGTGTAACATAGGTACATACGAATACAGTTGAAGGGACTGTGATTACAAAATAACTGTGTAATCTCAAGTACTTACTTATTTACACGATACTTAGATTCCAAAAACTTTTTACAATTTTTGTCTATTTGTCCTTCTATTTGTCTGGGCTAATCTCAGGAATGGCTGAACCGATTTTAATGTGACTCACTGGAACATGCTCGATCTGTATCCTGTAATTAAGGATATCTTGAAAGTGGGACAAGCGCCCGACATTGTGACTGCCTACTGACTTCCACAACTCAGTATCTGAGTAATACTTATACCTCTTGGTAAAACAAATGTCAGATTTTCTGGCTTCTAATTACCCTTTACGGCTGTCAAAGATGTACAAATAACAGCCAGGGCCAGCTTAACGTGTGTCCGAAGCACGGATTAATCTCGATTTGTAGATGGTCACCCATACAAAAATAGACCTCGTCAAGAGTTGCTTAACCTCATAAATCGACCCGTACGGCTGTTAGTAGTTAGCCACAACCAAGTAATAAAACTTGGAGGAGAAATCGGCCGACCGAGTTTTATAGTCCTGCATAAGCATTACTAAGCTACAACATACCTATTTTTTTTTTCCGGGTGGGAAAATCTTCGAATGACTTCTGCGCTCTGAGTAGAGCGGCAGGGAGTGTCAGACTTCTACCGACTAAAAACCCACCCTGTTCAGCTGCCCTTAACTTCCGGGGCTGCGGTATCTCGTTAAAACATTTCTGCAACCCCGGTCCTACGTATACCTACGTACATAATTAATTACGTTCAAAACTGCTTACTACCATGTATTTTTATTCTACCATATACAATGATATTATACAGAGTTCATACGACAGAGGGGCATTAAATTACACTACGTTTACTATAGGGTGTTTAGTGTTAATTTGAAACATTTAAAAAATAAAAAGAACCAAAAAAGATTTTTTTTTTCATACAACCTTAATAGCTTACAAGTCAGAGTAAAACGCAACCACCCTTTGTAAATAAATGTGACTGACCTTAAATACTTAGGTAACAAAGTGGCAACGTAGCGCGGCGTGTGTTATCTCTTGTCTTGGTCAGATTTATCGCTTTAAGGTGCATCTCATCAAAATCATTTGCGACTACTTTTCCTATTTAATTGATTTTTGGTACAAAGCTTGAAAATAGTACCTATTATACGCAGTTTAAAGGAAAGCCCCACGGCCGTATCAACTCTGTATACAAAAAGACGACCATATACCATTTTTCTCACACAGTACGTTAACTCTAGCCGTTCAGAGATCTGGCGTTATAAACGATATCTCAAAATGAAAGTTTTTGACTACATAACGTAAAACAAAATATAAGGTTACATAACATAAGGTTGTCTGTAAAAGTTCGAGTTTAGCTATAAGACTGCCCATTGTAGTTATTAAGGCCTTATTTAATTATGGTGTACAATAACGACTATGCCTCTTTTATCTCTATAAAAGGGAATGGGCTGCATAGCCCGGATTTTTCTGTCCTAGTACATACATGTTATACAATACGTTTTCTTACACCATTTGAAAAGCGGTGGTGATAACAGAAATGATACATACATAATGCTTGCCTGGGTTTCAACCCACGACCCACTACAACTTATAAGTCATACGTATAACTACTACTACAACTATTTAGTAATAGGATGCACAACTGATAAAACTTATTAAATTTATTAGTTATAAAAAAATTATAATAAAAATTACCATTTACATAGCTCATGCACCCTACTAGGTTTATGGAATAATCGGTTTACTTAAAAAGTTTAAGATTCAAATCAAATAGAAACACTATTGTGTTCTTTTTGACACGTAGAATAATAGTGTTAAAATTCTCAACCAAGTGTAGGCAAAAACACAAATCACCTTCACAATAGCCGATCCGAAACATAATATGCTAAATCCATTAAAGGGACTGTTTGAACGACAAAAGAAAAATAAAAGTGACACTGTTTTTATTCACACACTTGTCAAAATAAAGTGTATTTCGCAGAGAATTAGAGAAATAACAAGCTCTTATGTCAATCACAGAGGCTCGTTACTTTTATTTCAAGACTTATGCTATATTTTGAATTCAAATTTTTATTCAAAAGGATGCGAATGTATCATGAGCTGTATTTTTTATAATGGACTTTGCATATAAAACAAAATATGACTACATTTTTGCATTGCATATCTTTTGACTACTTTAAAAATCATTTTGATTTTAGAATTTTGAAAGTGTGTCTTAAAGTATGGCCGTACTGCGTGTATAAGATTTTTATTTATTATTTCTATCTAAATTGTCAAAAGAGTTATAATGGATGGTGATTGAAAGGAATATTATACAAATGAGAACAAGAACGTAAATACCTAATGGATTTGTATAATCTTCCAAATTTAGTAATACTAGCGTGGGGCTTCGGTCCCGTAGACATTATGATGATAAAAACATCCTCCCTCTTTTTCAGTAGCTTATAAACTTCCTCAAGCGTCAAGCTAGTTCCATACCAAATTTCATCCGAATCTACCCAGCACTTTCGAATATTAGCGCGTTTAAACAAAGAAAGAAACAAATTTTTCCGCTTTACTTATAACATACACTGTGTGGATTTGTAATTTTATGTCTTCTTTTCTAGTACGTTCAGACATCAGACACATTTATTCAGACAGGCCAAATTAGCATACGACTCTCAACTACAAGTTCTTCACGCTAAAACTCTTGGATTTGAAAGATAATTCGTGTCTTGAATGTCTTCTATAGCAGGTACTAAATGAAATTAAAATAAAGTACATTGATCTTTGTCTTAAATCTCTACGTAGTTACCCGTAACTTAAAGGTTCCATCTAGTTAGCATTTAAGAATTATGAATCTTTTTTCATTACCTACTAGAAAATGATTGCGGTGGAAGTTGATCCAGGTCAGCCTAATGTCCTTATTTCCGTTTTTAAATTAACAATATAATTAAATGTCGGTAGGCCAGTGATCGTCATTGCAAAATTTAGCACCGTTTTTTTACCACAGTATTACTTTCGAATTTAAAGGAGTCTCTATAATCTCAATGACAATCAATTGGCTAAATAGACTTGTATCCAAATCTATTTAGTCACCATAAACAATTAAAAAAAATACTGTCAATGTCAAAAAGCAAAGATATATTATACTCATTCTATTCCTGCTGCCACTGGTAAACTGGTAACACATTACAAAAGCTGTCATGTCATGTTTGTATACAAAATACAGTTGCCAAAGAAAGAAAAAAAAAATAATTTTGGGTTTTTTAGGGTTCCGTAGCCGAATGGCAAAAAACAGAACCCTTATAGTTTCGATATGTCTGTCCGTCTGTCTGTCTGCCTGTCTGTCCGTCCGTCCGTATGTCACAGCCATTTTATTCCAAAACTATTAAGACTATAGATGTGAAACTTAGTAAGTAGATGTATTCTGTGAACCGCTTTTTGATTTTACGAAAATAAAAATTAAAAATATTCAAAATAAAGGGGGGTCCTCATACATGGAACTAGAACTGAAAATATTTTTTTTTATTAAACCTATGCGTGTGTAGTATTTATAGACAGGTCATTAAAAATGATATAAGGGTTTCTAAAACCACTTTTTCATAAAGTCAATCGTTTAAAAGATATAAGCTTCCAAAGTGGTAAAATGTCTGTCCCCCCCTCTAACTTCTATAATAATGGAGTGAAAAATCTAAAAAAATATAAGTCTGTAGATCTTAATGTAAACATTCAACCAAAATTGGTTTGAACGAAATCGGGTTAGCAGTTTTTGAGATACAGCATATTTTCTAAAACCGCAAATATAACTTTGTAATTCATACAAACACTATGAAAAACAAAGTTATTTAGCGTAGTTGTAAAAATAAAATAAGCTAGTTTTAAGAAATTTTTAAGGTTTTTTTTTATTCGTCAAATAAATATACATTTTATATTATATTATTATGGTTATTACGGAACCCTTCATGGGCGAGTCTGACTCGCACTTGGCCAATTTTTTTACTTTAATACTTCTCACCATACAAATTACTTAACCTAATCGAACAACCTCCTGCGTTTGATGGTCTATCATTCCACACGTGATATTGGCAATATTATGGTGGCTCCTCCACAAATGCCACTTAACAAGAGTTGAAGTTGAAGTTGCAAAGATACATAAAAAAAATACGCAAATGATCCCTCAAATACGTTTATTGTTATATTTTCGTACAAAATATAAAAGTTGAAGAAATAATTGTCTTTAAAAACTTGTACCTTGCACTCAACCACTATTACCAATAGGTTCTCTACGTTTTCTCAAAATGGAAATGAAGCAACTTATTTAGCAACTTAACATAGAATAATAAAGGGTTGTGCAATAAATAACAATATTATGTTAATACAAGTTTATATTCAGCTTTAACGAGATTCGAACGAGCGATCCAACTTCAACTACTCGTTAAGGTGGAATCAAAATATTTATTATGAATCAATTTACATAAGTAGTAGGAAATATGCATGTTTGAGGTATAATAGCAACTGTTTGGTTTGTTCTTGCCGACTGCTTTAATGGCGTCATTATTATAGCTTACGGCTTTCACGCTTATGTATTTAAGAAAATAATGGTTATGTTTTAATTATAACTATTTTAAAATACAAAAAAGTCGAGTTGTCGGACTTAATAGCAAGAATATTCGGTCGGATCAATTCACGAGGTACGGTATTTCTGGGGTTCCGTAAGTTTGTATGAAAAAATAAACTATTGTGGCATCGGTCGTATGGCTGTCAGTGACTTACAAAACTTATGCCCAAAGACATAAGCAAGACACATAAATAAATCAACTGAAAAAGATAACTTTACGCCAAGTAAACAGTTTGAGAAAAGTAGTATAAAAATCATTTGTAGAACTGTACGGCACGATATATCAAATGAAATTTCTTACTGTGAGAGTTTTCAAATATACACAATGCACAGTTACATCTCATTTTTCGGGGGGGGGGGGGGGGGGGGCGAATGTAGGGGGGAGGGATAATCAAAGCTCTGGTTGAAGGCAGTATCAGACTTCTAATGACTAAAAAGCTACACTATTCTGGGGCCGCGGTACCTCCTTAAAAATACAACAAACTCGGTTGGTAATTGACCTATTGAGCCCCGTCATTATTGCTGACTGCTATTAGAGGTGCGCGTGAAACAACTAATGTAGAAAAAACAGCCTGAAATTTTACTAATTTTGTTAGCTTTTTTACCATATAATCGGAGATGAGTTTAGTAGATAGCGGTAATTTTTTAAGGTATCCAATCTCGTCAAAGCTCTTATAACAAGGCACAGCACATTGCCTCATCACCCAACCCTTTCCAACAGACATAAATGACGAATACAAACATGATATTATGTAGATTGCTGACACAGATTCCAACTCATATCAGACATTTACAGTCACATATAAACGTTTGTTTCCTTTTCATCGGTAGCTTTTGTTTCTGTCCATTATACATTGTAATGTTTTGCCAAACCCACATTGAGCCGTCAAATTCTCGTCAGATAAGCAGCAAGCATGTAATTATTTCTCCGAATGTACCATTTAAATAAGTAGAAAGTATTAAATTATATGCTTTGGCTACTACGAAGATAGAAGCTTTGGAACGATTTTTCACACGATAACTACTTTTTTTAATGACCAACGTCTTGATTGTTTTAGAAAGAAAAGTTTTGGTGAAGACATTAGTTTTTGTGACGGAATTGTTCTACTTTGAGTCACAAGACGGCTTTAGAGATTAGTTGGAGTGGGCTATATATAATGAATATACATTTAAATTAATAAAACTTAATTATTTACAAGATTCACATCTTAAAATACAGGCATCGTAGGTGAATTATTAAAAAAAACCCTTTTAAATATACTTAGGCCAAAATAAAAACATTATGCGTTAAAGTTATTCTCTTTATGTACACATCAAAAAACTAACTCTGTGGTTAGTCAATTATTTTGAGAGAAAACCTCATATAGATTCGGTTTATTTTTTTAGTGACAGGGAATATTTAAGTAAGTTTCTAATGTAGGTACATCTACATATACTAATGTTTTTTCAGTGAGATAAAAGTGAACTTTTATCTCTATTTTCATGTTTTATTATGGGCTTACAAAAATAATATACCTGAATCTGCGTAAGATATGAATATGGTGTATTTTTTATCGTGGCTAGAGATGATAACTTATATTCGTTTTTTTTGCCATTCGTTTTATGATTCAGCTTGTAAGTCAAAATTTTGGTATTATACATGACATTTTGAGAATATGCACCTCTGCTCCATAGCAGACTAATGCAATATCTCATCCATATGAGATATTGCAATAGAAACAAAGAGATTTGCTGTGCGTTATTTCGAAAGAAATACTGATTCACGTATTTATGTTTAACAGAAAAATAAAAATTTATCCAATTCGGTGCAGTCGTTCAGAAATTTTGCTCGCATACATTTCAACAATTAATTTTTTTATTTATATACGTATAGATCAAAAATTGGATTTGAATTAAGAAACTGCTAAGCAGCTTACTCTCTACTCGTCCAAAACACCATTTCTATAAGTGTTTACAAATATATGTGTTGAGCCAATATCAATGTCAGCCAGCTTGCTTGAAACGTCAAAAATCCAACCTGTTATAAAAACAAATATTTAGTGAAGATAAGAACAAACTATGAACACAAAATGGGGCATATGAAGAAGTGAGATGAATTCTTATTTGCCCATTGTCAACCATTTTGTCTAAAACTTTCACTACCTGGAAATGAGGAAGATGGCAATAAATCATGAGGTGTGGACATACCGTCGGTGTTCATACGATTATTTTAAGACCGCGTTATACTGCAAGACATTGACGATACTATAATATTAGATGGCGGGCTGTGTGCCGTGATTTACGGAGTGAGGTGACTTAGAAAAGGCAGCGGAGCGCTATTTAAGTAAAATGTAAAGGGAGGAGACCCGGTTTCCTGAAATACAAGCCTTAAATTGTATTTATTTATTATTTTATTTTATTATCTTTGGAAAACTTACAGCTAGGATACAGATAGATGAAGAATATTGAAAGAAGGCCAATTACAAATTTTCACAGACAGTATTAGAATAGAACAACAGACAGTAGACAGATAAAATAGAGTAAGTAAAAGTACTCGGAGCGAGTTATACAATATAAGATAAGAAGTTATACGTATACAAGTAATTAATAGTTGCATTATTCTTCGAAGAACGAATTGTAATTTTTTTTGAGTTTCGTGACGCTGGTGGAGAATAAGTCTAGATCATTATTAACACCCTGACACATTGCATTGTATGATCTGCTAGCTCTTATTATATAAGAGTTTTGCCGATAAATAAACCACACAGAGGGACATACAGAGGTCGATGATTCCTTAACCTGAGAGATGAAACACGTAGCCCAATTTTGCCAATCAGTTCCAAACAATCGGTTGAACCATTAGAGATATTAAATAATAATACCATATCAGCCATTTTTCTCCGCTCGATTAGTGGAAGAATATGAAACTTCTACAGTGACTGTGGTAGTTAGGAAGATAAGTTTTAGATTTATACTGAATGAACCTCAAAAATTTCTTTTGAATACTTTCGATGCGATTTATGTAAAAATATTATAATTAGGGACTAAAAAGGTTTTTTATGTCACCATGTGTTGTAACTGTATGAAATATTGTGGCGAAAAAATAAATAGGTATACATATTATTATTATTTATTACTATTATCTATCGTCGTAATTGGACATGTTGCAGATAGATAGATAGATAGATATTATTTATTGTCTTTATTGTACACCATAACAGAATCAAATAAGAACTTAACAACTTAAAAGGGTCTTATAGCTGAAAGCAATCATTTTGTCAAACCACTAGCTATTTCCCTATTTTTTTATATCCATGTTTCAATGAAAATGCAGGATAGTTATAGGATCACATGTTGTATGTGTGTCTGTCTGTTAAGCCTGCAATACATGTTGGCCGAGCGTAGGCCAACGCGAGCGTTGGCAAATAGGTACAGGGCAAGAAATAATGTCCACACGTTCGACAAGTTCGTCGAACGCCAATGCAGACGACCAATGTAGAAGAGAGAGGTCTGTAGAGCTGCCCACACATTGGCCGAGCGCAGGCGAGCGCCTTTGATTTGTGACCAAAAACCGACACCGATCCGAAGTGAGGCAAGTGATCACGAGCAACGGCGAGCGAAGACAAGTTGCACCAAATGAGCTCTATACACGTTGGCGCTGGCCTTCACTCGGCCAACTAGGCAAGTGACACCGAGCGATAGCAATACAAGGCAAATATACCGTCTACATGTTGGTATTGGCCTTTACTCGACAACGCTCGGCCAACATGTAAGTATTGCAGCCTTTACAGTCATTTTACTCAGAAAGTATTTAACAAATTCAGTTAAAATTTCTGTGACAAAAGGAAAGTACGTAGAACGTTTGTAAATAAAATAATTTAAACTACTCCGTGCGGTATAATAATTGAAAGATCTTCTATTTTTTGTTTTGATTAAAGAAAAACTTAAATAACAAAATAAGTTCATTATATTTTTTTTAGATTACAGATTTACTTCTAGATTACAGATAAACCCTTAATGTGAATTTTAAATGAAAGACCGAAAATGTTTGATTCAAACTTTAAATTTTTAGCATGTAAGTATTTTTTGTTCTCTATACTAAATCGTTGATACTAAATGAAATAAAACTCGCAATAACTTTGTTTTTTTAAAGTTTTTGTGTTTCTACTATTCTAACTAATCATTAGGTCTAATGATTAGTGAGAAATATGAAAACTCTAACGCGTAGGTATGGCGTTAGAGTTTTCATATTACGTACGGCAACGAGGCATCTCGGTTTTCTACCAGGGTACCTACCAGGGTGGATTTAGTAGAAGTATAAATCCCAGTCACTAATTTTTTCACCAAAATTCCAGCCGCCTTACAAAATTGATATTTTATTTAAATCCGCTTCCATGTATAATTGTATGTGCTTACCGGATACGGGTGTTTCAGGAGGTACCAGTTTCGGATACAGCAGGAGGATACGCCCGGGTGTTGTCATTGTGAGCACACCCAGTGGACACGGTGGACCATACGGTGAAGGTGTGCCCCGCTTAGTCAGAGTACCGCCATGTCCTCGTGGAGGCAATCGGCGGCAGCGACATGTCGCACCCGTTCCTGGTTCAGACCATGGTGTGGGGCGAGCGGGAATAGGATGCGGTCGCCTGCTTCTGCGAAGTTGTCATACTAGTGAAGGAGGAGGCTGAACGCGTGAGGGATGGACAACGCTGTTCCTCACGCCCCAGTCGCCGCTGGAGATGCCCCGGGCGTTGAGGATTGCGAGCTGATCTTGTGCCACCGCAGGCGCGGGCTTGCAGGTGACGAGCAACTTGCTGCCCGGTAAGGACCAGGCCCGGGTCGACGGCGCGTTGTGTTTGCACCTAAAAGAGCAGTCAGCAGCCTGCTGCTGCTGCCTGCCTGCTGGGGCTGCGGAAATGTTCTACCGAGATACCATGGTCTCGGATCACAAGGGCAACTGTTCCTTACAGGGTAAGTTTTTAGTCAGTAGAAGTCTGATACTCCCTTCCACTCCACCCACAGCGGGAAGAGACCTTTTTTTTAACCTGGTAAAATCATCAAATAAGTCCTCCCACCCCGGGCAGGGCTAGAGGGACTGTCAGACTTGTACTGACTAAAATCCACGGTGTTCCTTCAATAGCCCTATACGTTCCAGGGTCACGGTAATGGGATAAGTCCCACGACCCCGGCAGGCTTCGGCCCTCTACAGGAGGGGCCTCGTCATTTTGCTGACGCTCTTTGAGGCGCGCGTGGAACACAACGCGCCGTCGACCCGGGCATGGTCCATGGTCGGACAGCGAGTTGCCCTTTACTCGCTGTCCGCATGCCCGGGAGGAGTCCTTTTTTCCACCCAGAAAAAAAAATTATGTTTGTATGTCTATACTATTTATTACCTATTTTACCAAATTATTTTTAGTCTCCGGTTTTATTTGCTGTATTTTATTTGGTACCAAGAATACATAGCTAATCATATTCTGAGAGAACTATCGCCTCTTGTGTGCTCAAGTTTTTGTGATATCATTTAACACACCTGTTAAAGTCATGTTTGTTCAGTCATAATGAATGGAATGCTTTGACGATGACCATGTTAATGAGATGAGACGGAAAGTCAAACATATGCGGGCACGTCTGGATTCTTATCATATTTGCATAATATGTTTGTATTGTCTTTATTGAGAAAACGATCATCACAAGGTGGAAGGTTTGAGCGGCACACAGGCAAGCAATTTAATATTAAAAATTTAGAAGAATTTTATATATATCAGGTAACTTGGCCCATATAAATAAAATACAATCTATTACAATAAATATAAATAAACTAATACATACATCACTAAACCAAATCGAACACACGAATTATCGGCGTCGTGTGTCGCGCGATGTCCGGTAACCGGTCTCAAAAACGCCGGAAAATTACACCTCTCGGCCAGAATTTATTTAATTTAATTTAATATTAAGCTTTCCTTGAAAGTTACTATGGTAGTTGCTTACATAATAAACAGCTTATAGCGTTCTCAATGCTGGGACAGGGGCGACTTTCGACCCGCGCCCTAGCAGCTCCGGGAGACGCCTTGGGTGGCGCAGTGAATATCGTGAGCTGACCTCCATATTTTTATACTGTGCCTCCGGCCACCGTAAGCGGGGGCTTGCGATCGGTGAGCGGGGATGGCTCACGTTCCAGTACAGTAAGGACCCGGCCTGAGTCAACGGCTCGGCGTGTTCCACGCGCTCTGTAAAGAGCGGTCAGCAACATTGACGATTGCCCAACAGGGCCATTGCCTGCCATTACGAGATACTGGGTTCACGGACCACAAGGGAAACTGAAGGATTGGTCCTAGCACTTGCCGGTTTCCTCCATGTTTTTATTCACCGTTTTGAGAGACGTGATGATGAAAATTAGACAAAGTAATGATCCTGCCTGTTTTTGAACCCAGGTTCACGATTAGGTACCGCGATTTATATAAGTCATGCATGTATTTAATCACTGGACCACCAATGCTCCAATAGTATAGTTTCATGGTAACTTGATAACTAAAACTGGCAAAAATGAATATACATCACATTTGAGCTAGTAAATCTGTTAAAATTAAAGAGGTTTTTACTCTAGATCCTAGTGTGTCTTAAAAAGACATTTACACAACCAACCTTCAAAGGTCAAGAGAACAGTACAAATTATATTAATGGTAATAGAATGTCAACCGATTCAATTTAGTTCACCACGCTTCATTTATCTGAAAATTTTGTTACTACCACGCAAAAAAAAATAATGAAACTACACTTTGGGGTAATTTTGGATTTATGCGTGTGTGGTGGTGTTATTACACATCCTACTAATATTATTATACACCTAAGTCAAGTCTGATTTAATGGGGCTAGGGTTGCCAGAGACAAGTTTAAAGTTTTTGAGGCAGTTTCACATTATATCGCAAAAGGCGTTGATAGTATCCTTCTTATCGCAGCTTCTTTCGCCAGACGTCACCTCTTTCCGAGGTGTTTTTCGCAATGAGATGGAAATATAAATAAATAAATCTCTGGGGCACTAAGCTTTAATAAAATAATAGTAAGCGTCAAGTCTAATGACTAAGGTGTCGAACAGTATTGTCGTGAACCCATTCCAGACACAAGCATATTTTAGCTTAGTTGGAGGGGTTAACAAGGTTGCTAGTAATTTGAATTGATAGTTCTCTCAAAAAAATGTGTATTGGACGCGAGGACTTTTTAGTCCCACAATTTCTGTTCTGTTTGAATTGAAACAAGAAATTAAACTTATTTTTAACCGACTTCAAAAAAAGGAGGTTCTCAATTCGTCTTGAACTTTTTTTTTATGTATGTTACCTCATTACTCGGAGACAGCTAGACCGATTTGGAAAATTCTTTTTGCGTTTGAAAGGGTATACTTTCTAGTTGGTTCCATTGTTACGAAATCAGTATTTGATGATGGGATCCTGGAGAAATTGAGGGAACTCTTCAAATATTATAGGCACAGCTATAGCGTTTTGGGTATTTCTTATATACTCTTTCTTTTTTTTCTTTCTTGAGCCGTTGCTTTTGAAAAGTACCATTTGGGGAAGTTGAACTGATGATGAAGACCACAGATGGCCACTGAAACTACTCAATAATAAGTATTTCGTGGATTGCGATTCGATTAATTGAGTACGGATGTTAAACACTTTATGCTCGTCGCAATACATACGAGTATGGTGATGTAGAGCTGATGGTCAAGTACCAAGAGAATCCTCAAAAGTTAACGGCTCTGCACCGGGAAAAGGAATATTTTGTAAAAGGTGATAAGTAGTTGACATTTTAGCTTTTGTAACTAGATAAATTACAAACCAACCCACTAAAAAGCGTGCAAAAAAATTTTTAAAAAAAAATAGAACCGACTTCCATATCAAAACACTACAAAGCCAAAAATAACTTTAATTTCGGAAGGCGGTGTGAAAAAAAGAAAATCCAAAACCAATAACACCGACTACCGAAATTAAAGTTATTTTTGGCTTTGTAGTGTTTTGATATGGAAGTCGGTTCTATTTTTTGTTAAAATTTTTTTATAAGATAAGATAGCATTTGCCCAAAAGCAAATAGTATTCGGTAAAATTATGGCATATGCTCGGATTTGACGGCCATCTGGCAGACCTAGTTAGAATACAGTATATTATGGCTTGAAAAAGGACTCAGATCGTTCTTTTCGCTGTTATACTTTGATTTTTCTTTAAATTTTTCTGGTAAACAATATAAATATGTATCATGGAATACGTGTATTGTATATGTTCATGAATCACACATGGCTTCAAAACCACTTTTAACGCCACATTTTTGTATGTTGTCTATTCTATCCGAACAATCACTCAAAGGGGACTAACATAAAATTTCAATTTGTATTTTTAAGTCAAATGTGTTCGGGGATGATCTGAAATGGAATCGACGTATTTTCCCAGTAAATCTCCCGGACTCCGCTGTAAAATCTCAAACGAGGGCGAATTTATAACGCAATGAATAAAAGCCGCGAAAGTATAAATCACGAATTTAATTAACAGTTTTATTTGGTTAATAGTACGACGTCTTTTGGTTGCAAACGCTGGTATTTATTTAATGACATTGTTGTACCAAAAACATTGTTCGGTGACAAAATTTTCTGGTAGTTTGCTCTTAATTACTTTAATATCATTCTCGGTACTTTAGCTTGGGAGCTACTATTATTTTCGTTCACGGTTTGTTAAACACCTTAAATGGGAACATTGTTTTACCATCTAATTTTCATTTGTGCGAAATTTAATTTGGCTGGCTGTGATACGGCGTGCGTAGCTTCCTTTCTTACCACATATTAGTTGTTTCCGAGTATTCAGTGACTGTTGCAAACAAAATGACACGCTTTACCTACTAATGAACGCTTGTGTCGTACAAATGGAAAACTTGAACATTTCCTTTAATAAGAATCTAATTTTCACGGAGTTTGTGTTTGTTTTGGTTAATTAGTCAATGCTCGGCAAAATACATTTTATTTTTAGACAAATAATGACTAAGTATTTATAACTATGGAGTGTATTAACATGTTTAATTTATCCGGGCACATTTTGGTAAAATAAAATTAATTATTTATGCATTCAAAATCGCGAGGAAAAAATTCCAAAAAAATGTAGTGTGTAATGGGCTTGTGTGGTGGATTATGACTCATTCTCTCTCTTAGAGAGGTGGTCCGATCCCAACTGGGGGAATATAAAAGTAAAAGAATAATGTTAAAATAATATTTGGTTAATGACTTTATTTTTTACAAAAACTTCTGTTTTAATAACGCTGTTTTGAATTATCTTAACGTGCTATTTGCATGAACAAACTCCATCAAACAATATTTTCATCACATTGCAAATTATCGCCCACCCTCGACGCACACCTTTACATTTGACATTATAAATCTATATTTAGATGTCCAACGGAAGACATTTAATTTAATATAACAGATGTTCCCATCTTGAGTGGACACGCTTCGCAGAGAATCCTTTGAGTTTGTCACGGGCAGGCTCAAAAGAACTGTCAACAAAGGATTGTTATTCCAAGTGTGTTCAAACTTATATAAACAAGTTTGACAATTGAGTGTACGCTGTTCTCCGACAGACTTGCTTTGAAAATCTAATCACAAGAAAAAAGAGATTTCAGAATAATAGCGACAATGAATTGGGATTTTGGGTAAAGGATTTGAGTGTTGGTAATTTTTGTTGGCTAAATAAGTCAGTTCTTAAAGTATATTTTTTAATACAGTTAATGACTGCTCTCTTTCACAACTGAACTCTGACACAACTTTCTAATGTTAGTTGATGTGAGCTTGATCTAGCTACTGGTCAGCTGCATGCCCAATGAGTTGTGGATCAAAATAACAATTTTCTGGAGCCTTGACATAGTCAGAAGGCATACAGGCAGCAAACCTCATAGAAGTTGGTGAGCTGGAAAAAAACTAACCAGTAGCTGATTTTGGTCCAGGATAGAAAAATTTGGAAGTCGCTTCCATTCCCAGTCCATCCTTTGCCCAGCCGTAAAATAATGCAGAAGTTACACAAAGTATCGGTAAATAGAAAACTAACAATATTTTCATCAACGTTAAAATCAGATAATCATTCATGAATGCTTAAAGAAGTTGGATAATTAATTTCCATTTTGATTTTACTTAACAATGACAAAAACTTTATTTAAAAAAAAAATATAATTAGGTGGGTGAAAAGTTTCAATAGTAATTGCACTTCTTGGGGAATATACGCAGGATTGGTAGGTTAGAACCAAGATAACCGAAAATAATACGACCCACAATATATACAGTATGTTAACTAATAGAGGGCGTTCCCGTTAATCCACAATAGTATAGCATCCATACATGCTAAAAAAATATTACCATACGGAAACAAAATGTTTTTATTTTTTTTAATATTAAAATATTCACTAAAAATGTTAAATTGATACGTAAAAGAAACACTCTGTACACGCGTACTTGAAGAACGGCAACGTAGCAATTTATTTATGAATGCGTACGCGTGTGCAGTGTTTCTTTTACGTATCAATTTAACATTTTTAGTGAATATATTAATATTATAAAAAATAAAAACATTTGGTAAACGATATGGCAAGGGTTTTGTAATCCTATGTCAACACGTGTGGAACTTATTAGAAATTTCAATACATTGATACCAGAGACCGAAATTTTCAAATTAAGAAGAACGAACAGAATTATCATGTTATTGGCAAGTGACGTGAAAGTTATTGACCCTTGTAGTGCTGTGACATGTTTGTTATGATTGGTATTCAAGAAACATATGAAACCGATAATTTGATAGCAATTCTTTGAGTCACTTATTTTTATCTGAAACTGTGCATAGAGACTCCATACCAGATGTTGTCTTCAGCCCTTTTGGATAGATATGAGGTTTCCGTTACACGTTGTAGATAGAAATTACAGTGGACTTGATAATTAATTACAATGCATAATTCGTATGTTCATTATAGGTGCATGAATATTGCGAAAGCATTTAACCGTTTTTGGCATGTCGTAGGTGAAACATAGGCTCCTATTAACTTTACAAAATCATACACAAGCGCTAAAATCAGGGATGGCAGTCTTGCGGACTGCAAGCAAGGGTAGCTCACCGTACGGTAAGGACCAGGCCCGGGTCAGCGGCGCGATGAATTCCACGCGGGCTTCAGTGTCGTCAGCACTAGTGACGGGGCCCGATTAGGCCACTGCCTGCCGGAGTTGCGGGAATGCCACAACGATATACCACAGACCCGGAACTTAAGGGCAGCTAAAGGAATAGGGTGGATTTCTTGTCAGTAGAAGTCTGATACTCCCTTCCGCTCCACCTAAAGCGGGAGAAGTCATTAGATGATTTTTTCACCCGAAAAAAAAATTTGATGCCAGTTTATGTCAAAAATCACGCAAACAAAGTAGCGCGTAACAGCTAGTTGCAATCTATAGTTAGGTTAGAGTCATTTTTTAATTGATCTATAAAGGTTCTGTGAACTGAATTTAAAATTGGACAAGTCTCAGACAACATTGAAACAGAAGTTATTTTATGGATTACAAAAATAAAAAAGCAACCGTATTTATCTCCAGTTGAATAAAATCCTCAGAAAAAATGCGCCTCTCTGGTAACACATTCAGAGCTTCGATGTTTGTTTCGTTTTACGTTCAGAAAACAAATGGTTGAGGTGGATAATTGAAATCCGAACTAGGGCAGGCTTCCCGCTTGCCGTCCGTAGTGAATACCGATGGAGTCCTCTTTAAAACTATTTTCTATCTCTCTACATACCCCCTTTTGTGGGCTAGTGACCGGCAAGCTTGTGGTACAGCCAGCAAACTATGTCCAAGTCCCATGACCCACTTGCCGAGCAAACGAGGCGAAATTATTAAAGGAATTTTAATAAAAACACGACGCGTTGTTTACGACTAGGTAGGTACTGGTACTGTTAGATATGTTTTGGGTTAGAATGGGCTTCGTGAGTCAATTATGGAAATTTTGGAGCGTAGAGTGACGTCATGGGGAAGAAAAATACAGTGCTGTTGTGTTTACGTGCGTTACGATTTGGTGTACAAGATCCTTTATTACTCACTTTGTTTTTAATCGAGAGTATTTTTGATGGTAGGGATTATTCATCTGAAATTGTAGAGATTTATTCGTTTTTATTTATTTTGCGACTTAATAAAAATTTGGAAACCGTGTATTCCGAGAATTCTAAATTTCAGCATAGCAAGTTCTTTTTTTGTAATAGATTTCCTTAGTTAAATTAGCTTTCGTGGAATGTTTATTCTATTGCTCAATAGTACCAAACCAAACGTAAAAATATTTACACAAGAAATTACTAACTTTGTTTTTAATCGAGAGTATTTTTGATGGTAGGGATTATTCATCTGAAATTGTAGAGATTTATTCGTTTTTATTTATTTTGCGACTTAATAAAAATTTGGAAACCGTGTATTCCGAGAATTCTAAATTTCAGCATAGCAAGTTCTTTTTTGTAATAGATTTCCTTAGTTAAATTAGCTTTCGTGGAAAGTTTATTCTATTGCTCAATAGTACCAAACCAAACGTAAAAATATTTACACAAGAAATTACTACACTTTCCAAGTCCTAAAATAGAACACTCGAAATACAAAGAAATCATAGAACCTCAAACGGTCTATCGGATTCGAATGAAACACGTCTTCAAAAGTCAATAATAACTCACAATGATGTCAAAAGTCAGTAGGAAGATCTTGTGTCACTTCTTAGAGATTATTACGAAAAGAACCGTCGTGAGTGACAATTTAATGAAGTGTTGGGCCATTGTGTAATTAAAATCAACGTCATTAAACCTTCACATACAACTAATAAATGAATTCTCGATAATGATAAAGGAGATGAGAATGATGTAAGTGAAAATGAAGATATTGAAGTTGTCGAAATTAAGTTCGAGTGGTTTCTGTATTGTGATTAGGTAATCACAATATTCCGTAGATGTCAATAACAATCGTTATTGACATCTACGGAATAACTGTTATGTAACATTTAGTAAGTATATTGCAAATTAAAAACGTGTTACCCAACAATCAATCACAAAGTTATGAAGTATCATATACGATTGCTATTTTCTATTTATTTCATTTGATCTTTCACCCAAGGTAGATGAGAGAAAAGCTGTCATCATAGATATCCTAGATAGGTAACAAGTATCGCTCGGAGAAGCATCATGGAAGTGAACAACTCGTTATATCGGGGTGGTTTTGGTGAAATAAAATACCACAGTCACCTCATCTTTTCCTCAGAAGTCCAGGCACCTTTTAAAGGATTCCCTCAAAAAGCAAAGAAACCATAATCATATTAAAATTAAAAGTTATCTGGAAAATATATGATAGAAACTAGAATAGACACTAAACGTCTTTGAGAAATTAAATTTACCTATGAATATGTTATTTCTCGAAACAAACAATTACACAAAGCCAAAACAGAAGGATAATTTATTCCCAACAGAATCTAGTAAACAATTCAACGTAAAGAGGCAAATTATCATCAGTAAACAGGAATACCTAGTTAAATTTCTATCCGAATGCATTACCGAAACACGAATTCATGTTATGATTACAACGTATCTCAAACGTGAAATTAATGCCGCGAACACAGAGATCTTTGTTTGTACACCAATTACCAACAGATAGTCGTAGCATTTAGTCGAATTGTTCATTCTGAAATTCCCATTAACTAAGTGTAATCAATCAGGTTCAACAGAATGTTCTATTGTGATGTAATCGTCGAATTACATTCGTCCTTCAACGTCTTTGCCACAATTATTTGATTAATTAGAGATATTACTCAATTTGAAGTCTCTGCGCTTAGATAAGTTCAGCTGTTTGAGGTAATTTTAGTTTGTCTAATCGTTTGGGATAGTCTAAGACTGTAGAATGGATGTTTAGTGGTGAACTAATGAATAATGATACATAATAGTATTTAAAACGATGTTTAATTTTCGTTTTTTTAATATTTAAATATTCTTAACTGTAGCTATAAACTGAATTTTGGAATAGACTGAATAAATTTTCGTACTGTGCTCACAAGATATTGTAATCTACCATTTAAGCAAACTAAACAATAAAACATTTTTCAAATAAATTGCATTTTTCTACTTACGGAGGTAATCTTGTATAATATCTGGTTGCTACATTATATGTATTCCTACTGTACTGAGCAGTGGTTGTCCAGTGGTTACCGGTCTGACTTACGAGTTGGGTTGTGAGTTCGATCCTGCTTTAGCCTCACAAGGTGGATTGCGACCCATTCCTTCACATAGTGATGAGACTTGTTTCCCAGCACTACGAACTTATAGGCTGATTATATTTTTATAATATAATATATTACACAGTAAATATGAATGTATATATACATTCATATTTACTGTACTCCATCGACCCATCCACTACTACGGTAATAAGGCCGTGCGCGCACTGCGTTGCGTTTTGGAAACGCAAAATCTGTGAAGTATGGAGTGTCATAGAAGTGCGCGCACTGCGGTAGAATAAACGCGTGCGGTAGAGTCACCAGTGGCCCCGGTCATTCTACCGGTGCGGTAGAACTACCGTAATTGCGATCACCGCAAGGCAGTGCGCGCACGGCCTATATGTATACACTGATGTAATACAACCCTGTAATCTACCACATCCACAATTTCCACATCATCATCTATTCTATTTGTGTCATCTACATTTATTTGCGGAGCCTCCGTAATCTCGCACGTAGGCATGATATAATTGAAGCAAGCACGTTATGCGCATATAATCAAACACTCATAAAGGTAATTATTTCGACATAGCACGATGATATCATAGAGACATCGTTAGCGGTTACATTGTACGTTTAAATGCGGATTAAGTTTGTCTTGATTGATTACAACGTAATGCGAAATTGTATCTTTACTTAATGTTCCTTTAAAGGTCAGGATGTTTTGCGGATTGATTACAAATAATGTGGTCATTACATACATTGTTTATAGCACCTGAAATGGATAAGCTATAAAATGTGATGTCAAGCTAGTTGATAGTTTATGAGGCTGATGGTTAATCGATTGATGTTGTAGTGCGTAGGATGGTACGATTTAATGGGAATCATACATGTTTGGTCGAGCCTGTAACTAACGGCGACGTGCACATGCTTAACATTTATTTAAGACCATCATAAACAGGAAGACAAGAAGAGCTTGTGGCTAATGTAATACAAGGTGCACTAGTCGATCTTCATCTTAAAAATCTTAGCTAAATCTGTCCATGGACGTGTGATCATCTTGCCATATCAAGATGCTTCTTGGCCTCGGTTCATCAAGCCCTTGGTATGAACTGTAGTTTTTACAACTTTATCAGTCATAACGGTAGTCAGAAGCCAAAAAATCTTTCATCTCTCTCAAGGTCTGGTGGGTAGTCGTCCTCCGATGCAAAAAACGCGCTTCATTGTGAAGTTATGGACGCCTACCTGACATACATACATATATACATAATTGTTCCACATTAAAATACTGGTACTGAATTCCAACTCCAACATACGATGAAAAACGGGAAGACAAAACTTGGATGCTAGATTGATTCAATTTGAGGAACGATCCATTTCATAAATAAAAGTATCCTTTTGCCAATTATCTCTTCTTGTTACCCGTGAGCCGTGACATTGCTTTTCAAAAAATACAAAAGTTTCAGTTAAGTAAAATAACAAAAAACTATTGAACAATAAAAACCCGCTGACAAGAATATCAAGCGACCAAGAAAAGCTTTTCAAGAATGTCAATCAACATGAGACTATTGTTAAAAACAAAGAGGATAATAAAAACTAAGAATAAGACAAAGTAAACATTTTGCGTGATATTTATGGAACAAAAAATATAACAAAAGATACAGAGACATACTTAGGAGAATTTATGTCATGGTTCTAAGACCGTTTTATTACGACTACCGTATTTATGTCAATGGGGAGTCAACAATGAGTCATAACCTTTCCATGTGTTTTATGGGTATTTGGAAACTTTTTTCTCTTTTATGACTTTTGAGAGTGTTGGTACTGTGAATATTAGAGACAATAGAATTAGTTATTGGTTCCGTTGATTTTTTGTGCTAGTTGACTTTGAATCTGTAATCGAGTAATCAGGAACCCAAAAGAGAAGAGAAACAAATATAATATGTTGGTATAGTGGTCAGTGGCCCTGACTGCTGTGCGCAAGGTCGTGGGTTCGATTCCCACCTAGGACAAATGTTTGTGTGATGAGCACGGTCATTTGTTCTTTGTCTGGGTGTAATTTATCTATAATATGTATGTATTTAGAAATATATTATATGTATGTTTATCAGTTGTCTAGTACCCATACCACAAGCTCTGCTTAGTTTGGGACTAGATGGCGTTGTGTGAAAAGTTGTGGAATAGCTGACGGTTCGCATGCTGAGACACGCAGCGTCAGCTCCAGGTGCGCCCCGGCGATGGCCCCCGGGCAGCGGTCCTATACGTTTACTTTTCGATCGTGTCTCCATGTTGAATGGGTTTCCAGAGCCACGTTAGCCACGCCAGTAACTTCTCATTCGTGTGTCCGCCCCCCACGTGATTGGGTGTTCAATCAGGACGTGTGGTTGTTTAGGGGGCTTATTATTATTATTATTATTATTCACAAATTCAAAATTGAATAAGATCGGCCATGTACTTAATTATGTTGATTTTTGTAGAACTTTATTACATATATGAAAGCACCTCGATAAGTTAACTGCCTTGTTGGTCTGTGTGTGATGTTCGGTGATCGCAAGCGCGATTGCTGCGAATGAGGTCTCGGTTCGGGAAAAATGGCAAAATGTTAGATTTTTTTTTATTGAAATTTGTCAGCATTAGCCCTGAGTTTGGAAATTGGCGGTGTGATATTGGTCAGATCTCTGTCCAGTCGTATTGGATTGCTGTTCCATCAGACTCTCTATAGTCTGATGGAACAGCAATCCAATACGACTGGACAGAGATCTGAAAGGAACAGAGAGTTATAAATAATAATAATTTATTGAACATAAAAATATTACATCTTTCAAGTGAAGCCCATGATTCCTGTGCTAGGCGAACCTGTGTTACAGGAATCAGTGTCCTACGCTATACATGAATAAACATTTTAATTTAAATGTAATAAATTTCAAACAAAAAGTAGCATTAGAAGGTATAGAGAATAACTGAAAGAGAAGCGAAACGTGTATATGTATGTAAGTTTGAGTGTATGTGCGTAATTGGCTGTAGTGTGTGTGTGTATGTGTGTGTGTGTGTGAACGCGTGTGCGTTAACATGAGTATGTGTTTTAAATTGCTTAATTTACTGTACTGACGAAATTAATTTTTCAGTGTCGTCTCAAAGACGGAAGCCATGGTTTCAAAATTTGTTTGACCTTATATAACGTAAGCTTAAATAAATTGGAATAGTTTTATTTGCTCTATTGTAGATCCTAGAACTTAATGCCCAAAAGTGTCTAGACGCAAGTTTAGTGCGACATTTGGGAACTTGACTAACGGGAAACCCTGTTACCCCTGTTAACCTGTACTTGCGCGCATACTTGTGCAGTATATCTCCTGTGTTCCGGTTGATGTCCGCTGAGATTGACGCCGTGGCTGAAATCCTTCAGGAGGACAATAGGCTGTGACGTTAAGTGAAAACAACAATTAAAAACGGCATCTACGCATTATTTACGTCACAGCCATTTCATAGATGCAAATATTAAGATTATAATCAATAAAAAATATTTTTTTACCACAAATTAACAATTTTCTTTTCCAATCTTACTCAATATCTCTTTTATATTATAGGTGAATGAGAAGTAGGTACTGATTTTGATTTACTTGGCAAGCATTACATTATGTCGCATATTTGCCTATATTTTTAATTACATCGACTCAGAAGCTTCACAGCGAAGTGATTTTATACAGGTTCTGTTTTCTCGTTTGAGGTACTGAACCCTAAAAAACGTATTTGTAATAGAAGTAAGAGTACTTCAGCTATTCAGAATGATATTCTCGGTTATATTAGATAGTAAAAAGCAAAAAGATATCAAAGGAATCAAGGCTGAAATAAGAGTGGAGATTTCAGGATAAAATAATATTGTCATTATATAAATTCCACGTCCTTTTGATTCAAAACGTATCTACTTCAAATATGAAAGCCATATGTAATGTGGGATTCATTTGATATAGTTTTCCTATGATTTTGTCACGTATGGGGGTTAT
Source organism: Tholera decimalis (assembly GCA_943138885.2). NCBI lineage: Eukaryota > Metazoa > Arthropoda > Insecta > Lepidoptera > Noctuidae > Tholera > Tholera decimalis. The sequence continues at coordinate 31,088,902 of OW964563.2, read as the reverse complement.
ACATAGTTTACTAACATTATTTTTGCATTGTATTATCTATACAAAGTAAGTTTATCACTAAATTCTTAATAAAAGGCCACATGAGTACCTCCAGTCTCAACATTACCAGGTCTAAATAATATTATAATACTATAATACTATTATAATATTATTTAGTTATTATTAATAGGTTACTTTAATAATAGTCTTCGACCACATCATCACTTACCATCAGATTAGGATCACCTAATTATTATTTTTTTATTGATAATAGGTATTATCAATAAAAAAAAATATCATTAACTGCTCAGCCTTTTCAAATTCTAATTATTTATTTCTGATAATAAAAAATCCATAGACGTGTTAGTATAATGCTCAGACTAGGGTTAGTACATAATATCAACCAAAAAAGTTATAAAAAAAAACAAAACACAATTATGTTGGATCAGCTTCTATTTTAACCAGATACAGTTGAGTACTAGTGTTCTGTTGTATATGGAGCAACTAAATATCTGATCTCCACAAACCAGTAACTGAGTAACACTATACGTCTTGGCAAGATTAGTGTCAGATTTTCTGTGATAGTCTAGACTGTAGAATGGATGTTTAGTGGTGAACTAGTTATACATAATGGTATTTAAAATGATATATAATTTTCGGCTTTTAAATATTTCAATTTTCTTAACTGTAGCTATAAACTGAATTTTGGAATCACTACATAGTATAAAACAAAGTCGCTTCTCTGTTTGTCTGTCCCTATGTATGCTTAGATCTTAAAAGCTCCGCAACGGATTTTGATGCGAGTTTTTTAAATTGATAGAGTGATTCCTGTGGAAGGTTTTAGTGTATAATAAGTTAAGGTTTTGTGTAGATTGAATGAAATACGACGATATTACTTAAACATGTCGGAAAGAATTAAGCCTATCGGGAGCTGTAATCGAAAACGCTGCCAAAACCTTTTGAGTTATAAAAATACAATTTATGGCGTGATTGTTTCTCTTTTATAGATCTACAAAAAAGTCCGCGATGGCATATGTCTATCTCCCAAGAATAACCCACAATAACAATTTTTTTTCTTTTACAAATTACACAAAAATGATGGGTTATTTACGATTTTTTTTAACAGTACAGTATTATTTCTTATCCAATTAAATAGTTTAGGTATGTTGAGGATTTAATATAGATCAAAATTGCTTTTTACACTATATCAATAAAATGAATATGTTATGAGTTATCGCCGATATACGAGTGTGGAAAATTACCGGACGAGAAATTGATTAAGCAAAATCATATATAAGCAAAAATATAAACTTTATTACCCGAGCGAAGCCGGGCCAGGCTAGTAGACTGAATAAATTTTCGCACTGTGCTCACAAGATGTGTAATCTACCATTTAAGCAAACTAAACAATAAAACGTTTTTCAAATAAATTGAATTTTTCTATTTACGGAGGTAATCTTGTATAATATCTGGTTACTACATTAGTGTCATATTTTTTGGTTTCTGACTACGCATAACGACCTTCAAAAATGTAATGATAGCCGAGTCCAACGGCTTAACATAGTTTCTGAGGTTCTGATGAATCTCAATATGTTAAGATAGTCCCTCCCATCCTCAGACCAACCTCGGCACGTGATACTTAACCTTGAAGGTAGATTCGTGCGGTTGTTATTATACTGCCAAACTCTCTACACCTGCAATCTGTGAATCAACTACACGCAGCGGGCCATCAACGCTCTCCGAGTACAATATAATAACGCGCTCAGGGTGCTGGTGGGGCTCCCACGCTGCTGTAGTGCGTCTGCGATGTTTGCGCACGCGCACACATGCGGCTTTCACACTGTGCTGCGGTGCCGCATCGCCTTGCTGATGTTCCGTATGCGTGGGAGCGCCAACATCATCCTGAACGTGCTCAGCCACAAGCTGGACAGCCCCTTCTGGGACACTGGGTTCAAACTCAAGTGCGCGTGCCCGACGCCCAAGAGGGAGGCAAATACTTAAATTAAATTAATGTTTATTTATTTGATGCGACATGTGTGCGATGACATAATACTTAAATTAAATTGAATTAATAATACAGTAATATAATAAATTAATAATATAAATATAATAATGAAATTAAAAATGTATGGACCAAATATGTCTGAAATAAAAAGATTTTATTTACTATTTAGCCACAAGCTTCTCATTGAACAAAACAATATAAGACACCGTAAATAATAAATTGTATGAAGCAATTATTCGCTTAAGGGGTCGAGAAATAAACAATACGTTAATAACTACCATTATCCGTGGGTGTGATACTCTAATTGATGAAATAAGTGAAGGAGAGGGTGTTAATGGGCAGTATCATTGTATGACAAATGTCGCATAAAATTGTTCAGCTTTCGACGCTCTCCCACAGTAATTCTTAATGATGACGTTCAAAATGATTAGTTTGGGAGTGGAAATAGGACACAACAGCATTTGTGTTGTAAGGTGAATGACTTGAATTTCATTTCGACATTGAGATTTGACAGGTTTTTATACATCTATTATACATACCTGAAGCAAAAATGTTGAACTCTAACGATTGAAATTGTGCAGTCGGACAATTTGTCACAGTTTATATGTATAGAAAAGGAGTGCAGAAATGTAACATTTTTATATAATAATGCATTCGATTTAAATTATGATTGAATTTAGACGAGTGAACTACCACTAGCAGCTATATTTTAAAAATGTTGGACTGTATTATAATTTCTCCTATATCATAAGTGCGTTTACAAACACTCAAACTCACATACAGAAATTACTACACCTGTTGAACCTGTAATATTGTTTCCAATCCGAGATTCAAGCTTGCGACTTGCAGCACAGCAGACAATCACTAAGCAACTGCACAACCTCTTCATCTTTTAATTAATTCACCAGTATCTTCGAGTTAACCTAAGACGACTCTCTGACTATAGTGTTACCCAGCGACTGAGTTGTTGAGGTCAGATAAGCAGTTGTACTAAGTGAAACACTAGTAGTCAGCTGCATCCCGACTGAGAGCCACCCCCTACTTTTTTTTTATTCGACAATAGGTTCGCGTTTGACCATCATCTCACCTGATGGTAAGTGATGATGTGGTCGAAGATGGAGCATGCTTACCTATAAGTAACCTATTCACTCTTGACTTAAAGACCCCTAGATTATTGCTATCGGGGAACACAGACTCCGGCAGGGAATTCCGCTCCTTAGTAATGTCCACCATGTAACGATGGCGCATCGCCGATTGTCTCGTAGTTCAATGATGGAACGGGCTTGGTTGAATTAGATTGTGTAATTCCATCGCACACTCCCTGAAATGTAATCGATAGAAAATCGATAGACTTGCAACTCGTCGTCGATGTTCAAGGCTCTGGAGCTTTAACTCGAACAGTGCATCGTTGCCAATGAGTCTCTTGGCCCGCTTCTCGATAGACTCAAGTGCGTCTAGTTGGTATTTAGCAGATCCATCCCAAAGATGAGAGCAGTACTCCATACACGACCGAACCTGGGCTTGATACAAATTGAGCAGCTGTTACGGTGTGAAGTATCGTCTCACATTGGCTAGGATTCACAACTTTTTTGATGCTAGTTGAGCCTTAGCTTCGATGACTTAGTTGGGGAAAAGCTTAGCGGAAGATATCTTGAAGTTAAACAGGATATATGCCAATTAATTTATACGAGAGTCGTTCTTCGTTTTTGGGGATCACTTATATACCTAACTAGCTGCACTATGCATGCAATTTGTTTTTTTTTTTTATTTTTATTCCAGGTATCCACTCGCACCTCCTCAGAAGGCTCTAAAATAGTTTAATCACAAACTGATTTATTGAGGTTTAAGAAGTATAGAGAATATGGGACTGACTTATGCTGTGCGTTATAAAAGTCTCTAAATTTTTAAAGGAATAAAAATAGTATAGAGAATACTCATAAAGATAGATAGATACATAGAATACTCTTTATTTCACACTAACAATTTTAACACAGCTGATTCACAATATTGCTCAATATGGTTACAATGGAGGTCTAATCGCTGATAGAGAATGATTAGCATATTCATTGTTACAAAAAAAATCTCGTTAATCGTTCGTAAAGTAAGTACAAGTAACGTAGCTAAACACGTAGTAATAAGTTCGTATTTAAGTATGTTTTAATACGATCAACTCTTAATACATATGGAGATAAGATTGGAAAAAAATAATCATGTCAATATTTTTGCATAGAACGCTGTGGTATCTAGAACTGCTAAGTTCCTATTGTAAATATGTACAAAATCAGTACCTAGAATCAATATCGATTAAGGTCTAACACTTATGACGAATCAATCAAACTTAGTAACCCTACTTGACGCTCTGAATCATTTAAGCAAACAGCTGTAGCTAATGCGTCGTGTATATTTATCCATAAGTATATCCTAATTACGTATGATAGAAACTTGAATCACCTGATAATTTCATATTAAAAGCGTGACGTCATAAGATATATGATAACTGGATCGTGACAGGGCTTTTGAGATTACACATGAGTCGTTCATGATACTTTTTTATTATAAATCAATTTCGAAGAAATTATAAGCAGTATAACCAAAATATAAAATCACCTAGTGCCTAGTGCCGTAATGTAGTGCCTAGTGTTATATCAGTTATAGCCTATATGTCCCCTAGCCTTACTAGCTATAAAAAAATTCAACTCCGTCTCGTAGGTCCGTAGATTAGAGTATACAAAATGATAAAAATCTAGATTTTTTAAATTCTATCTATTTCCTATTTTTAACTCAACCCTCTGTTATTTTTTTGTAAATATATTCAATGTACAGACACACTTTTTCACTGTTTTATTATACAGGGTGGCGATAAGGTTATCACATTAAATTGTACAGCAGCAATTACAAGTTGTTATCATTACGTTACAATAATAAAATAAATATGTTTTCTAAAACTAATAAAATGCATTTTTCTAACAAAATAAATGATGTTTTTTTTTTTTTTTTTAACGTGGTAAAATTATCAAATACGTCCTCCCACTCCGGGCAGGGTGGGAGGGACTGTCAGACTTTTACTGACTAAAATCCACGGTGTTCCTTCAATAGCCCTTTACGTACCGGGGCCACGGTAACGGGATGAGTCCCACGACCCCGGCAGGCTTCGGCCCTCTGCAGAGGGGGCCTCATCATGTTGCTGACGCTCTTTGAGGCGCGCGTGGAACACGACGCGCCGTCGACCCGGGCATGGTCCATGGTCGGACAGCGAGTTGCCCTTTACTCGCTGTCCGCATGCCCGCGCCTACGGTGGCCGGAGATCGTCGGCCGACGTCCGACGCCGTGGGCGTCTACCACTGCGGCTGGGCTGGAGGGAGGACGCCATCCTCTCCCTCACGCGGCCCGCCTCCTCCTTAGGAAGCATGACTGCTTCGCAGAAAGAGGCGACCGCTTCCCACTCTCTCTCGCCCCGCAGCATGGCCTCGACCAATGCCGGGCGCGAGAGGTCTCCGCCTATCGCCGCCGTGAGGACACGTCGGTGCTCTGCCCAGGCGGGGCAGTCTTGCACCGTGTGCTCTACGGTGTCCTCAGGGCGACCCTCGCAGTGGTGACACCCAGGCGTTTCCTCCTTTCCCATCAGACACAGATACCTCCCGAAACTTCCGTGTCCGGTGAGGACCTGCGTCATGCGGTAGGTCAGGACGCCGTGACGCCGATCTAGCCACTCCTTTATAATATGAGTTTACTGACCTGTAAAAGCGTACGTTAAAGCGACCTGTAAAAGGAGCACGCGCCGAGTGATTGGTCAGCTGATTACGTTATTATTTATTATTAAATTATTTTAATTTTATATGATAAAATACCTAATATAGAGTACGTGGTTTTAATTAATGTGATAACCTAATCGCCACGCTGTATGTACTCGCAGCAACGCTGAGCTTCGTTCCCTTTGATTTTATCACGATAAAAACCCTCCTTTTTTGCAATTGGAAAAAGCCTTTGACCTTCTTCAAGCTTCAAGGTACTTCCATACCAAATTTCATCCAAATCCACCTAGGATTGTCCAAAATTATTGCGTTTAAACAAACAAACAAACTTTCCGCTTTATCATAGTATAGATATTGATGAGTCACTGTTACCGTAGACATATTCAGAAGTTTTACGTCAAGGACGGGATCTCTGTGAATCATGGTTTTGTACTTATAAATCACAAAGTATAGTATTCTGACGCCTACGTGAGAAGTTTTCAGTATTTCAGCATTACTCATCACCCTATGAAACGCGTACTTTATTTACAAAAAAGTGAGGTCAACAAAAACTATGCATTTAATTCTAAAGATAGTTCCAGATGCCTTGATCACACTTCGTGACCGAAAGACTGGCTTTTGCTTTGGTCAGAAATAAGCCGCCAGTAATTTTGGCACATTAATAGTGGACAGCCATGCGCATTATGTTTTCAACCACATATAAAATAGTATTAAATTTATTGAAACCATTGTTAGATTTTTTTACAAATATCCGGTGATCCCCAAACTAGGCTATGCCATTATTTTGAGGACCTAAGACCTAAGTTGTAGGAGACAATGTTGTGGATGCAATAACAAAGAGAGAGAAATGAGATCGACTTAAAACTACTTATATATGAAGTTCCTAGTTTGAACCATACTGAAATGTTTTCAGATAAAGCTAAAAATGATAATGCAAAGAATATTTATATATATTACCTATTATGTGTATTCGAATGGCAAAAACGTAACCCTTATAGTTTCGTCATTTCTGTCTGTCTGTCTGTCCGTCCTTCCGTATGTCATAGCCATTTTATTCCCAAACTATTAGCACTACATATGTGAAACTTAGTAGGTAGATGTATTCTATGAACTGCTTTCCGGTTTTAAGAAAAAAAAATAATTAAGGGGGCCTCATGGAATTGAAACTATTTTTTTTTTATCAGACATACGAGTTTGGTTTTTATAGACAGGGATTTTAAAATTAAATTTAGGTTTCTAAAACGACTTTTTCTTAAAGTCAATGGTTTAAAAGATATACGCTTCCAAAGTGGTAAAATATGTCCCCCCCTCTAACTTCTATATATGCTGTAGATATTAATAAAAATCTTCAACGAATATTGATTTTAACGAGATCGCGTCAGCAATTTTTGAGATATAGCATATTTTCGTAAACCGCAACTATAATTTTGTTTTTCATACAAACACTATGAAAAACAAAGTTATTTTGCGTTGTTACTACGGAACCCTTCATGGGTGAGTCTGACTCAGACTTAGCCAATTTTTTATTGCTAATAAGGTCGCCTTTGACCAACATCTTACTTGATGGTAAGCGATGATGCGGTCGAAGATGAAGCACGCTTACTTAGAAGTAGCCGTTTCACTCTACTTATAGAATTCCAGGTTATAGCTATCAGGAAACTCAAATTCACTCCTTAGTGGTACGCACAATGAAAGTATTCTCATAACGCTTCTTGCATATGTTTGGGATGTCGACCATGTAACGATGGCGCATCGCCGTTTTTCTCGTAGTCCGATGATATCTATTGAATTAGATTGTGCGATTCCATCGCATACTCCCCTAGCTAATATAAACAATAATAGCTGAGCGGGTTTATATGAAACTTACTAGTATGGGTAGTAGCACTGACCTGCTGGGAAATCCTTAAGATTATAATAAAAAATACTATGTTTGTTTCATGTTATCGCCTATAACAGCCAAGCCAAAATACCTACGACTTACTCACGTAGATTGTTTCATACACGACGATGGCCATCACTAGATTAACTAGTCCAAAGTGTCTAGACCTCACAGGTTAATTCCCTAGATTCAATTGTCTTCCTCCCATAACCTGATCTCTGTGAGGACTGAGTTCAATTAGATCCATTTGTGTTAATCCTATGGTAGCCGGATGAATTGTGAGATTATTAAAACTGTGTGATGAATCATGTTCTAATAACATTTTCATAGACACCTACCTTTTACAAAATGTACTTAACTAGATTGATCTTACTTGTATTTATTTTTCTTAATATAAGTTTTAAGCATGTACCTACTTAATCGATTCATGTTGTATGAATTAAATAAATAAATAAAAAAAAAATCTATACATTGTGAAGTGATAGGAATTAATCGGAAAACTGAACAAAAACTGGAAAACGGTGAATCGGAAATTACATAATAGTTCTACATATTTCACGACCAATGTTAATTAATGGATACTCTGATTTTGTGAAATATCGAATGGCTTCCTAAAGTATTTGAACCATATATTATGGCGTTTTGTATTTTTTTTAAAGTCAGGCTGAAATCTAGTATAGGCGATAATATAAAGATTCTAACCCACTCATTTATCACGAAAGTTAGAAAACTATTTCACCTATGTACATAAAATTTGGCAGTGAGGTAAGTTTTGAATTAAATTCGAATTTTGTGGAAACTTCCCCCGTAAAGGGGTAGAATGAGGGGGTAAAAGTTTACATGGAACTTAAACTGAATAGTGAGTGACCCAACGAAGCGTTAGAAATAGCGGTTACTGTTAGAAACTCATACGATACGACAAAATTATTTAAAAAAAAGTTTTTTTGCAAAAAATAGAACCGACTTCTATATAAAAACACTACAAAGGCAAAAATAACTTTAATTTCGGTAGTCGGTGTCATTAGTTTTGTATTTTCTTTTCTTTTGACACCGCCTTCCGAAATTAAAGTTATTTTTGCCTTTTTAGTGTTTTTATATAGAAGTCGGTTCTATTTTTTGCAAAAAAACTTTTTTTTCACGCTTTTTAGTGGGTCAGTTTGTAATTTATCTAGTTACAAAAGCCAAAAAGTCAACTACTTATCACCTTTTACAAAGTATTGCTTTTCCCGGTGCAGAGCCGTTAATTTTTGAGGAGTTCTCCTGGTACATCACCATCAGCTCTACTTCACCATATGCATAATTATATATTGTGACGAGCATAAAGTGCTTAACATCTATATTCAAGTAATCTAATCGCAATCCTCGAAATACTTATTATTGAGTAGTTTCGGTGGCCATCTGGGGTCTTCATCATCAGTTCCACTTCCTCAAATGGTGCTTTTCGAGAGCAACTACACAAGGTACTATAAGAAATACCCAAAACGCTATAGGTGTGCCTATAATATTTGAAGAGTTCCCTCGATTTCTCTATGATCCCATCATCAGATCCAAACATGACGACAATGGGAACAACTAGAAAGTATACCCTTTTGAACAAAAAAGAATTTTTCAAATCGGTCCAGCCATCTCCGAGTTATGAGGTAAAAACCTAAAAAAAAGTTCAAGACGAATAAGTAAACCTCTTTTTTTTAAGTCGGTTAAAAAGAATATTAAATGCGTTAATGTGAACAGGTTCGTAAAAAATATAGCAAATAATCTTTTATCTATATACATATATATAAAAGAAAGTCGTGTTAGTTACACTATTTATAACTCGAGAACGGCTGAACCGATTTGGCTGAAAATTAGTAGGGAGGTAGCTTAAAACCAGGAGACGGATATAAGATTTTTTTATCCCGGAATTCCCACGGGATCGGGATTTAAGCGGGAAAAACATCCCACGCAAACGAAGAAGAAATGGAGAGTAGGGTAGGGGTAGGATTGGTGTAGGGTAGGGGTAGGGTAGGGGTAGGGTAGGGGTAGGGTAGGGGTAGGGTAGGGTAGGGGTAGGATAGGGGTAGGGTATTGGTTGGGTAGGGGTAGGATACCACGCGAACGAAGTCGTGGCGGGTCAGCTAGTATACATATATAAATAAAAATCATTGTTTTACCACACAACTGGCGCGGTGGTTAAGCGATTGGTTGCTACGCTGTGTATCGGGTTCGAATCACGCGGTGGATTTTTTTTACGTTGCATGACCTACAAATACTAAAAAGGTATACAAGCAAACAATTATTATTTTATAAGGCATTGCAACGCAGTTAAATCTAGTTTTAAATCTATACTAATATTAACTAAGATTTGTATGGTTGTTTGTCTAAACGCGCTAATCTTCGAAATTACTTAGTGGATTTGGATGAATTAGCAGTATGGAAGTAGTTTGACGCCTGTGAAAGGTTATAAGCTACTTTTTACCCGACTGCTAAAAAAATTCAGAAGAGGATCATGTTTTTATCGTGATAAGTCCACGGGAGCAAAGTCCCTGAAGACTACTAGTCTATACTTAATATTATAAAGAGGAAACCTTTGTATTTTTGTATTTTTGTATGTTTGTATTGAATAGGCTCAAAAACTACTGGACCGATTTCAAAATTTCTTTTACCTTTACTTAGAGGGATTCTTCCGAATCCGTATAGGCTATATTTTATCCCGGAAAATAGATAGGATTTTTCGTGGTAGTGAAAATTGTGGAGCAAGGCGTCGAAAAAACTGCCGTACGTTAACGATTCTCGCGAACGCTGCCTATATTTAATATAAACATTGCACCCGTGCGAAGCCGGGGCGAGTCGCTAGTGTATAATAAAAGAAAGATCGAAAATCAATATTTTCTATGTAAGGAATTAAATATGCCCGATAGATAGAAAATTATTTTATAATAATTATTATTAATTATTATCTCCTAATATTCATTTAATTGAAATTGGTATTGTAATAGAACTGTTAGTGCATTAATTACAGCTACATTGTTTTAAATTAATTTATGTTCTATTCTTTGTTATTCATTTGATTATGAATTTATGTTATATTAATTTCAAATGAACGAAATTTAACCGTGAATTTATTGTAAATCCATAATTCATTTACTTTATTTTGTAAAGATTTCAATCGGTGATTTAATGTACCTGTTGTGTATTTTAATCATTTTTCATTGTGATTACTGTGATATATTGTTTAAGTTTATCGTGTGATGGGTATAAATAAAAAATATAAATGGAATCAGGGTTCACTTAGATACAATAAATCTTTGAACGATTTGTCTTTCATTGTACTTTTGTTAACACTACATTGCGTTGTTTTTAGTTTTAACTTTCCTACTGGTAGTAAAATGAGCCATAATTCACCACGCGGGCCTAATGCGTGTTAGCGGTAGTCGCAGGTTTTCTGATCTTCAGACCTTATATGCATTCTTACCATGTTTTCCCGTACGATTCTGAGAGCAGTGGTAATGAGGAAAATAACACAAAGTTATGTGCCTATCTGGGTTCAAACCTACGTCCTACAATTCTAAGGTCGTAGTCGTAGTTATTACCGCTCGGCCACCCCTGCTAGTACTACGTTAGATATATAAAATTAAATTTTTGTTGAGTCTCATTTTGTACTGACTTCTAACTCGACAACCACTGGCAAGATCGACAATCGCGAAGCCAAAAACCAATCTTCAGATTGCTCGATAAAAAAAACAATTATCAAAATAGACCACTCTCTCCCATGAGCAAATCAATTTGTCATGTTAATTTACCCACCAAGACCACACACCATTATCTCGATGACAATCTTCCCAGCCAATAAAATTTAATGGAACTAAATAGGCTAATGGACTAGAAACAGATGACTAGTCACTAACACTAGTTAATAGTTCGCATATTTAAATTGGCCTTGTCCCACTACTAGCCCTCAACGTCTTACCATACGAAAATAATGTACCAGGAGAACAGAAATTTACAGGAGCATGTGAATTAGGATTCATCTCTGTGTCTACGGGATTCATAAATGGAATAGCCACGGATGTCGGGATGGTCAAAGGAGGTTTGTTTGCTGAGCTCAGCTATAAACTCTTTAGCTGGTTGTAATGTGTGCTGGTCAAATGTATTGTTCTAGTTTTTATGGTGTGATGAGAAAGATAAACGTCCCAGGGATGGTAGTAGGTGAAATGTTAAAAATATATAACGAAAAGAATTACTTAGTCCTCATGAGTTCTGTTAGATTATTATGAATGTTGCCTGTGACGTCATTCGCTTGGAACTTTCAATAAATATATCTCAAGAGAATCGTATTTTATCCCGGCATAAAAAGCAGCCTATTTGCTATTCCACCCATTAATCTATCTCTGTGCCCATTAAAAAAATAGAGAAGTTTGTTAGTACACACGTCTAAATTGTTGTATTAATAACACATAGGTATAAGTAATTGTTATTGGTTTAATGACGAAAAACTAACGAAATGTCAAAGAAAAGAGAATAAACTAACCAATTTTCCCTTTTCTGGATCAAAAAGAAAACTTTCTAAAACCTTAAAAACATATTTAAATATAAATGTTTACACATAACATTTTTGCTACAAACTGAGTCCTAAAATTTAAATATTTTAAAATGAGTCAAGCGTTATTTTAAAATATAAATGACAAATATTTATATTTTAAAATGTGCGTTGTGCAAAAAAAAACTAAATAGAAAATATAATTAATAGGATTATAATAGGTACCTACGCAAGTTTCCTTTGAGGCTACACAAGGCAGATTCTGATTTTAAAATTCTGTAGGTGACTCCCCGCGATTATGATATGGAAGAGATGACCACCGCATTCTGGTCACGTTTGCCAAGCTTTGTCAGATTCGGCTGCAGGTAGCTCTCCCTTGCCTCTCGCGTCCATTTTTTTTTTTCATAATATTTTGAGATTTAATAAAAATATTTGGGGAGCTTATCTTTTTTTGTGTTTAAGATTATGTAAGATAAAGCTGAGAGTATTGGCTACACTTTGAAAGTTAAAAATTAAAAACGTGGAATGTTTTAAAATGAGGTTCGTGGAGCTTTTTTGTTATGATTTATAACGTTATATTTGTGTTTAAAATATTACGTGATATATTTTTTTTCACTGGGAATATCATCTAATGACTCCCCCCGCTCGGTACGGCGCAGAAGGGAGTGTCTTGTACTGACTAAAAACCTACTCTATTTCTTCAATTGCTTTTAAGTTCCAGGGCCGCGGCATCTCGTTAAACATTCTGCAACTCCGGCAGTCATAAGGTGGCCTAGGCTAGGACTTAGGAACTTTGAAAAAAATATCTGCTAAGATCCATGACTCCTACGGACAAGCGACTTCAACAAGGTGCTTAGGTATGGTACCCCGTGTTATAAAGACTAGACATAAAATAAAACAGTCTTGAAATAAGTTAAATTTTGCTTGCATAAGTTTTGTTTAAATGTCTGTTTTTTATGTTTGGTCTATGCATTGTCGTGTTGTACTTGTAACTTATTTGTAAAGAAACCTAAATCTTGTAAACTAACCTAAGTCTTGAAATAAATACCTAAGTTTTTGTTTGTTTAAAGCCGGTATTAATATTTTTTTTATGTTTGGTCCATCGCTGTCGCATTGTCGCGTCGTACTTGTAACGGTAGCCTTAGAAAGTCCAGCACTATAACGACTACTGAAGTCAACACTCAAGCACGTGCTAATATCGCATTCCTTAGCTGAAAAAAATCCTTTAGCCCTCCACGCACGAAACATTTTCGTGTGTAATAAGGTTATGCTAGTGCGTGCGGCACAAAAGTTTGTATACAAAATAGTGCGAAGTCTAATCCAAATTAACACGCACTTTTGTTTGTATTTCTGCGTGCTTTTATTCAGAATACAGGGTGACTTTCAATTCTTTGTTATAATTTATTGTAACGAAATGATAAATGTTTAGCCCATTTAGACCTACCGTCTCACATACGATACACCAGAAATCATAAATTTATTTGAAGTATCCTTGATAATAATTTGTTTACGTCTGGTGCAAGTGTCAAGTGGAAGGTCTAAACAATACTACAAAAATTGATTTAGTGTTATAGTTGGCTTCAGAAAGTGCATACCTACCTGTTTTAATAGTGATTTGTTCTTTTCAATTTTATGATGTCATCAAAACGGTAAGAATTCATTATTATATCCCAAAAATTTGGTATATTTATCAATTTACAGTAAAAACAAAAGTCAGAGAGTAAATCTGTTGAGTTATTTTTATCGTTTTATTTATGTTAATGTATTTTTTTTACTCATGAAAAGTAGTGTATCGTATTTGATACAGTAGGCTTATATACATGTTATAATTGTCTTTTTCCGGTTTTCAGATTATTGTCACTGAACGACATAGTTACGCTTTTGGAAGACGACGAAATTGAAAATACGGGTACAGTAAATGATATTTACTTGCTTCCACCTGTAAATGCAAATGAGGAATTGACAGATGAAGATTCTGGGGATGAAGATAGCGTCCAAATCAACAACCTACCACCAAGCTTGTTGAGATCAACTGCAGTACTAATCTAAATGCCAGATACGCAGAATTGGGCCTGGGTGCCAGTGTGGTTCTCACATACACTGATAAACTTAGCCAGCTTGGTCTCGCAGGAAATTACCATTTGTTCATAGACAATGTTTTTTCTGGACTTCCATTGATTGCTGAGCTAACTAAAAGCAACATACGAGTAACAGGGACTATTAGAGAAAATAGGACCGGTAATTGTCCTTTATTAGAAAATAAGGAGGCTAAAAAGAAGGAAAGAGGATTTTTCGACTATCGTGTCTCTGATGAAATTATTATTTGCAAGTGGCATGACAAAAGTATGGTGACAGTTTGCTCTAATGCGATTGGTATAAACCCCTTCACAAAACAGATCGATATTCTCAAAAAGAGAAAAAGAAAATAACCGTTTCGCAACCACATTTGATACACCAATATAATCAAAATATGGGAGATGTTGATCTTTCTGACCAAAACATATCATCACTAAGGACTAGTATTCGCGGTAAGAAGTGGTATATGCCCCTCATCTTGCACTGCATTGATATGTCACTCCAGAATGCTTGGCTTCTCTTCAGATACAATGGTGGTAGTATGGATATGCTGACATTTAGGCGCCGCGTAGCAATTGCACTTATAGAATCAAATACCCTAAGAAGTAAACCAGGCCCGAGCAGACCATCGTCACTAATAATGGATGCCAGATTTGATGAAAAAGGTCACTATGTCATCAAACAACCATAAAATAAAAGAACAAGATGTGGACTGTGTCATCGATTGTATCCTGCAAGATGCGTCAAGTGCGATGTTGGTCTACATATTGACTGTTTCCTTACGTATCACACCAAAAAATAGTATTATGTGCTGTTTAACATCAATAAATAATTCTGTGTTAACTTTGGTATTTTTGCATATGGATAAGCCTACTGTATCATATACGATACGGCCCTTTCCACCTTCCCTATGGAATTTATATTTTTTTGAGTATTTTATTTCTCTTCTATGACACCCTATAATCTAATAAAAATAGATAAAAATACTAGAATTAGAAAAAAATAGTTTCAGGTCTAAATGGGTTAGTTAACTACTGTGGGATTGAGTTAAAAAAAATTGGTAGGGAGATCACTTATAATGCTCCTACCGTGGACTAATATTAAGCTCAATGATAAGTTATAACAGTTATACGTATCGATCTGGAAGGTTAAGCAACGCTTGCCAAGGTCGGCCTGTTGATGGCTGACCTAACGGGTAGACGGCGAGAATTATCCATACCTCGGAGAACACGTTATGTTGTTGGTCCTGGCTGTCATTCCTAAATGTTTTACAGTCGTTATCGGTAGTCAGATGACCACAAATTTAACACCAGTCTTGCAGACGGTATCGCATTATGTGAACAATTATTTCTCAACTACATACAGTTAGACAAAGTCTAGGCAGATTAATGATAAAAGCTCCTACTGTTGAGACATTAGTCCTACCTATGTATACTAATATTATAAAGCTGAAAAGTTTGTTTGTTTGTTTGCTTGAACGTGCTAATCTTCGAAAGTACTGGGTGGATTTTGATGCAATTTGGTATGGAAGTAGCTTGAAGCTTGAGGAAGGTTATGGTATGTTTTTACCGTGATAGAATCCACGGGAGCGAAGCCCCGTGTGAAATAAAGTGGTACAGTTAGTCTCAGTTCAGTTAGTAAGATTTGTTCCAATGTTTACACCTGGAACATACCTAATTGTTATAAAGCAAAGCGAATAACTAGCTTTGTGATATGGAAATACGCTAACACCCAAGATATACGTGTCTTGCTTTGGGTGATTGAAGTTTACTACTAAAATATGCCAAGTGTATCGTTTAAAATTTTAAATTAATTTGTTTGTTAAATTATATAAATATCTCGTTATTAAAAACACTTTTCAAAATCAGTTGTTTTATCCATGTTATTATTTTGTAGAAATATAACCCCGAAATGAAGATCGTTTTGGCAAAATTAAACTTAACCTAAAAACCAACCTTTAAGTTAAAGGTAAATATTACGATTTGTTAAGACCAATTGTCTATTAAATTGTTAATTTAATAGATATCTTGGTTAAATGACAATGAAAAGATGTGTAAAAGTGTTATTTATGAACAAAAAATAAATATAATTTCATACCTTAACGGATCAAAAAACAGTGTATTGCCGTCACTATACTCCGTTACTTATGCTTATAAACAGTATATCTACTTACACAATCCCCCTTCTTGGCGACTGTAACCTTTGTTTACCTTTATGCACGCGATAATGTGTGAAAGTCGTATACTTTGAGCCAGTAAATAAGTTTGTAGGTATAATGTGTGACGTGTGATGTGTGTAGGTATAATTTGTGACGGTGTCTTAACACTTTATTGGTGGGGAGAGACCCTTGGGTTAATGGTGAACTTTATATGATACTATGTAAAAAATTAATATTTTGCAAAGAGTTTGACAGTGTTTTTTATATCAGATGAATGTAACTATAAAAATCTGAGGCTAGAATATTTTAAATGTTGTTTTTACTAATGTATTAATATTAATTGTTACTGTTATTATTCAAAGAATATTTGTTACTGTTTGTGACAGCTCTACTTTTGTGTACCTATTTGTGTTGATATGAAAGGTTAAAAATAAAATAATGTTTATAGCAAAAATTATCACAATGGCTTTATTAAAATACATAAATAGTATACTCGTGACTTATATGGACATTTATTTACAATCTATATACAAATTCACATAATATTTCTACAGCAGTCTTATAGAATGTATTTACACCGACATTATGAAACGCCCTTTGTAACGGCGAGAAATTACAAAAATAGATTAAAATCTTAATTATTTGGTAAAGCGCGCGTTGCGATTAATACAAATATTCACAATTAAGCTTTGACTAAATGATTTTACATGAGTTTTTTTATGAGAAGCGTAGACTAGACAAGGTAGGCTTGACCTGAAGACTGAGTGTCGATTAATGGAGGTGGTGGCGGCCAATGCCTGAACTCTCGTCTTCTATTAGGATTGTTTGCACCTAGCTCTAACGATGAATAGTCGGAATCTATTGAGGAATAAATATGATCTGAAGGCGGTCTACCATCGGGCCCGTATGACCCCGTCTGAACTTGTTGCGGACGATTTTCCATGAACTCCGGCGTTGTACTCACACCATCCGCCGACCCTCTCATTTTCTCCGTGAAGGAAAACGACCTCATCGTCCCGTTCTGTATACCACTTCTCATCGTATAAGAATTGATATTGTTCTTGTAAGTGGATGATTTAGATTTATATTTATGATCTGGCATCGCATAACGCAACTTTTCCCAAAATTTATTTTGGCCCCATCTTATCCTTGAACTCGTTTTCAAATATGGCCTCAAATCGGGATCGCATTCGGCTTCTGGCAATACGGAGCTCTCTTCTATTATTACTAGGGAATAAATTCGAGGCTTTAGTATTTCGTACAATGCTTGGCGAAATTCGAAACGCGACCATTCCGTTTCGATGAAGTTCCTTGTAAGGACGATTATGATGCGTTTGGATGCTTCAGCTGCCTCAGGAAGAGGCAACGTGCATTGCATGTAAGCAACATTGTGTTGCGGTATGTCTCTGTAGTGTAAACAAAGATGGTACGAAGGGCTTCCATTTTCTAATTCGGCAGCCAACGTTTGAATAACAAAATCATCATCTTTCGGGCTGTAGCAAACATACGCATCGTATAATTTATCAGTGTCGTCGTACGCTCCAGTGAATGGAAACAATCTTATACCACAGCTTGTATACACCCATACGCGAATCGTGTCTCTGAATAAGAAAATGACAAGGATGACAAGCATAATCAACATGAATCCGGAGAGCGTAGTCACCATCATGGGCATGTAATTTGAGACCAACATGTTATCTATAACAGAATCGCCGGCGTAATAGTCACTGCAAATTGTGCCATTCAAATTTAGCTCCTTCTTTTGTGTTAATTTTGGGTCAGTGTTCCAACACCATACATCTGTTATATCTACTATTTTAGCGATATTATCAGATATGTATGATGTGAACTTTTGTAAATATCTACATTTGCACGACCACATGTTGTTACCTAAAGTGAGCGCATTTAAGTTTCTGTTAGTATTTAAACTCCACACGTTAAAATCCACTAGTCTGTTACCATCTATTCTTAAGATTTTCAATGAATTCAAAGTTAGAAATGTTGAGTTCGCTATATGGCTGATAAAATTGTCTTGTAAGTAAAGCTCGTTAAGCTGCGTCAGATGTTCAAACTCGTAGCCGTTTAAATGCTTTAGTTTATTGTTACCAAGATGCAGCATAACGAGGGAGGATAAACCAGCGAACGTTCTATTCTGAATATTCTCAACTTCGCTTGAATTAACATACAGAGACCTCATATTTTTGCGACCAATGAATGCATAATTTTGTAGTTCCTTAAAGTCATTGCCGTCTAAGTACACCTCTGTTGCGTCCATTGGAATTTTCTCTGGTATTTCAATTGCACGTTGGCTAGAACAATCGACCACGTTTTTATTCCAAGTCGGATCGTGATAGCAGGAACAATTATTCGGGCACGTCATTTGGCAATCGCATGCTACGTAATCGCAGCAGCGGCATAGAGTGAAACAATGAGTTTCATACGTACACAAGAAATCAGTTGACTTTAAGTTGCTTAATGGAACGTGTGTTACGCCTCTAGTGTGTGTCATTTTGCACAATACGTTTTCTAGATCCATTATTCTTGGATGCTGTCTCATTGCAGTCATATTGTTTATCAAAGGCAGCCATTCCATGGAGCAATCACAGTTAAACGGATTTCCTCCGATATAGAACTCAGGCAACGACTTGTTCAAGGGGACCGGAGACAACCGGAGGCTGTTGATATCTAAATGAGATATCTCATTTGCGTAAATATCAACTCGGGTGAGATTACGCTTCTCCATAAACGTGTTCACTTGAATTCCGTTTATGCGGTTATTGTTTATGAACAGTAACTCCACGCTGTTAGGAATTGCCATCGGCGAAATATCCACAATACGGTTATGGCTGACGTCTAATGTTTTTATGTGAATTTCGTCTTGGAGTTTGTAATAATTTCCTAAGTGTTCAATAAAGTTACCATGCACGTCGAGCCATTTCAAATTAATCGGTATAAAAGCGTAATCAAACCAAACTAAATGATTCTCCGATAGATTGAGCCAAAGCAAACTCAGTAAGGTTGAAAAGACTCCGTTGATATCTGATATGAAATTGCCGTCTAATCTGATCGCCTCTAACTGTTTGTTATTAACAAAGGTGCCTCTTTCTACGGCTTGAACTTTATTCTTAGCCAAATTGAGCACTTGTAAGCTTGGCAAATCAGAAAACATACCGACAGTAAGGTTTCCAATTTGATTGTCAATTAATCTTAAACCGGTTAATTGGTCCAAGTTTTTGAAGGAGCCGTTTTTTATATCCAGTATTTGATTCTCGCCGAGATCCAAAGTTTTTAATAGAGATAACTCCCAAATGGCTGAAGGGACGTCTGCTATCTGGTTTGAACTTAAATCTAATTCTTTAAGGTCTGAACAGTTCTTAAATGCCTTCAGATCAATATTTATTAGTAGGTTATTGTTCAAGTTTAATTTACTAAGCACAAACAATCCATTAAATAGGAACTCGTCTATTGTATGTAAGCGGTTTTCGGCTAAATTTAAAGTATGCAAATTATATAAAGGAAGAAAAGTGTTTTCTTCAATATAACCTATAGAATTATTTCTTAAATCTAATATTTGCAGGAAGAACAAGTCCTTGAATGTCTTGCCATCTATCCTCGTCAACGCGTTGTTAGATAAGTTCAGAATGACTAAGCGTATAAGGCCTATAAATGTACCACCATCTATGTGAGCGCTCGAGAGCTGATTATTCGATAAATCAAAGACAAGCAACTGTTCTAATCGGTGGAACACGCCTCTGGCTAGTTCAAATAATAAGTTATTATTTAAATATACCTCTCGTAACTCCTTCGTGCTAGCGAACGTACCCTCTGGTATAAACTGAAGGTTATTATAAGAAATATTTAGTATTCGGAGCGAAATAAGCCCGTTGAACGTTTCACCTGAAATATCTGTGATATTATTGTGTTGGAGTCTTAACTCCTGAAGCCGTTTTAATCCTGTAATTTCCGATTCCTCGGAGAGCGTCTTGAGTTCATTGTGGCTTAAATCTAGGCTTCGCAGACCGGAACCACAGCTTTTCCCAAACCCGAGACGATCTACACTTTTGATCCTATTATGAGTTATATTTAGCACTTGTAAATTTTCCAACGGACAGAAGACATCCTGTGGTATCACCTTCAAGTTGTTTTCACCTAGGTCGAGTGTTTGCAGTTCTCGCAAACCGTTGAAAGTCCCGAGTGAGAGTTCTAAGTTCTTATTCGGGCTCCAATCGTAGTTTTTAGATCGAACCGACAACTTTTTCAGTTCTCGTAAGCCTTCGAACGCGTTGCCGGGTATCCTCAAAAGTTTGCAATTCTCGAGTGATAGTTCAGCAAGCGTTGAAAGTCTTTGAAAATAGTTAGCTTCCAGATAACTTTCAAAGAGGAGCAGCTGGTTGCATTCTACTGAGAGTCGCTTCGTGTTTTCAGAAGATGCAGATGTTAAACTGGATCCATCAGCGTCTAAGGTTCGCACCCGGCACAGCGTGCCCTCGTCACCTTTAGACAGGCGACTGCAGTTATCTACACCTCTTGGAGCATAAGCCGCATTAACACCCAAAGTCACTAACAAAAGAGTCAGCAATTGAAACATTTTCTAAACACATTTGTCTATTACCAACTTGATGAAAACGTTAACTAGAAACGGTCACTGAGTTTGAGTCAATATTGTATTATAGAGTCATTATTAATGTGTCACTTCACAGGCTAATGTTTACGTCGCGGCGCACGTACTTTCGTTGCGGGAGGCGACGCGGACGCGTGTCGTCCTCATCGTGGTTCATGAGCGACTGGCGAAGCGATCGGTCCGACAGTTCGGCGAGAGTGGTGGCGTTCATAGTCGCCCCTCTGCAAACCCCCCGCACCCTCACCACCCCCACATAGTTACACGTTCCCTCGCATGGCGCCACTTGCGCGCCCGACAGCTCTCGCACAATTATGTAATGTTTTCTTAATCGAGCCACCGCATCGGGTTAAAAAAGGAACCTGCGCATCGTCTGAGAAATTATGGTAATAGATTCATGGTCGTGTCTGTCTTTGAATGACCAATGAGTTATTGAATAGTTTATGAAAGAAATTTTCTACTGACTACTTTCAATGCGTAATGTGTTATTTATGATGTAGATGAATTAATTTGATTAAGTAATGTTTTACTGAACTTATGTGTGAAACTGTTAGTTGGAAAAGTTTTTGGACCATCGGTAAAAGTGCCCGTCAAAGTGACATACAGATATAAAGTGCAAGTTACGTTATCGCGGGTAACCCTTAATTCGTTTCGGTGTCACTTATTGAATTCCCAGCTCGCATACTTTGGCGAAGATACCCAATAAAGCTTATTTGGCGTCGCGTGCCCCTACACATATTTTTGTCTAAAGAAACGTACAGAATTTTCAAATAGTGAAGGGTGACCGTTTTCGGGCAACAAATTCCGGTATCTCGTACGGGTTGGAAGAGGTGCGAAGTTGGTAGGAGTTGATAATTTGATTTCCTTGTTCGACACGTAAAGTCGTTTACGGGTCTAACTGGAAGTTAGTTACGAACAGAATACGGCCCGAGTTTGAAGGCAGGCGCCGGGAATAAAGATACCGAAGTTGTTTGTTCTCGATATATTAGCTTTGATACTATTATGAAGTTATAAGTTACAACCTCCGCGTGAGAATGTTAAATCTTGGTGTAGTTTAATGGATGAAGTTTCATAAATAGCAGTTCAGAATATTAAAACGCATACACATAACACAAAACTAAAAGCATTTTTAAAGAACAAGAATTCTAGATGCATAAAAGAAAAACTACAAGTTCCCTTATCTAGGTCGCGGTTGACACGACAGACGCGAGCAAAAACTCCGTGACGTTAAGAGGAAAGTTTTCGAGCTTAAGTGATAAAACACGTTGAAGACATCCTAAAAACATTCCGAGTACTACGATATCCTTATTATTAATGTCTAGCGCCAGCGTATCCTGTATCAAAAGTTCTCCCTGTCGAGAGTTCTTAACGCTAGCTTGATAAATGACTTTGCCCACTTTTGTGAAAGTTGTTCGTGTATTATTATTTTTTCTCTGTATATCTACAGGCTGCGTCACAGGCTGGTGTAGGACGTGTCTTGACTGCCAATGACGTTTCACTAAAGCGACCCGCGTATTATCTCATCCTGTTATTTGGATCGGTGTCGTTTTTAAAACTTTTCTTTGTTTTCTTTTGTCGCGAAATATTTTGAGTTCTTGTTGAAGATTTATTTTGATGTTGACGCGATTCAGATTGTTATCTCGGCTGCTTATTGTATCATAAAGTTTCGTATATTCAATATAAAGTTAAGGGGTAGCTATACTTCCCAACCTTAATTAAAATCTTTTTGAAAGCATTGTCCCAAACCAAAACTTAGTCATTTCACTTGTCTCATGAGTGCATTTCAGTTTCATTTACTAACACCTAGATCCAGAACAGTTACTTATGAGCCATAATATATGTTGCGTTGTGGGAATCGAACCCGCAATACGCAGCACAGCTTCCAATCGCTCAACCACTGCGCCAACCATGTATTTAAAAAAAAATATGTTTTATAAGCTAAACATTAAACTACAACAAAACAAGGAAGTCATTTAACGCGATCAATTAAATAAAGCTGAAGAACTTTACTGCGCTATCTCCATCTTAAAACGCACAATAGCAAAATAATCTTTTAGGATTTTATCCGTACCATTAAGAATAACGACTGCTCCTCGCATAATTCAGAAGCAAGAAAATGTAATTAAAATGCACATTAGTCGAGGCTTAAGAAAGTTGGTTCTTTTGTTATAAAATCGTGTTGAGTAAATATGTTGGAAAATCTAATTGCTATAAACGTTATGAAACGTCAGATTTTACTCGTAACTGAATGCTTTAAGATTTGAAGTCGTTCCAGAAATGGGTGAATATTGTTGTGGCTTCATTAACCGAGTTATCTGTATTTACGTGAAGGACAAACTTTGAACCCCTTTTTACGAAAATTACGCAAATGGGGGAGTATGAGGTTAAGCGAAGGTAAAGCTGTATGGAGGATTAGGTCAGAAAACTATTGCCTGCCGCGGTTGCGTTAATGTTCTAACGAGATACCGCGGCCCGGAACGCAAGCAAATCTGAAGGAGCAGGGTGGGTTTTTAGTCAGTAGAAGTCTGACACTCCCTTTCGCTCCACCTACAGTGGGAGGAGTCATTTTATGATTTTTCCACCCAGAAAAAAAAGCAGAAAACTAATATTTTTCTGAAATAATGCATTTCAAATCATTTGAATTATTTTTGAATTTAGACCATTAGTTTTATTTAGTATTTATGCTTATTTGTCTTTATTTTTTTAGTTTCACACTTTATGTATATTCCCCTTTATGGATGATGTAATTTTCCAAATAGTACAGCCAAAATATTGTAGATTCTTTTTTAATATTACTAAAAGCCACAAAATATTAAAAATAAAAACATTTTTGATAACACAATTGTCTATTTATTTTAACTTAATCACATATTCTGTATTCGTAACCGGCGGGATAATAGTAGATTATGTGTACCAAAATCGACGGCATTGATGCAAAAAAAGTATTTTTGGTTTAGCACCAATCATTTATAATAAAATCCCTAAAACTATTAAACAAATGCCAAATACTAACTTCCATTATTTATTAGCATTAAGATTTAGTTTATTAATTTCATAGCTTGCTGTGTAAGCTCAAATTGTCTTTATTTTTTTGATTTATTGTAAATCGGAATTATTTTGTTTTTGTACGCCATGAATGGCAAAACATGTAGATCTAACTGTTTTATTTTAAGACCTTACACATTTGATGTATACTCATGTTTTTACAATATAAGTTTATTCTATTCTATTATATTATATTTTATAGATATTAATGATTATTATAATGCCATTAACTGCATCAGACTACTAAAATTGTCTATTTATTTTAACTTAATCACATAGATATTAATTAATATTAGGTATAATGTCATTAACTGCATCAGACTACTAAAAATCTTCTTTATATTGTTTTTATTTTATACTAGCTATGACAATGACTTCGTTTGCATGAGAGACTATATTATCTACGTATTTTTAGCATAAGTTCCGGTCCCGTGGGAATTCCGGTAGTTAGTTAAAAAAATGTGTTTATGTTTTAATTTAGTGTTAATAACTACAAGCACTTAAAAAAACATAGTAATTTTGAAATTACAGACAGATACTATTATTTTTTATGTATAGATAAAATACAGTTGAGGAAGTTAGACAGGCAGTCGATCCATGGAAAAAAACTAGTACTAAGTCACGTCTGATTAGAGTGGAAGCTGACTTCAACATAATTACGAAGACTATATGATTCATTTAGAACTTAACTTAATTTTATCATTAAGCAGGGGAACGGGGGGCTAGTTGTAACAATTTTTCGTTTCTTGGCAACAGAAGTTTACTTGTTTGGTATTAAGGAAATTCAGCAATACTGTTCGAATGAGCTACTATTCAACTATTGATTTTAAATAAAAATTTGATCAATCTGTGACGAATTCTTGTAGAAACGGTCTAGAATAAAAACTTTTTTGCAAAAAATAAAACCGACTTCCATATCAAACCACTACAAAGCCAAAAATAATTTTAGTTTCGGTAGTCGGTGTTATTGGTTTTGTATTTTCTTTTTTTTTCACACCGCCTTCCGAAACTAAAATTATTTTTGGCTTTGTAGTGGTTTGATATGGAAGTCGGTTTTATTTTTTGCAAAAAAGTTTTTATTTTCGCGGTTTTTAGTGGGTCAGTGAATTTTCCAAATCGGTTCGTAAATGACGGAGTTATGCGCGAACAAAAAACGCAATGCAGAGTAAACGAAAAGATCATCAAATAAATATTTTTTTTTGACTTTTGTTGATTTTTCAGAAACGGCTTGTCCGATTTCGATAAACTTTTCATGGGACCATTTGGAAAGTATACCCTTTTCAACAAAAAACGAATTTTTCAATTCGGTTGGCAAGCGACGGAGCCATGCCCGAACAAACATAAAAAACAAAAAAAAAAAACAAACAAACATCCGAATTGAGAACCTCCTCCTTTTTTAGAAGTCGGTTAATAAGAAATGTCGAGTGTTCCAACTTACCCCGTGATTGGGGCTAGTTGTAACAGGCTTGGGGCAAATTGTAACAACACCGCTACTTGCGCCGTCTGGCGGGATACTGATTGAGCTCATATGATAGAATTCTTATTAAACAATAGGCTAGGTTAAAAATCCAACGAATATTCTTCCATTATGTAGGTAAGAAATGCTTGTTACTACTTGCTCCTGTTACAACTAGCCCTCCGTTCCCCTACCTATTATAAAGAGTTGATACGACAGAGGGGCATTAAATAACACTACGTATACTATACGTGTTTAGTGTTAATTTGATACAGTTAAAAAATAAAAAGAGGCAATTTTTTTTTTTTTCAAACAAATTAATTAGTTTACAAATCAGAGTAAAACGCAACCACCCTTTGTAAATAAATGTGACCGACCTTAAATACCTAGGTAACAAAGTGGCAACGTAGCGCGGCGTGTGTTATCTCTTGTCTTGGTCAGATTTATCGCTTTAAGGTGCATCTCATCAAAATCATTTGCGACTAAACTACTTCTCCTATTTAATAGATTTTTGGTACAAAGCTTGAAAATGGTACCTAGTATACGCAGTTTAAAGGAAAGCCCCTCGGTCGTATGAACTCTGTATAAATGGTATTTATTTTGAAAATGAGTTATCAAAAACACATTTGTTGAGGCTGGTGTTTTTCAGCTGACTTCTCTGAGAAGAAACACCGAAGCAGACTTTTGGGTTTGCTTCGGTGCTTCTTCTTGGGTCATGCAGACAGAGAGTTTTTTAAATACCTATTTACTTCCCCTTAAATTCACATCAATAACACCGCACCATAACAAAGATATTCCGTATCTACAACGGAATAATGTCGAAACATCTATAGACTGTCTACTATAAACCTGATATTAGACTTTACATAATAATCTGGAGCGTGTAGTTTTCAAAGTTACGAACAACAATCTAAGTAGAAATGGACTTTATTCAGAATCAGGATGGTTTGAATTCGTTTGAACAAAGTAACAATGTAATTTTCTCTTTTACAAACTGGTCGAAACATGTATATAATATGAAATATAGATTATAATTACGACAAAATTAAGTAAAAGTTTAATTGCTACGATGTTAAATTTTATGAGGATTATCACTCTATCTAATCTTAGTTGTTAGTTAAAATGGATACTTATACAATGCCATTTCGTGTTTGTATGAGTATTTATTTTTTCACTTCGTCATTTTGTTCGTAATACGATGAGGTCTGTGTTTCCTAGCTGACCTACTCCAAACAATCCAGGCGAAATGAAAATAAAACTGAAGAGAATAAAAATTATGCATGTATCTTTTAATACATATTGATATAGTTACTCCGCGGAATACTAAATTGCTTCCGTGTTTTTTTGTGCTGTTTTCTTCAAAACAGTTCAATATCCTCATAGAACTGCCTCCCAACTAGTATCTGACACAATTCGAAGTTAAATAGTATTGTAGACTTGTGTATGGAGTTGCGTGTCCCTATCTATTCCGAGATCTGCTCTAATCGCCACCTGAGGCCTATTGCCGATACAATCCCATTCGGTGCCGCGACACAGGCTTATAGCGTGTTCTATTCAAATTCGCCCAACCGGCTTTATACGACTACTGGAGTCAGTTTATTCAATAAACTGTTTTGTTAGTTAAATAGTGTAGATGAAGGCTAGATATGGGTGAAAAAATATTCAACTGTTATGTATTCTAAGCTTATTCTTATGGGTATTCAATCCCGTTGGATTGTACACATTTTCTAAACAGATTAAAACGTTCCAACTGGAATCCGATTGGTACCAAATTGACTCGATAATTTGAAGTGTCAATAGCCTACTGGGTTTGGTGTAGAACTTATGATGAAGAGTACGTGAGTTCGGGTCTCACTCATTACAAAACTCGCAAGCATATTTGGCTTAGTTGGAAGGGTAACAAGGTTGCTAGTAATATGAATTCTACCCACAGTTTTCTTTATAAAATAAAAAACAATAATATTTTTGAGTGGTTTCACCCGCGTGAATCGTCAGTCAAAATGATCGCAAAAAATGTTTCTGCCTTAATAAGATATCCCTCTATCGCAGGATATGGCTCTCGTATGGCAAGTATTCGTAAAGAGGTAACAATCAGATGGTCAGTTCTTTACTTTTATTATCTTAGTAAGGATTGGAAAGTATTGTTAGTCGGACAAAAGTCTAATTGGATTTCGTTCCATTTACTTCTGTTTCATGAAATTTGTTTCATAAAATTAAGGGAGAGTTTGAGATTTCAATTGATGTTCACCTTACAACAAATCTTATTTATTTATTCATGGAGTCGTATCTCTTATCTGGTATTCATAGCCGAAATAGTCACCCAGGAAGGAGATATTTAAGAATGTATTTTTCAAGAATATTTGCAAATCTTTCCGTTTCTGTTTATTATTTATTTTGTGGATTAAGTGTAAGATTTTAGAGGTAAAACTCTTTTGCAATATTTGTTTATTTTCGTTTTATATTTAAATCATGTAAATTACTGAAAAACTTATCAATGATGTTTTTATATCATTTGTCTTGCTTATTCGCTGCCTATTGCATTGTTTACTTAGGACTTGTCTAAATCTGCTCTGTTTTCGCAATAATCCTGGCATCAAAGAGATGTCTAGAAATCGGAATACATAGGTATCTTTGTTCATCAAAGTTTCATATTAACTGTAAATTATCCGTCCCTGGAAAGCTTTGTAGAAATACTAGATGCAATAGTAGTTTCACTATCAAAATTTAATACATTCTCTATTAATTTGAGTAGTTCATCTCTTTCTGCGAAGCAGTTATGTAAGCGAAGGAGGTGGCGGGACGCGCGAGGGAGAGGCGGGTCTCACAGCCCTCGCGCCCCAGCCGCCGCAGGAGACGCCCCGGGCGTCGGGAGTCACAGGGAGACACCCAGCCACCGTAGGCGCGGGCCTGCGGGCTGCGAGCAATGGGTAGCTCGCCGCCCGACTGAAACCAGGCCTGTGTAGACGGCGCATCGTGTTCCACGCGCGCCTCAAAGAGTGGCAGCAAAATTGTCGGGGCCTACAAGGGGGTCGTTGCCTGCCGGGGTTGCGGAATTGTTCGAAAGAGTTACCGCGGCCTCGGAACATGAAGGGCACATGATGGAACACGGATGGGTTTTAGTCAGTAAAAGACTGACACGCCCTCCCGCTTCGCCCGGATCGGGAGGCAGTTATTTGATGGTTTCCCATCCTTAAAAAAAAAAATGCCGGCTGTGGTCGGGTTGTGGTTACTTGGCTATCTTAACATAAGTATAGAAATTCCTCTGTGACCTGGAAAGTAGGTACGTAAAGCTATCGATCCTGGCTGTCAATTCTACATTTTGGACAGCCGTAATGGGTAGCTACGAAGTCTGACGCCAGTCTTGCCAAGAAGTATTGTGTTACCCAGTTAAGCAGTATGTAACATAGAGCGGGTAAAATGCTGCACTCTGCAAATTGGAAGCCAACCCAAATATTGTTGATCAAATGCTAGGCAGACGTTGATGCTTATAGCTAAGCGTCAATGGCTTAATGGCTAAGGTATTGGACTTATGATCGAGAGGTCGTGTGTTCGAACCCCACCCATTACACTATTGCCGTGAACCCACTCCAGACACAAGCATAATTATTAACATTTTGACCGCCACAGTCGTGTATCTAGACGACAAGCCAAAATATGCCCAGCACGCCACGTGACAGAATTTTAAACGTAAATAAATGTCATAAAACAGCATTGTTTTATTTATTTCCCTTGTTAATTATATACCTTATCTCATCTTTATTTATTTGAAGTGAACTGCTTTCGTCAGATTTCATGTATAGTAGCATAAGATGACAAAAAAGAAAACCAGTTATAAAGTTCTACAACAGGACACGTAGTGACGTAGATACCAGTCAATTAAGCTTAAGAGGGCTTAACAAGATTGCTAGTAATGTGAATTGTAGACACATTCCTAATTCTCTTTTAAAAAAATATAACAAAAAAGCTGCCCAATCAAAGGTACAATATCAAATTGTTTAATAGTTCATAAAGATTTAAAAATAAAAATATTACTTAAACGAATCTTTTTTAAATTTCACGCTACAAATTAAACTTGGATCCAGCTATATAGACTGAATTTCGCCCAAGGCTATACAATAACATATAACAACGGTGTTCGACACTAAAACAAAACAAAGTAGTGAAATTTAGAACCAAATCTATTCGAATGGAGATCTCTGTGATAACTATAAATGTTTTATTGTTAATAGGTTTCAGAATAGATGCTGACGCCTTTGTGTGGACAAGATTGTAGTTTTTGTGGTAGTAATAATGTTTACATGGCCTGGGTATCCTAACAATAGATACTAGTCTGGGTTTGGAAAAATAGTGTTTTAAATTTATAACTTTATAAGTATGAAACAGATGGCTAAGTTGAGTTTTTTGTCACATCGAATAATACTGTAACTTGATTTGTACCAAACATAAATACCAAAAATATATTAGTAAAAAATAAATTTGGTGTAAATCTTTTTATTAACACATACATTTCGTGAACGTCGTAAGATGTAAATGAGAACAAATACACATATTTACATAGAATTTGTTCGTATTTACTTAAAATATAGAAACATTTTATTATCATATGAAAATCCGGTTTATTTACAATTTTATTATTTTGTGCCGTTTAACCGATTTAAAAAATGATCGAAATCAGCTAAAACAAGATAATTCAATAGTATTGGTTACCAAATTGAACAGAAAGCCAACTCCCATCTACTTAAATTTCATTTGAGATACTTTTATCCAACTCACTCTATTCTCACCACGTCCGCGCACTCGAGATTAAAGCCCGAGATAGCATCGTCAACAAATAGTAACATGCATTGTTAAACCAGTAAGCTTCCAGCAGCCTTACATGAGGAAATTAAAGGCACTGCCGTATTGTAATTGAGTTCTCGTGAAGGATATTAGTTGAAGATTGCTCGTCAGCCGTAGTTCTCGCTTCAATCACTTCGAATAGTTCCAGTAGTTCCAATCCGGGGCGTTGATTAAGCAGAATCGGTTCAGTGGGACAGCCTGATGTGTCAATGGATATACCTTTACTTACGTACCTGTGCGGATTTGTCCCGGTTAGTTAGGAGTTTTAATTGGGGGAGCTTGTTTTTTGTACATTTATATGTTTTTTTAATCAATGTTTTTTGTCGATTTGCTATTAATATTAATTGATAATCTAGATCAGATTTGATACATCACTGTATGCGTTGCAGTACCTACCACGTAAACTCATTCAGTGCTAGTCTTTTTCTACTAAACTAATCAAAAGTGTGGCAATCCTCTCTTTTTCACTGTATTTGTTAGCCCAGATCTCTCGCGCCCTCAGACCAAACCTTCCAAAGTTCTATCACAGTTTGTTGGATAGTCCAAGAATGCACACAAGACAAACATACATACACACATTGATTTTCGTCGTGACTGCGCGACACAAAAGACGCAATAAACAAGTAATAAACCGATTGTTTATTATTTATTTAATAATTATGGAAGACTAACAGCATAATATACAACGTGTAATTTAAAGGGTATATACATACCAAGTGCATGGCTTCTTTGGATGATAACAAACAATATGACAAGGGTTTTGTAATCCTAAGTCTATATGTGTAGAACTTATTACAAATTCCAATACACAATACCAGAGACCAAATTTTTCAAATTAAGAAGAACGAAAAGAATTATCGTGTTATTGGCAAGTGACGTGGAAAGTTATTGACCCTCGTAGTGCTGTGACACGTTTGTTATTATTGGTATTCAAGAAATATATGAAACCAATAATTTGGTATCAATTCTTTGAGTCAGTTATTTTGTGCTGAAACTGTGCATAGAGACTCCATACCAGATGTTGTGTTCAGTAAGGTGTCCCGTTCATGTATGGGGGAAAAAAAATTAGCTATGGCTACGCAAGAGGTATCAAAAGTTGCGTTTTGACACATATAATACAATTATTATAAAATTTAATTAGATATCCGGCATCTTGAGGCCTCTACCAGTCCTTGAAGTTTTTCAAATTTGCTATTTTTAAGGGTTCCTACTATAAACTATAAATCATACAAAAATAATATTTAAATGGTTTTTATTAAATTTAAGGGTACAACAATGAGTTAAAGCAAGGTTTAAAATAGTTGAAAGACAAAATAATCAATGGCAACTTTAAAAACGGAACTGGTTTTTGTGACCAAAATTAGGCATTTCTGAGCGAGATTTTAATCTGTTCCTAATAAAACCATCCCGGGCTGTAGCGTCCGTGACGCTTTGAGAAGCCTCCGTCACTAGTTTTACACATCTTTCCACTGACTGTGTGTGGCAGGGAAAGTCAATAATGTCGAGGATGTGTTCTTTAGCCTTAATTCTAAGTTCATCGTTGGAGATGTCTTGTAAAGTTGGTGGAGCTGATATTTCACACTCTTGCCAAAATATTATATCGGTGTAGTCTCGCGCACAGAAGTTAAGCTTTGGTGCTTTAAATACCCTGCGAGAGTTGCTCTTTTCTGCTTCTCTGGCCTTTAATATTTTGCGAGATGCAAGCTCTCGAATATGCTCTCTATCGTCGAATAACATGGCAATAAGCAATTTTTCTGGGTGCGCAAAAAAAGCGTTTCTTTCGATCACTGAAATTACAATAGATCTCTGACTATCAGGCAAAAATCGAGAGTATATAACCATTTGAAAAATATGCTTGGCTCCATCTTTAAATGATGAATTTTGCTTGATTAGGAACCAAACAGGAGCGTAAACTTTGACCACGTAGTTCACAAGCAGCTGCAAATTATTTGACGGCGAAACAGTACTTACGTAAAGTCTGATTATGCGATTGGCAGTAGTGAGCAATCTCGAATGTGCCATTTTTCCAGGTTGGCGGTTTGCTAGCTCAAGGGAACAGGAACCAGCCATCACAGCATGACACATTTCGTACAGATACTTTTGATCCGTGCTTAGTTCCTTCACAATATTATCAGGTAATACAAGCAAATTGCCAGACACTGCACAAAAAGACGCTAGAGGTTTACTTTCACAAGCAGCTAGCTGTTTTCCAATAGGTCCTGAATATTCTTTTGGCCCAGATGTGCTACCATCCAGAGACATGAACAAATGACGAAGCGGTAATTCATTCGCGTGAAGCATACAAACACACCATTGCAACGGTCTCTTTAAATAGTTTTCCAGATATTGAATGACACCTCACTTCCAACCTGTATTCGTAGCAGTACCATCGCACCCCACACAGATCACCTCTTCCAAGTTCAACCCTTGATTTTCTAACAAAGATATGATAGAAGAGACGATCCCTTTGGCAGTGCCACGACTTGGCGTCATATGTCCCAAATAAATAGATCCCGGCTCTGTGAGAACTGAAATGTGTTCTTGCAAGACTTCTCTGCGGTGGTACCGATCGCCTATTTTCTCGTTTATGAGTGTTTTGTCCTTTCGTCCATCAAAGTAGATACTTTTTATTACAATCGTATCAATGTCTTTGCTGGCCTTGGTCCGTGCTTTTGAAACAGCTCTATGAATTTTATTCTTATCAATAACAAGACTTAGATCTTCGGAAGATACCAATCCTACGTCAGCTAAGACCGCCGAAGCGACCGCAGCCGCAGATCGCGTTGATAGTCCATACCGATCACATACCTTAGCTATTGTTGGCAGCGCCAGAGTGTTCCGATTCAACGAAGTAGATGGAGTCTCATTTACAGGCACGTCACTATTCGCAGAAAGCTCTGTACAGGCGACTGCGGTCGAGGCGGCAACTCGCGCACCGGAACAGGATTGGTTTTTAGTGATGCACTGGGAAAACATGCGTGCTCTGACTCTTTCCGATTCAAATTTTCTTGTCTCTGATGTTTCTTTAAAAGTCTTGCTGTTTCTTTTGTGTATATACCGCTTATTGCCATTTTTCTATCACTTCTTTGATCCAGTAAAAAGTCTCTTACAGAAATAGGAACTTTCTTAGGTTTTATGCAGGAACAAATGTCAAACGAAGTGCACTTACAAGCAGCAATATCGAAGAGCTTGTTCGACGATTCCAAAAAGCACTTCACTTTGCTTTCGTAACTATCATTTTTTTTATTTTTGGGATATCTTATCAATGACAGGTATTTGTCGAAATATGATTTCAGCAATTGGGTAACTCGTACGTTGGAAACGATAGGAATCGAAGCTTTGGTCCAAATCGTATCAAGTTTTCCAGAAACGATTGAAAAAACTTCTGTGTTAGAAGGATCTTTCCCATTCTTCTGTAATTTTAGTTCATTTTTAGTAAACAAAATGAATTTGATAACGTCACTTATCACTGGTAACTGGCGATCGTCAAGTTCTTTATATTATCCCAAAATAGCACAAGTAGTCTCACTTCGTCTTGAACCCATTATTATACATAACAAAAACACGTATTTTATCACAAGGAAGTGCAGAGCGATACCTTACAGCAATAAAACCGCAATAGAAATGAGATGAACTGCCTCACAGTAGAAGTAGAGAATTTAAGAAAAACAAGTCAAAACATGAATTTTGCGAGTTTGTTCCAAACCAATTCCTAAGAGAAAAAATCCTGTCGTTGCCTGCAAATCATAACTTAGGGTTTCACTATCAATGAAATAAAAAATAAAATGGGAATAATGTACATAAAATAGAATAGACGACATTGACTGGAGGGTTATTTAAGTGATAAAAAATAAAAAACAAATGCCGGTAGAACCTTCAAAATATTTTTTTATGTTTTTTTTATTATTTTTACGGTAATCTAAAACTAATAATGCAACTTTTGAGGGGGCTTGAGTAGCGAAAAGCAAAAAAAAAAATTTTCGGGACACCCTAGTGTTCAGCCCTTTTGGATAGATATGGGGTTTCCGTTACACGTTGTATAGTATAGAAGACAGTGAGTCAATCACGTTTAGAGGCAGTAAGTGACGGTTTTGACAATACCTATTTTTTACAAAAACGAATAAAAATATAAAACTTTGAAACTTCAGCCACGGGAGTCTAATAGAAATTTGTCAGTAGTAGCCTGGAGTCTGGAAGCTGGCTGTGTGTCTCAACCCCCGTGCCTCGGTGTGCACGTTAAGCCGTTGGTCCTGCGCCTGATCTCTCTCCGGTCGTGTCGGCTTTTAGTCCAATCGGGCAATGAGAGTAAAGGAACAGAGAACACCTGTACCTGCGCACTTACTTGTGCACTATAATATCTCCTGCGCAGACGTCTAATCTCTGATGAGACTGGCCTCTGTGGTCAAATCAGTAAGGAGTTTTTTTTTTGGTTCGGCTTCCAGTATAACCGAATACAGTTGAGTATAGTCCTCGGCACGTAAGTTGGCAAGGTTTTGGCGTAATGGGGGTAAGTTCGCGCATCGTGCACTTAGTGGAACAAAAAAGTGATCACTTTTACTGCTTGCCAGTATTCTATGGTTATTACCATCATTTATTTTTAATCATGTCTGTTCAGAAGAATGTTAAAGAAAGAAGAGGAATTCATTAGTAAATTCGGTATTATAAATAAAATAGATGTAATATAAATACATTTAAAAGTGAAAAAAATGTATTAAAATAAAAACATTAAAAATAATATGTCCTCGTCGTCACAATTAGTTAATAAAACTGTTACCAAGTGGTTAAAAAAATTAGACTATAATGCAACTGAAAAGTTGTTACACCCAATGAAATAACATGAAACTCGCACTCTTCCTTCGCATACACAGCAACATACAGACACAATCACAAACAGGCACACTCTTGAACACAACAACACACAGGCACACACTAGAAAACCAGAAAACACACTCACCCACACACACACACTCACACACATAAATTAACATGCCTATTTTGTTTTATTTATATTTTACTCCATATCCTTTGAATTTCTCTTATTTAATTGTAATTGTATTTAATTGTTCAGATTGATTATCTTATCATTTACAATATGCTTCCCAAGTTTTGTCAGCGGAGTGGGGACCTGGTGACCTGTAATACAGGTATTGATATACCTACCATGGGCACCAGTCTCTTACAAATTTGTTAACATAGCATAGTATTAACAGCGTATGTACTTACTTTATAAGTTTGTAGAGAAAATAAATGTATTAAAAATGTACTGTTACCCCTTTTATTCTTCTTTTATCCCGGTGTCTTAAAGACAATGATGAATTCCGAATTTCAACCTTCCTTCTAACTGTTCTTTCTGACGTTTTAATAGTCTGCGTAAACAGTATTTGGTTCTGGCTACAATGCCAGACCAAATATCGTTTTAAAACGTTTCAACGTAACAAAAACTAAATTTAAAACAACAACTCGTAACAAAAACAAAGGGTACAACTTTCGTGTACGCAAGTTTAGGAGCAAATAGATCGAGAACTACTGACGCACCAATCGCGCGCTCGTAGCGGTGCTACGTCATACCCCGCGTCCCGCTGACAACCGCTGACACCTAAAAATCGACTTCTGCGCATCGAACGACTCTTGCCAAGTTAGTTGCCTATCACTATACTAGAGTTTTAATTGTAGCGACTGCCTCTCTGACTTCCACAACCCAGTAACGCGGCATGGCGGAATCTCGATATGATAAGATGGTCCATAAACCGATCTCGGTGAAAGTTATTTAACTTTGAAAGTCGACCCGTACAGCTGTTACTTATTACATGAAACAACATACTTCAGTTATCACTATTTAAACGAATAGATATTTACCTCAACAAAACAAACAAATATGTCATTAAATACTTCCCTTTCAGCAAATTCCCAACACGGGTGAATCGACATTAAATATTTACACTAAGGTTACTTAACTCATTCGAGATGAAGTATCATTAAAACTTTGTAGGTAAATTATGGAAAACCATATTTGATAGCGTCGTTTTATTTACTGAAGAAATTTATTTTCTCATTAATATGATGTTAATAAATGACTAAAATGGTGCTGAATTATCGCATATATTATACTCCTGGATCTTACTACGTTATTCTTATTTTTTATTATAATTGCGAAAGTTCTTAAGGATGGACGTATGTTTTAACTTTTCGACTCAAAAACTACTGAATGAATATGAATGAAATTTAGTGTGTAGATAGTTGAAATCCTGAAATAACACATGGACTATTTTTTTTTTTACTGAACTCTCCACGGGATCGGGATTAACGCGGGAAGACCTCGCACGCGATTAAAGTCGTGGACAGAGGCTAGTATTAAAATAAATCAAGTAAAATATGAACAGTGTAATTGCAATAGAAATATAATATAATCAATTACCTACATATTATTATATTACGTCTCTTAATATTTTAACCCAGCAGATATTAAATTCATAACCAGGAACTGGAAATCTTATTAAGACTGGTGAGTACATGAGAATGGCATCAGGGAATGAAATGAAAAATATTTGTATTCTTTATTTCCCGCTTTACGAACACAGGGGTATTTCTATAGCATTAAATATTAAACACATGCATAATACATATTTTTTAAGTAAGTACCTCTTACGTTTTACAGAGCAAAAACTTAAAAAAAAACTTTTTAAATTAGCTAATTTCATTGGATTTGACGGGACAAGTTTTATTTGCAACTATATTTAACGAAGGGTCTAGTAAAATGTTATACACCACAAATTATTATTATTCATTATACTTTTATTCATCTTAAAATTGTACTTATTACTTTTTGTTCCACATTTTCGATCTCAAAAATATTATTTAGAAAATCACATCAAGCGCCATTTTATCGGCCCGCACATTGATTGAAGTTCGTTGTAAGCAAACGCTGTATCTGATAGATAATATTATTTGCTTACAATTCTCACTGATACCCCGAATGTTTGACTTGTCACCGCGACAGCGTGTTTGGAGTTAATTATGGTAATGGACTGCAACACAAACAGGTTTAGGAACGGTCTACCCTACCTAGTCTCGGTATTTGAGTTTCGGCGTTTGCCGAATGCAGCGTTTTAGTGTTGTGAATAGAATCTGACTGTTGAATGTCGACTGAGATTTACTGTAACTAAGTTAGGTATTTGCATGAGCTTAAAGTGAATTTTGCTGGCGTTTTAACTTGATGAAATGTTGGAGAAATTTCAGAGTAAAGACGTAAAAATGTTTGGGATTACTACATTTTCGCACTACTGCACTCATTAACAATAATTTGTAGCTTAGTTCATTAAAGTTGTACACTACTTTTACTTTTTGTATCCATATAAATATTGTACCTAAGGTGTACAATAAAGTAGGTACCTATATAATGAAAAATAAAGGTTACAACCACTACGCAATTTTAGTTTCACACTAAACGATTCTATTCCAAATTAAAACCGATAACACAGTTTACGAGTAAAATTTTACGATAAACCCAAACAAAACACTGCGCAAACGAACATTGTTTCAAAGTACTGTAGGTACTATCGATTCAAATAGCAGAAGTAACATCCTAATTCATAAATAAATCCAGCATTAGTAGGATCAAAAAGTCACATAGTGCAAAGATCTGAATACCCAGATAATAGGCAATCGTGTGTAGATTATTCCAGTAATTCAGAAGCCGGGCTCAAAGTACCACCGATATCAGGCAGAAATTAGGGTTAACTTGTAAATTTGGAGGTATGTAGAGGGTTAAACTCAATTTTGGCGGATTTAAGTTTATTTGTCGGTAACAGACGTAGTTGGGTAACACAGTAGGTCGTGCAAATGAGTTTGGTGTTATATGTCTGTTGTGAAAACACTCTATCTGGGTTTACTTTATCCAGGACCTTGCTATGTGCTGAGGAATTTCAGTGTCAGATTCGGCGTTATGTTCTAATATATAGAATACTAGCGACTCGCCCCGGCTTCGCACGGGTGCAATGTTTATATTAAATATAGGCAGCGTTCGCGAGAATCGTTAACGTACGGCAGTTTTTTCGAAGCCTTACTCCACAATTTTCACTACCACGAAAAATCCTATCTATTTTCCGGGATAAAATATAGCCTATACGGATTCGGAAGAATCCCTCTAAGTAATGGTAAAAGAAATTTTGAAATCGGTCCAGTAGTTTTTGAGCCTATTCAATACAAACATACAAAAATACAAAGGTTTCCTCTTTATAATATTATATATAGAATATTAATGCGTAGCTATATTTCAGAAAGATGTTATGCATGCGAGAAAAAGTAAAGAAATAAAAATTGCATAATTAAATATATCTTAAAAAAAGACGAGTCCTTTTGAAAATATTTGTTGATTTATATTCACAAAAAATTTTTAGCAAAAAATAGAACCGACTTCCATATCAAAACACTACAAAGTCAAAAATAACTTTAATTTCGGAAGTCGGTGTTATTGGTTTTGGATTTTCTTTTTTCTTTCACACCGCCTTCCGAAATTAAAGTTATTTTTGACTTTGTAGTGTTTTGATATGGAAGTCGGTTCTATTTTTTGCTAAATTTTTTTTTTCACGCTTTTTATTGGGTTGGTTTGTAATTTATCTAGTTACAAAAGCCATAATGTCAACAACTTATCACCTTTTACAAAATATTGCTTTTCCCTGTGCATAGCCGTTAATTTTTGAGGAGTTCTCCTGGTATTTGACCATCAGCTCTACATCACCATATGTATTGTGACGAGCATAAAGTGTCTAACATCCGTACTCAAGTAATCGAATCGCAATCCACGAAATACTTATTATTGAGGAGTTTCAGTGGCCATCTGTGGTCTTCATCATCGGTTCGACTTCCCCAAATGGTACTTTTCGGAAGCAACTGCTTGAGGTACTATAAGAAATACCCAAAACGCTACAGGTGTGCCTATAAGATTTGAAGAGTTCCCTCGATTTCTCCAGGATCCCATCATCAGATCCTGATTTCGTAACAATGGGACCAACTAGAAAGTATACCCATTCAAACGCAAAAAGAATTTTTCAAATCGGTCCAGCCGTCTCCGAGTTATGAGGTAACATACATAAAAAAAAAAAAAAAGTTCAAGACCAATTGTAAACCTCCTTTTTTTGAAGTCGGTTAAAAATGTTCAACAAAAACCACTACAGTACAGTATTTCCAAATTCATTTTGCGTTAATAGAATGTGAGTGTGAGATGAACATAATTATTATGTTAGGAATGAACTGACTATGGATTTACTCTGGACTTGGTCGACTAAACAACTAGTTGGTACTTAAATTACAGACTCATTTATTTATTTATTAAAACTATGCAACCCAAAATGTACAAAGGCGGACTTCATGCCATAGGCATTCTCTACCAGTCAACCATGGGTACAGCCAATGTCTGAATAGTTAAGAAAAGCCACACACCTACAGTATTTCTATGTTCATTTTGCATTTTTAGAAAGAATCAAAGTACTCGTATCTTTTTATTGTTTTGTTTACGGAGGACACCTACAAATGGCGTTCAGTCTTTGGGGATAGGACTGATGTATGTGGGATTTTTCCTCACTAAAACCGACCCGGTATCACCATCAGCACCTGGAGGAAAGCTCTAGGTTAGGTAGGCACTGCGGAGGTTCCTGTGCAACGCCTGTTACCTCCTAGGGGAGACCACAAAAATGTAGTCTTCCCTGTGACTCATTGTTTACGGTAGGACTTGAACACTCCGCCACCGTCCTTCCTGGAGTCACTAATTGGGCGGCCAGAGTCCCCACTCTAAAAGTCCAAGATCCCAAACACCCACGTGACACAATTTACAGGCGTTTCGGCGTGTGAGGGAAGTGCGCCTCGGTTATTGCCGCTGGGTAACACGATCGCCTTTGCTAGACCAGTGACAGCGTATCACACCGCCAACTTCCAAACTCCGGGCTACTATTGAGAAATTGCTTACAGAAAATCCCAATAGTACTTTTTGCCCTACCCGGTAATCGAAACCAAGACCTCGTGCTCAACAGTCGCGCTTATGTCTACTAGACCACCGAGGTAATAACGTGCGGCATGTAGAGGCATGTTCGCAATAAAATCCACTTCCTTCATACATCTAAGCAAATTTGAACTCATATTAAAACTGTACAAAAAACTTTTTAGCAAAAAATGGAACCGACTTCCATATCAAAAGACTACAAAGCCAAAAATAACTTTAATTTCG
Source organism: Tholera decimalis (assembly GCA_943138885.2). Classification (NCBI taxonomy): domain Eukaryota; kingdom Metazoa; phylum Arthropoda; class Insecta; order Lepidoptera; family Noctuidae; genus Tholera; species Tholera decimalis. Next base: position 31,048,360 of record OW964563.2, on the reverse strand, counting down.
GTAGTCGGTGTCATTTGTTTTGTATTTTCTTTTTTTTTGACACCACCTTCCGAAATTAAAGTTATTTTTGGCTTTGTAGTCTTTTGATATGGAAGTCGGTTCTATTTTTTGCTAAAAAGTTTTTTTTCCATGCTTTTTAGTGGGTTGGTTTATAATTTATCTAGTTACCAAAGCCAAAATTTCAACTACTTATAACCACTAAGATTAAACGCACCATCTACAATTCATTAGTAAAAGCTAATCTTGAATATCTTATTGAGATATGGGGATCGGCATCTAAAACTAACCTCAACTACTTACAGAGGACCCAAAATAAAATAATAAAACGATTATACTGTTATGACTTTTTAACACCTACCAAACAAATATATGAAAAAACTAAACTTTTTAATTTAGTACAGCTATATAATTACTATATATGTATATTAGTGAAAAAAATATTGGATGAAAGTACACAAAGCAATATTAAACTAACAAAAAAAATATATACACATAACCTAAGAAACAGAAATGACTTAGTGCTGCGTTTCCCTAGGACAGTAAAATATGGTAAAAAGAACTTTCTATATGAAGGTGTCCAATTATACAATAAATTGCCAAATGAAATCAAAGAATGCAAAAGTATTGAAATTTACAAAAGAAAACTAAAGGATTATATTATATTGCATACCCAATGAATACATACACTTACTTAAATACTTATATATATAAATATATATGTATATATACATGTATATAAATGATAAAGAATACATACATTATTAACTATACATGTATTAACATTACATAATTATATACACCTCATGAATGTAATTATACAAGCATAATATTGTATGTAATTATTTGGGAGAACGTGCGTGTGCTGACTGTATTGTGGATCAATAAACTTATATTTATTTGTTTACATTGTAGTTACTGCATACTTATTTTATGTAATATGTATTTTATCTACACTAAATTAAAATTAATAAAACACATGAGAAAAATAAATGGTTGCTGATCTCCGAGACTATACTGGTTTACGCACACAAACATGACACATTTGGCCTGACGTTTTAAATAGTTGGAACGTAGTTTTGAGGGTACTTGGTTTCTAACTGGCCAGCTATGAGTTCAAACCTTAGATAGACCTACCCTTCTAATGTTTTACAATTGTTTTTTCTCCATCTTATGTTTAAACGTAAATTTAATGTACTTTTTTTTTATTATTACTATTGCATGCTGCGTCATTAGACGACGATGAAATTATTGTTAAAACATAAATCTCATATAAGTGAACTGTACTACAATGTTCTTTTTGAGAAATAAAGATTCTTTAAACCTAAAAAAAAAGTCCAAGACGAATTGAGAACCTCCTCCTTTTTTTGGAGTCGGTTAAAATTGTAAAGGTTCTTTCATATCAGCGAAACAGAACAACGTTTTGATTTATATATTAGCGTTTTATAAACGCCATTGCGCTCCAATAGTTTTGCGCCATATATATCCACTATTCATACGCTTTCAAACGTAATAGAAAACCTTTGGAGACTTGTTGGTGCTTCTGACAATATTTTTTTAATAGTTTTTATTCTCTCTATGGCTTTGTTGTTCTGTTTTTTTTTAATGTTACGCAATATTGTGCAACGACCATCATTTGTGTCATGTAGTCTGACGTCTGACACTTTCTATGTAAGAAGTTATGTACAGTTATGTGTGTCGTGTGTATGTCTATCTGTACGTCTGGCTGTATGAACGAATTATATGTATGCATGTCTCAATAACATGAACATAATATTCCGACGATATAGGAGCAGAAACTACGTATTTAATCGTGAATTCAGCACGGCTACCTTACTTCTTATCTTTCTTGTCATTACTTTACTAATATTATAAATTTGAATGGACGACTCTTTCATGCAAAATCTATTGAACAGATCTGAATAAAATTCTATATATATATATATATATAGATAGTTGAAATATTAGAATAAAATAATAAATAATAATATTAGAATATGCCAGAATTCACACGGAATCGGGATTTACGCGGGTAAACTCTCCACACGAATGCGGTAAGACACTAGTATCTTAATATTAAGCATAAAATTAAACTACATAGTGGCAAAACACCGTATTTCATGGAGATCTTGTCAAAACTTAACTAACTTAGCAGAATAAAATAATGGGTTACTTTAATTTTGTTAATTCAATGATTAACAAAATTTTATTTTTGACACACGACTCACTGAAAGGACATAGAGAACAATAATACAATTATTTTATACAAGCTTTATAAAGTACTTAGAGAACAAAATGTGACATGACAATCATGTGTCAATGACGAAAAAAAAATTTAATCAAATATCTCCATGTCTTTCTCTGTCCTTGTTTGGCAGGGCGTTGACGTTACGTGGTGACCAGCTGCCTGTGACGATGAAATATTGATTGGAAACTAAACAAATCTACACCAGCATGATCCAACTACGCTGCCACTTTTTATTTCATTTCACTTCAAGCTTTTCCACCAACAACCTTTTGAACACCGAAAAAAAAAAATGATTTTCAAATATCACATACGGCCAAAAAATCAATCGTTTTGAGTTGCAAAAACCAATTTGACGTAACGTCATATTTGCGTCTCCATCGCTTTTTGCGACTACAACCAAACTTGGACGGAAGAAGCATACAGACCTACATTGTAAAAAAATAACAATAAAAATTCGCATTGTTCCGATTCGTTTACAAACAGAGATTCGAGAAACAGCAACCACCCAAAAAACCTGCATCGATACAACCTTGTCATAATATATCTCAGTTACCGTGGCTTCGGTAAAGTGTGAAATATAATGTTGTTCAATATTTATAGGATTTTTATTTGTGTTATTTATTCACGAGGCACGTTTGTCGTTGAGACAAAAGGCGACTCTGCCTCCGTATCTTATTTTTCGTTACTATCTGCATTCGTTTTGGTCGTCTTAGAGCGTATAAATAATGCATTATCACGCGTTGGGTCTCGCCAAGGGACCGGTCAGCGAGAATAAAATTATTTGTTGTGGCTTAGCACTTATACAACAAAACAATCCACTGTCGCACGTTGTATAAAATTATTTTATTGAGCTTTGCAATATAAATTGTTAAGCTGTACCGGAGGTGGAAGGCTTGGCTAATCTTTTACAGGAATAAAATTTGAGGTATAAGTACTTTGGTCGACTGCGGCGAAGAATTAGGTCAGCAAACAGAACTTAAAACAATTTATTGTTAGTTTTAATATAAACCCTCAAGTTTTAAGAACAAATTACCATTTTTTTCTTTAAGTTTGTGACTGTTTACAATACAATTAGTCAAAAATACATTATTTTTAAATATATCCAACCTTTTTAAACATCTTATGATTTATAAAAGCGACTAAATGATTTTTAACCGACTTCAAAAAAGGAGGTTCTGTATTCGACCAGTATGTATGTATGTATGTATGTATGTATGTTTGTATATCCGCGATTTTCTCAGATACTACTAATCCGATTTAGATCTGGTTTTCGTTGTTTGTAAGCATATTTTACAAGGAAGGTTTTAGTATATAACACATCAGGTTCTGATGAAGATCTTCGGAGATAAGTGATGGAACTCTTCAATTAAAAAACCGGTCAAGTGCGTGTCGGGCCACGCGCAGTGTAGGGTTCCGTAGTTTTTATAACAGCCAAGTACGTGCCGTATTCGCTGACTGATCGTTTCATACCATGCTCTAACTAAAAGCCAAACATGACTACCTAACTAATTTGACTTCCTATACAAATCCTCACCTGATCCGACAATTTTGCACGGAAAGTTTTAATTTTTTTTAGAGATTTGTATAAAACTTGTCATAGACGGTGTTTTGAATTTAAATACGGACACAGAGCTACACTACTCAATCGTCACAAGAAACTATCACGATACAACTGGCGCTTAGCGTCATCTATCGACATTTCTATAGAGTTGTTCGAAATTTTCGAGTCAAATACAATTGGTCAACTATTACTCGTAAACTTGTAAATCCCACTTATGTGTGATAGTGTTCCTTTGAATTTCGTTATATATAGGTACTACTGCCGTGACATTTGAATTTCTAACTACAACCGTTTAGTTGATAGAGGGGGTGGACACTTGACTCTAACGAAAATTGGTACTTTAAAGCTTGATAAATCACGAACGGTTTACTTAATCAAAAAACGGTCTTACCAAACCCCTAATATTTTTGAAAGACCTATCCAACGATATCCCACACTATGGGAAGAACGAAAAAAAAATTATCATCCCACTTTACATGCATGGGAGGTACCCTAAATAATTGTTTTTTTCAAAATTTTATTTTACCACTTCTTCGGCGTCATTAACGTGTATACTCATGTCAAAGTAAAACTTTCTAGTACCAATAGTTTCTGAGCTAAGCCGCGGACAGACGGACAGACAGACGGACATGGCGAAACTATAAGGGTTCCTTGTTGACTACGGAACCCTAAAAACAGCAAATCTCCCGCGTTTGCAGCCCTCGTACAGCTATGTACTATTTAGCGTAATTAGCCTATTAATATCACCACTGCAGCTATGGCACAGACCTTCCCTATGGATAAACACCGTAGGTACTGTAACGGGGACGTGTGTGTACTCGAGATTTTCAATATAAACGCGGTAGGTTTTATACATGTCCAACATTGCGATCTAAATTCAAACATTTCAAACTATGCCAGCCAGTACGGTAGGCTGACCGCTCGCATAGCCGACTTCCACAGTACCTATAGAAAATGGGCTAACAGTACTACTAAATTATATACAAGCATTTGTATGAATGACAAGTTATATCTTATACTTCATCATCTGCTTAACCTACTCCAAATGAAGTTAGCATCGGCTTTCACTTTTTTAGACTTTTTGTTTAGACTGCTTATCTGACCTACACAACCCAGTGTGTGGGTGGATGTGGGTAACCCCCTTCCTTCCTTTTCTTTTTTTCCTTCCTTTTTTTAGGTAGATTCCTCTTGGCAATATTAGTGTCTGATTTTCTAGCTTTTAACTACCCGTATCGACTGTCAAAGATGTACAAATGCTTAGGAATCTCTAAACATCACCGTGATGGTCATCTAAAGACCGATCTCAGCAAGTGCTAATTAACTTTTAAGATTGACCTGCGTGGCTATTATTATTTAGCTACAAGCTCGTCATCCTCATATCTTGTACTAATTATCTTTAAAAATCCCATATTAGAAATTTTATTGGCTGTAAGGTAATAGCTTTATGTAACTACATACAAACATGACTGTGAAACCTACTATAGTATCACGTTATACACGATCCTATAGTAGATACCTGTAGCATCATGTCGCTTCCCTTATACAATACCAAAGTCGATTCTCACGACGTCTTCCCTAGTCGGGAATCACAAAGCTTCACAGCATATTTTGAAAACACCGCTTTCGATTCAGGATTTTCTAATGGTGACACTTCGTGTAGAACATCCTTGGACTCCTATTGGCTATTATTTCTGTTTAGGTTGCTCTTGTGTTTCTATATTACGTATACTTTGTTCAATAAGTTCATTCATCCATTCATTCATTAATCGGTATATATTCTAAAAGTATATAGTAAAAACTAGAGATGGCCCGAATGTGGTTTGAACCAAATGCGAAGTTCGGCCGAACATTCGGTTAAAAAAAAAATTAACAAAAAATAGAACCGACTTCCATATCAAAACACTACAAAGCCATAATAACTTTAATTTCGGTAGTCGGTGTTATTGGTTTTGGATTTTCTGTTTTTTCACACCGCCTTCCGAAATTAAAGTTATTATTGGCTTTGTAGTGTTTTGATATGGAAGTCGGTTCTATTTTTTGTTAAATTTTTTTTTTCACGCTTTTTAGTGGGTCGGTTTGTCTTGTTACAAAAGCCATAATGTCAACAACTTATCACCTTTTACAAAATATTGCTTTTCCCGATGCACAGCCGTTAATTTTTGAGGAGTTCTCCTGGTACTTCACCATCAGCTCTACATCACCATACTCGTATGTATTGCGACGAGCATAAAGTGTTTAACATCCGTACTCAAGTAATCGAATCGCAATCTACGAAATACTTATTATTGAGTAGTTTCAGTGGCCATCTGTGGTCTTCATCATCAGTTCAACTTCCCTAAATGGTACTTTTCAAAAGCAACTGCTCAAGGTACTATAAGAAATACCCAAAACGCTATAGGTGTGCCCATAATATTTGAATAGTTCCCTCAATTTCTCCAGGATCCCATCATCAGATCCTGATTTCGTAACAATGGGACCAACTAGAAAGTGTACCCTTTCAAACGTTAAAAGAATTTTCCAAATCGGTCCTGCCGTCTTAGAAAAAAAAAAGTTCAAGACGAATTGAGAACCTCCTTTTTTTGAAGTCGGTTAATAAAAAGTTCGCCCTAAGCTCTGTATATTCTAAGCGACTTTTTTCGGAGGCTCGTGCCTCCTGCCTCCTGCCTGAACGTATACGAAGAAAACGTAAAAAACTTCTACCAGATAAGGCAGAGTCTGGTGTTTTTGCACCATAATCTGCCTAAAGTAAATTTTAAATATGAGTGAGTAGATAAATGAGAAAAGTTTGTTTAATTTGATTGTTAAAAAATCCCTTAATTTGTAATAAAAAATACTTGATGTTAATGAACGTTTAGTTTGTGAACCAAAAACGTGATTTTTTTATTCAATTTACGAATTGTTATCCAGATGTTTGTTAGAAGAATACTAAGATTATTTCATTTTTCATTAAGGCAGAGACTTTCAAGACTAATAAGAATAACTGATTTAATTTAAGGTTTACATTTACAATGTTCGTAACTAAAATAGATGACCATGAGTGAGTAAAAGACATAAATTTATTTTAAAGTAATGCTATTCTAATTGTATTAAATTTCAGTCAAAATAGTGCAAGTAGGTATTGTTTTTCTTGTGCCGCATGTTCGGCATCTGAACCGAATTTCAGTCGAATGCCGAAGTTCAGTTCAAGCTGCCGAAATTCGGTTGAACCGAATGTAAACCGAATTTCGGCCCATCCCTGGTATAAACCTTTATAAAACCTTGTAACTGGTGACGACGAGTTATATTTACCTACATATGTACATTATTTGTTATGTTATATGTTGTTTTCAAGAAAGAGACATTGTTTTTATTGAGAAAAAAGTATCTAAATCTCAAACTATTGCTAAGTACGACTCCGTCACCTACAAAAACACTGAATAGTTTTTCATCTATGTTTTAGTAAAATACCTGAAACTGAGTTTATTTAGATGTCTTTAATATTCATTTACTGTTTTACCAATAAGAAATGTGTAAATTTTTTTTTTGTTTACTTAATTTAGTTAAACTTTAACGAAAATCCCATAAAAGCTAAAGTACGCCAACTTCAGCCTGAAACTTAAGGTAAACAAACTGAATTACTTACAAGAAGCAGCGAGTATTTACAAAATAAGCCAATACCGGGTGTCTTGTTTTAATTAGAATGCAAATTTAATAGCCTAGAGGAATTTACATGTCAATGGTTGCCTAAATAACGTAATCTAGAGTACAAAGGATTCGACTGCCGCAGTACCGACAGCTTACCAGCTTTGGAATATTGATCTACACTTTATGAGAGTCCAAGCGCTTATGAATGCCAATAAGCGTTATAAGGACTGCCAACCTTGAATAAATTTAACCAAGTTTCTTCAGCTACCGCCATCGATGCTTGCTAATATGTATGATTGATTGCGTGTCCCTGAATACGAGGCACTGAAAAGATTCAACGTTTTATGGTGACGCTTTACGATGTGGATGAAATGAGCTTTATGCGTAATTCAGGCCGAGATTGAATTTTGATGTTTCGCAAAATCGTTTATATAGGAAGATACATAAATATTTATTAAAATTATAGTTTTTGTATTATGAATTCACACGTCCGCATCTTGAAGGGTTTATAATAACGAGGAAGTTTAATATTTACGATTATGGATTACTGTATACTTTTGAAGAGCTGTACTTGAGGATACAGAAGTGGTATTTCTAATAGAAATTCTATGCTCTGTAAAAAGCAATTTGAATATCACAAAGAATAACGACAGGAGCGTTATGTTTATGGCTGTCTTCATAAAATGCCAGTCCAGCCATATATTTTACACGAAATTCTCAACATTATTAAACATTTGTTCATATTATCTATTCAATCATATATGTTGGTGTTAAATATTCGAGCTTTTACATAAAGTTTGTGAGGATGAATGTTTGTTACTCTTTCACGCAAAAACTGCTGAATAGATCTGAGTGAAATTTAGTAAGTAGATAGTTGACATTGTGAAATAAAATTTTAATTAAAGGTTGTCTGGAAGCTATCGCTCTCAGCGATAAGACCGCCATTGTAACCATAGTTAAAGCAATATTGTTAAATAGGTGTGTTTTATGGGCTACTTTTTAACGCGGAATTCCAACGGGTTCGGGATTTACGCGCGAAAACCTTCCCACACGAACGAAGTCGCCGGCAGAAGTTAGTAAATTATATGTATTGAGAACCCCTACAATAATTGCGAAAATAGCTCTGTGTGTCTATCTGTAACACTTTTACGTCTAAACCACGTAACCAAAGATTAAATTCTGTATCTACAGATATAGAGCTTTTTGGCTGAAAAATACGCTAACTTTTTCCTAGTAGTAGATATGAGGTTATAAATAACAATTTTTTACGTAATTTGTTTTTCTAGATGAATCCTGTTAATCTTTGCTGACTGTACTGAGAAAAACGCCAAAAAACACTCAAAATTTCAGTGCCTTTTATCGTCCTATACTATCTGTAGGTACTGATTAAATTAAATGGGAACATGTCAGTAAATCTCTGAACTGGGCTTTTGCTTGGGTATCAAACTGAATGAATCACCTGTATTGAATGGACTTGTACAGACAAAAATAGTGCCAGGATTCGTCAACTATTATTTAGCTTAACTTACAAGTCGTTTACTTAGATTCAAGAAATGAGGCCTACCTAAATTTTGGCTTTAAGCTTACCTAAATAATATAAATCTGAAATACATTGAAAATTAAATAACAACACACCTCAAATAACGCTAACCGATTCTTTAAATAGTGTGACAGTGACACAGATAGTCAAAAATATACAGTCCCTGTCAAACATGACACATATCGAAGTACTTACATAAACCATACCGACACGAACGATCGTCGAAATAGGAACATTAAAACCACTTGGAGTTATTATTTCTAAAAATAGTGAAGCAAAACTTTTTACTATATACATAAAAATTAAAACAATGCAGCACTCCTTAATAAATTACGAGTTTACGAGAAGCTATATAATGAAGACATGCGAATGCCATTAGTGTTATTACACTTTTATAGCGGCTTACAGCAGGTGTATCAAATGCAGGGATAACAGTGGCGACGGAAAATCTCATTACGGTTTAGGTGCAAGTTAGAGGCGGAGCGATAAACGATAGCTGTTGCTTTGGTATTTTCTGATGTATACCATAAATAGCGAGGCTCAGTAGAGACCTTTTTACAGTTCATTCCGGAAAGTACCGTAAATGGCGATGTACATGGACCTCTGGAGCGGTCGACAAGAGGGCTCTGGGCTTCTGTCTAGATTCTGATGTTAAAAAAAGATGAAACTTAGGATTAGTTTTATATTGCGATAATGGTTTAGGCGTAAAAGTTACTTTCGCAATTATAATATTAGTATGGAAGTATGGATTTTGGCACGCACCTTCTTTCCAAGCTTTGATATTCGGTATTTGGATGTATTTGAGCAGCGTGTACAGTTTTATTTTAAAACCATGAGCAGCTACTAATTAGTTTGCACTTCCAATAGTAAACGAACCTATACTCTATTCAACTTACGAAAAAATAAAATGTAAACAAATCGTAAAAAGAATTCTTTGGATGTCATTTTTGCAATGATAAACTTTATAATAATATTATCATAGCAAAATTTAATTATTTATTACAAATACCCACCTATATTCTTAACAGTTATGAATAACATAAAAAGCTTTTAATTTCACAATTGAAATTGATAACAATATTAACATATAAAATTTACATAAATACAAAATAAAACGTTTAATAAAAAATAATGTAAGCGAGCATGATAAAGAAACTAAAAAGACAATGTTTCCAAACTCGAAACGATTTTATATACTGATAATTTAAAGAGTACTATATTAAAGACTATTTTACATAGGAGCGAGTATTTCTTAATTCGGTTGGATTATACCCTCCATGTTTTTTTAACTCTTGCTGAATTTATTGACGCTAGCGTGCATTCTCCGTGTTATAAATCGATATTTCGTTGTGTTTTCGTTAAGTTATTGTTATTATTAAGTTTGTCTTGTTTGTTACTTGTTTTGTTGTTATATTTTTTTAAATGAGTGAACCTGGGCCGAGCAATATCTGCACTTTTTCTTCGCCGAAGAAAAAGCGGTCCAAGAGGACAGTGATGCGCTCAGTGGACAAGGAGACTCTTATTAATGTCTACAAGCATGTAGAAGAGACGTGGCCTAAGGATTCTTATCCCTACAAGTACGACATAGCTAATAAAACTGCAGAGATCATGGGGATATCTCGAAGCTCTGTTTTCAAAATTCTTCGTGAGAGGAAAGAAAAAGGCCGTGTGGAATCGCCTGCGCCACGATCGAAAAGGCGATCAATCATTGACAATTTGGACGATTTGCAATTGGGAGCTATACGTCGCAAAATCCACACTTTTTTTTTTAACAAAGAATTACCCACCATTGACAAAGTTCTGGAAGCTGTGAATACGGATGACACATTGCCCGACTTCAAGAGGACCACTTTCTATAAAGTTTTCCAAAAACTACAAATGAAATATGTGAAACGCAGCAGAAACAGTGCATTATTGGAGCGGGATGATATTGTCCGCTGGAGAATTAAATATTTGCATGAGATTGTTCGAATGAGGGCTGAAGGGAGAAAGATATATTATACGGACGAAACTTGGCTTAATGAAGGTTAGCTATAATTTTAGTAATCAACAATATTTACAATTTTTATTATTCACTTTCTAACCATCCAATTCTTGGAGATCCAACAAGCATAGTGTAATTTTTTGATATATATCTATTCTGACCTTGTTACAGGACACACTATGAGCAAAGTATGGCAAGACCAAACAATAATGTCTGTAAAAGAAGCTCACCGTGAAGGCCTATCAATGGGATTAAAAAATCCAAGCGGTAAAGGCAAACGCTTGATAATATTGCATATTGGTAAGTTCTCCATTAATAATACTCGCATAATTATGTACATAACATCTGATTCCCATATTTATAGTAACTACAAATTGTCACATACTTTGATCCGAACACACTACTTTTGCTTCTTTTACATACATGCATTATGATAATTTATAATGATTCTATTGTAAATGAACAGACCTCTATGTCAACACATTTAATACAATCACCATTCTATGTTTTGTACAAATTATGATTATGTGTAAGAATTCCTGTTTCTGTGTTTTGCTGTTTTTGCCAGTTCAACTACTGAAAAATAAAAACTTTCTGAATTGGATTTGTACTTTATTATATTTTGTTTACAGGATCAGATACAGGCTTTTTGGAAGGAGGTGACTTAATATTTGAAGCTAAGAAGACCGAAGGAGATTATCATTCAGAAATGGATTCATACAATTATGAAAAATGGTTTACCAAAATACTCCCTATTTTAGAACCAAACTCTGTTGTTGTCATAGACAATGCACCTTACCATTCCCGTAGGAAGGAAAAAGTACCTACCATGGCTAACAAAAAAGATGAATTACAAAAATGGCTACTTGAGAAAAATATACCCTTTGACCATTCAGAAGTTAAAGCACAATTAATAGAAAAAATTAAAAAAGAAAAAGACAAATACCAAAGTTACATTATTGATGATATGGCTCAAGAAAACGGTATCACAGTGGTTAGGCTTCCACCTTACCACTGTGAACTAAATCCAATTGAGCTGATATGGGCCCAGGTCAAAGGCTATGTTGCTAGACATAATAAGTCATTTAAATTAAATGAAGTAAAAATATTGTTAGCTGATGCAATCAAAAGCATAACAGCTGAAAATTGGAAAAAGTGCATTGACCATGTCATAAAAGAGGAACAGAAAATGTTGAAAATTGATGGGATAATTGATGATGTGGTTGATCATTTCATAATTCATGTGGGTGATAGTGAAAGCTCTGATACAGATTTAGATTCTGAATAAATATATTTTAAATGAAATGCTTGTTTTTTTCCATATTTTCTTCGTTGTCCATGTAATATTTTGAAAATAATAACAGTGCCAACATAGATAAAACACAAGTATTTTCGAGTAATTAACTCATTACCACAGCATACCTTTTTAATGTACAGTCGGTTAATGAAAACAAAGTTTGAGAACCATTGGTTTGTTTGTTTACATTTTATTTTTTCGTAATCTGGATAGGGTATAGTAATACCGAGATTATAATGACGTAATGATTTAATTGATGTACGAAAATCGCTATATCTTATTAACTTAACCCATCCACCAAGCTCATGGTGTCTGCGAGTGTCAGGAATTCGTTTTGAGAGTGATACTTGATTATATGGGAGGAAATGATTCAGTGAAAATTAAATACAATTAGGCTTCGTTGGCCCAGACATCAAAAACTTGTGTCCGATAAATTATATGCCACGATGTTGTCTTGATAACTTTTTATCACTTTTGATGAGGAGATGATTTTAATTATATTTGGTGTGTTATTTCATTTCGATGTTATCAGCTTTTTTCTTGTTTGGTTAATTGTGATTTTGTTTTTTTTCTATTAAGCATACATATTGAAATGTTGCAATGATGATTTGATGAATTGGTTGAATTATAGGAGCAATTTTTTTTGTAATTTTTCGTTAAGCATGACTTATTTGGGTACAACATTATTGATTCTGCTACAAACGGACTTTATGATATATATATCAATGATATTATTATTATTTATACTTACTAAACTAACATTACATAAAAAACTTTTTAACAAAAAATTAAACTGACGAAACGGTTACCTTTTACAAAATATTGCTTTTCCCAATGCTAGGCCGTTAATTGTTGAGGAGTTCTCCTGGTACTTCACCATTAGCTTCACTTCACCATATGCATTATGACGAGCATATTGTGCTTAATAACCATATTCAAGTAATCGAAGCAGAACCCACGAAATACTTGTTATTCCTACTTATACAATTGAGTAGTTCCAGTGGCTATCTGTGGTCTTCATCATCAGATCCACTTCACAAATGGTGCTTTACGAATGCAACTACACAAGTTACTATAAAAATTACACACACACTATCGTTGTGCCTATAATATTTGAAGTGTTCCCTCGATTTCTCCAGGATTCCATCATCAGATCCTGATTTGGTGGCAATGGAACCAATTTTAAAGTATACCCTTTCAAACAAAAAAAGAATTTTCTAAATCAGTTCAGCCGTCCTCGAGTAATCGGTGATAATACATAAAAAAAAAACAAAAAAAAAATATACGCGTCGAATTGATAACCTCCTCCTTTTTTGTCATCGTATATACAACGTGTAATTTAAAGGGTATACACATACCTAGTGCACGGCTTCTTTGGATATAAACAAACGATATAGCAAGGGTTTTGTAATCCTAAGTCTACGTGTGAAGAACTTATTACAAATTCCAATACACAATACCAGAGACCGAATTTTTCAAATTAAGAAGAAAGAAAAGAATTATCGTCTTATTGGCAAGTGACGTGGAAAGTTATTGACCCTCGTAGTGCTGTGACACGTTTATTATGATTGGTATTCAAGAAACAAATTATACCGATAATTTGGTATCAATTCTTTGAGTCACTTATTTTGATCTGAAACTGTGCATAGAGACTCCATATCAAATGTTGTCTTCAGCCCTTTTGGATAGATATGGGGTTTCCGTTACACGTTGTATATGTATATGTGTATTGAGTATGTAGGTTATTACTGATTTATTGTATATAAGTGAATAGTACACCATGAACTACCCGCGTATTTATTTTCTCCTGCTGTGTCAAATCCATCCAAAGGTTGTCTGTAAAAGATCGCTTTTAGCGATAAGACCGCCCATTGTAACACCTTTTGTAGTTTTTAAGTCCTCATTTAACCTCCTCGTTATGGTGTATGATAAAGAGTCTATCTATCTATTTATCTATCTAACCTCCATAACGTAAGTAGCTGGGTAACACGATACCACTCGATAAACTGACTGTCAAAAATGTACAAACGACAGCTGAGACTAACGGATTAAAAAATAAAATAAAATATGCTTTCAACGGGCACAGAGGCATCTTGATACGTTAAGGCGCCCACCCATCGTTCACCCATCTTAGACTGACCTCAGCAAGCGTTGCTTAACCTTGAATATTTAAGCGTGCGGCTGTTACTATTTAGGCACGAGCTAGAACAATAAAAGAACTAAATCCCTGAAATAAACTCGAGAACAATTTACTTGGTGATTTTATTTGAATCGAGCAGCAGTCTTTTTGTCTTGTAGCTTCTTGCATTGCTCGTGAAGTTATAAAGAATTTTAACTAAGTAAAAGTATTTTGTATACTCTTTTTTTAAGACCTTTAGCAATATTGGTAGAATTAACATTACTAGCAGTCTTGTTAACCCCTCCAACTAGGCTAAATATGCTTGTGTCTGAAGTGGGTTCGCGGCAATAGTGTAATGGGTGGGGATCGAACCCTCGACCTATCGATCAGAAGTCCGACACATTAACCACTAGGCTAGTCTATTATTATTATTGAGGACTTCATATTTACTTTTTTTTTATCGTGGTAAAATGATCAAATAAGTCCTCCCACCCCGGGTAGGGTGGGAGGGACTGTCAGACTTTTACTGACTGAAATCCACGGTGTTCCTTCAATAACCCTTTACGTACCGGGGTCACGGTAATAGGATGAGTCCCACGACCCCGGCAGGCTTCGGCCCTCTACGGGGGGGGCCTCGTTATATTGCTGACGCTCTTTGAGGCGCGCGTGGAACACAACGCGCCGTCGACCCGGGCATGGTCCATGGTCGGACAGCAAGTTGCCCTTTACTCGCTGTCCGCATGCCCGCGCCTACGGTGGCCGGAGATCGTCGGCCGACGTCCGACGCCGTGGGCGTCTACCACTGCGGCTGGGCTGGAGAGAGGACGCCATCCTCTCCCTCACGCGGCCCGCCTCCGCCTTCGGAAGCATGACTGCTTCGCAGAAGGCGGCGACCGCTTCCCACTCCCTCTCACCCCGCAGCATGGCCTCGACCAATGCCGGGCGCGAGAGGTCTCCGCCTATTGCCGCCGTGAGGACACGTCGGTGCTCTGCCCAAGCGAAGCAGTCCTGCACCGTGTGCTCGACTGTGTCCTTAGGGCGACCCTCGCAGTGGTGGCACCTAGGCGTTTCTTCCTTTCCCATCAGACACAGGTACCTCCCGAAACTTCCGTGTCCGGTGAGGACCTGCGTCATGCGGTAGGTCAGGACGCCATGACGCCGATCTAGCCACTCCTCAAAGAGGGGTCTTACCGCCGCAATTGCGGCGTGCCCGTCCTTCGGTTGCGACAGTCGCTCCCTCCATACTGCCCTGAGATCGCGCCGGAGCTCTTCCCGCCGCGCCTCGATTTCTCGAGGCAGCGGGGATACGCCCCGGCGCTGCGCCTCCACGCGCCATTCATAGACGCGCTGGAGGGCAGTCGCCTCCAGATCCCAGGGAGGACTTCATATTTACTGCAAAATTATATTAAATATTAAACTTTTAATATATGTAAATGTCAAAGTAACTATGAAGCAAATCCTTGATCTATTTCGCCATTCCTTTTTATTATATGAAGCGAAATTGAGAATCAGCAAACACGAAAAATACTTTTAGATACAGTGAACAGTAACGTTAATAATCATTTTCATCGTGTAAAGAGGTGTATGCAAATTCGTTTATTCAAAAATAAAAAAAAGTTGTTGGACTTTTTTCATACCTTGCACTGAAATCGTATTAACGGTTGGTAGCACTTGTATTTTTCATTGACTTTTAAATAAATTGATGTTTGTAGTGCGGGATAAATCTCTTTTATTTTAAATGTTTTCGATATTAAATGCCGATGGCATAGTAGATTATTCTGAGTTTTCACAATAAGTTCAGAAAGTGCAGCATTTTTCTGATATAGGTACAAAAGGCCAGGCAAGATGGGGGAATGAGATGCTGTCGCCTCCTTCTGCAAAGCAGTCATGCTAGCAAAGGAGGAGTCTGAATGCGTGAGGGAGAGACCACTCCCTTGAGCCAATCTCCGGCCACCGTAGACGTGAGTCTGCGAACGGCGAGCAAGAGTAGGTCACCGTCTGGTAAGGACCATAACACGACGCGCCCGTCGTGTTCCACGGGCGCCTGAAAGAGCAATCTGCAGTATTTACGGGTCCCTACAGGGCCATATCCTGCCGGGGCTTTGGGAGTGTTCTAACAAGATATCACAGCCCTGGAACGTAAAGGTGGTTGAAGGAACAGGACGGGTTTTTAGTTAATAGTAGTCTGACATTCCCTTCCACTCCACCAGGAGTCATTTGATGATTTTCCTACCGAAAATGGCAAGCCAAGACTGCTTATAAACTGCATTATATCAACACTTAAGTACGTGCCTTGGTTTCTAAGATGCGAAAGGTTCCACACATAAAAACCATACGCTTAGGTAAGTACCATATAAGGGGGTTATTTTCTCTTGTCACCACACTAACCATGGGTTGATGACCGTAGACTTAGTTGTCTCATAGATGTCTCACTGCTGTCTTGTCCTCTTATCAAAGAATATTCATACCAAACCTGAATTAGCAAGAAAATGTAATTACTTTTACTATTGAACTAATACGCTGTTGCACTAGTATTGTATATTCTCTGAAATTTCGAACCAAAGGAATGGAAATTTGATGATTGCATTGGTTTTATTTCAACTATAGATTTGATTCTACCAAATGATGTAAAGGAGGTCAGATTAAAAGTTTTTATTTAAAATACTTCTGCCCGCGACTTCATTCTTGTAGGAGGATTTTCCCGCGTAAATCCCGATCTCGTGGGAATTCCGGGATAAAATTTTAGCAAAATATACAACGTGTAATTTAAAGGGTATATACATACCAAGTGCTCGGCTTCTTTGGATGATAACAAACGATATGACAAGGATTTGGTAATCCGATGTATTCATGTGTGGAACTAATTAGAAATTTCAATACATTGATACCAGAGACTGAATTTTTCAAATTGAGAAGATTAAAGAGACTTATCGTGTTATAGGCAAGTGACGTGGAAAGTTATTGACCCTCGTAGTGCTGTGACACGTTTGTTATGATTGATATTCAAGAAACATATGAAACCGATAATTTCGTATCAATTCTTTGAGTCACTTATTTTGTGCTGAAACTGGGCATAGAGACTCCATACCCGATGTTGTCTTCAGCCCTTTTGGATTGATATGGGGTTTCTGTTACACGTTGTATAAATGTCAATCTACTTACCAAATTCCATTCGGATCCGTTCTGTTGTTTTTGCATGAATGAGCAGCAAACATGAACATACATCCTCACAAACTTTTGCATTTATAATAATTAGTAGGCATATCAAATACAAAATCACTGTAAAATAGACTACGCACATCTAAATTATCTTGTGAACGGCAAACTGTTTTTCCTGGTCAATCGATAATGGCGCAATAGTAACAATCAAACTTAATGTACTTAAAAATGACAGATGACATCGTGATAGACCAACGCCAATATTTCGGGACGAGCTCACTCTCTCAGAGGGCATACTGGTGCTAAAGAGAGGATGAAGTTGGTTTAAATGTGAGAGGAGGAACTTTTCCAGGAACCAGCCGTTGGTGAAATATAGGCTCTATAGACAGATAGATAAGTAAGTAAGTATTAGTTCTTAATTTTAAACTCACGTTTATAAAATCTTAAGTTGTATATTCTTCATTTTTGATTAATAGTATAGATCAGGGCTAGTAAATCAAAAGTTGTAGCATGAATCAAAATAATCAGACACACCAAATTATCAATAATCAAGTATAAGTCTATTGTTGTCTTATTAATTTTGACAGTGAATGTTGCGAACACAAATAAAGGTTCCCTATCCCTGCCACGCTTTAAAACATTAAAAACACGAACATATTCATTTGAAAATGTCATAAAAGTAGTATTGATTGGACGAAAAACCTGATTTATACTTTCCCAAACTGGTTTAGGAAACAATATTCTCGTCTTCATAATTTGATTATCATGTCATCTGTCAACGAGGTCCAGTCTAATCCATCAACCTAGGGTTCCCCTCTTGGCATGAGTTTTTTACTATTTGGACACAGCATGATTAAACGTCATGCTGAGTACATGAACAAGCGAAATTATTATAGTAAAGAGCCTCGTCCTTAATAGTTTCTTAAGTAGATTCTTATGTCCCTAAGTTCTTTTTATAAAAATAAATAAATTTAATTATAATACTAGCTTCTGTTCGTAACATCGCTCGCATGAAAAGGCTTTCTTAAATAATAATTGTTTAAACAATAAATAAAACTGCTGTACCAATCCTAAAAATTACTTCACCAGTATAAAGCTACCTTATCAAGCAATATTACTTGCTTGCTTGGTTTTTTTTAAGCTTGTCCATTAAAAACAAACAAAAAAATCGAAACCTTTCCTCTTCGCATTATTAGTGTAGACTAAGATATCACTACGACACAACACCAACAAAAAATAGATTTGAAAGAAAAACACTTTTCTCATTGCGACGATAATCCTCTTACCTTCAAAACCTTAGCCCAATTTTAATTTAAAAATATGAAAAGAACTCTCCTCTGAATTGGCCAAGCTCTTAATTTCCTGAATCCAGTATTACTCCAGTTCTAAGCTTTCTCAACTCGACGGCCTCCGCACACCGATTCGATTAAAGACAACGATCGCGTTTCCTATTAGGTTCTGTTGCAACGGCTCGTGACGTCACGCTCTTCCCTCGGCGCTACCAAGCTTTTTGGGTTCCGCACACAAAGGGTAAAATGAGGACCTTATCGACTACAAGGCCTATGATAAATTTTTGTAAAATAAGTGTTAATATCTACGTTTTCATTCATTTCATTCCATTGATTGAAAAATTTCAATTATATCTTCTTTACATATAAATAAAATGTAAGTATCCGTCAGTGATGTCAAAATAACTGTGTTTTATCAAGTGTTTATACTATTATTGTAACAAAACTACATCACAAACAAAAAGTTTTGGAATCTTTGTCTGCCTGTCTTTCTCTTTCTCCAGGCTAATCTCTAGAACGGCTTAAGAGATTTTAATGCAAATCGCATACTGGAAGATAGGTAGGCAACATATAGCTTACATTTTATCCCAGAATTCCCACGAGGTCGGGATTAGGTGGGCAAAATCAACTTCCACGCGAACAAAGTCGTGGGTACAGTGTGGCGTAGTGGTTTAGGTGGTAGAGGAATAAAAAAAAAGAGAGACCACAGGTTTACAGCATTTATTTTGAAGGGGGGTGGGTTCGGTTCACACTGGGTTCCCTCACTGGTCGAAGGTATAGAATGGTACTGCCCTGGGCTCTGGCCGCGACGCACGCAGACCGGCGGGCAGATCCCGTAGCAAGCAGCTCGCGCGCAGACGGGCGCAGAGGTTATGCGGGCAGGCCACACAATAGCGCGCAGACGGGCGCAGAGGTTATTCGGGCAGGCCACGCAATAGCACGCAGACAGTCACAGAGGCTGCGTGACACCCGTCGAGCGGCGGACGTAGAGGTGGTTGATAGTAGAAATCCAAGGCAGTAGAAACGAAGGAGAAGGAAGAAAAAACCTGGAATCCAAAAGGGTGCTTCCGTAAGCGTGGTGCAGGAATCGTGAGCGCCAGCGATGCGTGCGTCTCCCAGCCGTAAGCCCCACGGAACAGTACCCGGGAAAATGGATGGGAAACTCACCATCGCGGCGGTTCACAAAGGTTAAATAGAGATAAGCGTGCGCATACCGCGTGCAACGATATAAAACGTAACCGCGTGCAAGGCGTTTAAGCTCGTAGCTGCTATGACACTGCAGAAAAGTAATACTGCGGCATGCGGACGCTTCACAATTTAGAAACACTAGTGGAAAACAGATGACAATGAAATAACACATTTATGTTCTTGACAGAAACCATCTTGACAACCGGGCAATTATATTAATTTACAAACACTGCAGATTATGGTGAAATAAGAGGATTACAATTTGGCAAGATGGAGAGAAAATGGCAGATACGATGAGCACTTACCCTTGGCACAGAGGAGTTTCTATATAAGTTACTTGCAACAGTAGGCGGCGAGAAAAGAAGCTTCGCGCACTAGAGATTAGAATTTATAGCTGGTCACTACTGCATAAGTGTTGTCACTCCGTGAAACCATAGACATTAGAGATTAGTGTGGTAGTCGACTTCTAGTTTAATCGACTACAACGCTACAACAGCTAGTATTCAATACATAGTGAGCGGGATACCTGACAAAAACTTTATTTTTACGGACATTGCGTAGTAGAACCCATACTACGCGAGTCAGTCTCGTACCTGACTAGCATTTTTTGCAATATTCTTTCCAGACCACTCGAACGCTATAGCCGTAATTGGAGTACTGAATATTGTTCCGTTGAAGTTTTATGGGTTTGAATAGCGGAATTGCCTACTCTTTCGGCAGTGAATGCACATTTTTCCGAATTGGTAGCAATAATTTTTAGATAGGATTTTTGAGAGGAATCTCCTGACGATACGCGCCGTGTCGAGGAGTACCGCTTTCTGAAGCAAGCCCTTGATCCAACCGCCTAACGAGAGCCTCCTGAGGTGTTGGTCGAGGCTCTTGGCTATTAAGCCATTGGCTGAGATGACTATCGGTACAATGATTGCCGAGTTCACATTCCACATGTCGACAATCTCGTGTGCCAAGTCAAGATACTTGATTTGCTTATCTTTCTCTAGCTTATTTTATTATGTGTTTGGCCGTTTTCCAACTATGAGCCGACTCCAAAGTAGGCTTCTAGCCTAACCGGATGCAACTGAGTAAAAGAGTTTCATATGGAGACTGCGTATATGTCCTCTACAACCTTAGTATCGAGGTATATCGTGTAACCTAACTACTAGGTGTGTGCTTTAGGCTAGACCAGTGTCAGTTATTCTGGTATCTGATCACCCATAATGATGTACCAAAGATGTACAGACGCCACCACATCAAGCTACAACAATCTGTCAAATTTCTTTAATAGATTTTCAACTTTATTGTTAAAGAAATTAGGTTCAAGGTTGATTGGGAAAATTTGACAATTTCGGGTAGCTTCATGTGCTGGCGTCTGTACAAATGACAGCTGGCTGGAGGCACAAACTAAGATGTTCACCCATCCATGCGCCAACCTCGGTAAGCGATGATTAACACTGAAGATCGACCCGAGCGGCTTTTATTATATAAAATAAAAATAAAACGACGGGTTGCACTCCGAGAGTGCCGGCAGAAGTGAAAACTTGAATATTAACGTTGTGCATTTTTGATATTTTGGAATGGTTAGGGAATAATTTTGCACGAATTGCTTTAATTATCACTATAAAAGTACTATAATTTATGTGGTAGAATACAATATTTATTTATTACGCTATCGTACACAAACATGACAATTTTTATTACATTAAAAAGTTTGCGCAGGCATACATTTTCGCCGCGCCGTAGAAAGAGAGGGGGATACTTCCTCTCCTACGCCGCGCTGGCTATCTACTCTCCGTCCGTCTTACGAATTTTCGATCAGGTCACGTGTTCTGACGCAAGTTTAACATTTTTTACCCATTACAAAAAAGTGCACAACGCCGCTAAAAAAGTTTTCACTTCAAAAATAAATATAATATTAAACAAACCAAAAAACCTCGACAACTTTTTCTTAACAATTTTCTCCACCATTCAATTTAAAAGCCACATACGGCGTTCTCATCCACAGGCGTCGCGATGAACACTCAGCACTTGTAATAACACGATATGGGGACGTATAATGTGAGATCTCTTTTTGCTCTGGCTTATCTGTGGCACGCTCGCGGTTCCCTAGATGTGTTTTATTTTAATTTTCTCCTTTATTATGTCTGTGGATAGCTTATGTGAGGTGCTGATCGTTTTTTGGTGCTTAATATCATATTTTTTCAAGGTAGGGTGTGTTTTTTTACTGATGTTGCAGGGAATATTATTATGTAGCAGCTTCTGGTCGCCATTTCAGCAAAAAAAAAAATAGTTTGTGTTACTCTCCAGGCTTTCAACCATCTCCACACAAAAAAAAACACATCGTTGCGTTAACGTGAAAAAAAGACAAACACATTTTTTCATGTATAAAATGAGAATAAAACGAGTGGTGTGTCATTGTCATTTGGTGTGAAACTCACGCATTTTAAACTATCGTTTATTTTAATATATAACTATCTATTTTAAACATATTTATGTGTTTTGGATTTGACGAAATCGAACAGGTTATTAAAACTAAAAAAAAAATTTAAAGTAAGAATTTTCTTACTTATGTATAATTAATTCTTTCTATTGCACCTAAAATAGTAGTGAGATTTTTAAAATAATAATAAGTTTATTTCATAATCAATCAGTTAATTTTATTGTCCCATATTACTAGTTCCAAATCACGGTTTTGTCTAATTATTTTAAATAATATACTGAGATGTTGAACTGTCAAGGCTATGGAACGTATTAGTAACTATCAAATCATGCTCAACTCTTGGAATTTGATAGAAATTAACCCTACTGTTGACCCAGTTTTTATGGAAGAAAATAAATTCCAGCCCCAAAAATCCTATCTAAAAATTATTGCTACCAATTCGGAAAAATGTGCATTCACTGCCGAAAGAGTAGGCAATTCCGCTATTCAAACCCATAAAACTTCAACGGAACAATATTCAGTACTCCAATTACGGCTATAGCGTTCGAGTGGTCTGGAAAGAATATTGCAAAAAATGCTAGTCAGGTACGAGACTGACTCGCGTAGTATGGGTTCTACTACGCAATGTCCGTAAAAATAAAGTTTTTGTCAGGTATCCCGCTCACTATGTATTGAATACTAGCTGTTGTAGCGTTGTAGTCGATTAAACTAGAAGTCGACTACCACACTAATCTCTAATGTCTATGGTTTCACGGAGTGACAACACTTATGCAGTAGTGACCAGCTATAAATTCTAATCTCTAGTGCGCGAAGCTTCTTTTCTCGCCGCCTACTGTTGCAAGTAACTTATATAGAAACTCCTCTGTGCCAAGGGTAAGTGCTCATCGTATCTGCCATTTTCTCTCCATCTTGCCAAATTGTAATCCTCTTATTTCACCATAATCTGCAGTGTTTGTAAATTAATATAATTGCCCGGTTGTCAAGATGGTTTCTGTCAAGAACATAAATGTGTTATTTCATTGTCATCTGTTTTCCACTAGTGTTTCTAAATTGTGAAGCGTCCGCATGCCGCAGTATTACTTTTCTGCAGTGTCATAGCAGCTACGAGCTTAAACGCCTTGCACGCGGTTACGTTTTATATCGTTGCACGCGGTATGCGCACGCTTATCTCTATTTAACCTTTGTGAACCGCCGCGATGGTGAGTTTCCCATCCATTTTCCCGGGTACTGTTCCGTGGGGCTTACGGCTGGGAGACGCACGCATCGCTGGCGCTCACGATTCCTGCACCACGCTTACGGAAGCACCCTTTTGGATTCCAGGTTTTTTCTTCCTTCTCCTTCGTTTCTACTGCCTTGGATTTCTACTATCAACCACCTCTACGTCCGCCGCTCGACGGGTGTCACGCAGCCTCTGTGACTGTCTGCGTGCTATTGCGTGGCCTGCCCGAATAACCTCTGCGCCCGTCTGCGCGCTATTGTGTGGCCTGCCCGCATAACCTCTGCGCCCGTCTGCGCGCGAGCTGCTTGCTACGGGATCTGCCCGCCGGTCTGCGTGCGTCGCGGCCAGAGCCCAGGGCAGATCCCGTAGCAAGCAGCTCGCGCGCAGACGGGCGCAGAGGTTATGCGGGCAGGCCACACAATAGCGCGCAGACGGGCGCAGAGGTTATTCGGGCAGGCCACGCAATAGCACGCAGACAGTCACAGAGGCTGCGTGACACCCGTCGAGCGGCGGACGTAGAGGTGGTTGATAGTAGAAATCCAAGGCAGTAGAAACGAAGGAGAAGGAAGAAAAAACCTGGAATCCAAAAGGGTGCTTCCGTAAGCGTGGTGCAGGAATCGTGAGCGCCAGCGATGCGTGCGTCTCCCAGCCGTAAGCCCCACGGAACAGTACCCGGGAAAATGGATGGGAAACTCACCATCGCGGCGGTTCACAAAGGTTAAATAGAGATAAGCGTGCGCATACCGCGTGCAACGATATAAAACGTAACCGCGTGCAAGGCGTTTAAGCTCGTAGCTGCTATGACACTGCAGAAAAGTAATACTGCGGCATGCGGACGCTTCACAATTTAGAAACACTAGTGGAAAACAGATGACAATGAAATAACACATTTATGTTCTTGACAGAAACCATCTTGACAACCGGGCAATTATATTAATTTACAAACACTGCAGATTATGGTGAAATAAGAGGATTACAATTTGGCAAGATGGAGAGAAAATGGCAGATACGATGAGCACTTACCCTTGGCACAGAGGAGTTTCTATATAAGTTACTTGCAACAGTAGGCGGCGAGAAAAGAAGCTTCGCGCACTAGAGATTAGAATTTATAGCTGGTCACTACTGCATAAGTGTTGTCACTCCGTGAAACCATAGACATTAGAGATTAGTGTGGTAGTCGACTTCTAGTTTAATCGACTACAACGCTACAACAGCTAGTATTCAATACATAGTGAGCGGGATACCTGACAAAAACTTTATTTTTACGGACATTGCGTAGTAGAACCCATACTACGCGAGTCAGTCTCGTACCTGACTAGCATTTTTTGCAATATTCTTTCCAGACCACTCGAACGCTATAGCCGTAATTGGAGTACTGAATATTGTTCCGTTGAAGTTTTATGGGTTTGAATAGCGGAATTGCCTACTCTTTCGGCAGTGAATGCACATTTTTCCGAATTGGTAGCAATAATTTTTAGATAGGATTTTTGGGGCTGGAATTTATTTTCTTCCATAAAAACTGGGTCAACAGTAGGGTTAATTTCTATCAAATTCCAAGAGTTGAGCATGATTTGATAGTTACTAATACGTTCCATAGCCTTGACAGTTCAACATCTCAGTATATTATTTAAAATAATTAGACAAAACCGTGATTTGGAACTAGTAATATGGGACAATAAAATTAACTGATTGATTATGAAATAAACTTATTATTATTTTAAAAATCTCACTACTATTTTAGGTGCAATAGAAAGAATTAATTATACATAAGTAAGAAAATTCTTACTTTAAATTTTTTTTTTAGTTTTAATAACCTGTTCGATTTCGTCAAATCCAAAACACATAAATATGTTTAAAATAGATAGTTATATATTAAAATAAACGATAGTTTAAAATGCGTGAGTTTCACACCAAATGACAATGACACACCACTCGTTTTATTCTCATTTTATACATGAAAAAATGTGTTTGTCTTTTTTTCACGTTAACGCAACGATGTGTTTTTTTTTGTGTGGAGATGGTTGAAAGCCTGGAGAGTAACACAAACTATTTTTTTTTTTGCTGAAATGGCGACCAGAAGCTGCTACATAATAATATTCCCTGCAACATCAGTAAAAAAACACACCCTACCTTGAAAAAATATGATATTAAGCACCAAAAAACGATCAGCACCTCACATAAGCTATCCACAGACATAATAAAGGAGAAAATTAAAATAAAACACATCTAGGGAACCGCGAGCGTGCCACAGATAAGCCAGAGCAAAAAGAGATCTCACATTATACGTCCCCATATCGTGTTATTACAAGTGCTGAGTGTTCATCGCGACGCCTGTGGATGAGAACGCCGTATGTGGCTTTTAAATTGAATGGTGGAGAAAATTGTTAAGAAAAAGTTGTCGAGGTTTTTTGGTTTGTTTAATATTATATTTATTTTTGAAGTGAAAACTTTTTTAGCGGCGTTGTGCACTTTTTTGTAATGGGTAAAAAATGTTAAACTTGCGTCAGAACACGTGACCTGATCGAAAATTCGTAAGACGGACGGAGAGTAGATAGCCAGCGCGGCGTAGGAGAGGAAGTATCCCCCTCTCTTTCTACGGCGCGGCGAAAATGTATGCCTGCGCAAACTTTTTAATGTAATAAAAATTGTCATGTTTGTGTACGATAGCGTAATAAATAAATATTGTATTCTACCACATAAATTATAGTACTTTTATAGTGATAATTAAAGCAATTCGTGCAAAATTATTCCCTAACCATTCCAAAATATCAAAAATGCACAACGTTAATATTCAAGTTTTCACTTCTGCCGGCACTCTCGGAGTGCAACCCGTCGTTTTATTTTTATTTTATATAATAAAAGCCGCTCGGGTCGATCTTCAGTGTTAATCATCGCTTACCGAGGTTGGCGCATGGATGGGTGAACATCTTAGTTTGTGCCTCCAGCCAGCTGTCATTTGTACAGACGCCAGCACATGAAGCTACCCGAAATTGTCAAATTTTCCCAATCAACCTTGAACCTAATTTCTTTAACAATAAAGTTGAAAATCTATTAAAGAAATTTGACAGATTGTTGTAGCTTGATGTGGTGGCGTCTGTACATCTTTGGTACATCATTATGGGTGATCAGATACCAGAATAACTGACACTGGTCTAGCCTAAAGCACACACCTAGTAGTTAGGTTACACGATATACCTCGATACTAAGGTTGTAGAGGACATATACGCAGTCTCCATATGAAACTCTTTTACTCAGTTGCATCCGGTTAGGCTAGAAGCCTACTTTGGAGTCGGCTCATAGTTGGAAAACGGCCAAACACATAATAAAATAAGCTAGAGAAAGATAAGCAAATCAAGTATCTTGACTTGGCACACGAGATTGTCGACATGTGGAATGTGAACTCGGCAATCATTGTACCGATAGTCATCTCAGCCAATGGCTTAATAGCCAAGAGCCTCGACCAACACCTCAGGAGGCTCTCGTTAGGCGGTTGGATCAAGGGCTTGCTTCAGAAAGCGGTACTCCTCGACACGGCGCGTATCGTCAGGAGATTCCTCTCTATGGAGCCCTGACTGCCGGTAGCTTGGACCCTGTTCCCGATACCGGTGGGCTACTATTTTTATATTTTTAAATGTTTTTTTTTAAATATTTAAAAATGCAATTTATAAGTATTTATTTGAAATAAAGGAAATAAGCTAAACACGGTCGCTGACAGTGAGCACTTACCCTGACACCACAATACGACAGTAGAATTTTCCATACTAAATGACAAATCAACGTAGTACTCGAGCACAAGCAAGCAATATGAAACTACCCACAAAATACTCGTATTAAGGCAGTAAGAAATATGAAATTGCTCATAATATGACAGTGGATACTGCTCTTCATAATACTTATATGAAAAATTATCGTGAGACGACGTACTCTTAAAAATAAGTGGCCCGTCCCTCGACGTACTGTCATAACGCACTATTTTAATTACCCGCCTAACGACGTACTGTCAGCGAACGTGTTAAAATAGTAAAATGATGTTTAGTTATGGGCACAATTTAATAATCATAGACTGTTAAAATTAGTAGCGATAAAGGTATTTTTACATATTTCATTAATATGAACTGATTATTTACGAAATGGTATCTCACGTTAAACAAACATAATTACTGGTGTTCAAACAAAGTTTTAATGTCGTTACTTTTACGAAAAATCCGGGAAGAAGCTTTGAAAAGGAAGAGCAAGTAATGTTAACTCAATATTATTTCAGTTAGATAAATCTTTGCTGTAAACGGAACCGTGCACAAATAGAGAACACTTGAAAAAATATTTGCCTTTTACCGAAGTGAAAAAACTATACGACTTTATTAAAACTAATCTTAAGGTTTTTACGATCCAGCCGGTCGTTTTCATAAAATTATTATTTCATGAACAAAGTTGTTTTTTGTTCAATGAAGTTTTTACTTACGAGCGAACGTCGATCACGTCGATTTTTGTCTATCATTATTCTTTTGCCATTCCATTAAAATTCACGTCGTTAAAAATTTCATCAAATTAACGACATTAAAAAGTTTTCACTTTGCGAGGCAGTAACTCTTGAATGTAAAAAACATCGTTAACGTGAAGATAAAAAGGCATAGGGATGTCTATTAGTAAAAATATCCTAACATTACTCGGTTACCTTCTAACTCTTTACTTTTAATATAACCTAAATATGTAAGTCTTATAACAATAATATATATTTTCAAATTAATACAACACAAATACAACGCAAAAGACATCTTTTTTAAATTAAAGTTACTTAAATATATTAAGTAACTTTAATTTTAAAACAGATGTCGTTTGCGAAAAAAATGACCTATATCAGAAGGTCAAACATGTATCCAATAATACTTATATCCTGAATTTATAAGGACATAGATACAAAGTCTCTTGAATGTCGATTGGGTTCGAGAGCCATAGAGCTTGACATCAAAATCTTTGACAAAACGCCAAGCACCCTCATAATGTCGTCATGTATGATAAGTGTATGATGTAACAAAAAATACGGATCAAGAACTACTATAGAAGCACTTTGTGAATAATGAAAAGGAAACTGAGTTTTTCAAACGCACGAGTAACTAGTTAAGATATGTTTGCTGATTTATTTTAAACACAGTGAACAAGGTTCATTGAATATTAAAAGGATAGAAAGGATATTAAATATAAGATACCAATTAATTAACTGTTTTTAACTATATTATGTATATTTATGTTAGTGTTCCAGTTACCTATAATTGTTTCTTAAACTTATGTTTCTTTCTCTTTTGTTTGTTATTTTTATGTGTGTGTAATCAAATGTTGGTAACTCTAAAATAAAAAAGGCCCATCCAATTAAAAAAAAATGTTCAGTTGGGTCCCGTCTGCTTATCACTTTTTAAAATAAAAATCTGCTTGTTTCTTGCATTTCAGTTGAGCAGTCGGGTTTTTTAGATTTTTTAAATAACGTTTTTTTTTTTATAATTACCTATAATATACCCATCAGAATAACTTAATGTTTTTTGAAGACAGGTTTATTATTAAATTTTTGCTAGGTTGATACTTGCCAGTGTATCGGAGGGCTCGTTGAGCTCAACAGCTGTCAAACTGCCAAAGATCAAAAATGACAGCGGAGACCAACATCTCCGCTGTCATTTTTGCATCTTTGACAGTCGTTACGGGTAGTCAGAAGTCAGAAAATCTGACACTAGCCTTGCTAAGGGGTATCGTGTTACCCAGCTACTAAGTCATGGAGGTCAGGTAGGCAGTGGCTCTGTGTAGTACACTAGTTTTCATGAGCTGCATCCTTTAATACTGGAAGCTGTCTCCAACGCCAGTTGGAAAAAGGCTAAGTAGATGATGTTAGTTTATTTTTATAAAATGCTCCCGTATAATTCAATGTTTTCTGAAGATAGAATATGAATATATAGCGTGTTGCTGTTTGTATGTAGCGTCTTAATGTGTACCTATATTTAAAACTTTAGTTTATAATTAGCGTGTTGCTGTTTGTATGCGTATAACGTTAATTTTATTAGTGTAAACTTGAGGACTTGTTACTAGCTCTTTAGCGACTATGTATTCCTGTTTTTAACCGACTTCAAAATAGAAAGAGGCTCTCAGTTCATTGGAATCTTTTTGCGTTTTTATTAGCTGGATAAACTAAATAAATAATAAAATAAATATCTAATTCGTCTTATTTTCTCTAATACTATCCACTTATAAATGTATAAACGCTGCGAAAACATACCAACCAAAAATAGCGAACGCAAACCAAAAAATCAATACAATTAGCAATGTCAATCAAAAGATCACGTACCGAGTTCTTTCCGACGGCAGCCGACGAGACGCGAAGCTTACCTCGCGCCGTCGTCGTCGCGAAGGTTTATCCAAGACAGTAATGAATATTAATTCAGAACTGCAAACCTAGCAGTATGTGCTATTGAATTATCTATCGAATACCCCCGCAGGTCTATTTTAAAGCTGAGAAATTAGAACGGTAATGTTAGCTTTTTACTTAATAGACTTGATAAGGAATTAAAGATGGCGGATGTAAGAGTGAATAGAAACGTTATAATGCTAACTAATTATTGACCATTTATTAAATGCGTATGGATTTATAATAATTTTAATTTATTTCCAATAATTTTTGAGACGTTTTCTTTTTGTATCTACATGTTGTTACCCATAATTTGTCGAAATAATAAGTTTGGCCGTTATTGTAAAAATAATAGTGATATACTGTAACTGCCAAATTTCATTATCCTCTGTTCACGTACACAACGTGTAATTTAAAGGATATATACATACATACCAAGTGCACGGCTTCTTTGGATGATAATAAACGATATGACAAGGGTTTTCTAATCCTATGTGTACATGTGTGGAAGTTATTAGAAATTTCAATACATTGATCGTGTTATTGGCAAGTGACGTGGAAAGTTATTGACCCTCATAGTGATGTGACACGTTTGTTATTACTGGTATTCAAGAAATATACGAAATCAACAATTTGGGGTCAATTCTGTGAGTCACTTATTTTGAGCTGAAACTTTGCATAGAGACTCCATACCAGATGTTGTTTTCAGTCCTTTTGGATAGATATGGGGTTTCCGTTACACGTTGTATAATTTTCGTTAAAAGGGGTAAAAAGTTTGTTCGTCATGTATTAGTTTAGGTTATACACGTCACAAGCACGGTTTTAATTGATCGTTTTGAATGGAGAAGAACTGGCAAGGAGCTCCACGGTATCTCTTTTCAAAGTCGCTAATATATGTTAATATATTTAAATACTGCAGAAAATTAACAGGTATTTATATTGTATAAGGACACTTTTGAAATTATTTAAATTATGGCCGAATTGCGACTATTGGTTCATATAAATAACTAAATTTATATAACTATAATTAACTGAATAGAAAACGGAAAACTTACTAATCCCATTTTCCAATTCCTCAGTCAGTTGCAACAAATTTTGAACAAGAAGCACTGTATCTCTCAGAATTTCTAGTTGCAGTAAATACATTTGTAACGATGGATCATTTCAAATCCGCCAGTATTTACTGATGAGTAACTGTAGTTAGCGAACTAGTCGTCTACTAACAGTGAATTTCGTCAATACGCGCTCAAAGCAACTGTAAGTATTAGTGGCGAAATGTAGATATCCACTTTGATATATGGAGGCGGCTTAGTCTGAGACTAGTCTTGCCAAGGCGTATCATGTTCTCCCATTACTGGGTAATGGAGGTCAGATACGCAGTCGCTTCTATTAAAATACTGGTTTTCGGTGGAAAATCATTAATGATCCCTCCCGCTCCTGATGGAGCGGAAAAGAGTGTCAGACTTCTTTTTAATGAAATCCAATCATCAAATAACTACTACCACTCTGGTGCAGAAGGGAGTGTCAAATTGCCACTGACTAAAAACCCACTCGGTTCATTTAGTTGACTTTGCGTTCTGTGGCCACTGTATTTCTTTAGAACGTAACCGCAACCGTGTGATGGTAGTCAAACGTAAGCCTATAAACAAATAAAAGCAAGAGTAAAGCATTTTGGCAATGTCTTAAGGGAGAATTCCCATTAGATCCAAAATGGTACCAGATCAGACTAAATGACTTGAACTTGTGAAAAAATGTAAGAGTATTTGATTTGAACAAAATTGCATGCATATTTTTCAAAGTGAAATTAGCTTAAAAATATTAAGCTTAGGATTTGAATTATTTATAATTTGTTAGTAGTAGTGTCAATATCATCTCATCAAGTCCACCTATCAACTTTAATGTTCACTGTAAAAAGTAAAAAAAAAAACTAGTTTTCATTTCAGTCACATCAACCTGAATTAAAAAACCTGTGCGTGAACTATGATAGACTTGGTCTCTTTTCATAATTTGAATTTAGTAGAATTTTAAGATAATAAATAATATAATAATTGTAAATTATGAGGCCAGTGTGTCCTAGTTGATTACCTTGAGAAGGAACACCGAAACCAGCTCAGGGATCGAATTTGTACGTAAATACTCTCTAAACAATGTATCATACTTAATTTTATTACCTACATCATAATAATTAAGACAAGTACTCTAAACCTTTCTCACATCATCGTCGTCTGACAAGTTTGCGACACCGCCGTCTATTTGTTTGAACCCAGCTCCCTAGGGATGCAGTGTAATGAATATTAACATCCAAACGTATCTACCAGAAGGTTGCGTACCGCTGGATGTTGTTTCCCTCTATTTGAAGTTATGTCTATTGATACCTCGACAACTGGAAAAGGTTTCGCTTTGTCTGCGATGGAATCGGCTGACTTGTCGGCCAACTAGTCGGTAAATCTATCGGTTGACGAATCGGATGCTTGGAACAGTTAAAGGCAAGAAATCCTTCGTTCTGAGATTGTCAAAGAGATTTTATTGAAAAGAGTTTTGATAAAAGTGAAAAGGTGACCGTGTAATGGTATGAAATGGGAGAGGGTTTTAATGTATTGATTCTTAGAATGAAAGTTTTTTATAAGTATTGCTGTTTTAAACATTATTCGTTAAGTGCATTGAGTTTTCGATTTACTCGTCGGGAGAGATTTATTCGACTCGCACTTAAACAATTTTTGAATAGAGCTAAAATCTGTGAAATAAATCTATGAAATACGTGAATTTATAGTTTGAGTTATTGTAACCCTAACTCCATTCCAAATTTGTCTACAAAATTTTTATTAATAAATGCCAAAACAATATCGGTAGCAATGGAATTTAAACTCGGATTTGTATAACATAGAGTGCTTTTCAATAATTTGATTGATGATTACTTATCTCGAATTATGAATTCAAATTTCTATAAATTACCTATGTCTCAGATTAAATTATT
Source organism: Tholera decimalis (assembly GCA_943138885.2). NCBI lineage: Eukaryota > Metazoa > Arthropoda > Insecta > Lepidoptera > Noctuidae > Tholera > Tholera decimalis. The sequence continues at coordinate 31,015,342 of OW964563.2, read as the reverse complement.
TCAGTAACTTCAACAAACATTTTAGGAGGACGTTTATATCTGCTTGAATGACGACCGAGGTTAAGAACAATGAAGTATTACCAAAGAAAACAGTCTTTGATGCATTTTAAAACATCCATTAATATAATGGATGTTTTAAAATGCACAATATGTGATGAAAAGTTGGTAGGAAATTATGTGGAAGCGCCAGAGGTTTTCAGGATCGAAAAATCCACTGCCGCTTATGCGAAATTTCCAAGCGAAAGAAGTCACAGGTAATAACTATATACAACATGTAACATAATTAATGCACATCTTGAAATTAGTTTGTTCAGAATCGTTTACTGAATCGATAATTATCATTTATAGTTTAAAAAAAATATCGAATTTTTTATCCCAAAGCAATAAAATCTGCGAAACTTGAAAATTACACTTTCGTTGAGTAGTAAAAATAAACTAACTATGGACCGTAAATTAAAGTAGTAACTTTTTAAATGCAGATTTATATAAATTCCGTCATTGAGTACACATTACAGAACAATGAAACCCATTAAAAGGAACTTAAAGTCTTAAAAAACTGTTTAAGCAAGTAAAACTAAAAATTCACAGTATGTATTATGATAATAACATAATTTTCTAATTGGGGTGTTTGAGGGTGTGCGTTAATTACGATACATATTGTATACAGCAAAGTATATAGAAAAAAATCAACAATCCAGTTTCCAAAACTCACATTTAAAAACGTTATACGATTAACGGGTAATGCCTGTTTGCATAGCCTGCAGCTGCCGTCGCATTAAAAGAAAATTAACGGAATTTGATGCACGGATTATGCAAATCGAAGCATATCCGGCAACGTTCTTTGTTATCACGTACACAAAATGAGTTTTGATGGTAATGTCCTAGACAATTTGTGTTTCTTGCACTAGTTTTATCCTTGCGTTAATTAATTTTAGAGCGGGTTTTCAGGATTCGCGAAATTTACTCTTCGCAAATGATATTATTACGCTGTTAGTGCACTGTCATTTACCACTCGGACTTCGTAAGTGATTGTATTCACACATTTTCTTTTGTTCGATGCGTTGGTTCCCGAATAGATTTAAAGTTCACGTAAACAAGCGTAAATAACAATTTGAATACATCTTCAAGTTTCAGAGAAACAATATATATACAACATGTAACGGAAAGGGTATATATACATACCAAGAGCACGGTTTCAACTCAAAATAAAATACTCTAAAAATTGATACCAAATTTTCGGTTTCGTAAGTTTCTTAAATTGAAATCATAACATTCGTGTCACCGCACTACGTAGGTCAATAACTTTCCACGTTACTTGCAAATATCACGATGAATCTCTTCCGTAATTCTGTGCGCCTGGTACTGTAGTAGCCTACCGTCCAGGCGGTGACTTCATTACTTCCGAACATGTAGAGATAGGATTAAAAAAAACCCTTCCAATATCGTGTGATTACACTCAAAGAAGCCGTGCCCTTGGTATGTATGTACCCTTTCCGTTACACGTTGTATAATCAAAATAATTATCATCAGCTTAGGCCCGATAGGGCTACTGACTTACGGGGTTGCGGAAATATTCTAACGAGATACCGCAGCCCCGGAACGCCAGGGCAACTGACGGAGCAGGGTGGGTTTTTAGTCAGTAGATTTCTGACACTCCCTTCCGCTCCACCTACAGCGGGAGGAGTCATTCGATGATTTTCCCACACAGAAAAAAAGGGTCGACTTCAAGTCTAACTGGATGCAGATGAGTACTAGTGTTTTATAGAGTATGTTAACTAACAGAGGGCGTTCCCGTTAACCCGCAATAGTATAGCATCCATATATGCTAAAAAAATATTACCATTCGAAAAAAATGTATTTATTTTTTTTAATATTAAAATATTCACTAAAAATGTTAAATTGATACGTAAAAGAAACACTCTGTACACGCGTACTTGAAGGACGGCAACGTCGCAATTTATTTATGAACGACGGGCCGCGTGTGCGGCGATCCAATTGAAGTGCTTATACTATTGCGGGTTAACGGGAACGCCCTCTGGTAGTTAACATACTGTATGAAGCTACTGCCTATTTGACTTCCATAGCCCAGTAGCTGGGTAACAAAATACCCCTTAGAAACCTGGTGTCAGATTTTCTAGGTTCTGACCAACCGTAACGACTGTCAAAGATGTAAAAATGACAGCAATCCATGGACTGACCTCGGCAAGCATTGCTGAACCTGGAATATTTACCGTTGTGGCTGTTATTATTTAGCTACTAGCTCCATTCTAAAAATAATTTTATAATGGAGCTAGTAGCTAAATAAAAATGTTTACTATCCCTGATATAAGTCAGGGATAGTAAACTTTTATTTGTCTTTGCGCCATCTGAAAAAAAAATTACTGTGTGATAATAGAATCTTGAGATTATGCACACTAGTCTGAATGAACCTTTACAAATTTTGTTGAACTTCAATGATGTAGTCTACCTTCCGATGTACACAAACTATCTGTAAATGACAAATTACCACCGTATTGTATTGAAATCCGTTTGGGCTTTGAATTTGCAAGAGGTTGAATTGGGGTTTGATTTGCTTCACTATCAGGTAAACATTTGAATAGAAGGTAACTAAACCAATGTCAAATAACAGTAAATTTATGAACAGGCTTTTCTATAAAAACAATTCAGTCCCCTATAAATTATGTTATCGTAAAACAATGATTGAATATCTCGATGTCAGTCTTATATTTCCATTAAGTTAGGGGAGGGAGCAGTCATGCAACTGTTATCAAACCAGGTATCTATAGCTTGATTTGATAATAATAACTTGCAGCCGGGAAATGTGGAAATCGGGGGCGAACTCGATTGGGGCGTGAAAATGTTTATACACTTTCATAATTTTGAGGGGATGGTATCGGATACAGTACAAAGAGGGGTCGGACAAGGAAAGGGCTTTCAACGAAATACTTAATACGGAAAATACGAGGTAGAAAACCTGGTTATTTCTAGCCGGTGCCATTATTTGGGCATTGATGTTATGGGAGGATTTGTCTGGAATATTGCATTACCATATTTTGGTGGTGCTCGTTCCCTTTACGTGTTTTTTTTTTGTTTATTCATTGTGAGAGTTTGCTGACAAACGAATGTATGTACCCATAGAATTTCATATTAAGATTTATTGAGAGAAAATTAAGTAAGTATTAATTTTTAAAATCAGTGATGTTCAGTAATCAGTTTTGTGGATATTTTTGCAGGAAATCGTGTCGTTTTTTATGGCTAGGAAATATAATGCTCTCATGCAATTAATGAAGTATATCACATTCTTAAATGTAGATACTTAGTATGTAAATGCTTTAGTACAATGCTCCGGATAGTTGTACCATGACAATCAAAGCATGCGTTGGTAGCAGTACAACATAATTAGCTCTGATAATCGCATTATTTTGAATATCCTCTGATATCGTTATCTCTTTATGCAAAGCATCGGCGATGTTAATGTAAACAGAGCCTTATCTCGAATGATTACCAAATTCTTTTTTTAATTAAAAGGCCGTTGAACGAAATTGGATCGGCACTCTTTGTTCTACGGCTTTAAGGGTATTTATTTTTGTATTTTTTGCACAAATTATTCAAGCTTATTGAACATTCGACGTCAGAGAGAGCGATCTATCACAAGGATAGAAGGAATACGAAACCCTGTAAAGAAAACTCTACCCGAATAAGTGGGTCACGAATCCTTTGGAAGTTGGACCTTTAAAAATTGGTTTTATTCGGACGTATGTTTTTGGATTACGTAAGGTTGATATAATTTATGAGTAAGATGGAAAATTGGAGGAGCTTGTGAGTGACAAATTGACGTAGAAAATGTATAACTCAAAGAGCTCGAGGTAAACAGTTTTAGAAAGAAAAAGATGCAGTTTTATATTTAATTCCCCGTTCCAACATCGGACAAACGGCGATGCGCCATCGTTACATGGTGGACATCCCACCCATATGCACAAAACGTTTTGGGAATACTTTCATACGGCTAAGGAGTGGAATTCCCTGCCGGAGTCTGTGTTTCCTGATCGCTATAACCTGGGAGTCTTTAAGTCAAGAGTGAATAGGTTACTTCTAGGCAAGCGTGCTCCATCTTCGACCACATCATCACTTACCATCAGGTGAGATGGTGGTCAAACGCGAGCCTATTATCGAGAAAAAAAAAAAGCTTTTGCCCGTAACTTCGCATTTACAATCGTGTAGATATTATATTTTAAATAATTATTTTGATAAAAAAACTTTTTACCAAAAAATTAAACCGACTCCCAGAAAACACTGCAAAGTGAAAAATAACTTTAATTTCGGTAGTCGGTGTCTTTAGTTTTGTATTTTCGTTTTTGGCACAGACTTCCGAAATTAAAGTTATTTTTCACTTTGCAGTGTTTTTTGGGAGTCGGTTTAATTTTTTGGTAAAAAGTTTTTATTTCAGTCTTTTTAGTTGGTCTATTTTTAATTTACCTAGTTACAAGAGCCTAAATGTCAACTACTTATAACCTTTTACAAAATATTGCTTTTCCCAATGCTGGGCCGTTAATTGTTGAGGAGTTCTCCTGGTACTTCACCATCAGCTCTACATCACCATATGCATTGTGACGAGCATAAAGTGCTTAACATCCATATTCAAGTAATCGAATCGCAATCCACTCAATACTTATTATTGAGTAGTTTCGGCGGCCATCTGTGGTCTTCATCATCAGTTCCACTCCCACAAATGGTACTTTTTGAGAGCAACTGCACAAGTTACTATAATATGTGTGCCTATAATATTTGAAGAGTTCCCTCGATTTCTCCAGGATCCCATCATCAGATCCTGACGTTTATGAAAATGGGACCAATTTCGAAGTATACCCTTTCAATCAAAAAAAGAATTTTCCAAATCGGTTCAGCGGTCTTCGAGTAATCAATGATCATACATTTAAAAAAAAAAAAAAAAAGAAATATACGCGTCGAATTGATAACCTCCTCTTTTTGTCGTCGGTTGAAAACAGTAGGCTTAGCTTTTATACAATAATTTTGGCAGTAATGACTTACATGTAATAGATATACCTAACCACTGCATGGGCTATTTGTAGAACTACTTAAAAAAAACCGTTCCACCCAATAGTGTATTAGTAACTTAATTAGTTTTTGCAGCACACGCTAAAATAACTCGTTTAAAATATATTATTGTAAAGTTTCATTTAAATCAATTTAGTCATTTATGTGTGAAAAGTAACTAACATTCATACATCCTCACAAACTTTAGCACTTAAGTATAATTTTAGTAGGATTCCATGGCAACGTAATGCATTTTATAACAATTTCGTGTTGAGGAACTGAACTATTCAGAACGTAACTTAAATTAAAATTTTAAAACCTACCGTCACGTAAAAGTAATTTAATAACAGCGACGTAAAACTAGAAATTCTTAGCATTCCAGTATGGAGTAACTGAATTATAAAAAGTACATGAAGTGTCAGTTTTTATGGAGATACATTGCATTTTGAATCCAACTCAGCTACAATAAAGAAAAATCTTGTGCGAGGCATGTTTTAAATTTTTTGAGGATTTCATGAATTACTTACTTAATATTTTTTCTTTCACTGAATTAAGTTCAAAGCGAAGCGAACTTACTTTTCGTCTTTGAAGTTGAGACATTTGCTTGTTTCTTACAAATCTTTTTGCCGATAGATTGGTAGCAAACAAACAGATTTGTCGGAAAGATTTGTTCCAAATAGCGCTTTTACTAGGGTAAAACTGAAAACTCTTTAGAAAGTGAACGCCTAGCACCTTTTTTTTTTTTTTTTTTTTTTTTTTTTTTTTTCGATAGGGCCACTCGTAGTTTAGCTCGATAAGGCTAATATACTACTTAACCGGGCGATCCTGTGGTGACCTCTAAAATTTAAAGGCCCCCAGCCAGGGCTTACAAACTAGAATTTACATTTAAACAACCGCGCGCTAAGGGCACTCCCTGTGGAGTACGAGCCTCGGCTCAGCGGGGTCGTTGATGGTGGACAGCAAAGGGTCAGGCTGGGTCATTTTATTTAGGGGAGTATTTATTGCTACTGGCTCAGCATCGCGGGCTGGCTCGTTTGGCAAAGGTCGGGGAGGGTTGGCGTTACAAGAGCGCGGACGTCGCGATGGGCCTCGACGGCGAGGCCGGTATACGGAACGCGTTTTGTTTGTGTTTTTAATTAGAGTGCTAGTTTCCCTACTGCTCTCTTGACGGAGCCTAGCACCAATACGTTACATCTCTACTACGAATTCTACTTCTTATTCGTTTATTTAATAATATTATAAATGTGTCAGTTTAGATGTAATTATGAATAGATGTTTTTACTCAATCACGCCAAAAGTGAGATACAAGTGAAATATGAATTAAGGTATACTTCAATTTTATTTCATCTAGGTTTTTTTTTCCAGTGTGAAAATCATCGAATTACTTCTACCGCTCTGAGTGGAGCGGAAGGGAGGGTAAGACCTCTACTGATTAAAAACCCAGTCTATTCCTTCAGCTGCCTTTGTGTTCCGGGGCCACGGTATTTTGTTAGGATATTCCCACAACACCAGAAGGCAATGGCCCTATGGAGCCCCGTCACTATTGCTGACGGCTCTCTGAGGCGCGCGTGGAACACGACGCGCCGCCGACCCGTGCCTGGTCCCTACCGGACGGTGAGCTAACCTTGCTTGCATAGTACAATAAAAAAATACATCTGCCTTAAATATTTTTATATTGGGAAAATGTGAGAAATAAGTTAAAGTAGGAGGTTACAGCTTACTTATGTGTCATATAATCATAGTTGTCGCATGTTCTAGAAAAACCTTTGCAAAGATTTGATTAACAAGTTTATATGATAATAATATAGTTTATATAAAATAATCAATTACACTTATTTTTATTTAAAGATAAAAAATGCCTACTTACTTTGTAAATACCTAACACTACCCTAACTTGACAATCAGCTCAATATTTCAGGCCTAAAACCATAAAATTCCCGATTTTCGTCTACAGTTTTGAGACTGAGAATCAATCTCCATTACTCAGTAGTAGTGTAATTTGGGAAAGCAATCCGCGGGCATAGGAGATTACCTTATACGGTGTAGTAGTTACCTATCAGGGATCTGCAGGCTTCCATCGACCCTCATTCCCTTCGGATATCCTGGCCACTTTTATTGCCACTGTAAAACATGGAACGACCGGCCAAGTAAGGATTTTGTAGCAGGTAAACGTTTTTGTTGCGTTAAGAGTTAAGTGAATATACTTGCAGTTTTTAACACTAGAAATTCAGGGGTGATCCTGTATTTCTAGTGTAAAAAGCTTTCGTATTTTAAAATCACATTAATCCCTAATAAATAACAAAAACAGTGTTACAATTTTTTAATTAGAACGTTAATAGTTTTTTTTTTTATTTTCATTTATTTTTTTATTCATTTAGTTAATTAATTTACATACAGAGGTATCACTTAAATCTCAACTCGCCAAACTTTTACTGTTGATGGCGAGAGGCGCTCTTTATACATTAACATTAGTGAACCATTCCAATTACTTCTACACAATATGTTGCAATATAATCCTATATCTATAATCTCACAGTAACAATGTGTTAATTATCTATATGATTTTTTAGTTTTTTATTTAGTGTGCATTTACTTATTCTTATTTTTTCTATTAAAACTCCCAATTTATAAATGCTTCAACCGTCGTCGCAACCATTCATAGTAGTTCCCATTGCTGGGAAGCAGGTCTCATCTCTATAAAAGGCAATGGGTCTTAATCCATCACGCAGGCCCAGTGTGGGTTGGTTTTCTCATGATGTCTTCAGAGTAAGTCGCAGGACATGCCCGTTACTACACGATATTTGCGTTCACTAGTTTAAGAGCAGCCGTCAGAACCCACAGCAAAATCTCAGGACACATTTTTCATTAATGGCTTTTCAGTCAATTTAAAAATTGCTGCTGTCTTCAACTGTAGCCGCATCTTTACATCCAATACACCCGCATCCTATCTAGCTTGAGGTCAAAGGCGGATGGCGTCCGCCTGGGTCGCCGGCCATCTAATAAAGGAATTGCTGGAAACAATTTTTCCAATCTCTTTGTGCGGGCATCGGAGGCTCGACGATAAATTTTATGACAAATTGAAACCCTTCGACTGTGTCAGATTACGACTTTGGCTAAGTTGGAAGCGGTTGGAGCAAAGATGACATGGAAGAAGGAATATGTCTTTTACGGGAGAATTTGTTTGAAAACGGGCCTTTAAAATTACTATTCCCGCTCTGAGTGAAGCTGAAGCGAGTGTCAGACTATAACCCCACCGTGTTACTTTCACCTTATACTTATTGTTCCTGCTTTGGGTCAAAATTAAAATGTATATAGATTTTTTTCTTCAATCTTCGTGTTCATTAGCGCGTAGAAAACTGATTCGAATATTTCGAGGTAAAATTTTTAAGTTTCCTACTTATTCTTCTTTACTTAATTCTAATAATATTACAAAGATTCATCGTAAGACTCTTGCCGCTTACAACTTTGACCCAACTAACATTGGCACCCGTGCGTGTTTCTAAAACATGTTTTTCATCCGTTAAACGAAAATAATATATTTTATTTATTCGTTGCTTGAACGATTCTATTTGAAAGGTTTTCTTTCGCTATCCATCGATAATATATTCGGAAATAATATTAAACACGTTACATTTGGCACGTGTTAAAGCATCTTCTGTGAGAATTGCGAAAACATGTTATTAGATTTTAAGATATTTTATTCCAAATAAAATCATAAAAGGTACATTTTTTAAGTACAATATATTAATATAATTACTTACCAAATTTTATCTATTGATTTAGCCTTCGATTGGAACGCCATATATCAAATACACCAATAGAGAACTGATTACATCAGAATCCAACATCCTATGTGTAGTGGAGTGCTCGAACCGAATGGATTGGTGGTGAGTCACGCACGCTCACTTACGCAGCATCAGATTCACCATTTATATATTACGTAGCGGAAATGTTTGTTTGTTTTTTTGAACGCGCTAATATTCAAAAGTACTGGGTGGATTTGGATGAAATTTTAAAGGCTACTGACTGCCCGACTGCTAGAAGAAGGGTTATATTTATATCAAGTTAAAATGTAAACATTATTTCTAAAAAAAACATTGTAGTTTTATACAACATAAGCAGTTAGAGATGCCATAGGTCGAATTCAAGCCGACTAAGTTAATTAAAAGCGACAATCATTATAGCATTAAACTAAAGACCCAGAATTTTTATAATAAGCGACTTAATGCCTAAAGTCTAAGCCGATCCTTAATTAACTTTATGAAGGTTAAGACATTCTGTATTCTCAGAATCAAATAACTGTGTATCGTCACTAAATCTGTTTCTAGTTTGGTGAGCCAATTTATTCTCCTCGAATAATCCATGATTATGAAACGAAGTCTCCCACCGCGTCTGTCTAGCAGTCTATTAGTTCGCCATAAGCTCATCAACAACTAAACAGATTTTCATGCGGCTTTCACTTTAGATAGAGTGATTCACGAGACATGTTTCAGCGCATAATTTATTTCGGTTTTGTCTGAATTAACAGAATAAGATTTTACGAAACCGGGCCGGATCACTAGTATAATAATATGTCTGACTCTACTTTGCGATTGTAAATTTATATAAATATCTATAATGGGGACCAAAATGACTCATATGATGTAATCCATGGTTAGCCACTGTTATGCAATTTGGCTTTGCGAACTTAAAACTATCATGGGATATTTATCATGTATATTGGAAACTTGAAACAATAAATACATAATATGGTAAATATCCCTTTTTAGGGCTTTGTACCCAAAGGGTAAAAACGGGACCCAATTACTAAGACTTCGCTGTCTGTCCGTCCGTCTGTCTGTCACCAGGCTGTATCTCAAGAATCGCGATAGATAGACAGTTGCAATTTTCACAAATTATGTATTTCTGTTGCCGCTATAACAACAAACACTTATAACAAAATAAAATAAATATTTAAGGGGCCCTACCATACAACAGACATGATTTTTTGCCGTTTTTATAGAAAATGGTACGGAACACTTCGTGCGCGAGTCCGACTCGCACTTGGCTGGTTTTTAAGTATTAATGACACTTTTGTATGTCTATATTAAAAAAATGTATTTTTCAAGATGCTGACTGTTAGCCGAGTTCAGCTACAAAAAATATGTTAAATCAACATATTTTTACTCACAGTGATACAGAAAAAAAATTATATACTTAGATGTCTCTTAAAATTTGTCTTGAGACGAAGAAATTTACGTGCGTACGTCGTTGTGAATCTGACAGATGTCCAATTAACACTATGTTACCCGACAAAAAGAAAAGTCTAGCCAAATCTATAAAAACACGCGCGATATGGCCTGTTCTGATAAATTTCCTTTTGCCTTTAAATACACAAATAGAAATTAAGTCGTAAATGGTAAACACTGATTAAAATTTATTACAAAAGGTCAAAGTTAGTTCATTAATAAATTAAAAACTAAAATAACGCTGTTAAAAAGACTGAAGTTTACATCTTATGACGGCAACAGACTCCAATTACGTTAACTTCGTAAACAGATAAAAAAATCTTGTTATAATTTATACCAAAGATAAAATACGCATGAGCCACACCAGCGGCGATGAATTTTAATATTATGTTAATCAATTTATATTAAGAGGAGTACGAGTATATTAAAATTACCAATTTTAAAAAGAAAACACCAAACTCCATTAAAACACACACCAAGGCGTCGAATAAAAGCAGCCAAGTGAGAGTCGTACTTCAGCGCGAAGGGTTCTTACGGAAAAAAAAATAATAAAAACAAGTTTCATCTTTTATATTGTCTCAAGTCAATAAAAAGAAACTAATATTATATGTTATATTGAAGTTTTTGGCTTAGCAGTTTAGGAGATAAGGGTGGAAGAAAGTAGTGATTTTATGGAAAACATAAAAACTGTATGTTGTTTATAATTATGTTAATAAAATTATATATGAGCATGTGACAATAATCTATGCTAATATTATAAAGCTGAAGAGTTTGTTTGTTTGCTTGAACGCGCTAATCTCAGGAACTACGGTTCTGATTTGAAAAATTATTTCAGTGTTAGATAGCCCATTTATCGAGGAAGGATATATCATCACGCTAAGACCAATAATGAAGGAGCACTAATGAAGAATGTTTCAAAATCGGGGGATTTTTTTTTCACGCGGACGAAGTCGCGGGCGGAAGCTAGTTAAGTATACATGTAGTTAAGACTATTTAATTTAATTAAATTTCCAATATCCCTCCAAAACTAGCCATAAATAAAATTAAGGCATCAGTCAATATGTCACGATAGGCATAAAAATAAACCGAGGTTGTGTTGTTCTAACGAGATACCGCGGCCCCGGAACTTAAGATCAGTTGAAAGAAATGGGGTGGGTTTTTAGTCAGTAGAAGTCTGACACACCCTTCCGCTCCACCCAGAGCGCGAGAAGTCATTCGATGATTAACCCACTCGGAAAAAAAACAAAATTGAAAGTCATTTAGCCGTGAGGGGCAAATGCATGATATATCTGATTGTTTTGGTTTTTCTTACAAACATTCGGAACTCTAAAACATAAAAATAGAATTTGCATTAATGAAATACATTAGAGAAGCACCCACTGGGAATAAGGAAACAAGAGAGATTTCAATTTTTGTACACGTTACTGCAGCATAGCTTTTGTTAGGGTGCAATATTTGAAACGAACGCTTTTATTATAAGAAAACTCAGTGAATTAACCATAATGGAAAAAGAGAGTGAGGGAATTTCGTTTTAGGATTTTTACGAGTCGGTGAGATTATGCATATTAAATAGATGTATATATACTATATGTATAAATGATGCTGTTATTTATAAAAGTAATTAATTATCTATATCTATTGATTATGTATTTACCGATTAATTATTAATTAATCAATATTACCATAGTTGTCAGGTATATCATAGAAATAATAAGCAGTTTGTATAGCAATATCAATTTATTCATTTATCGCACGGTTCGGAAAGGGTTGTTTTCTATGGAGAAGAACCAGCAAGAATCTCCACAGTTACTATTTTCAAAACATAATTCATTTTCCCATAGTCATTAATTCACTATATGTATTACAATATTACCACAATGTGGTTACTATCGTTATAACTTATAGCTTTATATACTTATGTATCTCCTATTTCATTACTCCATTAATAATATACAATGTGTAACGGAAACCCCATATCTATCCAAAAGAGCTGAAGACAACATCTGCTATGGAGTCTCTATGCACAGTTTCAGCACAAAATAACCGACTCAAAGAATTGATACCAAATTATCGGTTTCATATACTCGTATTTCTTGAATACCAATCATAACAAAGGTGTCACAGCACTACGAGGGTCAATAACTTTCCACGTCACTTGTCAATAACACGATAATTCTCTTCGTTCTTCTTAATTTGCAAAATTTGGTCTCTGGTATCAGTGTATTGATTGAAATTGATTTCTAATAAGTTCCACACATGTAGACTTAGGATTATAAAACCCTTACCATATCGTTTGTTATCATCCAAAGAAGCCATGCACTTGGTATGTATATATGGTATGGGATGGTGTTGGTCTAGTGGTCAGTGGCCCTGACTGCTATGCTCAAGGTCGTGGGTTCGATTCCCACCCAAGACAAATGTTTGTGTGATGAGCACGATCATTTGTTCTTTGTCTGGGTGTAATTTATCTATAATATGTATGTATTTAGAAATATATATGTATGTTTATCAGTTGTCTAGTACTCATAGCACAAGCTTTGCTTAGTTTGGGACTAGATGGCGTTGTGTGAAAGTTGTGGAAAAAAAAATACCCTTTTAATTACACGTTGTATAAGTAATGCAATTTATAGAATTAATATCAAATGTCCATTAAATTATGACACAATTATTATCAATTTCTAACACTGTCACATTAAAGTAACAAATACAAAAGAGTTAATACAAAAAAGTAAATAGCAGTGATATTTTACTAGCGTTTTATTGCTATATTAAATACTAGCAATTGCGCGGAGCTTCGCTTCCGTGAAATTTATCACGATAAAAACATAACTCTCCTTCTTTTACAGTCAGGTAAATGAGCGTCTAAACTCGCTCAAGCTTCAAGCTATTTTCGTACCAAATTTCATCCAAATCCATCCAGTAATTTCGAAAATTAGCGCGTTTAAACATACAAACTTTTCTATTTAATATCTATAGATCATTAATATTCCACTTACAGAAAAAGAGAAATAAAAGTATAAATATATCAGTCACAACACATGTCAGACTGACGCAAATATATCTAAAAAAAAAAACTTTCTGCAACATAATTTTCGTACGCATCTATGTAAACATGGAAAGTAAATAGTAACCCACACAGAATGTTTACGCATGCCGTCAGAATATGAGGCGAGGAAAAGCTCGCTGCACTCAAGCACAGAACAGATAACTAAAAAGGTCAACTCAATACAAAACATGACAAAACCACGCTTTATAGTCGTAGGCATTCGAAACAAGCCATCGTGTCGAATACGTTGGCTTTGTTTTATCGCAACTCATTATAAATGCCTTTTCCCTGATATTGGCTATACCGCATAGTAATGCGATACCCCTTGGCAAGACCAGTGTCAGCTTTTCTGGCTTCGGACTACCAGTAACGACTGTCAAATATGTACAAATGTCAGCTGGGTCCAACATTATAGAGTGCTTTTGGAGGCAACTCGATATGGCAAGTTGTCACCCAGCCACTCTCCGTCCTCGACAAGCGAACCCACGGGCTTTTCCATGTAAGTAAGGCTAAGTACCTACATATATACTTGACTAGGACTTTGCCCGCGACTTCGTCCGCATGTATTTTGAAAAAAAAAATAAAATAAAAAAACAAAAATGTATAGCCTATGGCTCACACCAATAAAGCACATAGAATAGAATAGAATATATTTATTTCAGACTTAAAAATTGTCACAACAACTAATGAAAACATTTTTAAAATTGGTTGACTAGTTTCGGAGATTACCCCTACATACAAACTTACAAACAAATTTCACCTCTTTAGAATATCAGTATGGATAAATCTTGGTTCCTAGATATAAGCCACGCCCTATATGTTAAGCGTAACTAGTCTACCTTCTGCAAACATATATTCTTAGTGCCAAGTAACAGTTTTCTTTGCGCCTTCCCCGTCTCGGACGCTCTTAATGCAAATTTTATTTATTCATGTAAATTAATATCTATTCTCTGGGACACCCAGTGAGGCGAGAAATTGAGTACGTGCAAAAATAATGCTGGCTAGCACCCTCCCAGCTTATGCAAACGCTGTCGCGTCGATGGTTACCAATTAGATTGTGTTGTGTCGTAGTGTGTTTGTTTGCAGTGCATTAAGAGATACTGTGTTGACACGGTGCAACGTTTGTAAGCTGCTTTGGTACATCAATAAGCAGTGAAGTGAGTTATTGAATTCTATCACTGTATACACTAGTTGCTTTATGAACCATTAAATATAAGCAGACGGGAAAGTCCTGAAGATCTTGTTAGGATATTCCCGCAACCCCGAAGAACTATTCTGTAATTTAGTCAGTAAAAGTCTGACACTTTCTTTCGCTCTACTCACAGCGGGAGAATTCTTTTGAATAATACTTAAACTTATATAAGTAAAATTTTGCAACTTGGAGTCTAACTTAAAGACAACTTCAAAGGACCCTCAAACAATTTAGAAATGTAAACAGGAAGTCCCTCGATACTTTATTTAGCCTGTCATAAAAATAGTACATGACATTGAAATACTCCGGTTAACGTACAAAAACGAGAACACAAAGAATGTCAAACCTACCAAAACAACTCAACATCTAATACAACAATATTATAACCAAAATAGCGAATAATACACCGCTATGATAAACTCATAGCCCGATGACTTGAGAAGTTTTTCAACGCACCATTTACCGTGAAAGGGAATATGAAAAGGGTTGGGAATTAATTGTGATGTCGTGACGTCGGTCGGCTCGGTAAGCGTCTTGGGACATGAATTTGGGACTCCTTCCAGTTCCATTATTGTTAGGACATTTTTTTCCTGTAACTGACTTACGAAACGTACTTTTTGAGTGTTGATGTGCCTTTTTTCGGTGGGAAAATCACCTAATGACTTTTCCCCTTCTGGGTGTAGTGGATGGGAGTGTCAGATTTGTACTGACTAAAAACTTTCCCTACTCCTTTAATTGCCCTTACGTTCCAGGGCTGTGGTACCACGTTATATTGCATCTGCAACCGCCGGCAGACGCCGTTAATGCTGCTTACTGCTCTTTGAGGCAGGGAACACAACGCCCCGGGCCTGATCCTTACCGAACGGAGCCTATGTCAATGTTAGATACACGAGCTTCTATTCCCTTTCTACACTTTTAAAAATCCTTGTTGCGTGTATCGGTATTAATAAAGACTGATATCAAGTTTCCAAGAAATCTATGATGGGATTGTTTATCTCGGAGTAGTGAAGAAAATTGTAGTTTCTCGGAAAAAGAATTAGAAACTTCAAGAACCAACTAGCTGGATGTATTTTATAAACACATACACAGATTTAAATAGATATGTATTTTTTATTTTTTTTATTGATAATAGATTTAATAAATCTCAGAAATGGCCCTATTTCAGTAGAAACGGTCATCCGAAAGTTTGCTTAAGCGCGATTTCATTGCACTATACAACAAACGCGCCATGTTTAAATCTCGTGACCTCTTGCGTGAGGATTTTATCTAAGATTAAACAGGCCAATTTATGGCGTTAGAAACACATGAATGTTAGAAAAAATGAAGTCCGCCTTGTACATTAAAACACTGTTATGGAATTAAAGAAATAATGACAGATTGAGGAGTGATTGAGTCTACTGGCTGAATTCAGATGACTGCTCGGACAAAACATTTGGCATGTTTTGTAAGTTACACTTTTATGCATTTCTTGGTTCGTTGGCTGCTATGGTTGTTCACTCATTCATTTACTAGTAGTTGAAATACAATAAGTAGTAGAAAAAATTGCTTATGCATATCGAAACAACTGCACATATCCGTGACCAAATATCCGTTATTTCCTATACCAATTTCATAACCCAACAATGTTATGACAAATCTAATTTGCATCATCTATCGAAAATCCACCCCTTAATCAACCCTAAACCGCGGATCAATTGCATTTTGGAGCAAATACTGCAGACAACCTAATAGCCCGCCAACACCTAACTAATAATTTGAAACTCGCCAAAAAAAAAACAAACAAAAATGAACCTTAACCCCTCACATTACGGACGCAAGTAAAATAAATAAATAAGCAGACGATATGGGGGTACTAATAGAAGTGTGAAATACGATAGCATTGAGTGAATACATTATTCAAATTTAGAAACAAGGTTTTTTATTATGATTATTTTTGATGTGGTTACAATGTTTGGCAGAATTTTTTAAGCTTGTTTTCGTTTGTGACGTAAAAATAGCGAAAAATGTTTGTAAAAACACAGAGATATGAAATCTGCTACGTACGATTAGTACCTGCTTACTCTGTCAATATATTTTAGTTCGTGTTTTTCAGGGTTCTCAAAAAGGATTTAAAAACATACGCATACTAAAAACATAACATTTAGAAGGGTTTATTTTAAATGAAGTTATTAAACATTGAATACGGAAAATTTAATATTACCCACCTTAGCTAAAAAATAAAAATAGACTCATTATTTTAAAAGTGTTATGAGGATGGATGGATGTTTGTTACTCTTTCACGCTAAAACTGCTGAACGAATCTTATGAAATTTGGTATGAGATAGTTGAAATCCTGGATAACACAATTTTATCCTGGAATTCCGACGAGATTAAGATTTAAATAAAATAAAAATATTATATTACTAGGCTTCTAAGGTCCATAGTCCAATTACAAAACAATTAAAAACTAATGTTACTAAGAAAAATTAGCCGCATGCAAACAGTTGAAATGAAGACAGTGGGAAAACCTTCCCACATAAATTAAGTCACGGGCAGAAGCCAGTTAAAAGAATTTTTCGTACGTAACCTTTTTTCGGGAGGAAAATCATCAAATGCCTCCTCCTTCACAGGGCTTCAAGCTAAAAAACCACCTTGTTTCATCAATTGCTCTTGCGTTTCTGGGCTGTGGTATCTCGTTAAAACATTACCGCAACCCCAGTAGACAATGGCTCTATTGGGCCCCGTAATAGTGCTGACAGCTCTTTTTCTTTTCCGAGATGTAACCGTGCCGAAAACCGATCGTATCGAGCTTCTGGGGATAACACTAACTTCTACCCTCAATTTTGGCCCGTATATCGAGGCTAAGGCTCAATTAGCATCAAAAAAGTTGGGAATCCTAGCAAACGTGAGACAGTACTTCACACCCGAACAGCTGCTCAATCTCTATCAAGCCCAGGTTCGGTCGTGTATGGAGTACTGCTCTCATCTTTGGGATGAATCGGCCAAGTACCAGCTGGATGCGCTTCAGTCTATAAGCTCCAGAGCCTTGAACATCGACGACGAGTTGCTAGTCTATCGGTTTTCTATCGGTTACATTTCAGGGAGTGTGCGATGGAATTACACAATCTAATTCTGCCAAGCCCGTTCCATCATCGGACTACAAGACAAACGGCGATGCGCCATCGCCGTTTTGGGAATACCTTAATTGTGCGTACGGCTAAGGACTGGAATTCCCTGCCGGAGTCTGAGTTTCCCGATAGCTATAACCTTAGTCAAGAGTATAAATAAGAAAATAGGTTACTTTTAGGTAAGCGTGCTCCATCTTCGACCACATCGTCACTTACCATCAGGTGAGATGGTGGTCAAACGCGAGCCTATTATAAATTTAAAAAAAACCCTTTGCGCGCGATCCTGACATGCACATTTTGCCGATTTGCATTTTGCTTTCTTCCACAGATATTACTTTTATAAGCAAAGTACTTACATTGCGAAGCAATGAAACGTTGAACGCTAAAAACCCTTCTGCCCTTGGCTCGCGTGTAAAGTTTTTTTCGGCAAATAATATAGCCTAAAATGTCATATAGTGAAAACTTGGTGAAGTAATTATTGAAAACGATTCAGTAGTTTTTGAGTTACAAACCAAACATCTTTCAACTTTATAATATTAGTATAGAAGACAACACGTATTCCTAAAATCTGTTTAAACCTAAAAAGTCAAAGGTATATGTAAAAAACCATGTCTAAAACAATTGCTTATTTAACAGAAGCACTTTTCTTTTCATAACGTTAACTCATAAACATTACGGTAAGTTTACTTTTAGCATTTATTGCTCAATTTAAGGCTTTTAGCCAGTCTAGGTTTGACTTGAGTGCTTTAGAACTGAAAGCTATCTCAACATAGTAGGTATGTTCTATCCCTTACATTTTATTTACCTTAAGTGATAGAATAAAATGATCCTGTTTATAACATGCGTAAGTACATAATATATACAAGGTGTAACAGATTAAGCGCAATACCTCAGACACCCCTATTAGAATATTAAATTCTATTATTAAATCTAAAACAACATACGTAACTAAATAAATTTAAACCAAACCTAGACATTTTTTATAAAATAGTTATCCTTACTAAACGCAAAACGTATGTGCGTCATACAATATCAATGTTAGGGGCTGACACGACACGCACACAATTTCCTTGAATTAAGGATTGTATTAATTTGTCATGATACTGTTTCCGTTTTAAGTTAAATGAAAGATTTTTCCTTAAAATTTAACACCAATTTTTATGACAGAAATCGATTCAGAAGCCGATTCTGAACCAATTACTTTCAGGAATTGCGTTTATTCTGTTACACGTTGTATATCTTGCTTTTTGGTGAATACGTATCTCAAGTAAATTTCACAATGAACTCGTACACGTTGCCTTCGCAAACACGATACGTAAATCCAACGTAAATTTTGCGTATACACTGCGTATGTAGAATGGATCATCAGTCCAGTGAAAACTTACCAACTTGTTTTGCAACCGACGGCAAAGAAGGAGGAGGTTATCGAGTCAACGCGTATATTTTTTTTTTATGTATGATCACTGGTTACTCGAAGACGGCTGAACCGATTTGGCAAATTCTTTTTTTGTTTATAAAGGTATAATACTTCGAAATTGGTTCTATTGTCACCAAGTCAGGATCTGATGATGGAATCCTGGAGAAATCGAGGGAACTCTTCAAATATTATAGGCACACCTATAGTGATTTGAGTTTTTTTTTTATAGTAACTTGTGTAGTTGCATTCAAAAAGCACCATTTGTGAAGTGAGAGTGGACCTGATGATGAAGACCACAGATGGCCACTGGAACTACTCAATATATAAGTAGGAATAATAAGTATTTCATGTGTTCCGCTTCGATTACTTGAATATGATTATTAAGCACAATATGCTCGTCACAATGCATATAGTGAAGCGAAGCTGATGGTGAAGTACCAGGAGAACTCCTCAACAATTAACGGCCCAACATTGGGAAAAGCAATATTTTGTAAACGATTATAAGTAGTTGACATTTAGACTCTTGTAAATTAAAAATCGACCAACTAAAAAGAGCCAAAACCGAAAATACAAAACTAAAGACACCGACTACCGAAGTTAAAGTTTAGCTTTCACTATGCAGTGTTTCCTGGGAGTCGGTTTAATTTTTTGGTAAAAAGTTTTTAATATATATTTTTGTATAACGTAACAAAATTAGCCTGTAATATTCTCACTGGTGGAATACAGGCCTTCTCTCTATGAGACGGAATGAGCAGTAATCCACCATGCCACTGTCGCCTCGATTTATTGAAATTAGTTTTATCTCAGGTCAAATAGGCACTCATTCCATGTAAAACTAACAGCAGACGATAAAGACTAAGCAGACTATGTTTGAAGTGTCTTATACCCAGTTGGGGTAGCGAGAATGTTCTTATGAGATACCATGGCCCCGAAATATAAGGGCAACTGAAGGAACAGGATGGGTTTTTAGCCAGTGTGGTATGAAAGATGACACTACCTTTCGTTCCACTCAAAAAGGGAGCCGTCATTTTTTTTTTATATCATCCTACTTTTTTTGCACGTTTGCAACATGGGTTTGTTTTGCCCTAACGAAAGTATCCTAATACCCTTTGCTCGATAACAAACATAGCAGTCGCCGTATATTCTTAGAACATAAGTTGTCTTCGTAATTGCGTAGTCATTTGTTTCATTCCAATTGAAACCAAAATACTTATTCCAAAGGCTCGTGAGCTTCTCTCTCGTGTTTCCATGAATTAAGGAAAGATATTTATAAGGAAAATTTGTGCTGTTATTAGAACTAAGAGTTTTTCTCATGGGAATTAAAAATATATATATTATACACCCCATTTTCCACTGTCAGGATTAGAGTTGTAAAAACACGGATTTTTACCGAGGTGAAAAAAAAAACGTTGAAAAATAACATGAAAAGAAACTGTTTTTTTCTGGATTCGGTTTTTTTTTTTTAATTATGAAAATAAAAATATAGGTGGATGGCTGTGTTAAAAATGAGCTGATATTAGATTTATTTTGTTAAATAAAGAAATACCGATAATTTTTTGTTAAATATTATAGAAATAATTCAAAATGATTGGCGATACTCATTGAAGTTAACATTTATGGATGAGGATGAATGAATTTTGTTTGGTTTACGTTTTGTTTAAATTGACTGCAGACTGCTGAGGGCTTGAGACAGTGAGAGTTAGTTTTTGTTGAGTGTAATTTCATTGATTTCCAAAAAATTAAAATAAACATAATTTCACTTAAATAAAAATAAACCAAACAAATTTAGTTCTATTCTATTTTATTTAATGTATTCACTTTTTCTGAAAAAAAAAAATTGAAAAAAAAAACGATGGTATCAAGGTTTTCTTCAAGATTATGAAAAAAAAATGTTTTTTTTTTTCAATTTACATCTTTAGTCAGTGCTGAAATCCAGTACGCGGGTCTAGTGCGGGTTTTTGTGATTGGAGAAGGGATTTGAGAGTGGTGATGATATTATAAATAAAAAAGTAATGCGCCTGACGGGGTTGGATCCTAAGATCACCAGGCCAGGCCACCACTGCTCTCACAGTAGAAAATAATTTCTTTTTGTTTATTTCAAAATAAATAGTTGTAAGCAATAGTATTAGTTAATTATTATATACTAACAAACGCACGGAGCTTCGGTTTCGTGGACTTTATTATGATAAAAACATAACCCACCTTATTTTATAGTCGGATAACCTTTCTAGAGCTTCAAATTTAATTATTTATTAAATGACACACCAACGACTCATTCACTAAATCGAATACATATTATAAAATTGTTACAAATACTAATACTCTAGTGAATTAATCACTTGTAGGTATG
This sequence comes from Tholera decimalis, assembly GCA_943138885.2. NCBI lineage: Eukaryota > Metazoa > Arthropoda > Insecta > Lepidoptera > Noctuidae > Tholera > Tholera decimalis. The sequence continues at coordinate 30,993,947 of OW964563.2, read as the reverse complement.
CATAGCACTTGTATAAGTAATTTAAAAAAATATTAAGCAACTAGAGATCATGATTACATTAATTTAAATTGCATTGAAAAGAGATAAAAAAATACATTCAAATTAATTAATTAAACATAACAATGGAATATCAACCACTTAAATTAAAATACAATAAATACGTATCTCTCAGAACATAATGACAATGAAAAATATAAACGATATTTTTTCTGTTATACATATTAAATTATTATCAATATAGATTAAAAGTAAAAATAAAAATAATAAGCTTGAAAATTGCTTCCATACCAAATTTCATCCAAATCCACCAAGCACTTTTGAAGATTAACACGTTCAAACAAACTTTTCCGCTTTAATATAAGAATATATAGCTATTGCTTCTTCTCGAAAGAAAATATAGAAGGGTTATTTAAAACCCCAAACATGCCAAGTAAAGTAAGTCACCGCTTAGCTTTGTAACACAAATATCTACATTTGCTATTCGGTCACCATATTTATTCCATTTTCTAGCGTTTCCCGGAGGAATTATCTCATTAATGGGAACAACACATGTGTGCATTGCCGAATGTATCCCATACTTGGCACAATAAAAACCATTGGAATTTAAACCTTAGCTCGTGGACGTAAAGTCCTCAAATTTTGTGTGTATGAATTTAGAGGTAAGCTCGATGTTTGCTGTGGTGGACTAATAACTTAATACACACAGTCACGCAATATAGCATACATAGCGTACATTTATATAAGTGCTAACTATACATGATTAAATAGATTGATGTATTTAACGTACTACGTGTTAAGATCGTTATGTGCTATCTCCATTAAGCCATTTCTTTGACTAGAATAGCGGTATCATTTAATGGGAACGGTTTAATTTGTGCAATCGCTACAATATTATGTCGTATTTTCTTGATTGCCCATCCTCATAATGTAGTTGAGACGTGAAATTTTTTGTGATTTTTCCGGTTTTCTGGAATGAAAGCACAGAGTAGTCGTACCTAATTAGAATAACATTGTTTTACTTTTTAGGGTTCCGTAACTGAACGGCAAAAAACGGATACCTATAGTTTTTCGGATACGGATACCTTATGTCTGTATGTCCGTTCGTCCGTATGTCACAGCCATTTTATTCCGAAACTATTAAGACTATACATATGAAACTTGGTTGGTAGATGTACTCTAAGAACCGCTTTCCTATTAAAAAAATATATTTGAAATAAAGGGGGGCTCCCCATACGTAGAACTGAAACTGTAATATTTTTTTCTATCCGTGTGTGATATCTATGGACAGGTCTTTAAAAATCACATTGAGGTTTTTCATAAAGTTAATCGTTTAAAAGATATACGCTTCCAAAGTGGTAAAATGTGCCCACCCCCCCCCCCCCCCCGTTTTTGAGATACAGCATATTTTCTAAAACCGCAAATATAACTTGTAATTCATACAAGCACTATGAAAAACAAAGTTATTTGGCGTATTTACTACGGAACCCTTCATGGGTGAGTCTGACTCGCACTTGGCCATTTTTTAAGAATATTTTCAGCTTCAAAACAATCCTTTTTATCAATAGCATTGGAATCAATACCTAGCATTACGCCTATTAGTAAAAAATACAAACTTGATATTAATCATCTACTTAGCCTTTTTCCAATTAAGTGGGGTCAGTTTCCAGTCTAACTGTAGGTAGCTGACTACTTATCAAGTGTTTTATATGGAGCGAAGAGCCTATCTGACCTCCGAACCCCGTAGCTGTGCAACCCGATACTCCTTGGTAAGACCAGTGTTAAATTTTTGGGCTTCTGACTAACGATTGTCAAAGAATTATACAAATGACAGCCGAGAAATACGCCTTTACTTAAAACCTTCATGGTGTGAGAGTTTTCTGTGCTTAAACGCGGGATATTTGACCCTGCGTTGAAGCACAGTAGCTAAATAGAGCCTGTGGAAAAATATGAAAATAGAAAAAATATCCTGAATATTTTTTTGTACAGACTAAGGACATCATCATTTAGGCTATGGTAAATTTATGGTCATATTGTCTTCTCAACTTTGTAAATAATTATCGACAGTAGCACATCACTTAGTGTAATTTATAGGAAAAGATTTGATGAAAACTAAGCAGTTTTCATCAAATCTTTTCCTGTACTGTGTTTTTGTGTGTGTTTTTTTGTACAAGCGTACAAAGACCGAAAATGTGATATCTGCCATGCCACACTGGAGACGCGTTGTGGATTACGGGTCTCTCATAAAGAAAAAGTCTGTGTCCCGCCAGTGAGAACATCATAGTCTGGCTATGTTTGATAGTAAGCATTCATTTCTTCATCCTCGTTCCCCGTTCCAAACAGCACTGTGTTCGAGAATATAATTTAGTTTGTCATAAAGGAACTTATTCCCCCCAGTAAACATGCATCGGTAAGTGTTAATGGTCTGTCATTATAAGTGTTTATTTTAGCCTGCGTTGAATGTGGTATTTTACTGTTTTGTTTGCCTTGCTCTATTAATCCACATTCTAATGTAACAAAAAAGACTTGGAGTAATATGGTGTTTGGTTGTATTTGCTTAGTTCATAGTAGTGACGCAAGTACTTTAAATAATGTTAAGTGATTGCAAGTAATGAGGTAACATATGCTTATAAACTATTTTTCATCACAAGAATGAATACAGATAAAACCAAATGTATTACATACATGATACGAAATTTTAAGAATGTTTTTTTGTATGAGTTATATGTAAAGATGATGAAAAAGAAAACGATCATACTAAATCACAATGATTGATTACATAGATTACTTATAAAAATGAAGTATCGGAGTGTGAAAATCCAAATGAAAAGTATTATACAATTGTAATGTGGTACCACCGAACCCGAGATGACTATCAAAAAATTAAAACGATCTCGTGATACCAGCTCTGCAAATTGTATGCAAAATACTTGAGCAAACAAGAAAGGAACATTCAATATTAGCACGCAACAAAATCATATGGAAACAATAGTAAATTTCGTAATAGTTTCTTGCAAGTAACATCGTGCAATATCAATGCGGAGTACGCCATGAATCCGATTAGATGCTTCGATAAACCAACATTTTGCACTAAGTTTCACACGGCACGATCCAGTGTGTGTTTAGTTCATTGTTTTCCATGCTTACTTCCACCCTTTTGTAATGCTTTGTTGCATAATTCAAGGGTCTTTTATTGGTGCTACCTGTTTCGTAATATGGTGGTAAGTGGTAATAGTGAAATTGGTATGATGTGTATCTGTTTCGAATTAGTATCGTTTGTTCCGTGTAATGTGATTTTTTGTGGCACGCGCTTTTTGTGTGCAAGCCTGTTATTTGTGTGGTAACAAGTTGAGAACACGTACAATGAATGGGTTGTGTAACATACTCGACAAATTTTCATCACATGTACTTTTGTTTTATGTTTTTTAAACATTGCCCTACATAAGGAATTGCTGTTGTATCTTGGGTGTATTTTAACCAAGCCCGAAATTACCTATAGGCCATACAAAACATTTGTTCAGTTGCGGGAATCGACGCAGCCACCAATTGCTTAACTACTGAACGAACCGTGTCATCGAAAGTTAACTTTGTGTATAGTAACTAATAAAAAAAACATATTCAAGTTATTAGAAGTTTCAATATAAAGAAAAGAAAACATTTTCTTTTCACCATGACAATTAAAACATAATATCAAAACGAATAAAAATTTTATGATCGTAGCACCTAATTTATCAAGACGGTAAGCGTCCATAAACCCGATTTAAACTCGCAAACTCATTTCAACATTTTCGCGCCACTGAGCACTAATCTGCGAACGAAGCCATTCTCTTGAATGCGACAGTAACATCAAAAATAATGTCAATAACAGTTACGTACTTGGTTCTCCTTCCCTTTCTACTCATCACAATAAACGCGACATTAGGGTTCGAATTAAGTGCCATTAGTTCGCGTTTCTGTTCTGTTAAAAATTTCACTTCACTCGGTTACGAAATCACGTAAAGTATACCAACGTTATTTATTGCATCGTTTGTCGTTTCACATTCAACCTCCATAAATTCAAAGTTACGTTTTGTTTCTTTCTCTTCTAATTTGTTTCCTTTTGCATAATGTTTTGTGTAAGCCAGCTCTGTTAAGTCTTTGGCGTATGAAATGAGGTAGGTGTAATCAGTTTCAGCGATTATTATCTGTTTGATCACAGACTGAAACTCTGTTGTCGTTGGTTTTCCATGCTATTTTTTTTTTAAAGAGAATTAGCAATGTGGATTGAATTAACATTACTAGCAATCTTGTTAACCCCTGCAACTAAGCTAAAACATATGCTTGTGTCTGTAGTGCATTCACGGCAATACTGCAATGGGTGGGATTCCGACACTTTAGCTGTTAGGCTATTGACGCTTATTATAAAGCGAAAGCGTATGTTTTAGAATTCCGTACCCTATTACTAAGGCTCCGCTGTCTGGCTGTCTGTCACCAGGGTGTATTTCATGAACCGTGATATCTAAACAGTTGATATTCTCACAGATGATGTATTTAAGGGGGCTCCCATACAACAAACGTGATTCTTTTTCGTTTTTATGGTACGAAACCCTTCGTGCGCGAGTCCGACTCGCACTTGGCCGGTTTTTTTCACATCAAATCATCTTTGTGATTTTTAGTGTGGAGATAGTGATTAATGGGCTAGAAAGTAGCATAGGCTACTTTATTTTGCTGAAAACAACGTATGATACGATACAAGTCTCGGGTGAAATCAAGTGTTTAATATACCTACGCATGTTTCTGATAGTAATTTAATATTATTTTCATTAAAAATATAAAATTAATAAAGGCAGTATCAGAACCAGACTTCTAATTAATTATTAATTATCAGAACTAAACTTTATTATATACGAAATGTGGTCGCGACTTCGTTTGCGTGGTAGGTTTTCCTGCGTAAATCACGATCCCATGGGAATTCCTGCATAAATAAAAAAGAAAACCTGTAAGTATATTGCACTATAAAATTTTCTATCTGCCAGTGAAAATCGCATCAAAATCAGTTCAATCGTTCCAGAGATTAGCCCAGACAAACAGATCGACAGATAAACATTTTTAAAACGTTTGTTTGTATTTTAGTATCGAGTATATACCTTTAAGCAGTCGAGAAAACTCAAACAAACACTTCAATTATGTTATGTAGGTATAATTGTGTATAGAAAAACTACGCAGGGTAAGTTGATACTTACCCTGCATCGTTTCTATATACATCCAAATGACGAAAAAATGCATTTAATGATATGCAAAATGAAATCTTATTCCACTCGCCAAAGATTAATTCCAGATCCATTCTAGTGACTCATTATGGAAAGAGGAGAATTCCGTCTCATAATTTAATTTCTTTGAAGCTAGTGCTCGGTCGTTTTCCTTATTCACTAACAACATTTGTCCATAGACTGACGATATATTTACGACTATAGTAATGGATGATTTCGCTCGTTAATACAGCCGTGATTCTCTTAAATCGCACTAATTGTATAAAATAAATCATTGGAAAAGGTTCTTTTTTATCGCTGCATGTATTTAATGTGACACGTTTTGAAACACTTGATTTGTGAGAACGTTGACAGCGTTAGATGAGGGGCTAAGATTTGGTAAGAGAGCATTGAGACAGAATCTCGAATTGGATGTGTGGTCTCGGATACAAATAGCTTCTTCCCAAGTGCTCCGGAAGATTACTTACGTCCTGTTAGAACGCGGCTTGTGGATATTTTTGAAATATCGGCATTTGGTTACATAAAACATAATAAAGAATTACTATTAATGGGTTGACTGTATCGCTTTATATGGCAAGCAATTATTGTATTGTTTAATAATTAGCAATAATTGCACTAATTTTACTTCTTTATATTTTAAACCAAAATGATATATTAAATTATTTTATATATCACATTGGTTTAAGAATTAACAAATGATATATACTACGATATACCTAAACTTTGTCTGTTAAGATAAGATAAGATAAAATATTTTTATTCGTTTAAATATGGTGTACATGATACATGGCATGTAAGATAATATGAGATACAGAAAGTTTTTATGACATGTTCAGCCGCATATCGTGGCGTACAAATTGGTAGGAAGAGATGGTGCATGAACCGTGAATAATATTAATCAAAATTACATTATACTTATATATTATGTAGTTACTTATTAAATAGTACTTAATTAAGTTCATGAAAGATTAGGTATCGTTACAATTAAAAGTCAAAATTATATTTAAATAAATTAGTAAAATTACGAATGAATGTCATTAAAATTGCAATTCCATGTTCCTGTTTTATCTGTGTTCTGTAGATGTACAAATTCATAACATGTTTTCCTTTTCTAGGATGCTGTACGTGATTGAAAAGGAATCTCTTCTAAGATTACTCGTGTCTGTTTGTTCGTATATCAAAGATAATTTTCCCCGAATCTAGTAAACGGAGCAGTTCAGTTGAAATTTGGTAACTTTTGCATATGGTTAAAAATTATAAATTAAAAATATGTGGTATTTAAGTCGAGAGTGAATGGGTTACTCCTAGGTAAGCATGCTCCATCTTCGACCACATCATCACTTATCATCAGGTGAGATGGTGGTCAAACGCGAACCTATGGTCAATAAAAATAAAGATGCATTTAATTTAAAAGTGTACTTAAATATACATAACTAGCTTCCGCCCGCGACTTCGTCCCCGTGGAAAAAAAAATCCCCCGATTTTGAAACATTCTTCATTACTGCTCCGCTCCTATTGGTGTTAGCGTGATGATATATAGCCTATAGCCTTCCTCGATAAATGGGCTATCTAACACTGAAAGAATTTTTCAAATCAGAACGGTAGTTCCTGAGATTAGCGCGTTCAAGCAAACAAACAAACAAACAAACTCTTCAGCTTTATAATATTAGTATAGATTATGTAGTAAAATACAAACTAAAGGAAAACTTCAAGTGGGGTAAATATAGTCATCTCGGTGATAACTATATTTTCGAGCCTTTTGGGGTCGAAACTCTCGGATCATGGGGCCCGTGTGCTTACAGCCTTTTTAATGACATATCGAAAAGGCTCGTTGACGCTTCTCGTGACCCAGGAGCTGGTTATTTCTTTGGTCAAAGGCTAAGCATTGGCATAAAACGAGGCAATGCCGCCAGTATTTTGGGTACGTTGCCAGCCGCATATTTAGCTTAGTTGGAGGAGTTAACAAGGTTGCTAGTAATGTGAATTCCGCCCACATTGCTGTTTCTCTTTAAAATAAAACTAATTCTTAAATCTTCTTTTATTTTATTACTATACATTATTTCGAAATCCATGCAGACGAAGTCACAGGCGAAGAGCTAGTTATAAATAAAACCCTAATGTGATGTGTTGAAATATTATCAGTAGTATGTAAAAAAGGTAGATTTTTCTAAATTAACTGTTATTTGAACTAATCTAATCAAATTTTAATCTGATATAGAATTAAGATTCCCTATCTAATCTCGATGCTACCGGTTCCCAACTAATTTATTTACTCCTACAATATTTCTGCCCACACCCACAGCCTCAAAATAAATGTTTATTAAGACATAAACTTCCAAATAACTCGAGAAATATTCAAATTCAGAGTGGTTCCTCCTATTACCCCAAAATTATGGAGCTCAAAATATTTTATGTCATTGGGATCGATTTCGAACCTCGTACCACACCAATCTCTATACGACATAAAAATGAAATCGTTACTTAAAATAAAACACAACAGAATTCACTTTGTCGGTCATTTCCGAGTCATTAGAGCTGTGCGTAAGAATTGGCTTCTTAAAGTCCCGTTTGATAAAGCACGCCACATGGGACGTTTTACGACGCGGCTGTAAAAGTATATGTCGTCTTAAATGAGACATAAACACAGGGACGTGTAAACGAATGTCGCACATTTATTTTATTGGCGTCATTAATTCCTACGCTTTCGTCGCGTCCGAATTGTTGGTGGACGCGACGAGAGTGTGGTGGTACATTGATAGTAGCGGCTCTTGTTTTAATTGTGGCGAAGTATTATTTGAAAAAAAAAATCTATGACTTATTTTCCTAAAAGGCATGTTGTCTCTTCCCGTGACTAAAGGGCTGGACTAATACTTCAGCCAGTCTCTAATCGTCCCCAATACTGTTGGCTGATAATATACCTATCAGCCTACAGCATTCTGGACGATTTTTTATGTATTCTAATATTAAAATGTACACATCTGATTCAAAAGATCATCGTTCAACCAAATTTTTGTTGAACGATGGTTCAACCAATTTTTTGTTAATAATCTATACTTATAATAAATCTGTAGAGAGGTCAATTCTGTACATGAAATATATTTCCAAAATAACTATCAGGGGGTGATTAAGGATCGATACTCATGCCAAAAATGCAATCAGTTAAATTTTTGTCTGTCTGTCTGTCTGTCTGTCTGTCTGTCTGTATAACCGTTATAGAAACAAAAACTACGCGACGGATTTTAACGAAACTTGGTACGATTATTTTTCATACTCCTGAGCGGGTTATAGTATACTTTTCATCACGCTACAATCAATAGGAGCAGAGCAGTGAAGGGAAATGTTGGGAAAACGGGAGAAGTTACTCCATTTTTTAAGCTTCCGTCACGAGTGCAACCTTAATAGTTAAAGCTACACAAATCATTTCATGACGGAAATGTTCTCCTTAAAATTATATAAAAAATATCCCACGACAGCATATGTCTAACTTTTATGGTTGACTCACAATAACACGTGTAACTCCCGATAGCTTAGCAGTTCGAAGCTTTCTGATTATAATATTTGTCTACTCTTACGTTTATAACACTCTCAGTCACCCCTAATTGAAAAAGTTAACATTATTAACTATTCCATAAAAAAATTGGCCAAGTGCGAGTCAGACTCGCCCATGAAGGGTTCCGTAGTAACTATAATATAATATGCAAATTTATTTGACGAAAAAAAAACCTTACAAATTTCTTAAAACTAGCTTATTTACATTTTTTACAACTGCGCCAAATAAATTTGTTTTGAAAAAAAAACCTTACAAATTTCTTAAAACTGGCTTTTTGACATTTTTTACAACTGCGCCGAATAAATTTGTTTTTCATAGTGTTTGTATGAATTACAAAGTTATATTTGCGGTTTTAGAAAATATGCTGTATTCCAAAAACTGCTGAACTGATTTCGTTCAAACTAATTTTGTTTGAAAGTTTATATTAAGATCTACAGACATATATTTTTTTAGATTTTTCACTCCATTATTATAGAAGTTAGAGGTTGTGTCCGCCACACACACATTTTACCACTTTGGAAGCTTATATCTTTTAAACGATTGACTTTATGGAAAAGTGGTTTTAGAAACCCCGATGTCGTTTTTAAAGAACTGTCTATAGATACCACACATGCATCGATTTCATGAAAAAAAAATATTTTCAGGTTTAGTTCCATGTATCCCCCCTTCCTTTATTTTAAATATTTTTTAATTTTTTTCTCAAAATCGGAAAGCGGTTCACAGATTACATCTACCTATCAAGTTTCACATGTATAGTCCTAATAGTTTCGGAATAAAATTGCTGTGACAGACGGACGGACGGACAGACAGACAGACAGACAGACAGACGGACAGACATGTCGAAACTATAAAGATTCCGTTTTTTGCCATTCGGCTACGAAACCGTAAAAAGAATCATATAAATCGGTATAGAAACACTAAAGTTATACATGAAATACGCTTATAATAATAAGCCATCGCGCGTGAATACTGAATCATGCTTTGGGGATTATTTTTGAGAATCGGTCGCCGCGCTCGACGCGTCTCGCGGTCGAAGCGTTCTCTAGGTACTTAAGCCTCATGTGAACGTGATCTAAACAATATTACCAATACATTAACTTACGCTGACGGAGTCGCGGGCACAGCTATATTGTATCATTACGCTAAGGCCAATAGGAGCGGAGCGCCAATGAAGAATGCTTCAAAATCGGGGTTAAATTTAACGTTAGCCCAAAGTATCTATTCCACGCGGACGAAGTCGCGGGCAAAAGCTAGTAATTATAATATGTTGTTTAGTTTACAGTTAATTTGTACATTAAAAATGAATTTTCTGTTTTCTTTTTGTTTTGTTTATATTGTTGATAATAGGCTCGCGTTTGACCACCATCTCACCTGACGGTAAGTGATGATGTGGTCGAAGATGGAGCACGCTGACCTGGAAGTAACCTATTCACTCTTGACTTAAAGACCCCCAGGTTATAGCTATCAGGAAACAGAGACTCCGTCAGGGAATTCCGCTCCTTAGCCGTACGCACAATGAAAGTATTCCCAAAATGTTTTGTGCGTATGGGTGGAATGTTCACCACGTAACGATGACGCATCGACGTTTGTCTTGTAGTTCAATGATGGAACTGGCTTGGCGGAATTAGATTGTGTAATTCCATCGCACACTCCCCGAAATGTAGCCGATAGACTTGCAACTCGTCGTTGATGTTCAAGGCTCTGGAACTTTGGCTCGATACATTAATAATAATGGCTTAGCAATGTTTGTTGCCTCGACCAGCCCTGTAGTTCTTCAATTTTCACACGGCTGAATATATATTTAGAACGGCTCACAATATATGTATGTACAAGCTATTATCTCAGCTGGACCGTCTGAAAATAAAGGCTGAAAATGTGCCTATAGAAACCAAAAAAGGAATCCGAACCTTTTATCTTTAGTCAACAGTATTCCACATCAGCTTTTTCTGCCAGTCTGCCAGTCAAAAGCGTATTAACACAATAACCTCTTTGGAGCAACCGTCATTTATGTCTCGTCATGACGTATGTTTTACGTTCATGACCTATTTCATGTTTTCACTTATCTGTAGGTACGGTATTAAAATAAAGTACCAACATACACGTTGCTCGTAAAAAGCTAATAATGTTGAACAAACTCACACAGAAATAACTTAGGCTATATGTAACAGGGACCGTTCTTGTTTCAATTCAATCTTTAACTGTATATTTTATGTAGGTAATTGTTTCTTTTTGTTCAGACTAAACTTGGCAGTTTTCAAGTGTCCTTTAAGACGGCAAGTAGCGAAATCCGCAAAATCGCGTTACATCTGTGTCGGTATTCTGTTCTTTAGAATACTTTGTGTCCCGTCAACTTATAAACACAGGCTATAAAGTCGTGTTACTGTGGCTTGGACATGCGCTGTCAACAATTCACTGCACATAAATTCTCTATCATCACAAAAGATACAATAAATATGGGAACAACTGGATATTGCAATCACGATGGAAGTATGAGATGATCAAAATTTGCGAGTCGGCCTAAACTAGATACCATACTTATAATTAAAATTATATATTAAAATTATTTACAACCTAGCTATACACGCGACTATGTTTGCGTGAGAGTCTATATTACCTACGCGATTTTTCCCGCGTAAATCTGTCCCTGTGACCTGTGGGAATTCCGGGATAAGATAGCCTATATGTTAGCTTATGGCCAACTCTATCTTCCAGTGCAATTTCTTTTAAAATTATGTAGTTCAGCCATTCCAGAGATTTAAAAAATTATTTTCGTTATAGTGTCGTGTGAAACACAGTTATTTTAAAATCACAGATAGACACTTCCATTTTGTTTGTATTTATAGATAAAGAATAATTTCAATAATTAAATACTGCTACAGTGACGCTTTTGTGTAACAACTTGATCAGAATACAGCCACTGGATCACTTATCTACTCGGAGTGAAGATCGAAACTACGAGAACAAATGCTGATAATGCATCCAACTCGTGAGTGCACTCTTTTACAAAGGTTTTTTATTTAGTTGTAATTTTATTCACTTAATATAAATTAAACTAAACACTAAACAAAAATTAAACACTTAATAAAAAGAAATATTTACCATTTCCACGTTTTATTGTTGGAGTACAGAGTGTTATAGAAGTGTGAAATTAGTCAATGGTGATGATGTATTTGAAATAGGTATTGTTAAGAAACGAAGATATAAAAAACTTTTTTCCAAAAAATTAAACCGACTCCCAAAAACTATTAAAGTTATTTTTCACTTTGCAGTGTGCAAAGTGAAAAATAACTTTAATTTCGGTAGTCGGTGTCTTTAGTTTTGTATTTTCGTTTTTGGCACCGACTTCCGAAATTAAAGTTATTTTTCACTTTGCAGTGTTTTTTGGGAGTCGGTTTAATTTTTTGGTAAAAAGTTTTTATTTCACTCTTTTTAGTTGGTCTATTTTTAATTTACCTAGTTACAAGAGCCTAAATGTCAACTAATTATAACCTTTTACAAAATATTGCTTTTCCCAATGCTGGGCCGTTAATTGTTGAGGAGTTCTGCTGGTACTTCACCATCAGCTCTACATCACCATATGCATTGTGACGAGCATAAAGTGCTTAACATCCATATTCAAGTAATTGAATCGCAATCCACTCAATACTTATTATTGAGTAGTTTCGGCGGCCATCTGTGGTCTTCATCATCAGTTTCACTTCCTCAAATGGTACTTTTTGAGAGCAAATGCACAAGTTACTATAATAAATACCCAAAATGTCATAGGTGTGCCTATAATATTTGAAGAGTTCCCTCGATTTCTCCAGGATCCCATCATCAGATCCTGACGTTTATAAAACTGGGACCAATTTCAAAGTATACCCTAACAATCAAAAAAGAATTTTCCAAATCGGTTCAGCCGTCTTCGAGTAATCGATGATAATACATAAAAAAATATATATATATGCGTCGAATTGATAACCTACTCTTTTTGTCGTCGGTTGAAAATTGAATTGTATCAAAAACTTACACGATCATCCAATCTGTGGGTGAACTGAAATAAAAAATAACAAAATCATGCAATCATCCAATGACTGCCTCCCAATCTGGGCGAAGCGGGAGGGTGTGTCAGACTTTTACTGACTAAAACCCATAATATACGAAACAAAATACGCATAAAAGTATTATTTAATAACAAATTTGCAAAATAAAGATCATTTATTATTGAGTTATCCGGTTTGTGCAGTCGAGGTTTTGAGTATAAAATACTACATATATGTTTTGTTTCTTTAATTGTTTATTTTTTTCTGAAATGAAATCACCTTTATATAATTATTTACACACACTTTTGTAAATTACTGTATATATATTAACATTGTATGTCGTTGTTAAGAATAAAAATAATTAAAGAAGGTAGGTATTGTGCCAAATAGTTATTTAGGTTTTATTTTCGATACAAATTGATTGGTCAGACTGTGATAAATAAATTGATGGTATTTGCTACATAACTATGTATTTATTTATGTAAGATCTCATTGTCAGTAATGTCAGTATTTATTTTCAACAAGAGTTTTAAACATAACTATACTTATTAAGAATATACTTTTTAAGATTGAGTTTCGATGTATTTGATCTCATGGGTTTCTATCTGAATTTGGAGGATTGTGTCACTTTTAAAGTATTGGTAGTACTTATTATTCTTCTTTATCGTTGTCTCAATTAATAAAGGTTGCTCTCTCATAAATGCTTCGTCGACTTTACTGAAGACGGTTAGTTCCCACAACACTCTGGTTTCAGCCAGACGCAGAGCTTTCAGTACATTGTGTCCGGTAAAAGGATGGTAATAGGATGATATTATGAAGTTAAAAGAAGTCACAATATACCTTGTAATTTATGAATTCAAACAGTAAACAGTATATCTGCACGCTATTTCATACAGATTTTTATCCCCTACTTCAGCTCTTTAAGGGTTGGGTCAAAAAAGAATAATAATCTATATTTGACCCCAGGTCTTCAGCTATCTCCATACCTAATTTAAACAAAGTCAGTTCAGCGCTTCAGCTGTGAAAGAATAACAGACAGACTTTCACATTTGTATAAAATTAGTAGATGATGATAATTTTATTTCAAGTCACTGGTTTTCACATTATTATCGTGCATCACAGCAAGAAACAAAACCTTCCCACAATAGCGAATACACCTACTCTGCTTCATAATTTGTGATAAACATCTCATGGACATAATCTCTAACAGATTTATATTAACAGATGAATCCTCTAACGAAGTGGAATCGCGTGCACAAGCTTTTCATTTGTGCAGCAGAAAATCAAAGATGCAGGGTCGAGATTATGCAATTAGCAGAAACGCACGCACACATAGACACGCTTCACGCACAATGTGTGCAAGCGCACTTGCGATTGGCATTTGTATGATAATGTTGATCTCACCGTTAATACAAATTTACGAGTAGTTATGTGTGCGTTTGCCTGTTTCCACTCGTTGTATGAATTTTTTTTTAAATTTTCATTTATGTCGTTTTATTTTCTGGTATACCTACCACACAGGTCTTTTTAACCCAAAGGTTGAAGAATGTCTAAAATAGTGGTACATGGGCAGACTTAATGCAGTAGCATTAACACACATGCACACGCATGTACAGACGCCAGCACATGAAGCTACCCGAAATTTGACAGATTGTTGTAGCTCGATGTGCTGGCGTCTGTACAACAATTTTGTACATAAAGTTTAAATTAATGAAATCACCTAGTAATACTATAGGTAAATGTGAAAGTTTGGATCATAGTTTATTTATAAGTTTTTGTTTCATTCATGCAAAACTGGCTTAACGATGCGAAATGATTGTTTAATGATAAACGTTTATTTATCATCGTAAAACGTGGATATTTATATATATTTATAACCTGGAATTACACAGATTATTTTTAACCCCAGGAAAGAAGGCAAAATTTTCACCGGAACGAAGTGGTGGGCAAATAATTAGTATAATATATACGCTGACGCTCGTGAGTTTCATAACGAAATTGAGCTTAAAATACAAAATATTTACTGCCTGTATAAACGACGATACGTGCCCGAACGATGCTAAAAGCGTTCATAATTTTTTATGCGCACTTCTGTGAGGCAAGCTTTTAAAGTTTGTGATTGAGTGTGTCACTTCCGTGGAGGAAATTCGGATTCCTCTGACTAAACGGACTGAATTAATTGGCATGTTTTGTATGGTGATAATATTGTGTCAGAATAATTAATTAGATGGATAGATATATTCTTTATTGTACACCATAACAGTAAAATAAAATTATGGACTTAACAATTAAAAAGGGTGATACAAGGGGCGGTCTTATCGCTAAAAGCGATCTTTTACAGACAACCTTTGGATGGATTTGACTCAGAAGGAGAAAATAAATACGGGGGTAGTCCACGGTGTACTATTTATCTATATAAAATACAAAACAATAAATAACGTTCTCAAAACATATATATACATATAAATATTAAAAAAAAAGAAAGAAACGAAGACATACATAATAACACCAATTTAAGAAGAGAGATAAAGATCTTTTACTAAGTTTTTGAAAGAAGATAGGGTTTGTGCTTGTCTTACTGACACGGGTAGAGCATTCCACAGCCGTACTGCTTGAGCTGCGAACGACTTAGCATAGAAATTGGTGGCGTGACTCGGTACCGCAAGCCTTAAGTTTTCTGATGACCTCAGAGATTTTGCATGTGTGTCATGAAGGAACTTAAATCGTTCTTTAAGATAAGTGGGGGTTTTAGGATTAAACAGCACACTGTAAAGCAGAGACAAAATGTGTAAGTTCCGGCGAAGACGTATTGGAAGCCACTTGAGTTTCGTACGAAATTCGGATACGTGATCATATTTGCGCAAGCCAAATATAAATCTAATGCAAACATTTTGGAGTCGCTCAAGTTTATCAAATTGTGCCTCAGTAAGATCAAGATAACTGACATCAGCGTAGTCTAGGATGGGAAGTAAAAGAGACTGTGCTAGCGCAATTTTAGTAGCAGTTGGCAGAAAGTTACGCAATCGTCTTAGGGAATGGACAGAAGCAAATAATTTGCGACTGACTTCTTGTAATTGAGGACCCCAAGAAAGATGTTTGTCAACCCAAACCCCAAGGTTCTTAACTTTATCGCTCAATGGAATAGCTGTGCCGTTGAAAATAACCTGAGGAAGCTGCGTCCATTTAACCTTAGGCGCCAACCTGGAACTACCAACCACAATGACCTGGGTCTTTGACGGGTTAACCTGCAAACCATGTGCTTCACTCCATTCGCAAACAGAAGCCAAGTCCTGGTTCATGATATCAATAGCATTATGCAAATCTGTATAGGGAGTTTGTCTGTAAATTTGCAAATCATCAGCATAAAGATGGTAGGAGGACTGAAGTGTTTTAGAAATAGAATTTATGAATATTGCGAAGAGTAAAGGAGATAAAACGCCACCCTGAGGAACACCGGCTGAAGTACTACACCAAGAAAAGCAGGACTCATCTATGCAAATACGTTGCCGGCGGCCAAACAGGTAACTACGAAACCAGTCAATCGCTGTTGGAGATATGTTAATAGAGCGAAGTATGTTAAGCATGATTTCGAAATCAACGGTATTAAAAGCGTTGCTAAAATCTAGCAAGCAAAGAATCGTCATATTTCCTTTATCCATGCCCAACCTTATCTCATCCGTAACGCTTACTAAGGCGGAAGTGGTACTATGACCAGGACGATAGCCGGATTGGAAAGGATTCAGCAGACTATTCTTGCAAAGAAAAGAGCTAAGCTGATTGTGGACAAGGCGTTCAAGGACTTTAGATAAAAAAGGCAAGATGGAAATAGGTCGATATTCTGAAAAAGATGTAGGATTAAATTTTTTGGGTAGAGGAATAATTTTGGCCTCTTTCCATACCGATGGAAAGACACCATTGGAAATAGAATAGTTAAGGATATAGGTAAGGATAGGAAGGATTTCATCGAGGACAGGGAGTATCATCTTCCGACTGACACAATCACTACCAACGGCATTGGATGTGATTGAAACTATGCTTTTCTTAACATCACAATCAGAAAATTGACTAAAATTAAATGCGGAGTGATCCGGAGTTGGAAGGTTAGAAAGATCTTATTATGACGACATGGTTGGTGCAGTGGTTGAGCGGTGGGCTGCTGCACTGCGTGTTACTTCGATTCCCGAACTGGGACAAATGGTTGTATGACTTACAAAAAGTAAAAAATAAATGTACTCACTATACAGGAGAAATTACTAGGGGAGCATTTTTTAAACAAAATAAGTAAGCGTTTTCATACGTTAATATGTTTATTAATTTTTGTCTATCCTTTTCAAGTTTAAATGTAATATTTAATTTTTAAATTGGTTGTCTTTGTGATTAAAAACCCTTGCTAGCTTTGAAATATGCTTCCATTATCTGCAAAATCTGCAATATTAAGGTTCGATCAATGACGAGTCAATATTTCAGCAACCAAATTATGTTTCATACTTTTCACATTATATTTAAAAACGATGTTCAATAAATCACCTATAATCTCCAGCCCTTTTACTTCCCTCCAACGATAGTCAAAAAACAACTCATACACATACAAAATAAAAAGTCACCGTTACTTTACGTTTCAGACTGTAATAACGTCAAATATATGACGTACGATATATCAGTACAGCACCCCACTATATTAACCCGTGTAACGCTTGCATCGGCTAAGCCTGGCTTATTTTTCAACGTCATTAGCCCCGTCAGAATGTGAAAGGATAACGCATTATTTGCCGTAACGTGATTATATGCGTTACAAGGTATGATGGAAAACGACCGTCACGCTAGGGGGTTGATTTTAAAAGGAAAACTCAGCTGTTCTATGTTGAACTTTCTGTTTGTCACGGTGATGAGAAATTTTGAGAAAGTTTGAATATGTTGGCTGAAGGAACTTATTCAGATCTTATGCAATATTATTATGTACTAGTACTCACGCGGGGCTTCGCTCCCGTGGATTCTATCACGATAAAAACATAACTTTTCCTTTTTGTAGTCGCGTAAAAAGTAGCCTATAACCTTCCTCAAGCTTCAAGCTACTTCCATACTAAATTGTATTCAAATCCACCCAGTACTTTCGAAGATTAGCGAGTTCAAGCAAACAAACAAACTTTTCCGCTTTATAATATTATATAAATAGTATAGATTGACTAAGTAGGGGCACATGGTTACAGGCACGACTTACTATTTACTCTTGCTTTAAAGGCTGAAAGGTCATAAGTGGCAGGGAACACAGAAACCGCCAGAGAATTGCATAACTTGGCCGTGCGCACAATAAATGTGGAGGAGAAGCGCTTGGTACGACAAGACGGTATATCAACCAAGTGTGGATTACGCACTATTTCCTCTCATACAGGGAGTTTTTGTTCCAACAGTGGGAAAGTTATAGGCTGCTTATGTTAGTATGATTAGGTTATATTACGCGGAGTATGCGATGGAATTGCACAATCTAATTCTACCAAGCTCTTTTTATCTTCGGACTGCGAGACGAACGGCTATGCGCTATCGTTACATGGTGGCCATACACACAAAATGTTTTGGGAATACTTTCATTGTGCGTACAGCTAAAGAGTGAAATTTCCTGCCTGGAATTTCCTCATAGCTATAACTGATGATAGAGTTGAATTTCACCACCATCTCATCTGACGGTAAGCAATGATGTGGTCAAGGATGAAGCACGCTTACCTTATTGTTTTTTCTTGGTGAATTAATCATCGAATGACTTCTCCCGCTCTGGGTGGAGTGGAAGGGAGTGTCAGACTTCTACTGACTAAAAACCCACCCTGCTCCTTCAATTCCCCTTGCATTCCGGGGCCGCGGTATCTCGTTAGAACATTCCCGCAACCCCGTAAGGCAATGGCCTTATCGGGCCCCGTCAGTGCTGCTGACTGTTCTTTGCTTAGGAGTAACAAATTCACTCTTGACTCTCAGACTCTATTCAGGTTTGCCAGAGACTTTGTTTCCTGATAGGGGTGATGCCAAGAGAACGCAGAATGAAAATATTCGCAAACCGTTTTAAGCGAAAAAGAAAGAAAAAAACTGCATCAAGCAGGTCTGAATAAACACTTCCTACACGGTTAACATAATTCAAAACGCAGACTTCCCTTTATACTTACTTATTTATACTTACTTTATACTTCTACATTATTAGTTGCGAAACTGAAAATACTTAATCAAATGGCAAGTTGGCATCGCGTGTTAGCATCTACAATAACATTAAGTAATGTGAATATACCCTCATAAACCACTACGATATCTGTGCAGGGCCAATAATGTCGTTTGATCATGCGAGTGCATAGTTATAACGAGGTGACAAAATTTATAGGATCGGGTTCAATGAACAACATTTTTTTTCTATTGCAACTGTATCAAAATATTATGTAGCGTTTGCAGGCTTAGGGTTGTTATCACGCGATTTTCGACAGTGATAGGTTTGTTTGTTGGAGCCGATGTATGTAAAATCGAACGTTGTAAGTTTTATGTGGCTGTAAAGAAAAAATATATCGTGCTTGAACAATTTATGCCGTTTTACTGTAGTTTTTGAAAAACAAATTAATTTTGAAGAATAAAATTGTCGTTTTTGTTATATTGAAACGTGACAAATACTCGACAGGCTTTTTACATTTATTTGCTAACGCTGTTTCAGTATTTGAGTAAATGTTTATTCAAAGATAACATAATCCGATTTCACATCATAAAATATTAATACGACTAGCAGACTCGCGGGGATTTGCTTCTGTGGACGTTAACCCGATAAAACATAACCTTCCGTCTTTTGCAGTCGGGTAAAAAGTAACTTATAACCTACCTCAAGCTTCAAGTTGCTGTCATACAAAACTTTATTCAAATTCACCCAGTACTTTCATAGATTAGCGCGTTTAAACAAACATACTTTTCCGCTTTATACTATACTAACAATCGCGCAAAGCTTCGCTCCCGTGGTCTTTATGACGATAAAAATACTTAAATTTCATCTAAACCCACCGAGTGTTTTCATAAATTTTAGTAGTGTAAAGAAATTTTTCTTCTTTATAATATAATAGATATAGGTACCTACGCATTTAATCAGCAAAATTAACAACCATTGTAACGTTACAGTTTCCCTGGGTAGAGGGAAATGTAAGGTTGCAATAACTAATTATGAGGAAGCACGTTTTACTAGGGAATATGACCAGGAAAAGAAATCAAAGTGAAGAATAATGAACAGGATTTATAAAAGAAATTATAAAAATTTGCTGGAGACACGGAACCCTCAGAGCACAGGAGATGACGGAGATTGCGTTGATAAACGGAGCGAATGATTATAGCAGAACGAAGAGGTGGCTGCAGGATGGCTGGCCTTCAGTCGGATGGCCTCCGTTTTCCTTCTTCCTTCTCTCCGGCCGTAGTCGTGGGACGGGGGATAACAGACTCCATCGATGCAGCAGTCGGATGGTAATGGTGGAGAATTCGGAGGATGTCAGCATTTCTGGAGGTCCGGGCCACGGATCGTATAAATCCAGACCAAGGATCTTATATTAGAAGATGACCATCTCACTCCGATGGCTATTATCAGTATTCTTGCAGACTTCTTCTCTGTTTGAGCTCTAGGCGTAGACTGACTGCTCCCCGTCATCTCTCTAGCTAAATCGAGTTTTAAGCATTAGAATGAGGTTCTAGAATGAAAAGAGAAATAAATGTAATTTATCACGACGTACAATATCAGTTACTTATGCTACCTAACCTCCTAGCTCCAGCAATGATTTAAAAAGAAAACTAGTAGTCCTGTCACTCACTAATGACTGTACAGAAACGTAAACAAACAAAGTATTATAAGTTTTTAAGCTAACATGGTCACTAACAGTGTCATTAGAACTTAAAACGGGATATTTACCATGTGTATTTATTGTTTTGAGTTTCCGATATTTCGGCACTGTTGCAAGCGCCATGATCACGGATGAACTGAAGTAATTGCGGGTGGAAGTTTATGAGCAGACAAATCGGTCTACCCTCTTTCTCGTTCGTTTTCTGTTAGCGACACCGCTACCACTGTCACATGTATCACTAAACACTCGATTCTGTTCCCGACAGACAAAACTCACCGTGTCAACTCGCGAACTTTCTACGGAACTTTTTCGGTTTTTACACATTTGAACCACTGGATTCCAGGCCCTCGACAGTTGAAACCCATCCTCCCGATTGAAATTGTCGTATTTGGTAATCTCAATCGCTTCCCTTACCAGTCTTGGTATATAATGGCGTTCTGTCGAGATGATTTGAGGGTTATGTAACTCAATCCAATGGTTCGATCCTGCGTTTAACACAACAACAACAACACAACATCTTTTAAGTGTGTAGTGGTAGCGGTGTCACTAACAGAAAACGAACGAGAAAGAGGGTAGACCGATTTGCCTGCTCATAAACTTCCACCCGCAATTACTTCAGTTCATCCGTGATCATGGAGCTAGCAACAGTGCCGAAATATCGGAAACTCAAAACAATAAATACCTATACATGGTAAATATCCCGTTTTAAGTTCTAATGATAAACAAAGTATTGTATAAAAAATAGCTTAATATCAGCATATTATGAAATTTTAAACCAATAATGATGTTATAACGTAAGTACTAAAGCCCTATAAAAAGGAAACATTACACCATCTTTTAACAAACGAAAATAAATTCTTCTAAATTTAAAACAGCAACATCGATAATTAAAGCTATTTTAAAGGCTCAGTAAAAAGCTAAAAATATATATCATCTGTAAACTCCGCATTTACCAGTAAAGTCCTGTTTACATTTCCTTTGACCGGGCTCTGCCGTTATTCTTCTTCAACGTAATCTGGATTACAAAAAACATGTCTTGATGCTTTAATACTGTTTAGACGGGCATTTTAGACGCTTAGATTTGAATATATGTGTGTTGTGAATGTTTTACTCGATTAACATTATATGTTTATTACTGTGGACTGAAGATATATTAGGGATATATGGATTAGTTGGACTTTGTTCAAACGATACTTACTGATACATAATGCCTCCCACATAATGAAGCGATAAAAGTGGGAGGGTGCTGGATATGACTAGCACGGGTTAGTTCTGTGTGGTGATGCAGTGATGTGGGAAAAAATATTTCAGCAGTCACTATGGCTGAATTGATGACGATGTTGATAAATAACTGCAGTTTTAATTAACATACGTACCTGTGCCAGCTTGTTTTCGAACCAATGACCTAGAACTCGTAAGTCATACATGTAACTATTGCGCCATCACTGCTCTCACGTTATTTATTGAAAACCACAATATATTTTTTTACTATATGCACTTAAATAAAAACTTTTATCTAACTTAATCTAAGAACAATCATATATGGCGTCAAAAAATTATAAGCATCGCTGTTAGCAAGGTTTTATAGCGTCAAGCGAAAGGTCAACTAGGCGTCTGAAATCTTCAAACAACTTATGACCAGAATTCTACTATACGTACGAGAACTACAATGTTATTCAGAAAAAAGCAACATGATGATATTTATCAGATTACTATTTAATGTTTGAAAAAGTAAAGATTATAATCTCCACTTTTCCATACATACTTATGAAGATTACATGGAACCCACGGTTATAAGGAAACCCGTAATATATGCAACAATGCTGTGCTCACAATTCTGGGAAAATGCTACGCTGAGGATATAATACACGTAATGACAACTTTAAAATGTACCAACATAAGTTAATTGCTGGATAATCACATCCTAGAGTGCACTGTCATTAAATGGTGCAAATTAACAGACGAACATAACTACCGTTGAAAATGTCAGTACAGAGACTGTAGTACCGCTGTAAGTGCGTTGGGGTTGGCGCTTTTTAATTTTATATATTCAGTATCTTGCTAAAATGGTTATTCACCATGCCGAAAACTATATTTATTTCCCACCGTAGAAAATCCTCGTGGATTTTGTCCACCCTCCGCTCTCCACCCGGTTCCCTCACACAGTTGTGCCGGGGGCAGCGGGAGCACTTAAATTCTGAAGAGATAATTCCGAGGATATGCGTAATTACAGGCCTATTGCATTAATACCACTGATAGCAAAAATTTTCGAAAGGGTTATATATAACAATTTATATAACTACTTTGAAGTCAATAACTTATTTACTAATAAACAATTTGGTTTTCGTAAAGGAAGATCTACTAGCGATGCTCTTTTTAATTTTCTTAAGAAAATAATGACGGGTTTGGATAGCAAGCAACAAATGACAGCTATTTTTATGGACATGACTAAAGCTTTTGATCATGTGGATCATAATATACTAATTAATAAATTAGATAGATACGGGATAAGAGGAAATGCCTTAAATCTTATTAGGTCTTATTTATCAAACAGGTTTCAAATAACACATATAACGAGAATAGATAAAAAAACAAAATTCGAACATACATACGTGTCAGACCCTAAACTTATTAAATTCGGAGTCCCCCAGGGAAGTATCTTGGGGCCTCTTCTGTTTATTATCTACATTAACGACCTACCAAGATCTGTAGACCAGGAAATTATATTGTTTGCTGATGATAGCACGGCTATTTTCGCTGATAGTGGTCAAGAAAATTTTGAATTACAAGTGAATAAATCTCTCGAAGATATTATCAACTGGCTGACGATGAATAATTTAAAAATAAACATTATTAAAACAAATTATATGTCCTTTACAAATAAAAATACAAATTCAAATAAAATCAATGTAAACTATAAAGGCAAAACAATAAAACAGGTCAATAACACAAAGTTTCTAGGGATCCATATCGACTCTGAACTAAACTGGAAATTGCACGTGGATGATGTCTGCAAAAAACTTAACCAGTATTCATATGCTCTCCATGTACTACGAAAAGTTATAAATGAAAATGTTTTACTGAATGTTTATCATGCATATGTAGGTTCCACACTTAAATATTGTGTGGTGTGCTGGGGTAATTCTACTAATAGAGAATTTGCATTCAAAGCCCAAAAAAAATGCATCAGAAGTATATGTGGGCTTAAACAGACCGATTCATGCAGACCGGAATTTAGAAGGTTAAAAATCTTAACCCTAGCGTCAATATATATATTGGAAGCAGCATCAATTACAAAGCGAGATATCAGTAATTACGAGACAATGAGAAGTACTAGATATAAAAATGAACTTAGGGTAGTAAAGTGCAGAACAGTTAAGTTTAAATCAAGCATATTTGGTATGGGTGTTAAAATTTATAATAAATTACCTGACTCTATTAAAAATATTGAAACATTGCCTACTTTTAAATACAAGCTCAAACAATTACTGATACAGAAAGTATATTACACAATCAATGAATTCTTAAATGACAAATGTTTAGACTAAAATTTATTTAATATTATAATAATGCTTAATTTTGACAAATGACAATCGATGCATGTATAATGAACCTATTTTTTCAATTAATGTTATTTTTCCTTGTTTATTTTCTATTATTTTTTGACATAATTATATAATTGTAAATGTAGATATTGTACACTTGACATATAATTGTAAATTTAAATAATGTAACATGAAATATAATTGTAATTTTAAAATATTGTACACCTTAT
This sequence comes from Tholera decimalis, assembly GCA_943138885.2. NCBI lineage: Eukaryota > Metazoa > Arthropoda > Insecta > Lepidoptera > Noctuidae > Tholera > Tholera decimalis. The sequence goes on along the minus strand of OW964563.2, from coordinate 30,969,516 downwards.
GGGTATGTTACAGTGATACTAGTCATAATAATAATTTTAAGAACTAATTTTCTACCTGTAACAAACAATATAATAAATCTGAATCTGAATCTGAATCTGAATCTGCTCAACGTGGACCCCGACTGACCATTTTACAGACCACAGCCCATCTTTCATCTTGCGCCATTACGCGCACCCAAGCACCCAATGACTGCATCGACTAATGTTAACACCGTAGCTAAATACTGGAACAAACGATTAACAAACGAACAATCAATTTAACGATGAAAATCGTAATATTCGATATTTATATTAAAAAATAAAGAAGAGGAGAGAAAGTATCATTTTATATTATAGCGTAGTTAAACGTTATAAAGGAAACATAGCCATTGCCTCGTTGGTCTATTTGACGAAAACCGCGACTGCTGAGCTCACTCCGCAGTGTTTTTCCATTAGAAGTCTTTCAGTAATCGTCCGGAGTTTGAAAGTTAGTGATACCCCTGTGCTTCGGGCCCCGGTCTTATCGGATAGCCATCCCATCGGACTAGAAGTCCTTTAGTAACCGTTCGGAGGTTGAAAGTCGGTGATACCCCTGTGGCTCGAGCCCCGGTCGTATCGGGTAGCCGTCCCATCGGGCTAGAAGTTCTTTAGTAACCGTTCGGAGTTTGAAAGTCGGTGATACCCTGTGGCTCGAGCCCCGGTCGTATCGGATAGCCGTCCCATCGAACTACAAGTCCTTCAGTAACCGTTCGGAATTTGAATGTCGGTGATACCCCTGTGCCTCGTGCCCCGGTCGTATCGGATAGCCGTCTCATCGGACTAGAAGTCCGTCAGTAATCGTTCGGAGTTTGAAAGTCGGTGATACCCATTTGCCTCGGGCCCCGGTCATATCGGATAGCCGTCTCATCGGACTAGAAGTCCTTCAGTAACCGAAACCTTGATCGAAATTCAGTTGAAAGGATTAACATCAACTGCCAAAGCGTCGTGGTCGTCTATAAAATAAATGTAAGATAGATAGATAGATAGAATATACTTTATTGTACACCAAAAATTTAAACACACTTACTTCTATAAGGCCCGTATTAATAGTTAGGTCTCAATCGTGATCCCAAGACCGGCATCAGTTGATAAGTTCTCAAGATCGGACCAGCATCTTAATGTCGACGCTAATTAATAAACCCATATCAACAGCATCTCAGATGATACCGAGTATAAGACCACGATCTTTAGATTCGTAATTCGACACCCAATTAAATCCTGATCTTGAGACTTGCTACGTCACAGTGAACGAACTATTTCATCTTTTGTTAATTATTTATACGCTTAGTACTTGCTTTGTCACAACAGAAGTATAATGTTCAACTCTGTGTGTGCACGAATACAATTTATTTTTCAGTTTATATCGATTAAATTTTATTCACATGTTTATAATTCATACGTTTAATCTTTATACACTATAGAAAAAATTGGCCAAGTGTAACTATGCCAAATAACTTTGTTTCTCATAGTGTTTGTATGAATTACAAAGTTATATTTGCGGTTTTAGAAAATATGCTGTATCTCAAAAACTGCTGACCCGATCTCATTCAAACTAATTTTCGTTGAAAGTTTACATTAGGATCTACAGCATATATTTTTTTTAGATTTTCACTCGATAATTATAGAAGTTAGAGGGGGACGACAACGACATATTTTACCACTTCGAAAGCGGTTTCCTTTTAAACGGTTGATTTTATGAAAAAGTGGTTTAAGAAACCTCAATGTCATTTTTAAAGATCTGTCTATAGATACCACACACAAAGACCTTAAATAATTGCCTATTTATGCTAACTTGATCTCCAGTTGGTATTTTAATATAGGTATTGTGTAGTAGTGCTAGCAGTCGCGATCCCTTTGTAATTATGTTTGACACTGTAGGCTGAGATAAATTAATGAGATCCCCACATACAAGCTGAAAGGTTTTTGTAATTATTAATAAATCGTTTTACCAATATTTCACTCAGGTTTGTTGGTACACAACAAACTCATATTTTCATGTTTACAATTCAAGTGATGAAAATGGTTTAAGTATCTACCTGTAAGGATGCTTTAGCGTGATACCTCAAAGTTAACATGACGGCTATTTCTGGAGCAACTGGCAGCCCTCTGTTATCACTTTTCACTAAATTTATTCTCATCAACGATACAATATATAGCACTGATTCTTGGTTAAATCGAAATAATTTTTAGGGTTCCGTAGCCGAATGGCAAAAAACGGAACCCTTATAGTTTCGTCATGTCTGTCTGTCCGTCCGTATGTCACAGCCATTTTATTCCGAAACTATTAGGACTATACATGTGAAACTTGGTAGGTAGATGTATTCTATGAACTGCTTTCTGATTTTAATAAAAAAATATATTTAAAATAAAGGGGGGCTCCCCATACATGGAACTGTTTTTCATAAAGTTAATCGTTTAAAAGATATACGCTTCCAAAGTGGTAAAATATGTGTGTGTGTGTGTGTCCCCCCTTCTAACTTCTATAATAATCGAGTGAAAAATCTAAAAAAAATATATGCCGTAGAACTTAATGTAAACTTTCAAAGAAATTGATTAAAACGAGATCGGGTCAGCAGTTTTTGAGGTACAGCATATTTTCTAAAACCGCAAATATAACTTTGTAATTCATACAAACACTATGAAAAACAAAGTTATTTGTCGTAGTTACTACCAGTTTTTTTAAGTTTTGCAGAGGTATTTCGAAGGGATTTGTCGCGTTCCTTATATAAACTTTAGGTAATCGAATTTGAAATGATCATAAAATATCATCATAATAGTCTTGTCCATCGTAAAAAATTGATTTCAGAAATAATATTTTCGACGTCCATAGTTCCCGCCACTACAAGTTCACGATCTTAATTCCCGGATAGACTGAACTCAATTATTATGATCTTGAGAAGCATCTTAATACCGCAGTTGAAACTCTAGATTGTTTATTAAACAATACGATCTCAGGTGATGACAGAGTATCAAACCGCATCTTAACTTTTGTTTATTAATACGCCGGGATCTCAAACCAGCTCTTAAGATCTTACTCTTATGCTGATATCGGTTTATTAATACGGGCCTAAGTTTGGTTACAATGGCAGTCTTATCGCTGAGACCGATATCTTCCATCCATATATAGCCATAGTCATTCTTAGGATTACATACAGACATAACAAGTTCCCATTGATGTTTATACATCTTTTATGGTTTAAACTGGCGGTGAATTGCGTTGGTTCATCATGTATTTAAAATAATAGGACACTTAATATCACATTATCGCGATTGCCTTTCTGTAGAATCGTCGTTGTATGGTTAGTAAGGCAAATAATATTGTGATTGCGTCAGTGTTAAAAGAAGGTATATGGGGATAGTTATCGACGGTAAAAAGGTCTTATTTTTATGGGTTTATAAAGTCTGTAACATCATGATTACAAACCGTAGGCCTTATCTGGAATGTAGTTAAGAAATAATAATACAGAGGAATTTTATAACGAAGCTATTTATTTATTATTTAATTTACTGAACATTAACTAGTTGTACCCGCGACTTTGTTGGAGTGGGAGGTTTTTTCGCGTAAAGCCTGATACTACTGAACTCTGGGATAAAAAGTATAGCCTATATATTAACCTATAAGCTCCTCTGGTTTTAGTGAATGCCCCATTAATTTTTTTTCAGCCGTTCCTGAGATTAGTCCGGACAAACAGAAGGACAGATAGTCCGACAGAGCTTACAAAAGTTTTTTGTTTTTACTTCAATAAAGAAACTTCAATTTTGTTTGTATTTATAGTATAGAATATGTACAGATCACAATATAAGTCATAAGTCATTTATTCATTTGTTAACATAGGTAGGTACAATTTATAGAAGTTATGAAAAAAAAAATGCAAGCGCTCTATGTTATACCAAAAAGGTGTACAAATGTTAATAGATTCCATTACATACATTAAAGCAAAAATAAATAAACATTGCAGACAAAAATTAAAACAAAACATGTCAAAAGAAAAGAATATAAAAATAATGTCAATAAAAATAATGTGAAAGAAATATGACAACAAAAAGAATACTTAATAAAAATTAGTCCAAAAAAAATTAATTAATAATCAATTAGTCCACAAAATTTTAACATTCTGTCATAACGTTTTTATTTGTCAGAAATTCTGAAATGCTGTAATATCATTGATTTAAATACACACATCAAAAGTGTCTAGGGATCAACATATATTTTTGCAATAACTTTTCTCCTGATTGATATTAATTAAAATTTTCTTTAAAGATTCATCAAATAAAGTGTTTTCGTTTGTCACAGTAACGATAAACCAAGTCACCTTTGCATTAATAAAGAAATTTGCCATTTTCCTAATAAAGGGATTTTTGACATTTGAACCACTAACATTAAAGTTCGAAAAAAAGACTGAAATAACAGTTTTCTTTAAAATTTTATTGGGTATCTTAAACAATTAATAATCCGTGTTTCTACCGCGAACACTAACAACACAAGAACATCGGTTTGGCATACTCAAAATGAGTTCATCCAAATCACGCTGTGGAATGGCCGCCCATGTTCGTTGCAACAACAAAAAAAGGTCTTCTTGCGACTGGATACCCTCCATATTCGGCAGAGCTCTTCTCTGTAGCATATCCCATGCATGCTCAATCGGGTTCAAGTCTGGCGACTGAGCAGGCCAGAGCAGGACATTGATGTTAGCTGCGGCGAGAGTCTGTCTTACAACTCTTGCGGTGTGCGGTCGTGCATTATCATGCATTAACTGAAATAAGGGACCGATTTGCACTTGTACAGGAACGATGACGTCAGATACAATCGTCTCAGCATAAATTTGAGCGTTGAGGTTGCCTCTGATCCAAATCAACTCAGTTCTTCCGCCGTTCCAAATACCCGCCCATACCATGATGGTTCCACCACTATAAGGATGGACTTCCTGGCAGGATTTTAATCGCTGTTGGCGTCCAGGGGTTCTCCAGTGTCGTATACGTCTTGTATCTGGTCTCATACCAAAACGAGACTCATCAGAAAAGCACACGAAACGCCATTGTTCTTCTGCCCAATTTCTGTGTTCAAGAGCCCATTGATATCGAATCCTACGATTGTGCATTGCTATAGGTGGTACCCGTAGCGGTCTTCGGGAATGAAGGTTCACTTCATGCAAGCGGTTTCTGACTGTTTGGTCGCTAATTAAGTTCCCTGAAGAGTGATGAAGCCTCACGGCTAACATCATGGCGGTTATTGTTGGAGCTCTTCGAGTTAAGATTTGAATGTATCGGTCTTGTCTCCGTGTGGTGCAGCGATACCGTCCTCCATGGCGCTCAGCCACGGTACCAGTGCTTCGGTAACGTGTCCAAAGTCGACTGATAACACTCTGACTTGTATTCAGAGCTAAAGCCACAGTACGTTGCCGGGAACCAGCTTCTATCATTCCCACGGCTCTGAGCATTTCTTCCCTGCTTAAATGACGTCGCCGCTCCATAATAACGTTGGTTTTAATCAGTAGTAGGGAAACAGTAGCACTAATAATGTCTTCAATGCGTTGTATGTTTTTATAGGGAAAATATTGACAGCTGATTTTCATCTTTTACTCGAATTTGATTAACAGTTCCTGTTTCAAATTATGAAATGCACCAAAAAGGATCCATATAAATTTATAAAATCATAAATTTATTACAAAGCCACATCTCAATCTCAAGAAATCCGCATAAAAATGCTTGATCCCTAGACACTTTTGATGTGTGTAGTAAAGATACGGTCGTCAGAACATTTGACGGACGCGGTCGCCCTACAAAACACACTAGCGCCATCTATTATAACTAAGATATCAATAGGCATGGTCTGCTCCTAGACGTAGCCTTGTAAGAGCGGGGTGTGGTAGGTATTTCTCGAGGTACTACAAAGATATAAAAAAAACCTTTTAGTTTATGAATTTTATGTTTGTTGTACATAAAAATACATTTTAATTTGCTTTTAATAAATGATAAAAAATTATTTGGTACATAATTTAATCTTATAGTAATATTATTAAATCTTTTTATTTCATCGGCTGCAACGCGCGCCGCTGCAAAGTTATGTCGCAGTTTTAAATAATGTTAGAAGTTGATTTAATGACATATTTTTAATTTACCGGTGATATGAAATGTTATTTTTTTTTTATTGTGCTTTATGTCGTAGTTCACGCAACCCTTCACGACACAATTTAGCATTTTTGCTTGTAAAACTGACGACCCCTCCCGAAGATAGCCGATCGCATTCTAGTTCACTTCGATAAATAAGACCACTTTGGGACCAAGTTCGAGGCGTCATTATAACATAAATAAAAACAGTCCTTACGCAGTAATATATATGTCAATGTGTAATATGCTTTTTATGCCTAGTATCATCTGCTCAGGCTTTTCCCAACCATCATGGGGTCAGCTTCAAGTCTGACTGGATGCAGCGGAGTACTAGTGTTTTACATGGAGCGACTCCCTATCTAGCCTCCTAACGGTGTCAGATTTTCTGGTTTCTGACTGCCCGTAAAGACTACCAAAGATGTCCAAATGAAAATGTTCCCGATAGCTGTAACCTAGAAGTCTGTAAGTCAAGAGTGAATAGGTTACTTTTAGGTAAGCGTGCTCCATCTTCGACCACATCATCACTAACCATCAGGCAGGGGCATGCACAGGATTATGACAGGGTATGCGGCGGAGTAATCGGTCACAAAAACTTTTTCTTTTATAGATTTTTAGCATAGCCACAGCCACGCATCGTAGCATGGTGGCGATGCGTGGCTGTGGCTATGCTAAAAATCTATAAAAGAAAAAGTTTTTGTGACCGATTACTCCGCCGCATACCCTGTCATAATCCTGTGCACGCGCATGCCATCAGGTGAGATGGTGGTCAAAAGGGAACATATTTTCAATTAAAAAAAAATGACAACCGGGACCAGCGCCTTAACGAGCTTCCCGAGGCACGGGGTATCACACCGCCAAATTCCAAACTCCGCACTACTACTGAATAATTTCTTATAGAAAAACTCAATAGTACATTTTGCCTGACCCGGGAATTGAAACCGAGGTCTCATGCTCAGCGGTCGCGCTTGCGATCATAGCACGGACAAGGTAGTCAGTTTTTAACAATATACCTCCTTATAAATATAGTTTAAAAAATACTTATACAAAACGCTCGTTTACCAAACTGTATTTATCGTAGTGGTAGAAATTCCCTGGTACGCTCCCCAGTATTCTACATTTTAGGTCACCACCGTTCTGAAAGTACTGAAGAAAATACGAGTAAATAAATAGCTGCGTTAAATAGATTCATTAACATGCGAAGCTCGTTAAAACATACGGAAAAAATAAAACTATAATTGCAGTACAACACGACTGTTTATAGAATCCTTTCGTGTTTGAAAATTCTCTTTTGTTTTTTAATTCTCAATTGTTTTTCTTAGCCTCAACGTCTTTGTATGTATTGTAATGCAGTTTTCTTTATTTTTCATTTTAGACAAATCTACAGATTGTTATTTAATAATACTTTTTGGAATTACTTTACTTTCAGCTGAAGTGATTAATGGATGTAATTTCGAAGGACAGTAAATTTAACATTGATTTACGCGATTTGTAATGTTTAGATGATATTTGTCTCGCTAATAATCATCCTAAAGATACCTAACTCATCATCTGCTTAGCATTTTCCAACTATGTCGGCTTCCAATTTAACCGGACGCATCTTTTTTTTTTTAACCGCCTTCTCACCTAATGGTAAGTGATGATGTGGTTGAAGATGGATGGATGGATGGATGGGTGGATGGATGGATGGATGGATGGATGGATGGATGGATGGATGGATGAGGATGGATGGATGGATGGATGGTCTGAGTACTAGTGGTTCACATGGAGCGATTACCTAACCGACCTCAACAATCCTACTGGATTGTTACACGATTTCCCTTGCCTAGACTGGTGTCAGATCTTAACATACTTTCCAAGGCATGGAGTAGACTCGATATGTTAAATGGTCACGCATCCAAAAATTTTCCTCGGCAAGCGTGGCTTAACTTTTTTGCAGATTGACCCGTGTGGCTGTTATTATTTTGTCACGAGCTGCTCCAAAAGGTAACTTACTAAGAACCGAATAGATGAATGGTAAAAAATACCTTATTATAGTACCAAGTCCATCTATTTAGCATTACATTTTATACAAAATTAAATAAGTAAATGAAACCTTTAGGGCAAGTCTTACATAATTTAAAAATGTTTTCAGGTAATTAGCCTAACGCTGCAGTCACAAACTAATTGAAAAGCCCCACAAATCGGCTCTGCGTACTTTAAAAAAAAATACCCCTCTTCTAACTTAATCATACTGCTCTAAAATATGCCGCTAATTTAAGCTCTGTGCAAATTTACTTTCTCTAAAAGGTTAATATTATAAATGAAGTAAAAATTCATAGTCGTTTATAATACAAGAGATAGGTATTATATAAACGAATTATCGTTATGCCAAAGAGGGTGGTGGAAAGAAGGCTCTGTAATGGAATTGCAGGGGTGCGTCAAGTGACTGTCTCGATGCCATCCATTATAACTGTGTCCCTATTCTGTGACAGGCTGCGCACTGAGCTGAGAGTACTTTGGTATGTATGTCTCTCAGGTAACTCAAACATCACATTTCTAGTACTAGGAAAATCTTTTAGCAACATTTTTGGTCTGTGTGTTAGGGGGAAAATAGTTTGATAGTACTATACTTACCAGAAGTAGGCTCTCTTTGAATAAACGCTCTCTTTAAAAGGGAATAATTTTATATTATTATTTTTTTGAAAATCATATGATTATAATAAGTCAAATATTTTTGCGGAAATTAAAATAAATTAAGGAATCCTGCAAAACCTAAACTAAAGAAGTATAAGTATTTCCATCATAAGTATATATTAATAGGACCTGACCACCGGTGCCTTGGACCTTACCGTTAAACCCGTATTACCCGATAAAGACAGTAACAGTTACTATATTTTTAACTTTTTTTACACTCATTATTAAAATGCATAACACTTTATGGACGTAAGTCTGCAATAAATGTTTTATGAATTGAATTGAATATACATTGAATACATAATAATAGAAAATAAGTTTAGATAATATACCTACAAGTTTCAGTACAATATCTTAGATCGCAGTTTGCAGAATACGGATACAGAAGATGTTGCGTACACATTGCCATAGCTGCATTCATTAACTAATGTATAGACTTTCAAAATATTTGCTCATAAATTTTGCTTAAAGGAAGGGAAAATTTGGCAGAGAATGTCGAGTGTATAAAAGATGGTTTTTTAGGACCATTCTTTTTTTTAATCTTTTTGTAAACCTCTTTGTAATTGAGGATCACAGGAGGGATTACTTAAATGTTTCTTAAAGTTATTTCAATTTCAATCTTTTACTATTTATTAAGAAAGTCAGATGCACTCTTTTATAAAATAATTTTGGCAAATTAAATAAGAAGGTACGACGAACGCTGATATTCCGCGTATTTACTGAAACGCGTCATCTTTATTTAAATTAGCCCTGCTAGGTGAATGACCTATGAATGATATGGTGATTGATGAATGAATGAATTACAATGTGAACCTTAGTTTTAAGAAAAATATAAGTACGCAGAACGTTTATCAATTACTTTGTAGGCGCTTTCAGGAATGTAATTCAAAGAATATAATAACATAGGTACTTCTTGCAAATCTTGGTCTTTTTGTCATTTTAATTTAAAAAAGAAAGATTACTTACTTGCAGTGTTGGTAGAATTTCCATTACTAGCAATTTTGTTAACCCCTCCAACTAAGTTCAATAAAATTGTCTTGTGTGTATATGTATAAGTTTAGCTCGCACATATTTTCGATAATTATTTTGTTACCATTTTCAAACTAGAGGTCACAGTAGCATTTTTAGCGAAATGAATTGTTAGAAAGTACAAAATACAATATTACTTTCAACAGATATTTGCATATACAAAATCTGAAAAAAATTTGTTCAGTAGGATTCAGTAACAGAATCTATAATATGTTTTTCATTGCATTTCGTCAATTTTTTTTTTATTAAATGAATATCGTTTCCAAATCAGCAGAAGCTACTATCTGAATACGAATTTGGTTTGTAAAAATTACAATAAACACACCACGAGCCACCCAACTAGCACAAATGGGCTGCATTAGAGCTTTGGAGCGTATCCGATTATTACTTATGGTAATAGACGTAAGCGCTAGAGCGTCTACTACAGACTTAAAGCAGCCGCTTTAGCGCTATTTGGACGCCATTTTATGCAACCTAAAGTTCCATTTAACCTGCACAACGGTTGCATAAAGGTTCCTTAATAGCTATAACGATTTATTAACGCTATACTAAAGCTCTCGTAGCACTTCTTTTGAATGATTTTGAACTACTTTGAGCGACTGAATTGATTATAGTTCTTTATTGTATATCTTCAGTTGACATTATTTGTAATATTTTGGTAAAGTGTTTTCGTCGCCATCATGAAAATAAAACAAAAGTACTTAAGTAAAAGTTTGTATTCTGTATTAGCAAGATATATAAAGATACTTAAAACGCTGTCCAGTTTACTGTAGATGTATAAGATAATTTTCGAGTAATTTTAACGCGCTTTTATGATATTATAAAATTAACAAAAGTTATGTGATATTTTTAATTTGTTATACGGAATAAATTTTATTTCCGTATTTTTACGTGTCGATAACTTACTATTCGCAAGTGGCCGATTGTTTACCGGTACATTTAATACACATTTAACTGAAAAACCAATGTATATCAACTCAATTTTGCAAGTAAATTATAAGTTTTCTTAAAAATCATGGCGTCATTGTAATGTAGTCATAACCTGCAGTTTTAGCTCTAATAACTCCCTTTTCTTTTTTTTTTTTATTACCGATGGGCCCACTCTTGACCTCAATCTCGCCTGATGGTAAGCGATAGATGAGGTCTAAGATGGGACGAGCGAGCCCAGAAGATGCCTATTGAAATGAAATGAAATGAAATGAAATATTTATTTTGTAAATTGGTTATAAATAACACTTTTACACGTCATGTTTTTTGCGTGTTAAGTTTAGCTAGATGAGGCCGGTATTTCCTAACTGAACTGTTTCTCTGAGAAGAAACACCGAAACAAACTCAGAGGTCATAGTCTCTTTTAAAGTCCAGACAATTTGTATTTTTATATGAGAAGCATGTAGGTTCATGTCTGTGGTATTCTTTTGAGGAAATAACCACGCAAATTTGAGCGGACCTGTCCAGACAGTGCAAGCATTTGTCAGTTATCGTGTAGCTCAACTTAGCTTATTTACTCGTGCTTTAAAGGCTGAAAGGTCATAAGTGGCAGAGAACACAGAAGCCGGCAGAGAATTCCACAGCTTGGCTGTGCGCACAATAAATGTGGAAGAGAAGCGCTTGGTACGACAAGACGGTATATTAACCAAGTGTGGGTGGTACCCAGCCGTGCGTCTGGTAGACCGGTAGTGAAAGGGAGATGGAGGAATCAGGTCATGGAGCTCGAGCGCACACTCCTCGAAGTACAATCTGTAGAAAACCGACAGGCAAGCAACGGTTCACCGATGAGCCAGCCTATGAAGCTTGTCCACCAGCACCTCGTCGCCTATAAGCCTTTTAGCTCTGCGCTCGATCGAGTCCAATGCAGCAAGCTGGTACTTTGCAGAGCCATCCCACAAGTGGCTGCAATACTCCACGCAAGAACGGACCTGTGCTTTATACAGATTTAGAAGCTGTCCAGGCGTGAAGTACCGCCTCACCTTGTGTAGGATTCCCAGCTTTTTTGCTGCAGTCTGAGCAATCTCTGAATCTCTCTCAATGTCTGAGTCTGCCTTTTGAGAATCATAGCGCTAATTTTCACCCTTCTAACGCTTCCAGTGATTTTTGTTCCCCTAGTGCAACTCAAAGCCACAAAAAGCTCATATTTTCCTGTTTTTGAGGTTATAAGATCTAGTTACGTACTTATTCGTTTAGCATCCATTTTTATTAAATGTGTTATAATAGTTACAAAAGCGGCTGTAAAATGGCGAATGGATTGAGCCTGCAAGGAATGACTATTGCTACTAAAGGCCTTAGTTACACTGATGATTTTTAGGGTTCCGTAGCCGAATGGCAAAAAACGGAACCCTTATAGTTTCGACATGTCTGTCCGTCTGTCTGTCTGTCCGTCCGTCCGTAGGTCACAAGCATTTTATTCCGAAACTATTAGAATAGAATAGAATAGAATAGAATTTTATTTATTTTCTCACCACAAATTAATACATTAGATAATTGACATACGGTACAGACAATTTAAACATAATTTGTGGGAGACTGGTGCCTAAACTAAGTTTTTTCCAAAACCTGTAAGTCAGGTCACCAGGCCCCCAAGTTAGATTTTTACAAACTTTACTGGAGACGAGTTCATTCTAAAAAAAGAGTCCAATTTACAGTAGTAATTAAGTAACTTAATTTAAATAATTTATCATTTAAACAATTTAATTTAATAATGCAGGTAAGACGATAAAAAAATCAAAAAAAATAATATATGTTATAATAAATAGTAGGTATATATAGGAACATGATAGTGTGTTATGTGTGTTTGTGTTCAGGTGTAAGGTATGGTGTGTGTGAGATGTGTGGTTTGTAAGGATTTTAAGATGCGGTTTTGAACAGATCTTCAATTTGGGCATAGTCTAAGCTAAGAAGCCATTCTGTTAATATTTTTTTAAAATTTGTTTTGTTTACGGTGTGGATTGAGACTAAATTATTCAGTTTGTTGTAAAGAAAGGGGCCTAGGAAAGCAAAGAAATTACGAGCAAATTTGGTTTTAACTGATTTTGTTTGGCATACATCCCTTCTTCTGTTTCTTAATTCATTGTTATGGGAAGGATCAATGAAAGGAATGAGAGAGCGTTGTTTTAAAGTAACATTAAGAATAAAAAGCTGACGAACTGACAGGACTTTAGCGGTTTTATACAGTTCTATTGTAGGGAAACGGAAAGGAAGAAATAGTGCGACTTTAAGGACTGCCCTTTGAGCCCTTTCAAGGATGATTAGGTTGGTTTTATACGTGCCACCCCATGAAGTGATACAATACGTTAAGAGTGATTGACACAAGGCGCAGTAGATGGATAGTAATTGCTTAGGGTTCAGGACGGATCGAAGAGTTTTGACTACAAAAATAAATTTCCGTATTCGGCTTGAGAGACAACGAATGTGTGTGGCGAAGTTCAATTTGGAATCCAAAGTAACGCCTAGGTATTTGATAGTGTCTGCTTCCTGTAGTTTTGGACAGTTACAATCACTGATATGAGGCGATGGACAGGTATGAGCGAGAATGGAATGTGTTTGAAGCGATGATTGGCGGCGGCTTTTTAAGGTAAAAGTTATGAACTTAGTTTTCTCAGTGTTTAAGGTGAGAATATTAGTTCGGAGCCATTCGTTGACAATATTGAACCCGGCCTGAGCGCAAACAAAAACATCTCTCCATGAGTCTGCACTGAAAAGAATAGCAGTATCATCTGCAAAGGTTATGATGCGTCCGTTTTGAAGGTTAAGATTACAGAGGTCGTTTATATAGACCAGAAAAAGCGTGGGCCCAAGAATACTTCCCTGGGGAACTCCAAAGGTAATGGGAAGACTGTCACTTATGTAGTTATCAATTCTAACACATTGCATGCGGCCAGTTAAGTAATCTTTAAAAAGTGACAACTGATTTCCTCGAATGCCTAGGTTCTCAAGTTTATCCAACAAAACTGGAACCGACACCGTGTCAAACGCTTTAGCCAAGTCTAGGAAGATAGCCAAGGTCTTTCTTTTATCATCCATGTTGGAAACAATGAAATTAGTCAGCTCGTGTACAGCCATGGCAGTCGATTTCTTGGCACGGAAACCAAATTGAGACTGTGACAGTAGATTATTTGATTCTAAATAGTTGACTAATCTATTGTTTAGTAGACGTTCCAGAATTTTGGATAAGGCTGGCAGTATTGCAATTGGTCTATAGTTATTAACACAGTGTCGGTCCCCATTCTTGTGAATGGGATGGATAACTGCTTCTTTGAAAACGCGTGGGAAGGTACCTGATTCTATTGCCAAATTGCAGATATGAGTGATGGGTGTTACTAAGAGGCTGCTATGTGTAATAAGAAGGTTCGAGGAGATTTTGTCGCAACCGACGGCACAGTTTCGTTTAAGAGAGGAAATGATAGAACCTACTTCATCTTCATCAGTAGGCAAGATAACCATGGAATGCGGAAAAGCGGTATTTGGAGGGGCGGGAACGTATCCTTGTTGTTGGGTTTCTATTTTTTCTGCTAAGGATGAGCCGACGTTGGCGAAAAAGTGATTTATTTTATTTAATGAATCAACAGGATGTGCACTTGGGCTGATTAAATCTGTAGGTGGCGTCTTGGGCCTTGATCTGTTCGAGATTTCATTAATTACCTTCCAGAGGCGGCGACTGTCATGTCCCACTTTTTCCACTTCTTCTCTTTCAAACGTCCGTTTAACTTTTTGCAAAATTTTATTGCAGAAGTTTCGGTATCTTGTATAAGTTGCCTTTAATACAGAGTTTTCAGGATTTTTCTTTGTCTTTTTGTGTAGATTGTCTCTGTTTTTTATACACCTCAAAAGACCTGGGGTTATCCAGGGTTTGATAGTTAATTTCCGCTTGGACACGGTAACGATTTTTGTATTTGACTCAACTACGCCCTTAAGAATACGGACCAGTTCTTCAGCTGCTGTGTTTGCCTCATGTGACTTAAGAACTGAATCGAAGTTTAATTTAATTAAATCAGAGTGTAATCCAAGTAAGTCTATCTTTGAGATCGTCCGTTTCAAGTGCTTGGGTAAAAATTTGTTTAATGTAAGGATCGCAGTATAATGATCTGTGAGAGTTGTTTGAGCTATATAAGCATTTGCCTGGAATTTCGTTTTAAGTATAAAGTGGTCTAGGCATGTTTTATCGTGAGTTGGAATAACGTGAGCCGGTAGTAAACCGTGGAATGAAATCAGGTCGAGGTAGGATGAAGCATTTCGATCATGGCTTGAATCACTGATATCTATATTTATGTCACCGGTGAGTATTATGTTTTTGTAACTTGAATGTTCGGTTAGGATTTCGTTTAGAGATTGTAGGAAGTTCGATACATTATTATAAGATGGAGGACGATATAAGGCGAAAACAACGGTGTCGTTTTCAATTTTTATTTTTATGCAGTTTGCATCATGAAAGTTGGGTTCGTCAACATCCACCTGAATATCATTTTTAATATATATAACTACACCCTCATTTTGTGTTTTGTTCCTGGTAGTCGAGTAGCAGCTGTAACCATCTAAAACCGGAAGGTTTGTGGTGTGTGGTAACCAGCATTCTGTTAGAACAATTATGTCCCACAAAGTTCTAGATTGAGCTAATAGAACATTAAAACCTGGCATGTTGCGATTTATACTTCTTATATTTTGATTAATAATCTTGAGGCGATGTTCATTTTTTGGAATGAGTTCTAAGAAATCGGCCAGGTCACATGTTGTAGAGTCAGCAATTTCAAGGTTGTCAATGTCATTGTTTATTAAATTTAAATTATCGAAGAGTACGATTTAGACGAGGAGAGCCAAAGTGTAATGTGCAATTTTTATTCAGAAACAGAGAGACACACCGTGTTACAAGGCAAATATTAGCAAAAGTTAACCTGTGGACAATTCGTGAACTAAAGAGAACAGAAGTAGCAGTACCATTTGGTTTTACTCGTTTCTTTTTCTTTTGATAGCATTTCCAAAGACCAATTGAAGATAATGAAAATTTATGTGTGGGAATGATTTTGTGTAGTTTTATGTTTGTGTGCCTAAGTGAAAGTGTTTTATAAAAAGGAAAATATATCAAGTAAAAGTAGAAAACATCAATTAACATTTTAAAATACTTATAAAGAGACATGCAGGGCTGTATAGATGTATTATGACAGCCAGATAGTCATTTTTCAACTATTTTAGTAAAATCCGTTTCAGAATTTACAATGATGCGTTGAGCGCCGTCCTCCTTACGCAGGTACACTTTACCATAGGCTGACCAACAGTGTTTGTATCTATGCTGGGTGGCGAATTCTCTCGCTAGAAAGAACAACTTTCGAGCTCTTGCAGGGAGATTGTCAGATATATAAACGGGTACCTTTGGTCCGTTGACCCGTAGATGTGTTGTATTCAGCTTACTAGTTTTATTGTTTTTATTGAAGTTCTTGGTTGATTGCAGTATTTTTGTTTTAAGTATTACTGTGGTGAAATCAACTATAATGGTGTTATTCATTGAACTGTTGGAGTTAATTCTGTATACGTCTTTAATATCGGATTCTGAGACTGCGGTTTCAATAACACGTCCAATGTTTTGGACAACGTTTATCAAATCCAATTTTGATTCGTTTGCAGCCTTTGGGATATTTTTTATTTCTACACTGGCTATTTTTGATTGGTTTTCTAGTTGATCTACCCTATTTTCAAGTTTCCTGATATAATCTCTATTTTCTTTTCTTTCGATCTCGTATTGTTCCATTTTGTTTACCATGTCGTCGTATTTTTTAGCAGTAAAGTCTACGGAGTCTTGCAGTTTACTGTATTGTTGTTTTATTTCTAGTAGCGATGCTTCCATATTTGAGTAGAATAGGGATTGCTCCTTTTTAAAATCTTTAATTACACTTGAAATTTCATCCTTGAATTCATTCATATTCAGTAGATTGTCTTGGTCGTCGCGTTTCCTTTTGCTTCGGCGGGCAATGTTTTTAGTATCCATGCTGACTTCCGAAGTCGCCGTATTTAAGTTTGGCTCCGATTGATGGTGGGCTGGAGACAGTTGGCCAACTACCGCTGGCGATACTGGAGGTGTGCGGTTTATAGGCATTATTTAGATATAAATAAAAGTTTTTTATATCACTTTTGAATATTGATGTGAAGTGTTTATTTCTGCGAACACGGCCACTAAGCGCTTTGAGTGATAGTATGTAGTTAATGAGTTTTTTTGGTTTGGTTCTTCAGTGTTTACTTGAGTCCATCGTTCAATTATAATAGACGATTTTAGTAGAGTTCCACTGGTTTTCCTTCACTTGTATACTAAAGTTCAATATTATCGAATATAAATGTAAAACAAATAAAAACAAAAAAAAAAAAAAAAAAAAAAAAAAGATTATGCTTCTTTGGCCTCGAACTTGCAATCTCTTGAGTATTCGACGGTTTGTAGAGGCTTACGCCACCGAGCCACAGTGGCTACGCTTTGTAAAACGAAATAGGTGATGTATTAGTACTATGACCAGAGTCTTAGACGGGTGTCATTAACCTCATACAAAGGTCACACACTTCGAAACAAAGACGGAGAATTTGCTAACGATCACTTTTAAAACTTGAAATTGTTTTTGTTTATATCTTCGGTAATTGTTTATACACAGATTTGATTTTTGCACTGTTTGTTATGTGTTTTGCTTAGCACGTATTCATATAACTTTGAAACAGATTACTGCACTTTAAACTATTTTGCCAAAATAAAACCGTCACGAGTATAAAAACACGTCCGCTCGACACTGAGTCCGGGCGGGGGGGGAATTAGGACTATACATGTAAAACTTGGTAGGTAGATGTATTCTGTAAACCTCTTTCCGATTTTAAGAGAAAATTAAAAAAAATATATTTAAAATAAACGGGGCTCCCCATACATGGAACTGAAACTGAAAATATTTTTTTTTCATGAAACCTATACGTGTGTGGTATCTATAGACAGGTCTTTAAAAATGACATTATGGTTTCTAAAATGATTTTTTCATAAAGTTAATTGTTTCAAAGATATACGCTTCCAAAGTGGTAAAATGTGTGTCCCCCCTCTAACTTCTATAATAATGAAGTCAAAAATCTTAAAAAACCATATGTTATAGAACTGAATATAAACTTTCAACCAAAATTGGTTTGAACGAGATCGAGTTAGCAGTTTTTGAGATACAGTATATTTTCTAAAACCGCAAATATAACTTTGTAATTCATACAAATACTATGAAAAACAAAGTTATTTGGCGTAGTTGTTAAAATTGTAATTAAGCTAGTTTTAAGAAATTTATAAGGTTTTTTGTTTTTTTTTTCAAATAAATATATTAAGTACATTATATTTTAAGGGATCCGTAGTAACTATAATTAGTTACTACGGATCCCTTTATGGGCGAGTCCGACTCGCACTTGGCCAATTTTTTTGTAACTATAGTATGCATAAGAGTTTCTATTATTTCTATAATGAAACTTATAGTAGTATAATAGTGCTTACTATAACTATAACCTATAAAAGTTACAATGGAAACCACTGTGTAGCTGTGAGTGGCAGAATGACCTACGTAACTCTCATATAAAGGTGTAAGTGGTAAATGAGTTCTAGCGTGGACTACTGTGAAGGCTAGGGTAGTATTTGATTCAGCTTATAGCACCTTAAGTAACTTTTATAGCTATAGACGTTTACGGATGCAGATATGCAACTTTGAACTGCTTTTTGAACCCTTAAACCGCTATTTTACAGCCCAAAGTAACAAAATAGGCTGCTATTTCCACTAATGTGCTCGTTGGGCACCTATTAGAAGCCGCAGTTTACAGTTTTCGTGGTAGTATTTATAAAATTTTGTACAAAGATTCTTTTTCAACCGACGACAAAAAGAGGAGGTTATCAATTCGACGCGTATATATATATATATATATATTTTTTTTTAATGTATGGTCATCGAGTACTCGAAGACGGCTGAACCGATTTGGAAAATTCTTTTTTTGTTCGAATGGGTATACTTTGAAATTGGTACCATTATCACCAAAGTCAGGATCTGATGATGGGATCCTGGAGAAATCGAGGGAATTCTTCAAATATTATAGGCTCACCTATAGCGTTTTGGGTATTTCTTATAGTAACTTGTGCAGTTGCTCTCAAAAAGTACCATTTGGGGAAGTGGAACTGATGATGAAGACCACAGATGGCCGCCGAAACTACTCAATAATAAGTATTGAGTGGATTGCGATTCAATTACTTCAATATGGATGTTAAGCACTTTATGCTCATCACAATGCATATGGTGATGTAGAGCTGATGGTGAAGTACCAGGAGAACTCCTCAACAATTAACGGCCCAGCATTGGGAAAAGCAACATTTTTTAATAAATTAAAAATCATCCAACTAAAAAGGGTGAAATAAAAACATTTTAACAAAAAATTAAACCGACTCCCAAAAAACACTGCAAAGTGAAAAATAACTTTAATATCGGAAGTCGGTGCCAAAAACGAAAATACAAAACTAAAGACACCACACATCTTTACTAATGTTTTAAAGCTGAAAAGTTTGTTTGTTTGTTTCAACGCGGTAATCTTCGAAAGTACTGGGTGGATTTGGATTGGTATGAAAGTAGCTAGAAGCTTGGGGAAGGCTATACGATACTTTTTACCCGACTTCAAAATAGGAGGACCGACTGCTAGTCTACTCAATACGTTACCAAGTTATCTCTAGGAACTAAGAGCTTTGACAACTACGGTCCAAGAAGATTACTTAATGAAAAAATAATTAGCGTTTCCAGAATTATTTTTATTTACAGACTTTAAAATTACAAGCTACAAATATAATTTAATTTTATAATTTATATATTTTTATTATGGATGAGCCCACTCATGACCTCGATCTCGCTTGATGGTAAGCGATAGATGAGGTCTAATAATTTAAATGCTTAAAGCTTAAGCCTATTTGATGAGGCTTTACTTTACTGAAGTACTTAGGTTCTCTCTCCATACTTACTAAGTGCTGCTACATTTATAATTATTATGTGAACATATTACTTAATAAGTAATTAACAAGAATAGATCATTGTTAACGCCATCTACTGACGCAAAAGCTGACAACTCGTGGCAGCAGAGAAGCGAACGAGAGCGGCGCACGGCGAGCGCTGATTGGTCGTCGCCGAGTGAATCTGAAGAACGATCGATTGCTTCATTCAACGGATCTACACTTATATAAAAAAGTACTCTGTGACTTCGACACACGAGACTCTTAAAACCATGGTGGTAGGTGGTTCACCGTCATAACTCTTTATAACTTGTCATTTTCTCCTGTGTAAATTATATATATTAAAATAAATACGTTAAGAGAAGTTCATTGAAGAAGCCTGACCCTCAAAAATCGCAAAACAATCATAAAGAAAGAAATAAAAGAGTTTTACTAACCACACCAGTCTATGACGATTCATAGGCCTCCTTTATGAGAGGACAAAGGCTGAAATCGACCATGCGGATCCAGAGCTAGTTGGTAGATGTCATGTCATGGTCTTTTTTTTTTCGGGTGGAAAAACCATCGAATGTCTTCTCCCGCTCTAGGAGGAGTAAAAGGGCGCGTCAGACTTTTATTTACTAAAAACCCACCCTTTTCCTTCAGGTGCCATTGCGATCCGGGCCAAGGTATTTCCTTAGAACACGCCGGCAATCCCGAATATCATGGCATGTATTTGGTTTTTCTAGAACATTCTGGTTTCCTCGAGATGGTTTCCTTCACCGCTTTGAAAACAGTGGAGATAATGTAAATTACAAAAAATAATGCGATTACATGGGTTCAAACCCACAAGCCACAACTTGTAAGCCGTGCATGTAATCACTGAGACAACACTACTCTCCTGCTTAACTAAATACTAGTACAAAATTCCAGTTTTACAAACAGCGCTTACTTGCACAAAGTCATGTCACATTCAAGTACAATTTATTATCATAATCTTTTAATTCTTCATGAATTGAGTTAAATGGGTCCGTCAGAGGCACAAAGACAAGCTTTAACCGCGGTTTTAACTCAGATAAAGTCATTTGGAGTGCACATTTTAAAACTACATTAATAACCTGCTAGAAGGAGACGGGAAACAATCTCGGACTCAAAAGTTTTGACGAGGATGATTAAATTGACTAGATGTGCTTCTTAATTCAATTAATTTGAATTGTGATTTGAAAAATAAAATATTTCTTTACTGTATTTTTTTTTTGTTTTTGTATGTCCCAGTGGGTGATCCATCTCACCATAACTAACTAACTAACTTCTCAAAACAAAAGTGTGCAGCACATCGTAGAACACGTACAATGCAACAACGATATCAGCCTCGCATACATTTTCTAACTCACTCTTTCTCTCAAAAGTTAACCAGACATTAACTTTTTATGGCTGAAGATCCCGATCTCCATTTCTAACCCAGCGAACTGACAGGCTTTTCTTTTTTTTGCAGTCGGTAGCCAATCAGATCACTTCTTCAAACCTATGGGAATGCCCTGATGCCTACGTTTGGACAAGCAAGTCCAGAAGTTAAATGTTTACTCTTGCTTTAAAGACTTACGGATCCTATGCGATCACAGAAGAAACACCGAAGCCTGGAACACAGAAGCCGGTAGAGAGTTCCACACCTAATCCGTGCGCATAACAAAAGTGGAGGAAAAGCGCTTAGTACGACAAAACTTTATATCATCCAAATTTAGACTGACCAAATGTCACTCTGCAGTACGCCTGGTTGATCGGTAAGTGTAATGTAGATGGAAGGATCAGTTGGTAGTTCTTACGCACACTGTCAGTTGAGTTTCTGATTCCAACTACATCCCAATATATAACTTGTTTACTAAATTAGTCGTCATTTCCAGTAGTCTAACTCAGTGTTTACAAGCAACTGCACAGAGACAGTGCAAGTCTAATATCTCAGGGCGTCGAGACAGCGCGACGCAATCACGCCTCGTCCCTGACGTGTCAGACCGAGTTGCTTTGTTGCCTGACATTTTCTTGTTAACAGCACTTCGCTTGCGCCTTCCAGTTATGCTTTACAGCTATTTTCGTCAGATGTGTTTTCATAATTGGTGTTAAAGATAATCACCATCTTCATATTCGACCAGATCGCTTACCATCAGGTTCATATTGGTCAAACGCGAGCCTTTTACCATTTTAAATATATTAGAAGCCATTAAATTCCTGATTTCCAATTATTTCCTGATAGCCATAACCTGGAGGTCTTAAAGTCAAGAGTGAAAAGGTAACTTCTAGGTAAGCGTGCATCATCTTCGACCTGCAATTCGTAAGTCATACCTATATCCAATGAGCCACCACTGCTCAATCACCAAAATGATAAAGTTACTTAACTCAGTAAAGTAAGAGTATTTAAGATCAGTTTTTGTTTCAAAACTAGGCAATAAAACCTCCGCAAACAACATGTAAAACTTTCTTATAGTGTAAACACATTATCTACAGCAGATACTTAGTTTTAAATGTACATACATATATAGATATCTACGTGGCAATAACTCTTTAGCAAACAACACATAAAACATCCGTGTGTATAAAAAAACATTATCTTTAACAGAGACTCCCGAACAAGTCCTTAGGGCATCAAATATACGATATAAAAATACGACACTGAGCTTGTTATTCTACAGAGTATTACTACCTCATTTTCTATCATAAAACCGCGGCTCGTTTAATAACATGTTGTGATATCGTAATACGGCATTTCCCCGTGTCAGCCATGTCAATTAAAGTGACGTTAAAATGTGTACAATGACGTCACAACATTATAAATCCCTCGTTACTCACCGAATTACGTGCCCCATATAAATAAGCTTAATTATTAAATAACCTTTTCTCAAAATTTGATGTCAGGAGACTTGTAATGAAAGCTAACTCGTGTGGAAACCTAAACATCATGTCAAAAGTTTTTTCATTATATATCATGTCAAACTGAGAAATTATCTGTCATATTCGTTTGTTTCATATAACTCCATTATATGACTCGAAAGCTTATTGGAATCATCGTACTAAATAAATCCCGAATACGCTCTAACAAACACGTTGAAAATCCAGCTCAGCGAAATATTCTAATAGAGAAACATTTCAATTCACCATAAAAAGCTTTATCTTTTCTCACTCGAATAACCCGTAAATGCGGATGCGGTCGCTTCTACCCGCCACACGCCGCTTCAATGAATGCCGGTGGCAGGGCAGTCAGGGCGGTGGCATTGTCCGTCACTCCGCGCGAATACGAACGGCGCGGTCTTGGACGTCGTCTGAGGCGCCGCACCGACGTCCACAGACGTTATTTAGGGCTTCATTGTGCCATTGGCCATTCAGGCCGACAGTCGCGATTTGACTGTTGATAAGCGTGGATTGTTTCGACTGATGGACTGTCACATTATCCCTTTAAAAAGCTTATTCAAATAACGAACGAAAAAAAAAAATAACAATTTACTATCCGTTAAAGCGTTTACAAGACATCGTTTAGCTGTCCTCATCGAATGTATTTAGTGTCAAATTAAACAGCAAAACACATCATCACTAGTGAATTGATTTTACGGGCTCATTCATCAATCTTTTCGACTATTGATTGATGATTTCGCGTCGCATTGTCGGAAAGTAATTAAAAAAACTACGTATCTTCGTACGACGGTCGGCTTTTTGACAGCTGGTTTAAAATGGCTTGTGGCAGCTCTTTAGGGTTTTGTTCCATGTATATGTAATATTAAAATTTTAGGAGGGACAGAGATCGCTTAACACTGGTGCTACATACATACTTCGTTGAAGAGTTAAATTATTTTATTATCAAGGTCTACAATCGAATAACTTAAACGTTGTCTGTGCCGTTTTGCGATGACAGGTTATTTATTTTAAACGGAATACACAATGTAATTTTGGATACGGTCGTGTGAGATTGCAAAGGGGTTATGAACTTCACTAATGATGTGTTTTGATAGATTCTGTTTTTCTAGAAATCAATAACATTTTGTAGTGTTACGTTGTAAGACGCTAACAGTATATTGCAAGGCTTTAGGAATTACCTGGTGTTAAGAAATAAGTGCGCCTTGTTTTATTCGCTACCGGGTAGAACGTGGTGTAACCGGTCAAACTAAGGTGTAGCCGCGAGACTGTTTATAAACCACTACTACAATATTAAATTATATTGAAAATGGAGTTATATCATATTAATATGTAAATGTAAGTTGGACCACGCCTTTCCATGCTTAAATCAATATAACTCTGCTATATCTTAACATAGTATAAAGCAAAGTCGCTTCCCTGTGTCTGTCCCTATGTATGCTTAAATCTTTATAACTACGCAACGGATTTTGATGCAGTTTCTTTCAATAGAAAGAGTAATTCAATAGAAAGGTTTTTAAGTATATAACATGCATAATATAGTACAGGAACACTGATAATTTTTGAGGTTTCTAATGTGATGTCGCAAATAAACACATTTTTTTTGCGCTTGCTTTGCAAACGCTGGCTGAACCCTACGAGATAGATCAAAATAATGTACTACAATATTGTACATCTTAAAAAGGTCACCAAAAAAGTCATCGATGGTATCTGTCTATATCTTATAGATAACCAACAACAACCATTTTTTAACCGACTTCTAAAAAAGGAGGAGGTTCTCAATTCGGATGTTTGTATTTTTTTTTTTTTTTTTTTTTTTATGTTTGTCCACGCATAACTCCGTCGCTTGCCAACCGATTTGAAAAATTCTTTTTTTGTTGGAAAGGGTATACTTCCCAAATGGTGCCATGAAAATTTTATCGAAATCGGACGAGCCGTTTCTGAAAAATCAAAAAAAGTCGAAAAAAATAATTTACCTTGATGATCTTTTCGTTTACTCTGCATTGCGTTTTTTGTTCGCGCATAACTCCGTTATTTACGAATCGATTTGGAAAATTCACTGACCCACTAAAAAGCGCGAAAATAAAAACTTTTTTGCAAAAAATAAAACCGACTTCCATATCAAAACACTACAAAGCCAAAAATAATTTTAATTTCGGAAGGCGGTGTGAAAAAAAAAAGAAAATACAAAACCAATAACACCGACTACCGAAATTAAAATTATTTTTGGCTTTGTAGTGTTTTGATATGGAAGTCGGTTTTATTTTTTGCAAAAAAGTTTTTATTATCCTTTACTTTTTACGAGAAATACGAGCATATTTTACAAAGCGATTTTAAGCAATACAGCATTAATCCTTATCCAATTAAGTACCATAAATACATTGTGCATTTAATATAAATCAATATTGCCCTTTACAGAATATAATTTAAATAAATAGTTTCGAAGATATTACAGATTTAAATTGCAAGGACATAGCGGTAGCGGCGCGGTGCCGGCGGAGGCACGGCGCGCGTGCCTATGTTGCTTAGATATGAGCGTTGAATGTTTTTCCCATGGTAAATTATGTGTCGCACTTTCAAAAGTAATTACTAAAGAGAACATGTATGTCGAATGACCAAAAGGCTGTCAACGATGTATATAAAGACATTCTATAGTATATTTAATATAAACATTGCACCCGTGCGAAGCCGGGGCGGGTCGCTAGTTGATTATATTTCTCTCTCTGGTCGACCCTTCATGACTGAAGATCGCGATCACCAAATCTTTACCCAGCGATTTGTCAGGCTTTTCCATTTTTCGCGCTAATCGGACTACTTCCTTGAACCTATGAGAGCTGCCCTGATTCAGTTGGTCTGACCATATTAATGGGATCTCCCTCTGAACCTCTTGCCCTTCAAGTTAGCACAGATGATTAGCTTTTCCTAGTTGTCATCTTGGCGGCGGATAATGTGACCTAAATAACTGAGGACTCTGCGTCGCTGAGGAGCTCGGCATCAAAGATCGCTTGTCCATAGTATGCCGACTATGTGCGGAACGCAATCCTTGGGATTCAGAGCATGCGTCGCCAGCGCCACATTTTAAATAAATATACATGCATATATTATATCTACATGTATGCATCTACCATCAATTAGAGCTAGTTCGGAGAAAAGTATGGCAAGGAAACGTAAACGGTGCGGTACGACTAATATAATATTTATTAATTATAGTACAGACAGCGGTTGCCTTGTGACCTAAAGTTGCACAGGACCGTGACGACACGGGGTGCGCTGATAGACAAGGACTGCTATAATTTCGTATAATTTATATTTTACTAGCTTTAGCCCGCGACTTCGTCTATGTTATTACTTCGCTATCGTCAATTTTTCCACTTGTCAAACCACCTCCAATGAAAGCAAAAAAAAACTTTCCAATTTGGTGCTGTCGTTCCGAATATATACGCGTACATAATTATATTTTGGGGATTCATTTTAATTTACATAAATTAGATGTATCAGTAAATAAAGGTTTCGTTATATTGAAGAATTATATACATATATATATATATATATATACGACGTGTAATTTAAAGGGTATATACATACCAAGTGCACGGCTTCTTTGGATGATAACAAACGATATAGCAAGGGTTTTGTAATCCTATCTCTACATGTGTGGAACTTATTAGAAATTTCAATACATTGATACCAGAGACCGAATTTTTCAAATTAAGAAGAACGAAGAGAATTATCGTTTTATTGGCAAGTGACGTGGAAAGTGATGACCCTCATAGTGCTGTGACACGTTTGTTATTATTGGTATTCAAGAAACATATGAAACCGATAATTTGGTGCCAATTCTGTGAGTCACTTATTTTGAGCTGAAACTTTGCATAGAGACTCCATACCAGATGTTGTCTTCAGTCCTTTTGTATAGATATGGGGTTTCCGTTACACGTTGTATAGGTATATTAAGATTAACAATAGCCTAATAGATAAGGTGTTGGACTTGTGATCGAGAGGTCACGAGTTCGAACCCAACCCATTACACTATTGCCGTGAACCTACTCCTGACACAAGCATATATACTTTAAATAGTCTGTTAGTTTGACTACACGACTTGATGAACTGCTATGCTACCTGTCATATTTGCATGGAAAAATATTGTCCATGGTTTGCAGATTTTTGTTCTAGGTTTGGTTGTTTATGTCATCATCTGTGTTGCCTTTACCTAACTACATATGTTAAGGTCGGTTTCCTGTCTAACTGGGTGCAGCAGACGTTTTAAATTAAAAATAAAATCGTTTATTTTCCACCAAAATTGTATGATTTAACAATATGTTACAACTAATAAACTACTAATTATAATGTTACAATATTCGCTTATATTACAGTATTCAAAGGGTGGACTGGAGCCTAAACTAGGGAAACCCTGTATTTCAGGACTCCAGTTCATTCGCCTACGGAACAGATTTTTATCGTGTCTAATCAGACCAAAGGGGTGGACGGGGATTGACTTTGTGTGCGTGTGCGCGTGTGGGTGTGTGCGTGTTTGGGGGTGTGATTTATATTTACACGTGTGTGTGGGTGTATGCATGTATGTGCACGTATGAGTACTTAACTATGGATACTCGGTCTTGGAGAGACTCGGTGTCAATGTAACTTAAGTTTAATAGGTAAGTTTTGATCATCCTTTTACATACGATAAGAGTTTAGGGATATATATTTAAAAGGGAATTCATTTTGTTGTAGAGGTAAGGCGCGAGAAAAGACGATTGTCTCCTGAAGAAGGCTGTGTGATGTGCGACAGAATCACAGATCCTGTTTCTTCTACGTGAGGAGAAACTCAACTTTGAATCATACTTTACCTGCTTTTGTTTGCAGAGTATAGTGTGCAAGACAAATAACAGCGTGTGTGTTTGGTGTCGAAAGGATTTTCGCAACATTACCTTAAGCAACGATCTTTGAGCTCTTTAGACTAGCATAATTTTTGTCTTGCACGCCCCACCCCACGCCGGAATGCAATACTGTATGATCGACTGGACCAGAGAGTAATAAACGCCTTTGAGCAGGTTAGCTTGACTACGTTTCGGAGTTTTTTAAATATCCAAATCGTCTTGCGTACTCTTGCTGATAAAAGGTCCAGGAGAGTGTATCGTCGAGTTGGACACCAAAGTACCTTATATTATTGGTTCTGTCAAGGGATGGGCAGGAACAAGTAATTGAGTTATTATTTTTACATTTATGAACTTAGGGAGAAACTATTATTTGGTTGTGTGGATTTATTTATTGAAATGGTATTTGAATTTAGTTACGTTAAGAGTTAAAAGGTTTAAGCTTAGCCATTTTGATATTTGGTGGAGGCCCTTTTCAGCAAAAGTGCGCGTTTTAGCCCAAGTCTCTCCCTGAAATAAAAGTGCTGTATCATCTGCGTAAGAGAAATCTTTTCCGTTTGATGGGATGTAGTTGCAGAGTTCGTTGACGTAAACAAGGAAGAGACTCGGGGCAAGAACAGAGCCCTGGGGCACACCGCAAGTTATTGGAAGTGGGCTGCTGATGTGGTTGCCAAGTTTTGTAGTTTGAGTTCTATTAGTAAGGAAATCTTGAAAGAGTTGGAGAGGCAGACCACGAATACCTATCATTTCCAGCTTCTTTAGAAGCAGACTGTGTCGAAAGCCTTTGCCATATCTAAAAATATACCTATGCATTTCCGTCCACGATCCAAATTACTTAAAAGATTGTTCGTGAGCTGAACTACTGCATCTTCTGCTGATTTATTGGGCTGGAAACCAAATTGTGACCCTGAGAGAATGTTTTTTTTTTCACCAAATATTTCATTAGACGCGTGTTAATAAGCTTTTCAAGCAATTTAGGTAAACCCGTAAGCACAGAGATTGGGCGATAGTTTTCTACACAGTCCTTACTCCCACTTTTATGCACTGGATGTATTATGGAACGTTGAAAGTTATCAGGAAAAATACCTTTATCTCTAGAGCGTGTTTTATCTTTTCTACTAATGATTCAATAGCAAGATTAGGGTCATCAGTAGTTAAGATATCAAAGAAGTCTGTCTCCAGAAGGGTGTTAATCGCCATATCATAATTTGTGAGCTGTTTATATTTTGGGGCAAGGTTTCTTGGAATTGTTAAATTTAAAAGGACAGGGTAGTGATCGGTGATATGTGTTTTTATAACGAATGTTTGTGCTTTCCGGTATGTTTTTAGGTTAACGTGATCTAAGCAATTGGATTCACGTGTAGGTATGACATGTGCAGGTAGAAGACCATTTTCAGCAAAAAGATTCAAGTATTCACAACTTCTGCTCTCATTATTGGAGGGCTTGATACAGATATATCCAACAACAGCAATTGTATTGGATTCATGACTAGATTTTAATAAGGCATCTAATGACGTAAGAAAGTTATTGATGCACTTATAGGATAGCGACCTGTAGATACATATAATGGCTATATCGAGCATTTTTAACAATGAATAGTTAGCGTCGTAGAATGGTGGCTCTATGACAGTGTAAAATATGTCTTTATGGATATATAACACGACACCATCATTTTATTTTTGTTCTAGTTTTTATAATTTACCTTAATTTTATTATTTTAACCTTTATCCAATTCTCTTTATTAATTTTATCTGGATAAATTTGCAATGCATACATATTTTACCAGTTCCTGAAGTAACTTGCTTATCACCGGTCCGGTTTTCAAATAAGGAAGCCACACATAAATCACCACAACGACAACCAGGCGCCATATTGTTAAAAATAAATAAATAAAAAAATCGATAAACTATGTCAAGTGGGGTATCATTATATAGATCTTTAAAAATTATTTTGAGGTTTCTTTAACTATTTTTCATTTTTAGCAACCGTTTAGGATATATAACGTTTTAAAACGGAATTAAATACTAAAAAGCTGAAAATAAAAAAAAATATTTAAGAAATCAAAAAACCTCGACTGCTCAACTAAAATGGAAGATACAGGCAGGACCCATCCCATTTTCTTTTTATTAAAATTATATTAGGTTCAATTGGGTCCCGCCTGCTTGTCACTTTTTAAATTAAAAATGTGCTTCTTTCTTCCATTCCAGTTGAGCAGTCGGGTTTTTTAAATAAGTTTTTTCACTAATACATAATTTATTTTACAATTCATTATTATATGTTGCGTGTTTTTGGTTAAAATAATCCCAGACTCAAAACGTATCCTTCTCGATAATTCCGGTCACTGACTTACATTTCCTATCTCAATGATTCCGGTAGTTACACGAACAAAATGAACGAGAACCACAGATTATTAATACGAGAACGAGTAATTTTATTATAAATCGTTGACAGAGATTCTCCGTCTACATTATAAAACTACAATTTGAGGTAATTCTGTATAAAAAAAAATTGGAATGTTGAAAATCTGTATAAATTTTAGAGGTATTCCTCGAAGCGCTACCATTTTGAAGCGCTCCTAATGAAGCGCTCCTTTTTTATTCCACGGAGCGCTCCTTTTAGTAGCGCTCCCGAAAATATGGTATCGGGAGCGCTCCGAGGAATAAAAAAGGAGCGCTTCATTAGGAGCGCTTCAAAATGGTAGCGCTTCGAGGAATACCTCAAATTTTACTCTCAATTTTTTATCGGTATGACATGTTGAAAATCTGTATGGATACCGCGAAATCTGTATATCTGGCAACACTGGTGTCAGGTTTTCTGGCTGTTGTCTACCCGTAACGACTGTCAAAGATGTACAAATTACAGCCGAGCCGGCTTAACGTGCTATTCGAGGCACGGAGGAATGTTAATATATTAAAATGGTCACCCATCCACAGACTGACCTTGCAAGCGTTGCTTAACCTCCTCCTCTCAAAATACATTATTATCAATTAAATATGTATTATTTTAATGTTATTGTACAATTTAAATTACAATAAAAAGTACAATAAAAATTTTACATACCTATCCACCTTAGGAATGGTCCAATCCATCACTACCTTACATTTTGTAATCTCCAAACACAAGTCTCTATTAACGTAATACGTGTTCCTATTTATTACGTAACTAAACGGCTTACTCCTTATAAAAGGTTGTTTTGATAACTACCAGTAGAACTATAGACTCGTTTTCGACTGCTCGGTTTACGGTGGAGCTTTGAAATGAGCGATTTTTATCATTTAAAAACTTACTGGTTTAAAATGAGTAATTGTAAAATTAAATATCACTGTTTCTGGCAGTGAAATCTGAAGTTCATTTAAGTTTTTTTGTACAAACCTATTTATAAAAATTAACCTTACAATGCTCTAAATTAGTAATGCTCTTAATTTTATTAACGTATTTTTTTTCCATAAAGCCGAACAGAACTTTTTATTATATAAATTATAACGTTTTTTATTCAACCAGTAAGACATCCGTTCCAATTACTCATCGAATTTTGTGTATATGCAATGAGCTTTATTTTTCTTCTATGACTTACAAGCATCTTTTATTTTAGAAATCATTGAAACATACAATACATTTCAAAAGTTTAACTTTTTTTCTACCAATACTTCAAAATACCAAACCTCCAAACAGTTTCATCTGTTTTTTGTTTAATATTCTGTTTTTTCTTCCATAACACTGTGCTGTGGGGGTGTGGGTCTGGTATAATGAGTGACAGAATTTCCTAGTACTTCATATTTCCTTTCCCTTCTATCCAAGGGAATTATTTATCTACTTAAATATTAAGTTGGTGTTCTAAGACACACTTGAGGAAGATAAATTATTTTACTTTTTGTATCCATAGAGATCGTAAGGTATACAATAAAATATATAATAAATATATAAAAATTATGCTCATTATTATAATCGCTATCACCATAGCCCCACACAACACCGGTCAACCGCCCCGGCCGTGTTCAATTAAACCAGTGGCGAGATATCCACCGTCACGTACTGAAGTACCGACGATTGTATCTTGTCACATCTGTACACCGTACTGTATGACCTCCACCAGTTTTAATTAGTGCACATTTCCCCCTCATGTAGTCGCAAGAGTAAGGACTATTGGCTAATCTGTTAAGGTAATGAATTAATGATGGTACGTCGTGTAGTGAATTTTAAATGTATCGATATTTGTCGTGTTGTTCAGTTAAACATACTTGTTTGTTTTGATTTTTTTATTGGGGACTTTTACGCACTGGCTATGACAGCCCCATTTTACCCTAATTCGAGCATATCTAACATTCTTCTTGCGAATATTATTCGAAACATGTTTTCAAATTGTTATAAAGTCTAGAACCACCTTGACGAGCATCGTCAGAACTAGTTCTGACGATGCTCGTCAAGGTGGTTATGCGATTAGCAGATATGCTGCAAGTTCCAAGTTCCTGTTTAGATTCCCGCACGAAATAAAATATTTGTGTGGCTAACTTATTAATGGATAGTTCTTGTGGATTTGTCTGTGTCTGTATATGTGAGTATACGTGCCTTCTTGATACCAGTAGGTATAATAGGTACGTTTAAAAAAGTTTTGTATAAGTATAATAACTTTTACAATGATAAGGACATCGAATAAAAGAAAAATCTTGTAGTTTAGCAGTATGGAGAAATATTTGGTTTGTTGTATCACTACTCGTGTGAGTTCCTTTGATCTGATATAGATTATTAAAAATACATAAACAAAAGTTATAACTATCCCTAAAAGCACGTTGAAGATGAAATCAGTCACTTATTTCGACATCAAGAGGAGTGTCCAGGGTTCAGCGGACATGACAAATGCAGCTCCATTTTGATGAGTATTTTTAAATAAGTAAAACGTCAGACGATGGACTATTTTGTAATCAAAAATATTTCTACTCCATTAACAATGAGATTTTACCCGACATTACTCTTTCACCATTCATTTTTTTTTTTAGAAAACGTTGCCGTTGTTCAACTAGGATCTCCTTTTTCTTCTTTCCTGTATCCTGAATGCATTTACAATAATTTAAATTTACATTCACCCAAACCTAGTCGCAGAACAACTGTCGATGAGTCATATAAACATTGAACCCGTGACAAGAGCTCGGAAGTCAATCGTCTAACCACTGCATCAACCATGTCGGCTGCCGCAGTATGTAGGAAGGAGAAGGGTTATCAAACCTGTATGAATAGGTTTTGTATGTAGGTATCCAAATGATAATAGTTTATTCATTTATTTTTACTTCTACAAAAAAGTTGAACATTGTTTTACCAAATACAGTGATTTTGAGTGAATTAAGAGCAAGTACACAAAAATTTTATGTGCTATTGGGGCTGAACTAGGCAGTTACAGAAACTACAAGATGAATGAACTAGATTATACAATAACATGTGTGTGGCTGTATGTCTTCAAATTTTAATTACTGTACGTGGCCTTATTAGGAGATTCCGTTCCGCGGTGATGATGGTATGGTTTCCTGATCGCTATAACCTGGGAGTCTTTAAGTCAAGAGTGAATAAGTTACTTCTAGGCAAGCGTGCTCCATCTTCGACCACATCGTCACTTACCATCAGGTGAGATGGTGGTCAAACGCGAGCTTATTATCAATAAAAAAATTAAAAAAAAATACAATATCGCTGCGAAGTGAGCCAAGGAACTCGCTCAACCCGCGCTAACGTCATTGCAGTGTATCCGTCGGCCGGGCCAGCGCACTATGGAAAATAAAGGTCTGTTTCTGATTAAAAATCAATAACGTTTTTATTTCTGAATATTATGTTCTAAAATTTTGCACAAATATAGAATAGTGTATATGGCTTCAAAGGGAAAGTAATTTTTTATGACTGGATTTGAAACCATACATTAAAAAATAAAACAAATTCAAAATTATCAAAAATGTCCAATATTTATTTTTTAACAATGAATACTATTATTTTAATGTTTACAAAAACCAAACATCATATAGTACATCAAAATACAAATCAATTTAAATAATAATAACATTTTTTTTTGTTGTGGTTAAAATCGAACACAGATTAATTATTAATTAATTGTAATGTTTACTAAATTTTATGTTATTTATACTTGATGAACTTCGGGATCTAAAATTAATTCGTTCACTTTCAAAAGATCTAAGGTGTCTTCATCAAGTTCCTTAACGTTTTTAGTATATGATTTTCTAATGCTGGTTATGTAAGGATCTGAAGTATAAAGAAGAGTATGAAATACATCCTCGTTTGTAGCGGGTCTTGAGCATTTTCTAGCATGATGTAGACGAAATTTTTTATAATCCTTATTACGAGATTCTTGTGCATCTTCCGAAAGTTGACCAATAGGAAGTATTGCAAAATGCTTTATGACACTTTCTCCATGAATCAAAATTTTGTGAACTGAAGATGGCATGTCGTACCAGTCATAATTGCTCACATAGATCCTGGCAGTCTCCAGAGCATAACTGTCAAATTTTTCAGCATTTATCATTACACCCGATGAAAGAGCTTGCAGAATTATGTGAAGTCGTTTAACCCTTGGGGTGCCTGGTGGGTCTGACGGACCCGTCGTATCAAGGAATCGACAATATTTTTTCAAATTCATAACCACGCCTGCTGCGCTCTTGAGTAGCTTCGCGATATAGACTAGCGGTCATTTTGTCGCCCCTCCAGCAGTCTGGATCGCGCACTCGTCCGAGTAATACGCGTTCTTTGCGCGCTCGGGCCTGACAGACCCGACCAGGCTCGCGGCGTAACTTTTATTCGGTAAGTAATTATTTTCGTTTTTTATTATTTATAATGTTTTGTGTGATAAATTATTAATGTAAGTAATATCGTTACAGTTAAAAATGGCAAGCCGATTAACTAATAGCGAAATAAGCCAAGCTTTAGAAATAGAATTAGAAAATGACGATGATGATATAGTTTTTGATGAAAGTGGAGCTGAGTCTGACCACGTGAGTATCCAACATGATTCAGATGGCGCCGAGGAAGAAGGAGAAGTCCCTAATGAATCAAATAATAGTGACAGTGATGTTGAGATGTCTCAGCCATTGAGTAATTTTTCGCACAGGTCAGTATATTTTTCATATCAGTCAGTTTTTCAAAACGATGGCCGCTGACAATTTTTTTTGTATTCTCAACACCACTGGCATAAATGCAAAAATTTTTCATATGTTGAACAATTCTGATAGAAGTGCAACTAGGAGAGAATTTATTAAAAAATTGGGCATGTCATTGATGGCTCCACATCAGGTTGAACGATATAATAATTTGCATCTTTCAACTACCCTACGTAAGAGAATTAGCTCTCATATAGGTGAACCCTCAGAGCCACCAATAAAAGACCTGATGCTGCCATAAAGAGACATTGTTATTTAGGTCCTAGCAAAAAGGATCGCAAGTCAAAGTACACTTGTGTCTCTTGCAGGAGTCACATTTGTCTGGAACACGCGAATTTCATATGCGAAAATTGTCTCATAAATACTGAGCAGTTATAAGCAATATTCTTTTTTTTATTCCAATGATAATTAGTCTGTAAGTTGATTAATATGTGCCTTAAATAAATGTGAAGTCTGATTTTTGATCTCAACAAAAAAAGTTTGATATGTTGATTTTAACATAAGTGTGTTCATTTTTGTTACCTAAAATTAGAGGTTTTTAATTTTGTTAATAATTTGAAATAAAAATTTTTAAAACTACATTGGTTTTAATTTTTAATTTAAAGTCATTATTAGAATACATAGAAACGTGTTATTTGTCATTTTCACACATTCAATCAAAATAAAAACAACAATTGTTTACGGGTTCCACAGACCCACCAGGCACGCCGCGTGATTTTCATCCACCAGGCACCCCAAGGGTTAATCAAATTTATATCCACTCCTGTAATTTCAGCAGAGCAGCTTGCATTGTGAAAAAATCTTCTGGCAGTATTACCGTCATTAGAATTACCACTTACTTGTCTTGGATTGTCGACGATTAATCCTAGCTCTTCACGGAAACGCCTTTGTACCAGGGTTTTCTTCTCTTGCTTTAGTCGTTTCTTTTCTTCGCTTGTGGCTGACCATGTTTGGAAAGACAGATTATAGGAAATATGTAAAATCATTTCCATACAACGAATCCAGGCGTGCAAAGTAGACAGTCCGTATTGATAAAAATCTTCATTTTCAGGCCTAGCAGTCACTTTAGTCAAATCGTTCATTTGGCGTGGAGTAGCTCCACATATTGTACATGTGGAACCCGAAGGCGTATCTGTTAATACCTGAGCTACTTTGCCATCTATCATTGTAAGAAAGAGATCATGCTTCACTTGCACTCCCTCACCTTCTTTGTTAATTAATGATGGACCCAAAGAATTTATTTGACCTTTTATTTCATCCACAACAGCTTTAGTTTTCTCGGGAGTTTCTTTGCAAATTTCTATTAATATAGGCCGGCAAAAACGAACAGATCACGGTACCGGATTTTGCCACCTGTTAGCTCGTTAATTAACTTAATAGGCACCAAAGAAGTGATAAATAAATTTGCATCAGAAATTAGTTCAGACTCTTCAGGCAGTCTCTGTTTGTACTGGCTTTGACCGGATGAGCCATCACAGCCCCATTTACTGTATAGAAGTAAGTTATTCAATCCATTCCTATACACTGAATCTATTTTCAATATTCTAGCTGCAGTGTGATCTAATAAATCTTGAAGTCTTAATATTTTTGCACTTGTGTCTGTAATTTCTATAGCTGAAGATGGTGGATAGCAAGTAGTTTTAACTTCTTGCACTTTGTAATATGGTGGAAACACAAAACATTTTCATTCGTTCGTTAAATTTCTCAAGTACAAATACTGTCCTTTCGTTAAATCCAAGTCAATAAATACGCTCAATGCCTCTTCATCCGTTAACATTTTTGTCTGCCTTGCTTTTTCTATGAGAATCGAGAATAAGGTCTTATTTTCAGTTTCAGCAAACCTTAATGTTTCCACAAGTTTAGCTTCTGTTCCTTCTCCTATCGAACGTAACGCTTGAAGATATGCACTATAGACGTGTTCAAATCCATATTTATTAAGTAACATTGTATTTTTCTTCTTTTACTGGATTCTGATAAGTCTGGATAAGATATGCACGGTCTCCCACGTTTTCCAGAAGAAGTAGATGGTGTGGAGACGGTTGTAACGTCTTCAGTGTTCGGTAAAGTTACTGAATATTCTGATTCTAACCGATTACTGTTTTTAATTAAAAAACTATCCTTTTTCCGTGAAGCTTCTGTTCATCGTTTATTAAAAGCGGGAATAACATGTCTTTGAAAATCACTGAGGATGAAACATAAATTGTCTTCAGATACGTGATAATTTTCTTTTAAAACTGTTGATAATGTCTCTAATGATTTTCCTCCTTCGATATACGAAAGTATTATTTCACGTTTAGAACACTTGAAAGTAGACATTTTGAAGAGTCAACAAAACACGTAGTTAGTTATACTGTATTCGTAACAATTACACTTCTGTTAATTCACCACTATTCTGTTATTTACAATGAAATGAAACAACAGTTTATATACTATATGAAATATGAGGGTAGTGTGCATCATGTTGATTAATATTTTCACACGCAAAATGAGTGCAAAAAAAGATAAACGCCCTAATATCAATGATAAATTACAAATCTTATCGCAAACTATTGATGTAAACACCAACATTTCAAACCGCAATAGATAGCGAGCGGTTTTCCGTTTTCTGACTTTTATCACATTTTTACTAATTACTCCGAAAACCGCAAATTTCCGCAGCTTTTTTTATTTGGTTATGTTTATGGATAGCTAGGCTACAAATCAACATTAAATGTAAAGCAGGGGTAAACGTGGGCAACTGTCAAAAGTCTCGATGAACTTTACAAAATTTTGTTTTTCACCATATATTATTTTGCAATAATTTTAAGGTAAATGTTAACATAATATTAAATACATATTAGTTGTTTCATATTTTTCAAAAGACGAGGTTTCCAGAAATATATAATACATTATACCCTTTCCTGTAACGTATAACAATAAAATCAATTTGAAAGTGATGAAGTGAACGGGCTTAACATGGACGTCCGTCAAAACTATAAAGTTTGTGGTGTTGTAAAAAAATCATTTCATATAATATGTATAATTTTTTTTATATTATAGTCTAGTTTGGTCCTTAAACTATTGATTAAAATAAAAAAAAGCATGGCAGTAGCGAAATTGACAAAAACCATTTTTAATCAGCAGTTGTTCTACAATTTTTCACAGTGCGGCGCATGCGCCGCACCAGAGAGCCCAGAGAGGAACAACGACACCGCGCCGTAAACACGTCCTTCTGCTCTTCAGAAATTGTATTTTCTAACCTTGATTATTATACAATTAGTATCTTCTACATTGCATTTTTAATGTGCCTCCTACATCCTGCACAACACAATGTTCAATAAGTTTTGTTTGATGTCCATGTTATTAAAACAAAAATATGATAAAGGATGTAACACTAATCATACAGCCTTTTCCCAACTACGTCGGAATCAGCTTCCAGTCTATCCAACGCAGCTGAGTACAAGTGTTTTACATGGAAAGACTGCCTACCTGACCTCCACAACCCAATAGGCGGGTAAAGACTGGTGTCAATTTTTCTAGCTTCCGATGATACGTAACGACTATCGAAGATGTACAAACGATAGCCGGAATCAACGGCTTAAGGCTACGCTTTTTGACATTTTCTCCATACAAATGTACTTGTGGGATTACTCCATTATTTGATATCGTACTTTCAAAGTTGAGTATAATATCGATTTGGCTTGTCATTATCTATGCCGGTGATAAACAAAAATAGTAAAAGAATAAGGAATTTGTAGTAAAAGAATAAGTGCTCTCCAAGGCGTGGGGGAATTTCGATATTTAAGATGGCCACTCATCCTCGGGCGTCAGGGATCTCAAGACGATCTCCGGCTACAGTAAGCGCTGGCTTGCCGGCGGCGAGCAGGGGTACTCACCCTCCGGTAAGGGCCAGGCCCGGATCGGGGCCGCATTGTGCTCCACGCCCGGTCCATTGCAACGATACCGCGGTCCCGGACCACAAGGGTAACTGAAGGAACTGTGTGAGTTTTTAGTCAGTAGACTTCTGACACTCCCTTCGGCTTCATCCACGGTGGGAGAGTCATTTGATGACTTTAAAAAAAAAGGCACAAGCTTTCACTCTAGGAGAGGGAATAGGCCACAATATCTACAATCCACAATGCAGGCCCAGACTAAATGTATAGATGTTTTCGGACTTTCCTGCCCTTGTACATTCCGGTTTCCTCACGATATTTTCCTTCCTCAGAGCAGTAGCGGAGATAAAAATAACAAAAAGTAAAGCCTGCCTGGATTCGAACCCATGACCAACTCGTAAATCATACCTGTTACCACTGGGCCACGACTGCTCACCTACAACTTTCTCTTAGTGCACGAAAAGTTTACCTTACCAAGACCAGAATTTGGAAGGCAATCTGAAGTGATTGCCTTCCAAATTTGATTCGAAAGCCCAAACCTCAAATAAAATTCACAGCCATTCCAAAATTGCTTTTCTAAAATAGACAAGAAGAGAACCAATTATTATCAAATCCAATAGATTGCTTATTACCCCTAACAATACTGATTGGTCGTTATCGGCTAGTTTGCAAGCAAATTGCGTATTTAATTTTATATTAGGTTACGACTTGGATCGGTTTTAAAAGCCCATGATTATACTTTTGAATCTTGTTTGCGAATTATAAATGGCCAGTGGTAATAAAAAAGCTTGTGTTGGTTTTTATTTCAGATAGAGAAAAAATAATAGTACATACTAACGGAAGGATTTTATGTTTTTGCAGCTTGCTTTAAATATACACCATGTAAATAGTTGGATGATAAATAGCAAACAAAAAGAACCACTTAGTGCAAATGGGACTCATGTACAATAGGTTTGTAATGAAACCCAGAATCTGAATTTTTGTAGACAACCTATCTTCCTCTGTAACATGGGACTTAAATATCACAGTGTTATGAAATCAAATTCTTTTTTTCAACAGTCTTGTATTTATGATGTTTTGTTAGCGATGAAACGTATGTAATATAGAAAGAACTGTTATCAGTCACCATGCCTTATCAGTAGTGAGAAGCCAGAGCTTCATAGGAACAGCTAGACTGTGCTAACATGTAATGTTAATTCTTAAATTGTAAGTTACCTAAAATATATGATAAGATTTTTTTTATTTATGTCTTTTTAATTTCCGTGAAAATAAGTAAAACGAAATTTTTCATTTACCCATTTTCTAAATAAATCGAAAAACTATCTTAAATGTGGCGTCGAATTTCATGGGAATCGCTGTCCACTGATAATGTGACTGACGACACTACCAAGTTGTACAGCAGCCAAAAAAAAAGCCAGCCCTTGGGTCACGCGAAGTCTAAACTAGGCGTTTGGAAAGATCTTAAAATAACCTAGCAATTTTTGTGCCACTTCTTGTGTCTATTCGTCTTACAACATTCCAGCTTCCGAGCTCATCGTGCAGTACTGGTGCTGCCACTGCACCTGCAGAGATAAACTTCAAAGTTAGAGTGCTCGTTTGTTAATTATAAATTATTCCAGACTTCTATTTTTATATATAAACTTATTGATTTGCATGCAGCTGTAGCAAAGTGTCGACCTCGATGTTGTCCGATATTTTTCAATGCTGAGGATCATGAAGTACTCGTAGAAATATAGATTATCTCTGTCCGCGCCGTCCGCCATCTATGCCAGTTGCTGGCATCGTGTAGAGCGACGTGCAATTGGACGTCCATGGTGGAATGGACCTGATCTACTCATTTCTTTTGGGCGAGGACGGTCAAATTCATAATATAAAAATAAAATTTTGCAAGTCTTCATTTAGCAATACGTCAACTAAAAAGACTTGAGTCAGTCAAAAGATAGCATGTCAGAAGCAATACTACACGACTTACCATAAAAATAGAGTTTTAAAACATTTTTTTTCTTGTAAAAAGAATAGAAATATCAGCTTTAAAAGGACAAACTTCATGTTAGACATTTTTATAGGCTCTTTCACCTTAAGTCAGCGACTCGATTTTATAGCACTTTTGCTAGCGGTCGCGTCTGCGTATATTTCAATTTCAGTTTTACTACTTCTGTTTTCTTTGGCTATAAAACACTTTTCATTCTGTTTATTCCCTGGAGCAAATGTGTAGTGAACACAATTTTCATACTTGGAACCAAATTTGTAGAGTAAAGCTTAATCCTTGTATAAGTACAAGGATTAAGCTTTACTCTACAAATTTGGTTCGTAAGGTTCGTAGTATTAGTGCAACCAGCGAGAAGTGCAGATGACATTGTTACCATCGCGGGTATACTCTGGATAAGACTGGCACAAAAACATGGAGCTTGGCACAAGTGAAGAAAGCCCTATTCCCAGCATTGGGTGAAGTCAGGTTGTGGATGATTTTGATGATTAGTGCCATTTTTTGTTAAGTTTTGTTATTTATTGTTAGTACCCTTTCGTTGTTGATAGGGGGAAAACTTCTAAAAGGGTATTTGGGGATAAGACCGACGAGTGTGGGATTTGAACCTCACTAAAACCATTCCGGTAGTCACTTGAATTTTTTTTTACTATCGACACATGGACAGGAAACAAAGGCCCTCTTTGGACCTTTAAATACCGCTCTATAGGTCCTTGTGCTACGTCTGTACCTACTTATTCAGTGTGCAAATAGGTAAGGAGAGGAATTCTCTGAATAATTAAGTAAAGAGTTAATAGGTTAGTCCAGGCAAGTGGGAGCATGAAGGGACATCTTTCACCCCTCTCAATCAGGACCCGAAATTGCAGCGTGTAATGTTCTACACGCCTAGCTTAGACGTATAGGGAGTTATAGAATACTCCCAATTATTACCTACAGGACGAAGCCTGCTGCCAGCAGACTAATTTTAGTTTAGGCCAGTGGAAGTTATATCCACACTCGCAACTTTGGAAAAAGTGAGTGAGAGAACATAACGGATTCATAGTAAATCTGAATCTGGCAGTTCCTTCACCAATTCCACGGAGAAGGATAATCCATAAGAATAACGACCTCGAAAGAAAAATATCTAGGTAATTCGTCGTCAGCCAGGCTGTGCAACAGGTGAATATACATAAGAAAAAAAATACTGAAGCTCTATTATTCATTCTCATATATTACTTTAATGTGAATAAATAATATGTTTCCTTATTGATGGATGATAACGAGCTCTTAAAATTTTCATGTCGATTCCCAATTTCCAATGAACAGCAACCGGTTTTCTTTTTACAAGGTCATGCTCGTACGAAAACATTACTTTTGTTACGAAACCGTTCACCCGAGAATGTTGCCTACCGTAATGGTAAAGTAAAAATCATATTTGAAATAGCAGGCTATGAAACGGGTATTCAGCAAAAAAGAAACTTTGAGGCCTATTTATTTTGTTTTATATAGCATATTTTTATATTATTCCGACTGGGTTTGAATCGCTATGATATGATAATTATGTAAGGGACCTTGGCTTTATATGATTCGTGTACATATGAGTAAATTATATTTATAAGAAACACAGACATCTGAACCTACAACTGGATATTGCTTAGACTAATAGAATAAACAATGCGCAGTGATTGAGTGATTATTATTGTGCTGCGTATCACGAGTTTGATTCTAATGTATGTATCCCTACTGATAATATTATTCCGGATCTGTGAATTTGTACAAGTGAATTTAAATACCTATAAACCTAACCACGATACAGGAGAAATTTGAAACAAACAAAAGGTTGACTAAATAATTCCATCCTTTAACGACACATTTTACTACCAAGATCACTGAGATTAGGCTATCAAACGAAAGTACATAAGGGAAACTGATATGGGAAAACTAAATAAAACATACTTACATAGGTATGTAACATCAAAGCGCTCATAAAATTCTAGCGCGTTTTTGTAAGCGGCCCACGTCAGACCATATCTTGGAGATGGCGCTTTTATAGTTCATCGTGTGGTTATGGTGGAAATATGCTTTCTGATATACATCAAATATATTATAGAAATATTTTCTCCAGCGGTCAATATGACGGACTTATGCCATTATAATTTTACACTATAAGATATGGAACTCTTCGCCGGCTGCTGTGTTCCCTGACACTTTCAGCCTTTAAAGCAAGAGTGAACAGACATCTTCTGGACGCCCTTGTTCCATCGTAGACCTCGTGTATCGATTACCAACAGGCGTGATCGAATTCTAGAGTGGTCTCATCTGGA
Organism: Tholera decimalis; assembly: GCA_943138885.2. Lineage (NCBI taxonomy): Eukaryota > Metazoa > Arthropoda > Insecta > Lepidoptera > Noctuidae > Tholera > Tholera decimalis. Next base: position 30,926,665 of record OW964563.2, on the reverse strand, counting down.
TAAAACAAAAAAATGGTGCCAGGTATGCTATTGGGGGACTATCTTCGTGACTGTTTGACGTTAGAAGAGTGCTGATTTACAGCCTAGTTTTAAGAAATCACGTGCCACGTGATTTTAATTGTGAGACAAAGACGGAACTATACTGGAATGCAGTTCTTTTTTTATAAAGAAATTCTGAGAAAGTCTGCTACCACTACTATAACGTGCCAATGCTTTCAATGAGGGTTTTCTGTAATAACGTCCACCAGGCGGCAGAACTGAGGCATCAGGTCCAGGCACCTGTCAAATACTTAAGTTTTTTGACATCTGCCAAATTGATGTCAATGTCATGTATACATCAAAGATTCGTTTCCAAAGAAGAAGACCTCTCGCCTCAGTAGCGCCAACAAGTGGTTTAAAATTTCCAGAAAACTCTCATTGGCACGTCATAGTAGTAGTGGCAGGCTTGACAGCAATGTTAAGCGTATTTATTTGTCAATGTCACACTGACAGTGACAGTTGATAGATACAGCAATAATTGATCGTTACTTAGCCAAGCTCTTGATTGTGTTAGGTTCCATATCTCAAAATATATTTTAGTTATAAGCTTAATTAATCTTAGGTGAATATAAAAGTTTACTACCCAAATAAAGCTTATATACCCAAAACAATAACATTATCATAATCCACGTATTACTTCAACCAAAAATAAGTAATGCTTGTTAGTTCTATTCAGTGTTTTTCATAAATATGCATGTGCTTGTATCATATTAGAAGCATACCATGAATGGGGGTGGTTCTTGGGTGAGTTATGAGAAGGGGCACTAACCCCTTGGAACTTATGGGAAAACTTTCATGAAACATGTTGTGACAAGTACGTGTATTTCTACGTAGGTATGTGTATGCTTCGTACAGAGTTTATTTGAAATCGTATGTAGAAAGTTGATGGGAAAATAATGATAGTTCCATGTGATTCATTTGCTGAATTTATTTGGTGCCTTGTACTAGTTTAGCAATCACATATATGCATTTACAGTATGATGAATTTCTTATTATTTAAGTCGTTTCCTAACTATTTAAGTTGGCGCAGGTTTTAAAGTATATAATCATGTTTTAGGATGACGTAACTGATTGGTAAGAAACAATAGAGAAAAAAATACTTTCTTCAATAAACTTGAACAACATTTATAGGTCTTATCCCTTAAGATAATAGGGTAACTTCTTGTTTCTAAATTATTATTCGATATTCTTTTTTAATAAGATTAAAAGAAAATAAGTTTACATTATTTTTCTTCTTGAAATAAACTTCAAAGTACAGGAATGGGGGTGGGGGCTATGTAAAAACGTGCTAAAAAATATAACGCGGCATAACATTTCGTGTAATTTCAACTCAACATGTATCTTTTTACCCGACTGCAAAATAAGGGTTATATTTTTCGCGCGTATTTTGTTTGTAATATTCTTTATTACCTCATATCTCCAGAACCGCTGAACGGATTACGGGCTTACTTAACACGAGAATTTTAAAAAGGTACTTAATATGTTTATCATTAGTGTAATACTAGCAAAAATAATACAAAAAGAAAGTTTAAAAATATGAACTTAGCTCTTTCACTTTCTGAATCCGGTGGGGTGCCATTGTGACACGACCGGGAGAACTATAAAATATTAATTCACTATTAATATTTATACTTACTAAAAAGTTGAAAAAAAAGTTATTTAAAAAATCTAAAAAACCCGACTGCTCAACTGAAATGCAAGAAACAAGCACATTTTTATTTTAAAAAGTGACAAGCAGGCGGACTCATCCCAATAAAAAAGAGTTCAATTGGGTCTCGCCTGCTTATCACTTTTTAAAATAAAAATGTGCTTGTTTCTTGCATGTCAGTTGAGCAGTCGGGTTTTTTAGATTTATAAAAATCATTTTTTCACTTTTCAATTGCGTAAAAAAGAGTGACGGACTAAATAAAGTATGTTAGGAAACTTCCCAATTGTAGGCATCTAATTACTACAAGTATTACTACAAGTTTTCTTTCATATCAATTGCTAATTATTACACATATGTATTTATTTAATAAATTATTTTGCAAATAAGGTCCACCAACAGCTAAATAATCTATAAATGGAAGCTTTAAAAAAGTCGGAAAGCTTTCAAATAATCAAAAAAATCATGACACCCAGTAAAACATCCAAACTACCAAGCAAATTCCAATAAAGACCATCAAACTGAAAACACATCCACAATTCCTCCATCATGAACATCCAACAGAAACAAACGTAATTATTAAACCAAAATACACCATTTTGCAGGCCATATCAATTTCAGTAGCATGCTCCCGCCAGACAACATCCATCATCCAACGTACACTATGACGTCAGAATTACACATTCAAATATTATTTCAAGCGAAAACTTTCACAAATCCACTTTGCATGAAAGCGTTCTTTATGACACGACACGCCACCACCTAAGGGTGAAACACCCTTACTTTTCAATATAAACGTAGTTGTAGGCATCTTATTATTTGCCGCGGTTAGCACAGAAATTGCTTTTCGTTGTATTTTCTTAACGTGTGAGAGATTGCTGTATGATAATAGTTTAGTTTCAGTGCTTAGAATATATTATGCAGTACTTTTGTCTATAGTGGATGATTTATAGAAACTTGAAGATTCTGATACTGGTGCAGCATCCCACTGCTGGGCAACCCCATTTTTTGATTGTTGCAGTTTCGGATGGCAAAGTAAGAAATTTGAAAAAGATAAAAAAGTATGCGTTTAAAATCTTGTAAAAAAACATTAGGATTGTGACAATGGATAGGTTGTTCATTTTTATTCTTATATTATATATCACTCACCAATAATGCACCAATAAAAAAATTTAGAATTGGATCTCCAAACTATTCTATTATAACTAAATACAAACTTGCAAACTAATTTTACCTCTTTATAATACTAGTACCTATAGGTACAATGTGTAACGGAAACCCCATATCTATCTAAAAGGACTGAAGACAACATCTGGTATGGAGTCTCTATGCAAAGTTTCAGCTCAAAATAAGTGACTCACAGAATTTACCCAAATTATTGGTTTCATGTTTCTTGAATACCAGTAATAACAAACGTGTTACAGCACTATGAGGGTCATCACTTTCCACGTCACTAGCCAATAACACGATAATTCTCTTCGTTCTTCTTAATTTCAAAAAAATCGGTTTCTGGTATCAATGTATTGAAATTTCTAATAAGATCCACACATGTAGCATAGGATTACAAAACCCTTGCTATATCGTTTGTTATCATCCAAAGAAGCCGTGCACTTGGTATGTATATACCCTTTAAATTACACGTTGCAGATGTAGAATTTTTATTTTGATATTTTTGTTTTCTTATCATACTCGGAAATTAATAAGAAGGATTCGACGCTCGGCTGTCGGCCTGTAACAACAGCTAATGACAAAATACTTACATGTATTTCACTTCCTAAAATGGCTTATACATTACATTCCCAGTTTCAACCTAAAAAAAGTTTACAATTAGTATAAAGTATATACTGAAATAAAGAGTTTGAAACATTTATACCTTTGACTGCAGTTCTTTTCACCACAGCAAATTCCGGAGGCTTCCTTTTAGAGTTTCATGGCTTCAGTTGAATGTTCGTGTAACATATCGTTTTATATGAGCTTAGAACACATGAATTGTATTTCTAAGGTGGCCGAAGCCGGTATTCTGACTTTTCTTGGAACGATTGTTTAGTGTCGGGTATAAAGTACTGGTGAAGCATTGTGCCTTTTGCAATGTTAATTTTAATACCTTTTCAAAATCAAAATCGTAAATAAATTTTATTTCACCTTATAGGCCTACAAAGGCACGTATATAAATGTCAAGGTCAGATGCTAGTGCATGGTTCGAATTGGTCATTTCCTTTTTTTTTTTTTGAGTGGCATCTCGCAGGTCATCGTCTGAGGTTGTCGGCTGCTTAACCGGGCTTGCCTGTGGTTGCCTTAATTAATAAATTAATTAAAGCCTCCAGCCAGGGCTTATTAAAAAACTTACAAACTAGGCGACTACACGCTAAGGGCACCCCCCTGTGGGGTACGGACCTCGGCTTAGGGCGTCGCAGGGGGAGGGCAGCTAGGGACAGGCTGGATCATATCATTATTATTATTAATAAGGGAATTTAAAGCTACTGGCTCAGCGTCGCGGGCTGGCTCTGGCAAGGGTCGGGGCGGACTATTACGGGGACGTCGCGGCGGGCCTCGGCGGCGAGGACGGAAAGACGGTCGATTTTTGTTTTTGTAAATTGTGCTGGTTTCCTTACGGCTCTCTTGGAGCAGGGTGAGTGCGTCATCGGGAGTGACTAGGGTATGCCTTGGTCGGCGAATCTTAGAGATACGCGAGGGTTCGTATTGGGCGGCCGATACGATAAGGGGATTCCTATGTTGGATTGCAGTATCAAAGAAACGCTTGGAGACACGTTTCATGAACTGCTGGATGGTGGGCATCTTGAGGTCTAGGTGAAGAAGCTCATTTCGAACATAAAAGAGGGCTCCCGTGACTCTACGGAGGAATCGGTTTTGAAGGGTCTGCATCTTATGGAGGAGGTAGGGCTTTGCGTGTGCGAAAACAACGCAGGCGTAGGTCATGATGGGACGGATGACCGCGGTGAAAATACGCAGCTTGCACCTGAGTGATAACTTGCTGCGGGAGCTAAGAATGAAGTGGAGCCTACCTAGAGCGAAAGCGGCGCGCGAACGTGCCTTCTTTATGTGCTCAGCGAAGGAAAGGTGTTTATCGAGGACCACGCCTAAGTATTTGGCTTGCTTTTCCCAGGGGATCGGCTTGCCGTACATGGTAATCGGACGGGCGGAGGGTGGGTTTATCCGCGGCTTAGAAAAGAGGACTGCCTGGCTTTTGTCTGGATTGACTTCGATTCTCCATTTCCGGAACCACTTGGCCAGAGTGTTTGCGGAAGTTTGGAGAGTGCGAGCGATGGCATCGGGTTTAAGACCGGTATAATAGATAGCCGTATCGTCGGCAAATAGGGCTAGCTGAGTATTTTTATGCTTGGGGATATCGCTAGTGAATAGCGTGAAAACGAGGGGGGATAGTACGGAGCCTTGAGGAACTCCTGCGTGAATGGGATGGGGGGAGGAAAGCTCCCCCTCAATTCGGTAACGAAAGGTGCGATTCGATAAAAAGTCCCGTAGGATGAGCACGAGACGGTCAGGCACGCCGAGTTGGTATAGCTTATAGATTAAGCCATTGTGCCAGACTTTGTCGAACGCTTTCGCTATGTCGAAGAATAAGGCTCCCGTTATTGCGCCCCGTTGGAAGCCGGCGCTGACGTGTTCTATGATGCGGTGGACTTGTTGGATACATGAGTGTTCGGTTCTAAATCCAAACTGCTCATTGGGTATAAGACTCTTTGCTTCGGCAAAATCTTTGAGCCGCTCATATATAAGCCTTTCATAGATTTTACCGAGGACGTTGAGTAAGCTAATGGGACGGTAGCTAGACGGGTCAGACTTGGGCTTGCCTGGTATTGGTCATTTTCTATAGAGAAGAATCGTCACGGAATCCCACGATTACTCTTTTCAAAACTTAATTGCTGTCCGCAAAGTTTCCATATACAGGTTTTATAGGTATGTACAGATCATTCCCGGTTGATTCCTTGCGTGACCGGAGGGCTGGCTCGTTCTTTGCCCAAAGAATAAGCATTGCTATACAACGTGGCAATGCTGCCAGTCTTCTAGGCACGTTTGTGGACGACAGCAATGTGGAGGATTACTTTGACGCCTAAGTTTGTTTTTTTATTTTAATTTTTTATGTACATAGGTTTAGCAGTGTTTTTTTTTTAATTCAATGTTTTATTTTATGGTAAATATATAAATAATATATAAATAAACAAATAATATAAATATCATAAAGAGCGAAATGTGAAAGTAGGTACGTACTGACTGCAACAATTAAAAAAAATCCCAGCACAATGTGATTACAGATAAAAAACGAATCAGTCTCTAAAATGTTCTCGCATTCACAAAAGTAATTACGATTGCGAATTGGACTCGCCCATAAAGGTTTCCATAGTAGCAAACATAGATTAGAAATATATATTAAGAGTACATATATAAATGACTATATTTGCGGTTTTGGAAAATGTGTTAGACTATATCTCATTTAAACCAATTTTAGTTGAGGGTTCATTGAATATTTCAGTAAACTCAATGTCATTTTCAAAGACCTATCTATAGACACGCCGCAAATTTAGAAAATCTTCAAACCTATACAGGTTTGAAGATTTTCTAAATTTAGTTTCAGTTCCAAGTATGGCAGTTCAAAGGTTGTCTGTAAGTATTGCCCTGTGCGATAAGACCGCCCATTGTACACTAGTTTTATTAGTTGTATCCTTAAGTGTATTGTAAGGTGTACAATAAAGTATATAATAAATAAATATGGCGAGATCCCCTTAATAGAATCAGTGAAATCACTGACTACAACATAGAGGGCATAGTAGATCAGGAATTGGCTCAGATTCCAGCACGCAAAGAATATTTTTATAGCGTATAAATACTTGCACCTTTTTTTGTTGACGCTGGGAAAAATGCGTTACGCATGCCCACCCGTCGGGGGACGGGAGGGGTATGTGGGACTCCCCGGTGAATCCGGTATACCCACTAAACGACCCAGCAGTGTGTGACCCGCTGCGCCCAAATGGGAGGGCCATGGGAATCTTGACTTCCACGGCCATCCCGGCGCATGCCCGCCTAGCTGGCGGGCCCCGCACCCCCCCAGGTTGGGGGGCTACACAAATACTTGCACCTACATTAAGGACCGTTTACGTGCATTTAAACGCTCTACAATACAGGCGTGCGAGTGCATCTACTTTTCCAAAAATCAGATGCGGCTGACTAATAGTGTTTTACATGGAGTGACTGCCTATCTAACCTCCAAAACCCAGTAACTGGGTAGCACGACACCCCTTGGCAAGAACAGTGCCAGATTTCCTGACTGCCCGTAACGACTGTCAAAGATGTAAATGATAGACGGGGCCAACGGCTTAACGTATTTTCCGAGTCAAAGAGCACATTTGATAAGTGAAGATAGTCACCCATCCACGAGTCGACCTCTGAAAGTGTTGCTTAACTTTAATGATCTACCCGTGCGTCTGCTGTTATTTGACCACGCTTAAATAAACTCATGGTTACTTCATGGTTTTGGTCATCGAGCCCACTCTTTAGTCATCACTGCGCATCTCAGAGACTCACATAATTCCAACGCTGACGTGGTCAATCCACGATTTCAGATAACGTGCACCTCAATAATGACCTAAGATACAATCTGCACGGAATCGCGAAAAAATACAGTCAATAACAAAATAAATAGGCGGACACGTGAGAACCAATCGAAAGTTCGAGGTGCGAACCGTAGGAGGCGTCGGGTGTCAACTTTAATTGGTACTGTATTTCAAGCCAAGCAACAGTTCGTGCCAGTGCATCCAGGGTAGGGTGCGGCCCAGTTACAGCGGCGAGTGGACACAAGAACGCAAGGACTAATTACTTTTATTTTAACAGGGCTACTTTTATTTTATTAAAATTTATAATATTGGCATTATCTTATTTATAAACTTGATTAATTTTAAATGAGTAAAACTAGAATATATTTATTGGTAATGTTTAGCGAAAAGAGAGATGAGTCGTCCTAATTCTATTTAGCTTAGCCTTTTCCCAATTATTTTGGAGTCCAGTTTTGAGTGAAACTGGCTGCAGCTGAGTACCAGTATTTTACATGGAGTGCCTGTTTATTGGACCTCAAAACGGTGGTAACTTGGAAAGACTGGTGGTGTGGACTTGAACTGCTACCAGTTACTTCTGTAACGACTGTCACAGTTGTACAATTTGCAGCTGAGACCTAACGTGCTTTCTAAGGTACGGGGTATAATTATTTTAAAATAATCCATGCGCCATGCACTGAAGTACCAGCTCAGCAACTTCTAAGATTGACCATTTTGGGTATTATTATTTTAGCATTATCTTGAGTGAATCAAATATTTTTACTTGGGAGAGACCTGTGTCTTCGTTTATTTTTTGTTTTGACATATTTTATTTAATTATGAGACAGGTTATTCTTAGCACTATTTGGGTCATTATTTTTAAATCTATAATCGGTTTATGAACTATCTGTTACCATAGATTTTAGTCAGGTTAAATCATAAAGTTATTCAGTTTTAAATCTCTCACACCGGGACCATACCACTTGAATTTTTAACGTGCGATATCGAGGGTTCTATTGTACATTTTTTGAGTTTCACTCGAAAGTGCGTCTAATTGGATAGCCGAGGGCTACAGAGCAAGGATTTCCATTCCTCTTTTAATTTCTTTTTTATCAAAACAATGCCTCAAAATCTACAGAAGCGTGAAACTTCACTGTGCTAATTTTCCTGGAGTTGTGCCAGCAATGAGCTTGATTGAATACTTTCTAATTATTAATGCCTGCTTGAGTATTTTGGAATATTTAGGGAGCTATACAAATCTGAGACAGCCGGTAGAATACTAATGTGGCTAAAAGCTTTTAAATTAGTTTTTATTGTAAGTTTGGCTAATTTGAATAATTTAGCAAATTCTTTTTTGTAGTCGGGTAAAAATAGCCTATAACCTTCCTCAAGCTTCAAACTACTTCCATACCAAATTTCATCCAAATTCACCCAGTAGTTTCAAAGATAATATAATAAATAAACTTTTCCGCTTTATAATATTGGTTATAGATAAACACGCACCTTAATTTTTTTTTTGTATATTCAACCATCAACAAAAGCTTGTGGCTAAATGCTTACTGCCGCATGGATCAAGGTTAAGCAATGCTTACCGATTTTAGTCTGTGCATGACTTCTTGTTCATGAAAAGTATTTTAAACCATTCCGGCTGTCATTTGCACATCTTTGTATAATCTTTACGGTTAGTCCGAAGACAATAAATTTGACACAAGTCTTGCCAAAGGTAGGGTTGCCATCCGTCCGGGTTTTCCGGGATTTGTCCTAGTTTGGAGAGCGTCCGGGGGCTTCCGGGGGATGTCCCCAATAAGTGTCCGGACAAACATTAGTCTTACGAGTACCAAAAAGCACGATCTGTATTATTATTTTCCTATGGTATATCATCTCATTGTGTATGTTACGTTAATTAAATGAAAAGGAAGAGACTCTTATTAAAAACATTCTAAAGCTCTACAATGTTATCACTTTATCAAAAAAATTAAAACCATAATTAAACATAGTTGTTTTTAGTTTCAAGTTAAAAAATGTATTTGTCTACGGTGTCCGGGGAAAGTTTTGATTTTACCTAAATATCCGGGGTTTATAAGTCGTTGTCTGGGGCCGGCAAATTTGGTAATGGCAACCCTAGCCAAAGCCAACTAGGTTGTGGCGGTCAAATGGCAGCAGCTCCAATTGAAAAACTGGTACTCAGCTGCTTCTGGTTGGAGTATAAGCCAAACCCAACATTGTTGGAAAAAAGTTCATTCAATTTTTTTTTTACTCTATGAGAAATTGAGTTCGTTTGATACGCTTTCACGCTTAAATTGCTGAACCAATAATTATGAAATTGTGTACGATGTTAGATGAGATCATAAAGGTTTTTATTTAAAAATCCGCAGGACAAAACTTGTTTGTAATTAATAACACACTTGAATCTTCTTGTCCAATTTAAACTACACAGATGAGGCAGTTACTTTGTAACAGGAAAACTAAAGAGGCCAGTTAAAAGTCAGCATTCAAAGGTCAATGTGTTTAGTACGAGGTAATCGCAGATATTGATTTTCTCTACTCAGCAAGGTATTGAAAAGTATCTACAGTAATTTCGTTAAACTAAAAAGTCTAGGTTATTTTTTTAAGAATTCGAATTATTTGCAATCTTATTAACCCTTACAACTAAGCTAAATATGCTTGTGTCTGAAGTGGGTTCAGGGCAATAGTGTAATAGATGGGGTTTGAACCCGAAATTGACTAACACTTATACCTAACTGACACGATAACATAATATTACTACCTTATAATTTCCCACTGCGGAGAAATAGGCTTCTCTTCTACGAGAAGCCTGTTTCCCCGCAGTGGGAAATTATGAGGAAATGGGAAGAGGAATGTGTTGTAATCGACCCCGGTAGATGTCACATATTTTCGGATTTTTAGTCCATTTTTTATTTTTATTAAAAAAGGTTCGCGTTTGACCACCATCTCACCTGATGGTAAGTGATGATGTAGTCGAAGATGGAGCACGCTTACCTAAAAGTAACCTATTCACTCTTGACTTAAAGGCTCCTAGGTTATAGCTATCGGGAAACACAGATTCCGGCAGGGAATTCCACTCCTTGCTGTACGCACAATGACGGTATTCCCAAAACGTTTTGTGCGTATGGGTGGGATGTCCACCATGTAACGATGGCGCTTCGCCGTTTGTCTCGTAGTCCCATGATGGTTTGCGGACGGCGAGCAGGAGTAGCTCACCGTCCGATAAGGACTAGGCCCGGGTCGGTGGCACGTCATATTCCACACGCGCCTCAAAGAGCTATCAGCAGTACTGACGGGGCCCCATAGGGCCATTCCCTGCCGAGGTTGCGAGAATGTTCTAACGAGATACCGCGGCCCCGGAACTTAAGGGCAGCTGAGGGAACAGGGTGGGTTTTTAGTCAGTAGAAGTCTGACACTCTTTTCCGCTCCACTCAGAGCGGGAGAAGTCATTCGATGATTTTCCCACCCAGTAAAAAAGGACATGCTGGTTTTCTTACAATATTGTCCTTCACCGTAGGCAAAGTAATGTGCCTGTCTGGCTTGAACCCTAGACCTTCAACTTGAAAGTCGTGACTGTAACCACTGGTCCACGACTGCTCCACCTGACACAATATACCTTATTATATTTTTTTTACCATTTATTAAGAAAACAGTATTATTCATAGCAACCAAACAAACACTAAGGTTTAAACTTGTACTTTTATGGATCTATCTCGATTTCGAACTATACAATAAGGCTTTTTAAATAAATATGTATAAGTACGTTATTGTTGATTGCAATTGTTAACATCTTTAGGTCTGTAAATAGTAACATTTAAAAAGGCTCTCAATAATAATGTAAAAGCCATGCATTTCACTCAAAATAAATTAAACGAAAGTAAAGAGGTCTTATAAATTCTTATTTCAACATTTTATAAATTCTCGGTAAAAGTACAATAAGGCAGTGTTCAGAGAACAAGCACTTTCAATAAAAAACGTTTGCACTTTATTACATAAAAGGCATCAAAAGTTTGATTAAACTGGCAGGTCAGTGAGTGTCGTAATGCTCCCTTAATTTTTGTTCGGAACGCGTCCAAAAAATCGTGGATCCGATAACTCTCTGTTCGCGGGCTTATTTTATACCTACTAGCTTAAGAATATTCGACTTTTCTGTCGACAAAAACCCAAACAACTTTCAACCTTGATTCCTAAAAAATAGAATTTCAAATAGTCTGTGATGCCTAAAAGGATAAAATACAAAGAGATCAGTAAGCATGTTTGCAGGCTTAAGGTTTAGCTGTGAAAAAGGTTACCGAGCTTGCGACGGTGGGAATATTGATTCGTCTTATCAATATTGGCATAATCTTGCGTACACAATGTTTACTGATGAAAAATCTTTAAGAGAAGACAGATTTAATATGACAATATGTTTGATGTTTCTTGGATATCATGTGTCAAGTTGTTCTGGATACACGTTGATTGATTAGCGTAAAGAATGATTGTGCGTCGTAACGTAAGAAAACTGATCTTGTTTTGGTTTTCCATACAAATAAGAATACTTGAAATCTAGAACTTAGTATGTAGAGTTAGTGTTTTTAGTTAATGTTTTTACACACGCTGTTTAATGCAAAAAAACCGGCCGTGCGAGTCGGACTCGCGCACGAAGGGTTCCGTACCATTATCTGTAAAAACAGCAAAAAATCACGTTTGTTGTATGGTAGCCCTCTTAAATATTTATTTTATTCTGTTTTTAGTATTTGTTTTAATAGCGGCAATATAAATACATCATCTGTGAAAATTTCAACTGTCTAACTACCACGGTTCATGAGGTACAGCTTGGTGCTGGTGACAAACGGACAGACAGATAGACCGACACACGGACGGACAGCGGATTCTTAGTAAAAGGGGATTTAAAGATTTTACCCTTTGGGTTCGGAACCCTAAAAACTAATTTAAATAACACCATTTATTCCATACATAAAAAAAAATACTCAAAAAGTTCTGAAGGTCTGAATATTTGCAGATAGGTCAGACACTGTAGGCCTTTCTCAGGCCTACAGTGCAGAAGATCGAGCTCAGTGGAGAGAACTGGAGAAGGCCTATGCCAAGAGGTACGCCGAATTGCGAGATTTATTATTAGAAACAAAAATCAAAAATATTAAATTGCATGTAATTCGGAAATAAAAAGGGCTTTGTTATTATTATAATAAGGGCTTACAATGGATAGGTTTATATATAGATAAACCTTTTATAATGTGGGGTGTCTGTTTAGTTCTTTTTATTGTTTCTGTGTGCTGTAATTTTTTCTACTAACATAGTTCCTAAGCGATTTTCAAGACCAAAAAGTTACAGTGGTCCTTCGATGCTTCATAATTAAAGATTTTGTTATGAACCTATGTATGTAAAGTTTAAAAAAAAAATAATGATTTTTACGAATACAGTACGCTATTGTTTTAATATTGCATCACATCCGTCTGTGCCAGACTCGAACTCCCAGTTGTATTCAAAAATAAATTTCACATACATTCATTATGAGAAAATTCTAAGGTTCTATTCCAGCTATGTAGTTTCCAGGTACTGATTGACCTTCCACAGCAAGACTCTTCAGCCATGATATTGCGTGTTTGTGGTTACTTCCTGAAATTATTGACGTTTAACAGATCCGTGCACCGCCAAATGCCAAACGGAAACCTGATCAGATATGTGTCTCCTGGAGATTAACTGGTATACCTAACTGTGTGTTCAGTAAAATTGAAGGCTTCAAAGGGGAACTACTGGCTATAAATTACGAATAGACTATAAATACTAAACCTATAAAATTTACACTGTTTTTTAAGTTATAATTAGTTTTTTTTTGCAAGGCACGAGTTACAAATTGTGGATCGTGGGTTCAAACCTAGTCAGGCACATTACTATGTGTATTTATCATTGTGTATATATCATTATCAGGAATTGAAGACCATAACGGCAAGTACATTCTACATTACATTGGTGAGACACCGGGCCTGTATGGTGTCGGCTTTTTAATCAAAACCAATCTTGTAAATAAGATAGAAGAAATTAAAGGAATAAATGAAAGAATAGCACTCCTTAACATCAAATTACCCTCATATACAGGAAGAGAAGAAATGTGGACCATAATTCAGGCATATTCACCAACGGAATCAGGTAATAAAGAAGACAACATAAAAACCGACAAATTCTATGAAGATCTACAAATAGCCATACAGGATTCATATAAAAACATTATTGTCATGGGAGACTTTAATGGTCAAATAGGAGTCTGCAAGGAAGGAGAAGAATATACAGTCGGGAAATACGGACATGGCCATAGAAGCAAAAACGGGAAAAGATTAGTAGCCTTTGCACTAGAAAACAAACTAAGCATACTAAATAGCTTTTACAAGAAGAAAAGATCAAGAAAATGGACATGGACCTCTCCCAGTGGAAAGCATAGGAATGAAATCGATTTCATCCTCACCAACAACCGGAAAGTGTTTAATGACGTGTGTACTGTAAACCAGCTTAATTTCAATACAGACCACAGAATGATAAGAACAGCACTATCAGGAAAGCATGTACGAAGTAGAACATATTTCCAAAATAATAAATACCAAACCGCCCATGCAATCACCGAAAACAATGATGCACTCCTTAATAATATAGATGTTGCAATAAATAGAATTCCACAAATAAATAATAAACCAATTCAGGAACGTTACGACAACTTATTAAATGTACTAAAAACGGAAGTTAGAATAACAAATAAACAAACTGAAAATATAATATCCTTAGAAACTAAACAATTGATTAATGATAGGAAAGAACTCATACACCAAGAAAAAAACAAACAAATACGTAAAAAAATATCTGAATTAAGCAAAAAGATAAATGAACACATAAGGAAAGACAGAAAAATAAGAAGGCAGAAAACTATAAAAACTTTCATTGCAAAAACTGGGGGGATCAAAAAAGCTTTAAAGATATTAAACAAAACAAAAGTCTGGATGCCCAACATAAAAACTAAACACGGAAGTTCTACAAGTAAAAGGAAAGTGATACTTGAAACCGCCACAGATTACTATAGAAGATTATATAAAAAACAAGCAATATCACGAGCTGAAAACGATAAACAAATAACGACAGAATTAGAACCAGTACCGATAATACTACAAGAAGAAACTATAAGAGCAATCAACACACAGAAACTAGACAAAGCACCAGGTCAAGACCAAATATCTAATGAGATATTAAAATGTACATCACCGGTAATTGCTCCTAGACTTACAGAACTATTCAATGACATCCTTGTAACTGAAAACATCCCTGAAGAGTGGACAAAGTCAACTATAGTATTGATACACAAAAAAGGAGATAAAGGAGACATGAACAACTACAGACCAATCAGCTTAATGTCAAACATATACAAGATATTTTCAAAGATAATACTATCACGAATTGCTGTCACGCTCGATGAAAACCAACCAAAGGAACAAGCTGGCTTTCGAAGTAAATTCTCAACGATAGACCACATTCACGTCGTAAGACAGATACTCCAAAAATATAACGAATACAACAAAGTTTACTACTTAGGGTTTGTGGATTTTAACAAAGCATTCGATTCCTTAGACCATGATAGCATATGGTAGGCACTAGAAAGTCAGGGAGTTGAGCACAAGTACATAAGTATACTCAGGAGCATCTATTCGAAGAGTACGGCCCAAGTTATGCTGGAAAGAACAGGAGAAGAATTTCATATTGAAAGAGGTGTCAGACAAGGGGATCCCATTTCACCGAAGTTATTCACCGCGGTTTTAGAAATGATATTCAGAAACCTTAAATGGGAAAAATATGGACTCAGCATTAACGGGAACAAACTTAACCACCTACGCTTCGCAGACGATATTGTCCTATTTTCTGAACACCCAGATAACTTGGAAGACATGCTACAACAACTATCAGAAGAAAGTGCCAAGGTAGGCTTAACAATGAACACAACAAAAACGAAGGTAATGACAAACTCAACTAAAAAGACATTAAAATAGACAGCGGACAAATTGAGTATGTGGATGAATACACATATTTGGGACAACTAATATCTACAAAAGACACAATGCAAAAGGAAATAGATAGGAGGATAGCAAACAGCTGGAAACGGTTTTGGTCCCTACGTGAGGTCATGAAAGATAAAGAGATGCCTATCAAAGACAAGCGGAAAGTATTCAACACATGCATTCTCCCTTGTTTATCATATGGATGTCAAACATGGTCTCTAACCGAGAATCAACACAAAAAAGTTCAAGTGTGCCAAAATGGGATGGAAAGGAGCGTAATTGGAGTTAAAAGAAGGGACAAGGTGAGATTACTAAATGTAAAGAATAAAACAAAATTCAAAAATATACATACCGTCTACAAACGCCTGAAATGGAGATGGACAGGACACATGTTAAGGGAGGAAAAAGAGAAATGGACGAGACTAGTGACGGAATGGTACCCGAGAGGCAGTAAGAGGAGCAAAGGTAGACAACTTAAACGATGGGAAGACGACATAAAAAAGATAGCTGGTCCAGAATGGACACGTACTGCAAGAGACCGAACAAAATGGAAAGCTTTAGAGGAGGCCTTTGTCGAGGGACAAGCTGTGAAAGAAAAAAAAAAAAAACCGGTTACCGATATAAATAGAAAAAAAACATATTATGCATAATTTTAAGTAAAAGTTATAAGTAAGTTAATTGTAATTTTACAGCAATAAAGGCTTATATATATATATATATCATTATCACTGCTGTCAAAACGGTGACAGAAAATATTGTGAGGAAACCGGTTTCTCCTAGGATTCAAAATTTGAGGACATTTATTGTGTGAGATGCTGGACCCGAGTCGCAGATAACGTCACTTTCGTTTTAAAAAGAAGAAGCCTGTATCCCACCAGTGGAAACTTTGTAGGTTGAATAAAATTATAATTCATTTTGAAAGCAGAATACGAGTTTCAAAATAGAGTAAAAATACTCAGAAATGGTCAATACTCAATACATTTATTGCATTCTACAATGTGAACTTAGGTGGTAGGTACATACAAAATATATATAGTTATAGATTATTGTGGACCTTTCTTAAAATTTTTTAACTAAGTCCTTATTTTGAATAGCATTTTTATTAGGACTCACAAAACGGATGGATATCCTAACTTTTTGGTCACAGAAATTACACAGATCCTATCTCTAGTCTGTAAAGAGCACAGATTGCACAAGTAATTTTCGGACTGTCATTGAAGACCGAGATCGACCCGTGCCGCTGTAATTATTTACCGACGAGCACCTCGACAACATAAACACATCATACCCCAATAAATTTCAATTTTAAATCTAAAGATGCATAAAAGCTTTGTACCCTAACGGTGCTGTAAGGTGTTGCCAAATAAGGCGCAAAGTATAATATGGCTCAGTCGTAAATTCTACGATTCTCTGACATTAGTGTGGAAACGTGACAGTGACGTTAGCTGTTAAAGCGAAGCGTGCGCAGATTTTTATTACGTTTTGTTGTGTAATGGCGTAATGTATTGAATGGCGACAAATGTTGTCTTTAAGTACTATGTTAGTGTTGAGATTATTGTGTATCCTTAGGTGTTATAAATAAAGGAACTACAAAATATTTGAGAGCTTTTTCTTTTCCTTACTTCAAATTGATTTGGACGACTGGCATTTAGTTCTGTTTTGTGTATAGGGGAATCGTTTTGGCCTTTTCGGGATATGTGGTATTTTACTAAACCAAATATGATGAACATGATACATAATAAGGGTCTAAGACTGGTCCACACAAAATACTTCTCTGACTAAGTGGCTTGTCAAAAGGTTCAGAAACGGAACAATTTTTTCTTTATTTTACCTAATGTAAAATTTTTGCATGATATGAATCAGCCCTCTCTGTGTGGAGCGAAAGGGAGTGTCAGAATTCTAATAGCTAAAATCTCACCCTGTTCGTTCTGTTATAGATAGAGTATACTTTATTGTACACCAAAATTTAAACACAAGTACTAACTACATTACACACAAAATAATTAAAAAAAAATATATATTAAAATAAATACATATATATATATATAAATACAATACATCGGTAATTAAATAATACCATACATAATTATAATGTGTTCTTTAACATCATGTGGAGAGAAAACAAAAGAATAATCATAAATTGGAAACAAAATAATTAGCAACCGAGCTTTTAAAAGTAGTAAGTGACTGAGCTTGTCTTACTGACACAACCAATGCATTCCACAAACGAATAGAACATTCCCGCTTCCCCGGCAGGATATTGTATACTTTAGTAAAGGTTATACACACTAACATAGCAAACATTATCTGTTTAGTCTTTCCCAAATATGTCGGAGTCAGTTTCCAGTCTAGTCGGATGCTAGAATATTTCCACAACCCCGAAGATTCAGAAAAGTCTTCTTGATGGGGTTTTTTTTTCTTAGCCTACTTTGTGTCCCACTGCTGAGCAAAGGCCTCCCTTTTTATGACGGGTTGCTTCATAAATTATTTCGATCGGTTTATTCTATTTCTTTCGTCGTCATAAGTTCTACTTTATCATTTACAAAAATCTGACACTAATGCGAAGTTCGTATAACATTACAAGCACCAAGACTTTCAATAAGCCTCGCCTGATTTAGCGTACTACCACCAATAAATTGAGGGCTGGATGTAAAATGGCCAGCGTGCCGAGATACGACGAACTCGTGAGCAAACGTCACGTGTGCAACAATGAGTTTTTTTTCATGATTATGAATAAGTTAATCTTTAGTGCACGCTTTCCCGGAGGGGCATGGTGATAGTGGGACTCAAAATTTACGAGAATTCAAGCCCAGATTGCGAAACTAATTTATTGTGTACCGTCTTTGTGTGAACAGTAAAATTATTTTCTTTTTAATGTAGGACCGTTTGTGGTTCTAACGTTTTCTTCAATGTAATTGTTTTAAATACTAGAACTATAAAAGACATACTTTTTCTAGTAGTGACAAATTATGGTTGGACGGTCATATCAATGGAATTCGAACGTATTTTATTCATATAGGTATCCATTAAGTGTCGAGAATGACACGTTATTTAAAAAGTTAACTTATATGATTTATTTTAAGCTGTCTTTTTTTCTGTTAATTATACATTGGAGAACGTTAATAATGGTGTTTGTTACTGCTCGCTAACCAAATAATTATTTAGCATATTCATAAAATGTCTAATGTATCATAGGGTCCGAATTTCAAATGTTCTATGAACAATATTTAGTGTTAGCCCCATCAAAACACATTATTTTTCGAGCTTAAATGTGCTATGCAGTACTGCCTACCGTAAGCAGAAAGTGCGTTTGTGCATGGAGAATCATCTGTAGATCTATAAAATATTTATAGGTCATTGATTTTTACAAACTAATCCTTTTCTATTACATGCCTTAGTTATGACTGTTGTATGAATAAATTTGACACGAATTTATTCCTTTATAAAATGTATAGACGCCAGCACATGAAGCTACCCGAAACTGTCAAATTTTCCCAATCAACCCTGAACCTAATTTCTTTAACAATAAAGTTGAAAATTGATTAAAGAAATTTGACAGATTGTTGTAGCTTGATGTGCTGGCATCTGTACAAGTTATTTAATATCGAAGTAGAAAGTAACGACCATCTGCTTAGCCTTTTCCTAACTATGTTGCGGTCAGCTTCCAGTTCTAAGCGGATGTAGCGGAGTCCTAGTGTTTTACATGGAGCGACTGCCTACCTAGTAGCCCAGCTACTGGTTTCTGGAGACACCTAGACCTCACGATACCCCTTGGTAACACTAGAGCGAGATTTTCTGGCTTTTAATTACCCATAACGACTGTAAATGTCAGCCGGAATGAACATGTTAGAGATTTGAGATCATCAGAGAATTTGAGACTTTTGATGCCTACACATTCCACAAAATTTTACGACCAGTCGTTTACGGTGAAGGCTATTCGGTTGTGGAATGCATTGCCGGTGTCATTAAGACAAGCTCAGTCACTCGCTGTTTTTAAACGCTCGGTTGCCTTTTTCTTTCAAACTTATGATTATTACTTTGTTTTTCTCCACACGATGTTAAAGAACACATTATTATATATTTAGTTATTTTATGTACTTATGTATTGTATTTATATATATATATATATATATTTGTATATTTTTATTAGTTTTTCCGTTTTGATGAATATTTGTAGAGTAGTACACTAATATAGCCCTCCCCATTTTAATTAAAGCTCGTAAAGTCCTTCCAAAGGTTGTCTGGAAGATATCGCTCTCAGCGATAAGACCGCCATTGTAACCACTTTTATTTACAATATTTTTATTTAAGTGTGATTCAATTATTGGTGTACGATAAAGTATATTCTATCTATCTATCTATCTAACAATAAGCTGTTAGATAGATATCGATATGTTAAGATGATCACTCATCCAGAGATCAACCTCGACAAGCGTTTATTATCCTTGAAGGTCGATCCGTATAGCTGTTATTATTTAGCTAAGCGCTCCTCAAAGTTGAAAGTGATGCATAACTTTTAACTCATGCCAGACATAAGTTGCACGTGCCAGAATTTATCACCACTTTCGATCTTTGCAGACAATTCAATTTGCCATAACTGCACGTATTCTCCACATTCATTTTACAATGCCTAAGTTTATTCTTACATAACAAGAAAATTACATTTATCATTGATAATAAATGGTTTGCCATCAACGCCACACAATGGGTGAATGAAATGTACTTTTGAATCAAAAACTTATCATTGGCTTCTATCACATTGTTAGATGATACCAACCTACAGAGTACAGTGATAGCTATAATCGAACTGATCGAAAGGCACAGTTTAATTGAAAATGTTTGGAGAAAAATACAGTAATTTATTGGAATAATGAGTCAGTAATCACAGGTTCACTCACTTGCAACTTTCATCGGATGTATTTAGGTTTATTAAAGTGGGTTTCGGCGACATAAGAGGGTATTGTAATGATTGTGCTCAGTTGCTTCTTAGGCAACCAACCAGGAAGTTACTTCGTTGATTGTTGCGATAGTCTGTTAAGATCAAAATAGTTCATAACTTTGATGAGTCTAGGATTTTTTTCTATATCATGAGTCTATTTTTACAAACACCCAAACTTGGAACAAATAGGGCAATAATAGTAATTGAATTTATTTCATTTAGACATGCATCGATAGTGTTAGTTAAAATAATTATTTAATAGGCAGTGTTAGTAACGGAGGTATTACACAAATAAAAATAGATCCTTGACTGGTATGGATCCTCATCCAGGGATACAGCAGAGGAGAATCCCTCCAGTCAATGACTACGCTTAAGAAGCCGTCCTCTTTCTAATTATTGCGTAGAAATCGTCTGTGTACACCTCCGCAAACATATTGAGCGCACTACAACCCCTATAGCTGTGTCCTTTGTGCAAATCCTTAATGTTTAATTCCAATAATAATAGCTTTTAAGAACTCTGTATTCGAAAATTATAACAAGGACAACCAGGCTAAATCGATAAAAAACAAACAAAATATACAGTTAAACTTGTTGATAATTATAGAAATACATTCATTTTTTTATGAGTCAGTAATGTATTTTCGTCTTTAGGTCGAAGGATTTTTTTTTTTGTGAAGTTCGTTTATTAATCACAAGCGTTAGTCATCATCAGCGTAAACCCGATGCAGCTGAGTACTAGTTTACATGGAGCAACTGCCTACCTGATCTCTAAAACCCAGTAACTGGGTAACACAATACTCCTTGGCGAGACTAATGCCAGACCGCTGAACTTTGAACACAAATAACAGCCGGGACCAACGCGAACGGCTTAAGGTGAACGCAGACTTGGTCGTACCGCACGCGCCGCAGTCTTCGCATTCAAATTCTTTATATGAAGTTCTATGTAACCTCGCACACCCACCCACGTCGCAGTTGCCGCAGTCCCTGAAACGTAACCACCAGTAACCACTGGCCAATATGTAGGTCTAGCAAAAGCAAAAGCGGAGCTTGCAGCTGCAAAAAAGAAAGAGTCTCGGTTTCAAGCTGAGGATTATGTGGCTGAGCTCGCCGAAAAGGCAAGGACTAATAGGGTCACCAGCGAGGTAGCAACTGCCACTGCGGTGGATGCGATGACAGCTGCGGATTTAAATAAGCAAGTTTTGTCAGAAGTTGACGTAATTCTGCATGTTGCTACAAAATCAGGCAATCTCAAGGGCACGTTCGTACGTGCTCTTAAAGACGCTACAGCGTCGATAAAAGCAGCAGTAGAGGCACTGCTTAGTCGCTCTGTTTCCGAAGAGACGGAGCGACTACAGGCTGATAACGCTCGCCTACAGGTGGAACTGGCAAGTTTACGGAAAGAGGTTGCTGATATCCAAAGAAACCTGGCTCCCAGCAGTGCTTCATCCGTGACGAAAGAAGCGGATATAAGTTCGCATAATGTGAATATGCTGGTGAAAATGATGAATGCTCGATTTGACAATATAGAGGATCGGTTGCTGCCTCAAAAACAGCTGCGTCCGCCCCTCGCTGCTGACTTAAGAGCTAATAAAAATGGCTGTGATACAAGAGCTCTGCCGAACAACCCTAAAGAAGTGGTGACCTCTAATATAAATTCAGACCACGCGATGACCATTACTAATAAGGTAACATCTCTGAAAAAGTAAGGGTAGCAAGGGAGCTCGGGATCAAAGAGCACAACCTGATCAAACTACGTGCGAACAACGTGGGATTCTTGCTGGTACAGCTCCTGTCAACAGCAACAGTCCGTGGATCACCGTAGGAAAGGGTGGCAAAGCTGCCAAGAGCGGAAAGGCAACTAAGGATGAATCCAACAAAAAATCAAATAATAATCATCCAAAGAAGGTAAAGCTACGACCTCCACGTTCGGCAGCAGTGGTAATTACCTTAAAGCCAGAAGCAGAAGATCGAGGTTTGTCATACGCT
Organism: Tholera decimalis; assembly: GCA_943138885.2. Taxonomy (NCBI): domain Eukaryota; kingdom Metazoa; phylum Arthropoda; class Insecta; order Lepidoptera; family Noctuidae; genus Tholera; species Tholera decimalis. Next base: position 30,904,453 of record OW964563.2, on the reverse strand, counting down.
TCTGTGCTTTCCGAGGCTAGAAAAAAAGTGGATTTTACTGACTTGGGTATTCCTCCTTTCCGTATCAAAATGGGGGTAACAGGCGCTCGAATATTAGAAATACCTGGAACAATGAATAGCGACAAAGCAGACGTTGTTGCCGAAAGATTCAGAAAATGTCTGGACCCAAATGATGTTAAGGTCTCGAGGCCCACCAAATGTGTCGAGTTGCGCATATCTGGCCTTGACGACTCTGTCACATCTTCAGAGATAGCAGCCGCAGTCGCAAAAATGGGCGAATGTTCTGAAGAGAGTATCAAAGTGGGTGTAATACAACACTCACCATCTGGTCTAGGTACGGTTTGGATGCGTTGCCCGGTGGCTGCAGCCAAAAAAGTTTTAGCAGGCGGTCGATTGCTGGTAGGGTGGGTATCTGCAAACGTGAAACTTCTAGAAGCCAGGCCTCTGCGTTGCTTCAAATGCCTACAGAATGGACACGTGCTACAATCATGCACATCGGAGATTAATCGCATGGGTCTATGTTTTCGATGCGGTCAGCCTGATCACATTGCCAGTCAGTGCTCTGCACAGCCTCACTGCCCCGTCTGTGCTGCGGCCAATAAACCAGCGGAACATAAAGTCGGTTCAAAGGCCTGCAATGGTTCAAGTAAAAAACAAAGCCAAAGGAGGGTAAAGGTACCCTTAGTAGTTGGAAAGGTTGTGTCATCCTCTTTGTGTACCCACCCTCTGGCTCTTGACAGCGGAGAAGAGAAGGAAACAATGTCAACTTAGTATCTTAATGGCTTATCATTTTCTACAAGGCAATATAAACCATTGTGCTAGAGCACAAGATCTTCTGCTCCAGACTATTACGGAATGGTCGGTACAAGTGGCGGTTGTAGCTGAACCCTATCATGTTCCGCAAGCAGACAACTGGTGTGGGGACTTGGACGATACAGTGGCTATTATTTCACGAACCACCGCTGATTCTTTACCTTTTGTGTTGGTAGAAAAATGTTCGGGTTTTGTTGCTGCATTCTTTGGAGACATCTTAATTGTGGGAGCATATTTTTCGCCCAATAGAACCCTTTCGGAATTTGATTCTTTTATCAACAACGTAGGAGCTTTGATTCGGCGAAACCATCCATGCCCGGTACTTTTTCTAGGAGATCTAAATGCCAAATCAACATCATGGGGTTGTCCAGTAACTGATGCGCGAGGTGATCTGTTGGAAGAATGGACGATATCAGTTGGACTTTCGATTTTGAACCAAGGTTCCACCAACACATGCATAAGACACAACGGTGGCTCGATTGTGGACGTCACATTCGCAAGCCCGGATATTGCACGTCGTGTTTCAGGATGGATCGTTCGAGAAGATGTGGAGACATTGTCTGATCACCTCTACATCCAGTTCGATGTTTCCTCATCTCCAACGATTCTGGACAGCAGTTGCTTGTGTCACAACACGACTATGGGTCCTAGGTGGGTCATAAATCGGCTTAACCGTGATCTTCTCATAGAAGCAGCCATTGTCCAGTCATGGTTCACCCCTGACAGTCAGACAGAGGTGAATACTGAGGCAGCCTGGTTTCAACAGACTGTAACAAATATTTGCGATTCTGCGATGCCCCGAGCCAAAACGCAACCACCTAGGCGCCAGGTCTACTGGTGGTCTCCGGAGATAGCAAAACTTCGAGAAGCATGTGTATTGAATCGACGAAGATATACACGATATAGAAGACTAGCTATCACAACCCGCAATTCGGAAGAAGAAGCTCGACTATACGAGTTCTATAGAGAGGCAAAAAAAGCATTACAGAAAAAGATCTCAGATGCAAAGGAAGCGGCCAGGAAAGAATTTCTGGAGTCCTTGAATCGTGATCCTTGGGGAAGGCCGTATCGTATGGTCAGGGGTAAGCTTCGCCCTTGGGCGCCTCCACTAACGCAGAGCCTGCAACCACAATTCGTTGAGAGGGTTGTCTCTACGCTATTTCCCGAGAGATTAAATCATTTTTCTCCACCAATATTAACATCTGTGACGGAGGAAGCGAATGCCGAAGTTCCTGAGATCACTGAAGCGGAGTTCAGCGCAGCGGAGTTACGTCTTCGTGCTAAGAATACTGCTCCAGGGCCTGACGGCATACCCGGTCGAGCCCTTGCTATTGTGCTCACAGTCTTGGGCCCCCGCTTACGCCAAATGTTTGATGCCTGCCTGGCACAAGGTATATTTCCCCGAGTATGGAAAACTGGCAAACTTGTCCTACTTAAAAAGGAAGGTCGTCCTGCTGACTCTCCTTCAGCATATCGTCCGATTGTACTCCTTGACGAAATGGGAAAGATGTTTGAGCGTATAATTGTGATTCGCCTAATCAAGCATTTGAACACAGCTGGTCCAAATCTATCTGACAACCAATACGGGTTTCGACAAGGTCGCTCGACTGTCGATGCGATTTTGCGTGTCAAGGCCTTCTCAGAAGAAGTAGTAACAAGTGGTGGCGTTGTGCTGGCGGTATCTCTGGATATCGCTAACGCATTTAATACCCTGCCTTGGAGCTGTATCGTGGAGGCGCTCAAGTATCATCGGGTACCACTGTATCTGCTTCATATAATCGAGGATTATCTTGATACAAGATCGATTATATATGCGGGACGTGATGGACTGTGCGAAAAACAGGTGAGGCGTGGTGTTCCACAGGGATCTGTTCTTGGACCATTCCTGTGGAACATCGGCTACGATTGGGTTCTGCGGGGTATCAACCTTCCGGGCGTCAGCTTGATATGCTATGCTGATGATACTTTAGTTCTGGCCCGTGAGAACACTTACAGAGAGGCTGCGCGCCTTGCAACTGCTGGGGTGGCACTAGTTGTCACCCGAATTAGGATGCTAGGCCTTGAAGTAGCATTAAGTAAGTTAGACGCAATTTGTTTCCATGGTCCCCGGAGAGCTCCGCCCTTGGGATCTCATATTGTCGTCAGTGGTACCCAAATTCCAATTCTGCCGACCGTGAGGTACTTGGGGCTTTTACTTGATAGTCGCTGGAACTTTAACGCACATTTTCAGCGCCTAGTGCCGAGGGTAATGGCTGCTGCAGGTGCACTTGGCCGGTTGCTTCCAAATTTAGGGGGGCCAATTAACAACTGTAGGCGACTATATATGGAAGTACTGAGGTCAATGGCTCTCTACGGGGCACCCGTGTGGGCCTATGACGTGACAAACAAGGGTGCCGCCTTACTGCGCAAGCCACAGCGAGTGATTGCGATCAGAGCAATACGCGGGTATCGCACAATATCCGGAGAGGCAGCTTGTGTTCTGGCTGGGTCTGTGCCGTGGGATTTAGACGCCAAATTGTTAGCCTCACTTTACATCTGGCGTAAGGAAGTGGGGCCACAGGTCCCAGCTAGACTTATAAAGGCTTAAAAGAACCTGTTCCGAGATGAAGTGATGGCAGAGTGGAGCAAAAAATTAATGCGACCTGGGGCTGGTGTCAGGACCATCGAGGCTCTCCAACCTGCACTTGCAGAATGGGTAGGACGGCGCCACGGAGTGCTGACTTTTCGGCTGACACAGGTGCTTTCGGGGCACGGCTGTTTCGGAAAGTACCTGTGTCACATTGCGCGCAAGGAACCGACACCCAGCTGCCATCATTGCCATGGCAGCGAGGATACAGCACAGCATACGCTTGGCGAATGTACAGCGTGGGTTGAACACCGCAATGCCCTGATTGCTGAGGTGGGGAGTGATCTCTCGTTGCCGGCCATAATCAAATCTATGGTTGGGAGCGAGAGGTCATGGCAAGCAGGAGCCGTTTTCGCAGAGCGGGTCATGGTGGCAAAAGAAGCGGCAGAGAGGGAGAGGGAGAAGTCCTCAAATGTACCGAGCTGCGTTCGAAGGACTGGGCGACAGAGGCGGGCTGACAGTGCCCTCTTCCATCCCCCGTAATGTGGCTTGTGGGTGTCAGACTTGGGGAAGTCTGGCATCCGATCATACAGGCCCGAGCAGATGTCGCGTAGTGTTTCCGCGCGCCTTTCTAAAATTATGACAGGGTGAGGAGATGCTCACTCCTCCCCTCATCTGAGATGGGGTAAATGACCGTCACTGCTGGGGTGATTGTGGAGAATGCTAACGTGTCCCCGCACCCCAGCTAGAAGTGAAGGAGAGAAACACCGTGTGGATTTAGTCAGTAAGAGTCTGACAGACCCCTCCGTCAACCCCAGGGCGGAGGACATTCATGAGAATTTCCACACGCAAAAAAAAAAAAAAAAAGTCCCTGAAACGACCGAACTCCCCAAGCCGCAGCTGATGACGTCACCAACGCCGGCCCGCACGCAGCGGACGCTGCGGCTAGCGCGGCGCGGATGACGTCATTCGCATCCACGGCGTGAGCCGAACCGGAGTTGGAGGAAAGAAATCAAGTGCGATGCGTGCGGCGACGGAATGACTGCAGTGACTGCGGTGCGGATAGATGTGCGAGGCCATTAACAAAAAGCGGTGACTGCGGGGACTGCGGAGACTGCGGTGCGGCCAAGTCTGCGTTCACCTTTAATGTGCTTTCCGAGACACGGAGGACTCTCAATGTGTTAAGATGGTCAGTCACCTACAGACCGCCTGGAAAAGCCTTGCTTTCCCTAGAAAATCGAGCTGTGTGGATGTAATGATTTCGCCGCGAGCTACTCATAATCGTTAGTAACATGATTTATTTATTTATAACAAAATCCACAGCTCTAAAACAAAGTTTTTACAGTACCTTATATCTTATAGCCAATTACGGATTTACAATTTATGCACTAGATAGTAACAAACGTTGCGGGCTTGTGGACGGCGAGTAGGGTTAGCTCACCGTCCGGTTAGGACCAGGCCCGGGTCGGCGGCGCGTCGTGTTCCACGCGCGCCTTTAAGAGCTGTCAGCACCAGTGACGGGGCCCCATAAGGCCATTGCCTGCCGGGGTTGCGGGAATGTGCTAATGATATATACCGCGTCCCTGCAACTTAAGGGCACCTGAAGGAACAGGGTGGGTTTTTAGTCAGTAGAATTCTGACACTCCCTTCCCTTTAATCATCGAATGACTTCTCCCGCTCTGGGTGGCTCCACCCATGTCATTCGATGATTTTCCCACCCAGAGAAAAAAAAAGATAGTAACAAACGTATAGGTGAGTATTAGGGAATAATAAACGTTAACATTAATTTAACGTTTATTATAAATCATTTTAACTAAATTTAAAATAAATATTAATATTAAAGTTAAACACTGATAAATCACTAAGTTTCTTTCACTGTAGTAAATGACGTAATCTGTAATTTCACTTTCTTAAACTAAAAGTAGGAGTAGAACTCTCAAACATTACAACGTACGAATTTGATACACAATTTGTAACGATTACCAAATTGTATCATTGCTGTTATTTCGATCGCTGTTCCATTGTTTCTGTTACAATTACGAAACGTATTATATCTGTTGATGTAAGTTAAGATTACACGTTGTCGCTTATTATCTCTGTGGTTACAAATAGTATTTTCAAGGACTTCTCTAGCTAGTTATTAAACTTCTAGGTCAATGGAAAAATACTATAATGACAGTAGTTTGGTTTAAATGAAGGGTTTTAGCCACCTGTGTCGTGTTTTTACTTTCTATAACGTGTTTTAGTGTTTAAAATGGTCATTGAACTGTGCCGTTCAATGTTTCTACTAATAGCTACCTAGTTATTGCGTGTCGTGTATATGTATATTATTGTGATAAAGCGATGTTTCAGAAACTAGGGTTTTTCGATATATTATTAAATCAAAATTGTTTTATTTTACATAGGCCTAAATTGGGCACTCATAAAACGTCAGAAGTTAGTGCACGGTTCGAAATTGGTCGTTTCCTATGGAGAAGAACCGGCAAGAAACTCCACGGTCACTCTTTTAAAAAAAAATCTTGATTTTCACAATCTTTGCATAACAGATACAATTTTTATTTATTTTTTTGGTATGAGAGGACAGTATAGACTAATTGACATAATAAAATGTAATATAACTAAACAGAAATGAATCTCAGAGTCTATAGTGTTCACACATTTACATTAAAAATTAACTTTACAAAACTGCAAATAAACTAAAGCAAATGACATAAAAATAAAAATTATATACAAGTAAAATAAAAAAAAAAAAAAAAAAAAAAAAAAAAAAAAAATAATAACAACAACAAAAAAAAAAGTGGCGGGTGGTTTTAAAGGAAGACTGGAAATTTGAAATCCTATTATAAAAAGTATACAAATATCTAACATCGCCTTTTAAAAAATACTATACAATCGTAAATCTAGCATTCCAACATGGTGGTCCTGACCCAGTCTGTAATTTAAGCGTTCTAGTCTAACCCGATTTTGATGAGTACTTTGATAGGGGGCAACTGTGTATCTGACTTCCACTATCCAGGAGCTGGGTACACAATAACACTTAATTAGACTAGTTTTAGGTTTCTAGCTTCTGTATACCCGTAACGACAGTCTAAAGCCTGCAATACATGTTGGCTGGGCGTAGGCCAACGCGAGCATTGGCAAATAGATACAAGGCAAGAAATAATGTCCACACGTTCGACAAGTTCGTCGAACGCCAATGCAGATGACCAATGTAGAAGAGGGTCTGTAGAGCTGCCCACACGTTGGCCGAGCGCTGGCGAGCGCCTTTGATTTGTGACCAAAAACCGACACCGATCCGAAGTGAGGCAAGTGATCACGAGCAACGGCGAGCGAAGACAAGTTGCACCAAATGAGCTCTATACACGTTGGCGCTGGCCTTCACTCGGCCAACTAGGCAAGTGACACCGAGCGATAGCAAGACAAGGCAAATATACCGTCTACATGTTGGTATTGGCCTCGACAACGCTCGGCCAACATGTATTGCAGGCTTTAGATGTATAAAAGAGAACTAGGGCCAACGGCTTTACGTAACTTCCGAGGGCCAGGAATCTTGACATGTCACCCGTCCACCGATCAACCTCGGGAAATATTACTTATCCTGAAAGATCGACCCATGGAGCTGTTATTATTTACCCATGAGTTGCTCTTGTTATCTCAACGTTATCTTACTGTATTTAGAGTTCAAATCTCTAGTAGTTTTTAAGACAAACCCAAAAACAACAATTTTAGCCTTTACAGCTGCTGTGAGTTTTCGTTGCACCTTGCTCAACTGATCATTGGGTAAATCAATTGGAAACAAGTAACAATTATATTAAAACCTACCTGCATCGTCATAAATGATGCACTTACTCATAAATGCCAACCGATACCATACTAAAGGATAATAAGACAGTTAAAACGCTAGAAGCAACAAAAAAACTACAGAATTACCTTTTTCATTCGCCCTGAATATAGAGAGAATGTTACTCCAGGCGCTATAAAAATTACATACTTTTGTCGCAGCCATCTGTGGTACTTGAGTACGTATTAAGGTACCAACTGGTTAATAAGGCATTAATGAATTCTTGTAAACCCATGACCTAAGAGCATAACCTAGTTTATGCTCTTTCGTATTAAGCAGATGGTGTAACATCTGTTTTTTTTTAAGGTTAACCGAATATTTGTGAAACATTATTACCGAAATTATATAAGTACTGTTTTGTTTCTTCTTGTTTCTTTGCCCATATTTTTATATAATTACTATACTCCAACAATGAGGCTTTCTTTAACATTGCTCCACGGTAGGAATCTCTCTTGTGTATCCAGGATACAGGAAAAAATCTACACATTCTTCACTAATTTCTACAAGACAAACATCCAGACCACACACTACAGATAGACAACTATTTGTAGAACGTACAAACATTTATTCCAGTACAAGTATCAAACTTGTGACACGCAGTTCAGCAGCCGATAGCTTAACCACTGCACCAACCATGTCGTATATTTTTGCAGGACATATAAATCAAACTTGATGTTATTGATACTCATTAATTTGTCTTGTATCAGTTTTTGGTTAGATGCGCAAGCTTTTATATTTGGAACAAACAGTTAACGAGGATATAAATCTTAACACAATATATGTACATACAAAATTTTAACTGCTGTGTTTGGACAAATGTTCGCCTCGTAAATTAATCTTCGCCTTGTATCTGAAACTCGTCTTACAATTTTTGAAGCATAAAAATTATGTAGCGCTTACTGACGTCGAGCAAAGTTTATGTTATGATATTTTAAATATACTAACTACGTATTGCCTGTTTTGCATAGGTTGGCTTATGTAGTAGCTGTCTTCAGGTGTCTTCTACCGTAGACTTGGGAAGGTCCACCGCCCCTAAAACACAAGACCAGAGTCGCTACAGCTGATACGGTTTACGTGCGCCCCTCTTAGAACTAGCAGGGAAATCAAACACGCCATTACCCTCGCTTGACTAGGCGAGGCACACAGTGGCGGGTCGGAAGCTGTATATACAACGTGTAATTTAAAGGGTATATATGTATACCCGTATAGCCGTGCACTTGGTATGTCCAAGTGCACGGCTTCTTTGGATGATAACCATTGATAACAAACGATATGACAAGGGTTTGGTAATCCTATGTCTTCATGTGTAGAACTAATTAGAAATTTCAATACATGGATACCAGAGACTGAATTTATCAAATTAGGAAGATTGAAGAGAATTATCGTGTTATAGGCAAGTGACGTGGAAAGTTATTGTCCCTCGTAGTGCTGTGACACGTTTGTAAGGCTGCGTTTCCACCAGAGATGTGCGAGGATGCGTAGCGAGGGATGTGTTTGTAAAGAACCAATAGAATCGCTTCATTTACCTCGCCTCGGTCAGCACAGCTCTGGTGGAAACGGCTCAGCGGAGCTAGATTTTTGCGCATACAAAACAAGCGAGGGATACACATCCCTCGCTTGTTTTGCGAGGGATGCGTGCGAGAGATGTGTTGCGAGGGATGTGTTGCGAGGAATGTGTGTTGAGAAGGATGTGTTGCGAGGTTTGCGCATCCTCGCACCACACATTAATGAGCATTTTCACAGCTCTGCTACACATCCTTGTAGGCACATTTTCATCGCACAGCTTTGGTGGAAACACCCACACATTTTCACAGCACAGCTAGACATCCTCGCACGACACATTTCCATCGCACATCTCTGGTGGAAACGCACCCTTATGATTGATATTCAAGAAACATATGAAACCGATAATTTCGTATCAATTCTTTGAGTCACTTATTTTGTGCTGAAACTGTGCCTAGAGACTATATACCAGATGTTGTCTTCAGCCCTTTTGGATTCATATGGGGTTTCCGTTACACGTTGTATAATAATGAATAATACCAGTGTATAATACCGTAAACCATAATAATAATAAAAGCCGTGTATAATACCAGTCGAAAGCCGCATTGAAGAATATCTGAGTATTCCCGCAGCCCCCGAGTAATTGTGCGAGCGAACACAGGGTGGTTTTAGTCTAACAGACTTCTTCACTCGCTTCAGGGCAGAGGACAAGAAAAAAAGGAAAATTTAATAGCAGCTGCCCATCTAGGTTTGCGTAGAGATTTGGCAAGTTTACTCTTAATAAGAAAAGCGCAGTAGAAGACGTTTATCACTTTCTGTCCATATGTACTAAAAATGAAACTGCACGATTCACATTTATGAAAAAATATAATTTGAACAGAAGTGACATTGGAGTGTTTCAAAGTATTTTAGCGAAACCTACCTCTGAAATAGCTCATGAACTTTATAATATGTGCAATTGCAGGCATTGATATTAATAACTTATTAAAGTTAATGGTTGTTGTGGTGTATTTTATGAAGTTCATTAATTATCAAAGTGTATCTATCCGTAGTTATAAGTTTAATATTGTATATAATGTTAAGAAATTATTGTATATAGCGTAAGGATTTTGTAACAATGAGGCTGACATTGTCGAAATACGACAAAAGTCTCTAATAAACAAAGAAAAAATAAATAAGAAATCGAATGTTTAACCAAGTGCCAACTCCGGATTTTCAATTAGTTGTATGCCAAATTTCAATTAGACTAAAAGACAACCACAACATATTTGTGGAAGCTCTGGATCTGCGATAAATATTTCAAATGAACTTATACAAACCCATTTTCAAGAAATACGAGCAATAATTCATATCGTAAGTGGTAGAAAAAGTAATTAACTGTAAACATTCCGTTACCAAGACTAGCACATTCAATTTCAACAAATGATGCACGTTCGTTAAAGAGGGGCCAAAAACAATTACTAAAATTAATTACCCGAAAAAATATTAAAATTTCGAACCCGTTTTAAATGTGTCAAACAAATAGACTTCATTTTTGGATAGCACGACACGGAATGGAAGTTACATCGACGAGTTTTTAAATATCGTCAGGTGCTTCCTGTCATCTGTGCGCGTAAATTACATTTACCTACGTTTAAATATGAATAAGGTCTTGGTTGAATATTATCGGTAGATGACTTTATTTATGTAGCTTGCTGCAACTTTTTTACTTTAGTTATTATTTAATGAATCAAGACTGCTCGTGGAGTATGTAATTTTACCACCTAAGTTACCGGATTCCTACTGGTACTCCAAAAATATTAATATAAGTGTTTAGTTGAGTCCATTATAGACTATGCACTCGACTGTTATGGGCTTACTTTCAAATCCTATATTGAAAAACTTGAAAACATCCAAATTAGATTAGTGAAATTACTTGTGAATAAAGAAAAAAAAACAAAAATAAATATAAAAAATATTATTATAAACTATTTAAGCTTTGTAAAATATTACCAGTCAGTTTAAAACATAAGGTAATTCTTTTAACCGATAACCATGGGAGTCGAGTGCATAATTCTATATTGATAAATGTAAATAACAAATATAATACTAGAGCAATGACCTCGGGTAAATATGTTGTGCCTAGAATAACCAATATTTATGGAGACAGGACATTAAAAAAACGCATCCCATATATATGTACTTAACGGTTTACCCGAGGACATTAGAGAAGAAAATAATAGTAAAAAATTCAAATCTAAATTAAAAAAACTATTTTTGGCTCCCTCTTAATGTTATTATTTTATTTTTAAGTTAATTAATTATATACATAAGTTACAAATAGATTATAAATTGATTCCACAGTCAAACTGTCTGTTCAGTTTTGTGGGACATTGTTGTACATTAGAAGAAATACCTTGTACCTTGTAAACAATAAATAAAAATAAAGTGAGGTGTACGTTAAAAATTATGTTAATAAGGAACACGAAACATTATTATTATATTAGTCGTAGTCACACCTACCCACAAAAAATTGGCCAAGTGCGAGTCAGGCTCGCCCAAGGGAGGGAAGGGTTCCGTAGTAACTATAATAAATATAATATAATATATTTATTTGACAAAAAAAAAACCTAACAAATTTCTCAAAACTAGGTTATTTACAATTTTTAGAACTACGCCAAATAACTTTGTTTTTCATAGTGTTTACATGAATTACAGTTATTTGCGGTTTTAGAAAATATGCTGTATCTCAAAAACTGCTGGACCCGATCTCGTTCAAACGTCAAAAACATTAGTTGAAAGTTTACATTAAGATCTACACCATATATTTTTTTTTAATTTTTCACTCCATTATTATAGAAGTTAGAGGGTGGGGAGGGGCATATTTTACCACTTTGGAAGCGTATATCTTTTAAAGGATTACCTTTATGAAAAAGTGGTTTTAGAAACCTCAGTGTCATTTTTAAAGACTTGTCTATAGATATCACATACGCATAGGTTTCATGAAAAAAAAATATTTTCAGTTTCAGTTCCATGTATGGGGAGCCCCCCTTTATTTTAAATATTTTTAATTTTTTCTTAAAATCGGAAAACGGTTTACAGAATACATCTACCTACCAAGTTTCATATGTATAGTCCTAATAGTTGCGGCATAAAATACGGACGGACGGACGGACAGACAGACAGACATGACAAAACTATAAGGGTTCCATTTTTTTCCATTCGGCTACGGAACCCTAAAAAGAGTATATGGATGCAAATCAGTTTTGTAAAGTTCAATCAAATCTACCGTTAAGTAAAATCACTAACTTAGTAATCACTGACTTCTATCTTCCTTGCAATATCTACACAGCGTCGACGTCTACGGTTGACTGTTGATTTAACAATAGCAATTACGTCGACTGCACTCGGCCTCAGGCTGGCGACTATTCTTTAACATGACAGATGCCAGCGAGAATAATTACCGCCATTTATAACATGGGGGAAGTATTCGTGAATTAGACTTGTAAGTTCTGGGAAATGGTAGATGTCGTTTTATCTGTATGGCAATCTTATTTGTGTGTTTTTATTAATTGTTTAATTCAGCTAGGACCAAATTATTTAAAATATACTTTGGATAAGCCCGCTCTTGACCTCGACCACGCCTGGTAAGCGATTGATGAGGTCACCGATGAAATGAGTAAACCCAGGAGATGTCTGTTTACTCTAACTTCACAGGCTGACGGGACATATGTAGTAGAGAACACAGAAGCCGGCAGTGTAAAATAAGTCATAAAGAATTTTACTCAACACTGTTTTCCTATTGATGTACCCAGTAACTGGTAGCAATACCTCATTGTATGTATGCCCGAGGCCAAGGTAAAAGCCAGCCACAAGAAGTATCAACCAGCCAGCCTTTTTTCACAATTCTTTGAAAAGATTCTCAGCACAATGTCCACAGACTTAGAGAGTTTTGACTCCAAACGTTTTCATAATATAGTATTAGCGAGGTTTTTATATTTACGCTACTTTAGGTTTACCTCAGCCACAGTGATAGTGCCAGCACAACATGATTATCTGGGAAGATGGGACAGAAAAATGTTACATATCAGGTGTATATTTCTTGATTTGGAACAGAAAATACTTGTGTACAATAATAGCAATATTAACGCCCGCCTCCATAAAGTTGAAAGATATAATAGAAATTACGGTTGAGTAGGCATGGTGTGTGACTGTGTGTGTTTTGTGTATATATGCGTGTGTGTATAGAAAATAAGGCAAAACAACAATTCATGATTTCATTTCACAAAATTCTCTAATTTCTCATATGTCAGAGCGATTCAGATTCAGTTCAAATATTGTACCTCTAGGGAGAAAACCATGGCTTGTCCATTGAAGGTTTTACAGTTGGCTTATTTTGCACTTGTTACAATTACTATTAGTAAGTACGAACTAAAACTAATTTCAAATAAAACTTGTTCTAGTTTCTTTACGATAATATTGAATTTGTTCTCACAAATTTACTTTGACTGTGTACAAAATGATCCGTTGATCTTAACAGCAAATTTACGTATCGAAAGTCAATATCATTTTATTAAAAGTAACTTTGTTAATAAACACTAAAGTAAGTACACTTCGATTTCGATCACCCTTTTTGTATCCAATTTAGTTCAAAATTCAAACAAATAATACCAACTTGTAACATGCAATAAAAATCGAACAAATATTTAGATAGCCTGAATAAACATCGACTTAATATAAGCCAGGCGTATACAATGTATGTTCAAAATGCCATTTACGTTTGAATTAAGTTTAACTGTTTTAGTGTATAGGTACAGTTAAAAGCATCAATATGGTACAGTCATAGTGTTTATAGGTTATTCACCATAAATACTTGTTGGTTATAATGTCCACAGAATGAGCTTGAGCGACTCCTTAATTATTTTTCAGAGAATTCCACAGCTTAACTGTGCGCACAATAAATGTGGAGGAGAAGCGCTTGGTACGACAAGACGGTATATCGATCAAGTGTGGGTGGTACCCAGCCGTGCGTCTGGTAGACGGGTAGTGAAAGGGAGAGGGAGGAATCAGGTCATGGTCATTCGGTATTGAAAAACTATACATTACCCTCCTTTCAGTTCTTTTTCCCTTCTAAAGTTGGTGTCGACTTCAAGTCTACCCGGATGCTACTGAGCTAGTACTCAGCCATCACCGGGCACTGCTCACTGAACAAACACTACCACACAATAGGTATAACGGACAGTCCCCTATGCAGGACATGCATGGGGACAGAGGAAACTGTGGGACACGTGCTCCTAGAGTGCACGAAAATCACCGACATACGAAAGCAAACCCTCGGGTCATTGAATTCCCTTACAGACATCCTGAATAGACCGAGAAATCTGATCTGCTTCTGGAGGTAGGTTGGCTGGATGGAATGACGGCCGACACGGCTCACGCACAATGGTCTCGTGTTGAGACTAAGTGCGGAAACCTGACCAAGAAGAAGAAGTTAGTACTCAGCAGAATCCAGTAGTCTTAGTTACTATAAATATGTATAAGTTTATTTACATTTATTGTAATACAATGTACTCGTATTTTATTTGTATACGCCAAATTGTAATAAATAAAGAACAAAGGCGAAAAAATTGTTAATAGAATATTTGAGCGTCTATAAATGTCATGTTTGCAAATGTTAATAAAATAATTTCTTAGTTTTTTTCCAGATATGCTTATGAACTGACCCACTCTAATAAAAAATATACTTTTTTTGGAAATACAATTGACTAATATGATCACAAGGGATTAGATTATTTTTTTCCTTTACAATTTGACTTCATGTCTTTTAGCCAATATTGTCTCAGTTGAAAGTTCTCTGCTGGTTTCTCTGCCATATATGTATTAGTAAATCTACTCCAATTTATTTAAAGTGCTTTGCCCTTATTGCATAAGTATACTTTACAAGCGTATTGATAAACCATAATAAATATAATTGCAGATTTTTGTTAAGAATTCTGCTGAATAAATAAATACTAAAATAAAGTCATACTGCAAGCAAAGTATGGCAACAATACGACATGACATTGACTTCTGCGTAAGGTGTATTGACAACTGCTGCTATCTCGTGTAATGTCGGTTGTGTTTCCGTACTTTTGAAATTATTAACTGCTTCTGTGTATAAACTCAGTTTTTCCTTGCGACTAGTGCTTGCCTAAGGATTCCGATCAGCTGCTATTTACGCCGTCGACGTTTTGCTTTGACTTTTTTGGACTATGATTATATCTGATACTTTGGACTTTGTTGTTACTAGTATGGTTGAGGCTGTCAATTTGAATAGAAGAACTTTTAATTTCCAAAACATATCAGCAAACAGAAACAATGTTTACTTTCCTGTCTTAGAATATATAGACCTCATTCTATTCGCCCTGGGAACGTACCAAATACGACAAGCACGTTCATATTGTGGTGAACATGTACGTTTCCACGGCGGATACAGGATTGAGGTATGCAGTGAGTGAGTGAATTCATCTGAATAGAATCTTAGAGGCAGTAGTGATACAACCCTTATTAGAGGCAAAATTAAATCACGCCGTGTCTCTAGAAGGCAATACGTATAATTATATTAATAGAAAATAATGTACCCGGCCGTGCAGGAATAATAGAGTACTGTTGCAGTTGCTTAGTGAAAAGACGAACTGTCGGATGTTGCGCGCATACCATGACGGTAGTTTGGTATCTCGGATGGGCCTTGGATGGGCCAGACATCAGACAACTATTACTACACCAGCAGATTTTTTGGACGATATTATCATAAGAGAAGATGAAGAATAAATACATACATATATAAAACAAATTGTTTCATTTTTATAAGTACCTATTACCTACTTTTATAGTATTTATTTATTTAATTCGACTAAGATCCATATTTGAGGATGGCAAACAGATGTTCCGACTGATGGAAAGTGATCACCGCGGCCTACATGGATCTGTATTACAAAAGGCATTGTACATGCGTTGCCATCCTAGAGACAGAGCCGCAATTAACTTGTAATACTTAATGCTTGTAATTATAGCTTTCATAACGCATAGTTACTTGTTTAAAACAGATTTTCGATATAATCAACTTCTAATACTTTGGAAGCGGCGGGGGACCCATTTCTTCCTGGGTGGGGGGTAAATCATCGAATGACTTCTCCCGCTCTGGGTAAAACGGAATCCCTTCCGCTTTACCCAGAGCGGTATCAGACTACTACTGACTAAAAACCCACCCTGTTCCTTCAGCTGCCCTTAAGTTCCGGGGCCGTGGTATCTCGTTAGAATATTACCGGGGTTGTGCCCCGGCAGACAATGGCCTTATGGGGCCCCGTCACTGGTGCTGACAGCTCTTTGAGGCGCGCGTGGAACACGATGCACCGCCGACCCGGGCCTGGTCCTTATCGGACGGTGAGCTACCTCTACTCGCCGTCCGCAAGCCCGCGCCATGGTGGCCGGAGATTGGCTCGCGATCCCCAACGCACGGGGCGTCGTCCGCGGCGGCTGGGGCGTGAGGAAGAGAGTTGCCTCTCCTTCGCGCGTTCGGCCTTCTCTTTCGCTAGCATTACTGCTTCGCAGAAGGAGGCGGCTGCATTCTATTCCCACTCGCTCCGCTCCAGGGCCGGGCGCGAGAGGTCACCGCTGCCGATAGCCTCAACGAGGAAACGGCGAAGCTCTGCCCAAGCGGGGCACACCTCCACCGTATGCTCCACCGTGTTCTTTGGGTGGTCCACGCAATGTTGACACCCGGGCGTGTCCTCCCGCTGAATCCGAAATAGGTACTTCTCAAAACACCCGTGTCCAGTAAGCACCTGCGTCAGGTGGAAGGTGAGGACGCCGTGGTGTCTCTCCAGCCACTTCTCAAAGACGGGACTTATTGCCGCGATTGCGGCGTGTCCAGCCTTCGGTTGCGACAGCCACTTTTTCCATGCTGCCGTGAGATCGTGGGCAGGAGACCCCTGGCCAACTGACAATGGCTCACTACTAGGTCTATGTTTTCCACACTAGCGTTGACTATGGATATAATCAAGTCTGTGGTACCAGTCAGCTTCCAATAAATCGGTTTACGTAATAATGGCCAGACATAACCTCTAAAACTTCTTCAACGAATATCTTTTTTTCAAGAGTTCCTTTAATAGTGGATCTTAAGGCAAACATTATCATGAATTGAAACTCTATACTCTTGTATATTTTCCATTAATAGACGCTACAAAATTATGCCAACAAAAATTTGTTAGAGGATTCGCCATTGTTCTTTATTGACAGGGAGTCACTCCATGTAAAACACATTAGTGCTTGTATTTAGAATAGAATAGAATTTTATATATTAAATGCCCATACAAATAAAATACAATCTGTTACAATAAATATAAATAAACTAATACATACATCACTAAACCAAATGTTATACTATGTTACACGAGTTATCGGCGTCGTGTGTCGCGCGATGTCCGGTAACTTCGAAAACGCCGGAAAATTTCACCTCTCGGCCAGAATTCTTCCTTCACGAAAGTCGACAGATGTTCGGTCGGCGCTCTCACCACAAAAGAATAAAAATTCGTTTCATGATGAGACTCCAGCCGTTTGACCCTCAGGGAGAAATTGGATTTCGCCACAACGTATTTGACTATGTCATCTACCGTTGTAGAATGATGCAGACGGGACACGTAAATTAAAGTTGTAGGTGCGGCCGGACGCAGCAGGTGGTTCGGTCCAGCAAGCGTAGTACCACACTTGTTTCGACAAACTACCTTCCTCTTCTTCTTTTGCACCTTGAAGAAGCCATCCTGGTCTCACTTGTTCTTTTCAGGACTCCGCTCTCTCGGACCTCCTTGGGTTAGTTTACAGTGGCGTTTTTCTAAAGACTGTTCAGCGGGCTTTCGTGGTGCAGCTGTATTTGACCTCCACAACTCTGTAGCTACAACTTGATACCCTTTGGCAACATTCATACCAGATTTTCTTCGAGTCTTCTGACCCATACCGACTGTCAAAGATGTACAAAAGACAGCTGGGACCAACGTGCTTCATATATTGATCTTAATATATTAAGATCATCATCTCCACTATCATCACCTATCCACAGACAAGCGTTTCTTAATTTAGCCGCGAGCTCCCCAATGTTGGTAGAATTGAAGGAACGTTTAATTACTTTTCATCACACTTGCACATAAACAGTATCTAAACATACAGGTTAACTTGGCCGTAATGCCCCATATAAAACCCTCGGGCTTTCTTTTTGTCATGAAACCCAAGGTCGGTAAGTAGTTTTTTTTTTAATTTATAGCACAGCACACAGGTCATGCAAGTTCAAGCAAGGAGTTTACACGCAATTGAATAATTTTCTTAAAATGTTATCCAAACAGGAATGTCATTGCAATCTCACTACATGTTACTTAAATACTCAACTAATGTTCTTAATAATCGATTTTAATACTTTTTTGTATCAAACCGTCGAAATTATTTTTATTTTTTTCACTCCGTCATGGCAGTATACCTACGTAAGTATTTGCCCTTAACATTTCTGAACAAAACATTTGTATAATCTGTGGTGTAATAAAGCCCGCCATCCGCTTAAAAAAAATCACTTATTTCGTAAGTTACGTAATAATAGTTGTGCTAACTTGTGTATTAAAGCTATAATTCATAATTATTTACCTTTTGTATTTGAAGACAAGTAAAAAAGTTATAAAAAATGTCGTCGGCGTCGTCCGATGACTGTGATTTAAATGCAACACCGCCAGATATTATCCATGCAGCAAAAACAATTAATGATGTACAGTGACTATAACTTTTAATAAATAAGTTTTTTCTGCCCTATAATTTTATTTATTTACTCGAAAATGTGATGAAAAGCATTGTATGTGTTTCGTCCAACGTGAAATGGACCGCACCTTTTTGGTTGGCAACATTATTCTATTGTCTATAACTTTTTTCACTTTTGACATTTCCGTTCCTTGTAAAACTAACTGCCTGCTTGTTGAGATCGATTTATTGGTTTTTGTTGGAAATCGTGTTGAATCTGCGCAGTTAAAGACAGATTAATCGTGATCAGTGATTAATTGAACTCTAGAATCCCGAATTGAGTGGAAACCTGGGATATTTTGAACTACCACGCCGAATATCGTCAGCCTGTCTGACACGCGGGATTTGCTAAACGTAATTGTGCTGTGATTGCTGACGGATCGCATTGGGAGGACCTGCATATTTGAGAACCTTCGTCCATCCACACTTGCTCACATTACACTTTCAAATATACTCACATACACACACACGGACGTGATCAGAACAAATCCTCGCTTGGCGTCTAGAACTGGTAAGTCAAATTGTGTTATTAACTATTTATTGATAAGGCCGGAGAGCCTACATTGAGTTTGTAAGCAACGTTAAGCTCCACGTACCGTGGACCGTTCGGCCATCCAGTATCGTTGCGCTGATTGTAGGACTGAACAGTATGTTTCACTGGCTGTACGGGAATTACGAACCTCGACTCAGAAAGCCCTCAGTCTCCGACTTCGGGCTTCTACTAGACCCTCGATCGTAATTCCTTACTTACCGCCCTTAATACACAATGTACTATTGTTATCTTATGAATTAATGTAATATTCCTTACAATAGTGCGTCTGCTCGGTACCATAAGTATTTTATACCCAGAGTTGGTTCTTACCATATTTAAAAACTGAAAAAGATATAAGCGACTGTTGATTTATTGGGGTGTCAACTGGAAACCAGCGCTGGTTGTCTTTCATCCAGTAAATGCTGAGTTGGTAACCTTTCGAGCATGCTCCGCGCAATTTTCGTTGTTATCATAATGTTATAAGTTTCCATTGTAGTTGTTGTGTGTCTGTAATCGAATAAATATATTTCTATTCTTTTATTTTCTATAGAAAAACTGGAAAATGGAAATCTTTGTTTCCTTGATAATTTAAGGTAACTTTTAATGTAAATGTTTCAGTTCAAAGCCTGAAGTCCATAAAATATGATATTAGGAAGAAATCATTTTCAACAATCTCGACTGAAAATAATAACACTTTCAGTTAATATATAAAATAACCTATATTTAACACGCTTTTATTAGGTCGACCTGTATGTAACTAACTATGTAATGGAATCTAAGGTAACTAATTTAACCATCTTCCAAGGGTCGTAGCGTAATGAAAATTGGCAGCTGTATATAGTTCTGATGACAATACAATAATATGGTACTGTCGAACTGATCTGATGATGGAGCCGGAAGATATGAACTGGAACTTCATGATGGAAATTCGTATCATAGCTGTTTTGGATTTCTTAGAAAAGTCTTGTAATGAACTTTGACCACAATTAGGTTTCAAGGTCTGATGATGAAACCGGAAGATAGGCACTGGCATTCCATGATGGAATATCGTATCATAGTCGTGTTTGCACCTGTGAGAAAAGCCACGTAATGGACTTTGAACACCATCAGGCTTCAAGGTTATAACAAACTTAAAGAAAATCCGTTATCGGTTTTCTTAACCTTTTTGAATTACCGCGTAATCCATATATTAATTTCTTTATAGATGTCACTTTCAAATCCTCTAGGGTGATCAACTGTTTAATTTTTCTCTACTCGTGGGAATAATATGGCAAAAACTACAAAAAAAGAAACAGCAACACAAAGAAAACGGAGACTACAAAAAAAACAGGAAAAGTGCGAACAATTTTTTTGTTTTTACGTGCATTTATAAAAGCGTGTTTTTCTAGTGATTTTTAAACTATTAGTTTTGTTATTTTAACCTATAAACTATAATAGTCCGCACTTTCAAGACAAAATAGACTCACAAAGTAACAAACAGAACGATGTCAAAATTTTCAAAAAGCCCACATTCACATGAAAATACACTTTTATTGTCTGTAGTTGGCATTTTATTCTGAATCTAGTGTACACATGATGTAAAATATAGCATCTCCAATACAATACATCACTAGAGTTGCCATAACCGCAGCAATATTTTAAAATATTATAACAATTTACTGCGGATATGAAAAATTCCTCGAATGGGTGCGGAATATAAATTTCCTCGTGACCCATAACTGGGGGGTGTGTTCACTCATAATTCCTTTTTCATTGAGACAAATAATCATATAAATGTGATATTAGATGTGCGTGCGTTCCTCGCATGTGACTTGCTCAGACTTACTGATAATATTGAATTAAATTATGGAGATTTTTCTTGGTTAATGTTTTTTATTTATTCCAATTTAGTGCGCTGAATATGAAGTAGGATAAAGCGGTGATGATGAACTGAGTTTTTTGTATCAATGATAGTTTGATGAGTTGAAAGTTGAAACATTTCATGCATTGTCTTAGAAAAGTTTGTAGAGGTACCTCTTTATTAGACCACAGTACAATATTTAATGCTTAAAAGCTCGAAGTTTTTAGAGAGAATCCGACTTTCTAAATACTAGGCTAACTCTAGCAATGTTTTAATAAAGTAATCGTATAATTAATACAATCTTAACGGAACCGTGTAATAAAACTAATTGCTCAATCTTAGGAAATTCAATGTTTTAATATGAAGAGATGAAACGAAAACGATACTTTAATGCTATGTTCATTTCGTGTTACTCGATTCGAGAGAACGGCTCGACGCCTCCCATGAAAACGTGACATGTATGAATTAAGGAGCTGCTGTGAATAAAGGTACAAAGATGTTGGTGTTCAGGAAGTGCTATGTGAAAACTCCTTAGAATAAAGTGTATTTCTATCAGGAATATCGACTACCTAAAACCTCGTAATGTATGACAGTCAGTTAGGAAGATCGAATTTTTGACAATTTTTGTATCAACTACTATTAAGAGTTTATATAAAAGGATTAATGTCTGCGAGATTTTGCCATTGCACTGCGTCAAACAATCGATTAGAAGCTGTTTGAAGGGAAACAGTTCTTTCATATTGCTTTGAAGTCATAACAGAGGTTTTTAAATATGCCGAATGCCTAAAACAACAAATATTTGGATAATGCCTACCTATGTTTGTACAAACAAACTTATACCTACTATGCATGAAATTCACTTTATAATCATATTTCAGCCTAGAAACTGCTGGGTGCAGTTCTGGGCAACCCTGTCACTCTATGTGGACTTGCGACAAATGATCAGCCGAATTTAACGATACTTGCAAAATTCAGTTTTAGAAATTTGGACACCTTACAGTCAGAACTTATTGACTATATAAAAAGTTATACAGTAATATTCACGGTTTTACACAATACTTTAATCAGTCGTATATTCCAGGCTTTCATTCCAAAACTTTACGTCTCAACATAAAGATAAGCCTTCACACACGTTGTCACTTCCAGATTTAAAGCCTCCAAACATACGCCCCGTATATTGCGGGGAGGTGTATCCTCATTTTGGAGTCATTACACGAAATAGTATCACCGTATAAAGTCCCAAGGGGGGAGGGAGTGACTTTGTGCCTCATGTTTGTTTATACACTCCCATATATATTTTGGTTAATTAAGTTTTTGTGCGGTCGCGGATTAGTGGGTAGGTAGGGGAGAATTGGCAAGACTAATCGTGATGTAGTGCGGCGGAATGGTCTCTGTAGCGCAAATTTTGTGGTCGAGAATTGTGGTGGATTTTCCTGACAAATGTTATGTGTCATTAGTACACCCTTACTGTTTTAGACACGGGTATATATCTATTGTAACTCTAAGCTTACAAATGCAATAATTGTGTTGATAAGTGTATGAAAAATATTAAAAAGTTTTTTGTCAGCCAAATAGGCGGCGTTCTGTATTTCAAACATGCAATCAAAGTGCTGAACCTCTGAACAAATGAAGAAAGAGGGATCTTTGTGTACTTAATTGATTAAAGATAACATCTTCCGTATCATACGTAACTGCAAAACTCCAACTCTTCCAAAACCCTAATATTTTCAGGACTAATCACGCTCTCATTCCGCGAGATGCGTACGTAAATAAGCAAAAATTTTCCATTTACTTACCGTAGTAGGCAATTACCGAGTTTCCCGTAAGAGATTGAACATCAAAGCGTCCTTAATTAAGCCTTAGAAGGGTCATAAATAGCGTCCAAAGTAACACTGAAATATTTACTTAGTCCTGTTAACGTTTTAATTGAGAATAACAAAATATCTTATGGGCACTTTGAACTCAACATTTTGAACGATAAGCTCTCGCGTAAAGCTGGGCTCATACGTGCAATGATTATTGCAGGAAAAACGTCACACCAATCGATATTTATTTATTCTCAAGGCACACCAACAACTTATTTACAAATTTATAAACAGAAAAGCATTCATTGGTAGTCTTGTGTAAACAAGTTATTTATATGCATGCACAGCACTCACAGAGAGACGATTAGGCGGTTGTGATACATAATAGTTTGAATTAAATATTATAAAAAATTAAAAAGATTAATTAAAATTTAAAACAATTATTAAAAATTACAACAAAATCCCGATTAAAAAATAAATACAATAAAATATCAAAATATACAATATTGATTAAATAAAAAAAATACAATACTAATTCAATAAAAAAAAAAAAAACAAAAAATTAACTAGAATATATCATTAGCAAATTGCATCGTTATAGACACTGATTTATCAAAGTTGTTTCGTGCTGCACCACTTTATTAGAATAATCTTTACTGCTTCACTATATGAAGAGTGTAACAAGTATATTAGTTGATACCATTCTGCCCCACTACGGAGAGTGACAAGTCTACGGAGTCTATAAGGCGACCCCATCTTGACCCACCATGGAGAGTAAAAGTCTAATAGATTTCTTAAAACAACCGCTGAATTAAAAAAAGGCGCTTCTTAACAAAAAAATTGCCCATGCCATCGCAACTTTAAATTAAATCCGTTAATAAGAATATGAATTTACCATATTGCTAGTTATAGGAGAATTAAAACGCACTTGTCGAATTATTGTATGAAAAATTACTGCCTAAATGTAGTTATTTAACACATACTCACGGTACAATTTGGTGTTATTGGTACATCTTAATTTGATATATAACATAAAAGCTGTACATGTAAGTAGGCCTAATTAAAAGCCTCCCACAATCTAAATAAGTACCTATGTCCTGTTTAGTTTTATATATAATAGATTTAAAAGTTTCTTGAATATCAGTCATAACCAATGTGTTATGAGTGCACTACGAGGGTCTATAGCTTTCCACGTCTCTTGCCAATAACACGACAATTCTCTTCGTTTTTCTTAATTAGAAAAAGTCGGTCTCTAATATCAATGTATTGAAATTTCTAATAAGTTCCACACATGTAGACATAATATTACAAAACTCTTGCCATATCGTTTGTTATCATCCAAAGAAGCCGAGCACTTAGTATGCCCTTCAAATCACGCGTTGTATATTGTCAATCGCTATAAACTTTTAAATGAAAACAATTACAAAAACCTTTCTTAGAAATCCCTCTACATCGTTACATACATAAATGGCGGAGGAACATAATCCAGAAATAGAGAGGCATTTAATTTTTTGTCTCACAATTCCTCGAAGAACAGACAAATACATTATTAATGAGAGGAACCATCTATATCACAATTGAACTTGCCGTTTTTCAACAAAGTTGTCTTCGTTTCATTATTGGTCGTTGACCTGTGGAACACGATTTAAATTAGATGATACTCCACCACTCGTTGTCCGGAAAGCAGAGCATAGTACTACAAAAGGTGAGAACGTAATATGTTTTAAGTAGTCAATTAGATTTGTGGTTGGAATACATTACATAATACACAAAGTTTATTTTTTTGGTTTTTGCATGCTGTAAGCTCTGTACATAGGTACCTATTTATTATACGTTTCATTTACTATACTTATTAGCAATCTTTAAATATTAAAAAACATATAGAATATATTGTATTAATGGTGTATTTAAATGTATATATTGGTGTGTGTTTACATATTAAAATATATAATAAGACTTATTTAGGAAGATTGATTTATATATAAGCTTTTGTACACTTTCAGGTTTCCTGGAAGAAAACTCAACTTTGAACTAAAATCACCTTTTTACATACATTATATAGGTGGCATGTTTGATAAAGAATTAAGACAAGAGTGAGCCATTGTTGAGAGCAGAGGTCAAACTACCAGTGGTAAAAACTTCAGTGATAGTAACTTCCTTACAATAGGAGCTATATCGTAGGATGCTGCCTTTTGACTCAGGTCTGCGATTCAGCCGTGGAACGCCAGTAACTGTATATGGTTGTCTAAACTAATAGCCATCGGGTCGAAGGGAATAATGATAATGGGTACAGAGAAAGATTCGGCTAATAGCATCAGTATCTAGTTAAACAGCTTCGTTTTTTAACCAGACTCAATACAGTATTTTTTCAATTAGTTGCCAGATAATAATTGTAAAAAGTTTTCTATCAGTTTTCTTACATTACGGGGAGTGTGCAATGGATTTATACAATCTAATTCCGCCAAGCCCGTTCCATCATGGGACTACAAGACAAACGGCGATGCGCCATCGTTACATGATGGACATCCCACCCATACGCACAAAACGTTTTGGGAATACTGTTATTGTGCGTACGGCTAAGGAGTGGAATTCCCTGCCGGGAGTCTGTGTTTCCTGATCGCTATAACCTGAGGGTTTTTAAGTCAAAAGAGAATAGGTTACTACTAGGCAACCGTGCTCCATCTTCGACCACATCATCATTTACCATCAGGTGAGATGGTAGTTAAACGCGAGCCTAGCTATTTATTATCAATAAAAAAGTCATTTGTTTTATAGTTTTGAATAATGCAATAGAAGACACAAATAAAACCAGTAAATACCAATTACTAACCAGACTTATCTGTGGTTAAACCTTTGTTGTCTAGGTTCATAAAGCAAAGATTCTTTCAATAAACTTACTGAACCGCAAATGTCTCAAAATGACGGTACCTATCAGATTTATTTGATCGAATACCGAACAATCACGGATAGCGCTGAACTCGAATATTGAAGTCCCTCAAAGTCATCCGTTCAAGCAAAAGATTCTTTTAGCTAACTTGCCACTTTTATAACTAGGAGATATGGCATATAAGAATCTCACTCTATCTAACTGCCCGCGGCATTCGGAATTTTATTAAAACTTCTCCCCTTGAGATAACTTCTGTTTGATAGAAGCCAGAAGGAAGGAGGTTAGGGACAAACGCCCCACCTCCTCGGCTCGACAATTAATGCCACCATTTATGAAATTTTATTTCATTTGCGAATGCGAACTCCCGTTATTTGATTATTAATAAAATGAGTTTTATTTTGTTGCCCATTTGCATAATTGTTTCATTTTCGCTTCTCGTCTGTCGCAGTCGATGAAGTTTGCTCGCCAGAAATCTTTTAAAAAGAAATTAAAGTCGAGTTTGCTGAGGCCTCCGAGATTTTTAGTGTTTTCTGGGCTAAAATTTAATTTTTCGACGTTTGACGGAAATTGTGTTGGCTGGCGCTCATTTCGGAATATCAGCCTCTCCTTAATCTTTTTATCTAAGGATCGTGGCCCGAGTAGAATTAATTAAAGCGGCAATTGAGGAGATATCTAATAAATTTTATTCAGAGGTCAATGTATTAACATTGTAGAAACTGACAATTAATTTCCTGACGGCAGAATAGGATTTTGTGATAAGTTGTTCTATACTTTAATTATTTTCTTTATTCAATTATACAGTTGTAATCTTACACATATAAAAGCTGTTTTTATTTGTATCTACTAACTATACAAACATAAAACATCAAACACTCAAATAAACTGAACAATTACATTCATTGAGGTAAACAAAATGTTTATCACAGTGGAAAAATGTCTGCCGAGATAAAACACTAAATTATTGTGCCATTTTAAGAACTTGTATAGTCTACAACAAATGCCACTAAATATTAGAAATTAAGTCATTTCTTTTGACCTACTTTATAAGGGCGACAATACTCGAGTAGATATTAAATCTAAAATACCCTAGACACTACCTTAACTCCACACGTTAGAGTATGAATAAGGAAAGCTTCTAGCACAATACCTATAAAATGCACAGATGAACGTTACGACACAATATACACGATGAAGTTTGTATGCAAGAAAACATTTACCTACATCTTTATTGCACATTTCACAGAGTTTTTCAGTCGATAAGTCAAACATTGTTTGTTATATTACTTTTCTTTTTAGGGTTACGTAGCCGGATGGCATAAAACGGAACCCTTATAGTTTCGTCATGTCTGTCTGTCCGTCCGTCCGTATGTCACAGTCATTTTATTCCGAAACTATTAAGATTACACATGTAAAACTCGGTAGATAGATGTATTCTATGAACCGCTTTCTGATTCTTATACAAAAATAATAAGAAATTTTAAAATTAAGGGTGGCTCCCCATACATGGAACTGAAACTGATTTTTTTTTATCAATCCTATACGTGTTTGGTATCTATAGATAGGTCTTTTAAAATGACATTAAGGTTTCTAAAATAATTTTTCCTTAAATCGATCGTTTAAGAGATAGACACTTCCAAAGTGGTAAAATGGGCGTGCCCCACTCTAACTTCTATAATAATAGAGTGAAAAATCTAAATAAAATATATGCTATAGATCTTAATGGAAACTTTCAACTAAAATTTGTTTGAACGACATATAGTCAGTACGTTTTGAGATATAGCACATTTTCTAAAACCGCAAATGTTACTTTGTATTTCATGCAAACACCATGAAAAACAAAGTTATTTTGCGTAGTTACTACGGAACCCTTCATGGGCGAGTTAGACTTGCACTTGGCCAATTTTTTAAATCGTGGAATGACATTTTGAATAGACAAAAATTTTTCTTCATTTCCGCCTTACACCTTATCATATACACACTCAAAGGTTACGCACAAAAACTTATGTATATCAAACAATGTTGTTACGATATCTTTGCTCAATAACTACGGAATGTTGCACTATAATAATTTGAATTGAACAAATGCAACCGATATTGGAATGCGACGCGTAACTTTCATGTTGCACAAGAGTCATTTTCGGTTGTTAATGATCATTAGGTTTTCTGTAACGAAAGTATGTACTTTATCTGTTTGTTACGTTTTCGCAATTAAATCGCATTATTTAAGGAAAAGTAAAACTAAAAGTATAGCTTTCATAATCGGACTTTTGAAGGGTTCCATCGGAACGATATAACTGAATTCAAAGCAAGAGATACCGCGGGCGGAAATCTAACCAGTTTTTATACTATGTTTAGCTTTAAGATTAGCCGTGAAAGCGTAACGGACAGACTTTCACATTCATTAATGTCAGTAGATACGGATAGTATGGATATAGAACATAAATCATAAAATATACAACGCATATCTAGAATGATCTCCAAACATAGGACCTAAAACTAAAGGACAAGAACTATCCTAATTCCAAGTATCATAAATTACCTATAACTGTTTCGCTCACATCCACCTGTAACTTTTAACATTATTTTACAGTAAATAAGTATTTACTCTACTCACAATAACTGTTTTCAAATTACATTGTGAATAATATCACAAAGTTTATTTTCAATAGAACTTCAATATAATTAATATGAAATATATTTTAATAGTCCTTTGCAGCTCTAAAAATAAATACCATTAAATAATTTATCATAAATTCAATAAAGGTTCAAACAGAGATCGAACTTTTTGAATTTACAAGTGTGTAGGCACTTGCCTACTCAGGGACCTAGAGCCTCATTAAAAAAAATAGTAGAAATCGTTGAAGTTAATATAAACATATCTTTAAGAAAAAAATAACATTTGTATCGTTTTAATGCTACTTTAACTTACAATCCCATACACAAATAAGATTTTAAGTTCAATAAAGGAACAGCTTAGTCGCACTATTGAGAGGCAAAGACAATGAAGACAAAAATAATAATATAATACTTAAAGCATGTCAGAATCTTTGATTTAACAGATTTTGTTAGAACTTCGGGTCTAGATGGAGATCACCCTTATATCAGTGAAGTAGTTAAATCCGTAATACTCTTACATGATTGTTTTTCACACTTGGCTGTTTTTCACATTCATGTTTTTGTTGAGATCTATTATTTTACTTAAATCAACTACATAACTGATAATAACTCAGTTAGTACTGGTTTCATAACAGCTGCTTTAGCTAAGAATTAGAAGGGGACAGCCCATTTTGCAACTGTTCCACCTGAGACATTGGTGAATAATGCAGGTACGTCCATGGTACAGAAGAAATGAGAAGGTTCACACTAAACTTTTCAAGGCAGTTTCAAAGCATTTCAAAATGGCAAATGGTTAAAACAAAAAGGCACGAAATAAATATGAATGTGAAAGTCTCAAGTAACTCAATATTTGTTATAGCAAAAAGACGTAACAAGAAGGTAAAATAATAAAATACCTGTAATCGATATTATTTCAAATGGTACGGTTATTAGAACATATTTCGATATTGGGCACACAGTATTGATTAATTAATCGATTATGTATCTATCACCATAATTTACTAACTCACTTACTAACAGTTTATGAAATGCTTAAAGATCCCTCGGTTCAACTCTCAGCAGTAACTTTTTTCAGCTTGCGAGAATGTTCCAACGAGGTATCGTGGTCCTGAAACGTAAGGGAAAATGAAGGAACAAGGTGGGTTTTGTCAGTGTAAGTCTGACCCTCTATTCCACTGTAACCAGAGCAAGAGGAGTTATTTGACGACTTTCCCAACGATAAAAAAAAAAAACGAAAAAAGGTGGTATTTTTAACACACTTTTATCAGGTCGACCTGTATGTAACTATGTAATGGAATCTAAGTTAACTAATTTAACCATCTTTCAAGGGTCGTAGCGTAATGAAAATTGGCAGCGGTATGTAGTTTTGATGACAATACAATAATATGGTACTGTCAAACTGATCTGATGATGGAGCCGGAAGATATAAACTGGAACTTCATGATGGAAAATCGTATCATAGCTGTTTTGGATTTCTTAGAAAAGTCTTTCTTAGAAAACTTTGACCATGATTAGGTTTCAAGGTCTGATGATGAAGCCGGAAGATAGGCACTGGCATTCCATGATGGAATATCGTATCATAGTCGTGTTTGCACTTGTGAGAAAAGCCACGTAATGGACTTTGAACACGATCAGGTTTCAAGGTTATAATAACAAACCTAAAGAAAATCCGTTATCGGTTTTCTTAACCTTTTTGAATTACCGCGTAATCCATAGATTAATTTTTTATAGATGTCACTTTCAAATCCTCTGGAGTGATCGCCCGTTTAATTGTTCACTACTCGTGGGAATAATATGGCAAAAACTACAAAAAAAGAAACAGCAACACAAAGAAAACGGAGACTACAAAAAAACTTTTTAGCAAAAAATAGATCCGACTTCCATATAAAAACACTATAATGAAAAAAATAACTTTAATTTCGGAAAGCGGTGTCAAAAACGAAAATATATACAAAACTAAAGACACCGCCTTCCGAAATTAAAGTTATTTTTGCCTTTATAGTGTTTTTATATGGAAGTCGGTTCTATTTTTTGCTAAAACATTTTTTTTCACGCTTTTTAGTGGGTCGGTTTGTAATTTATCCAGTTACAAAAGCCAAAATGTAAACTACTTATCACCTTTACACAAAATATTGCTTTTCCCGGTGCAGAGCCGTTAATTTTTGAGGAGTCAGGAGAACTCCTCAAAAATTAACGGCTCTACATCACCATCAGCTCTACTTCACCATATGCATTGTGACGAGCATAAAGTGCTTAACATCCATATTCAAGTAATCTAATCTCAATCAACGAAAAACTTATTATTGAGTAGTTTCGGTGGCCATCTGGGGTCTTCATCATCAGTTCTACTTCCTCAAATGGTGCTTTTCAAGAGCAACTGCACAAGGTACAATAAGAAATACCCAAAACGCTATTGGTGTGCCTATAATATTTGAAGAGTTCCCTCGATTTCTCCATTATGCCATCATCAGATCCAAACGTGACGAGAATGGGACCAACTAGAAAGTATACCCTTTCAAACAAAAAAAGAATTTTCCAAATCGGTCCAGCCATCCCCGAGTTATGAGGTAACATACATAAAAAAAAAAGTCAAGACGAATTGTAAACCTCCTTTTTTTGAAGTCGGTTAAAAAAGGGAAAAGCGCGAACAATTTTTTTTGTTTCTACGTGCATTTATAAAAGCGTGTTTTTCTAGTGATTTTTAAACTATTAATTTATTATAAGCCTATTTTCCTTTTAATCGTGTTTGGTACTTAAAACATTTTAATGAAACAAACTTACCGAACTCATGTTTTCGTTTTTTTTTTTGCAAGCTTTTATTTATTTATTTTAATATTTATGTACACACAGTAAAATACATTAGGATACAACATAGTTATAATATTTGAGTACAAAGGTACTGCTTATTTTTTTAAGAAATTTCTTCCAGCGGACCTGCGAAAGGAGAAGTGAAAAAGAAATGTAGACAATAGTGTGTGAGAACAAGAAGAGAAATAAATATGAATATGTGAAGTCTAAAACTAAAATATTTTATATATACCTATACATACTTCGAATGCAGTAAAAATAACATATACTTAAATAAATACATAATCTTAGAAGATATAAACATATTATATAAATATATACATATATAATTAACACAGTTAAGAGGAAAGGTAATGGTCTTATAATCGACATTTGAATAAAGATATTGTTTTTAAATCAAGAATGCTTGCTTTTTAGTGACTGGAACTTCGGTCTCGCTTACTTATGTTCCAACAGACGTCTTAGTGCACGGTGCAAAATGGAATGCAAAACTTACGATCATAATTTTGGAGTATAGCTGAAGTTATCCTGTAAACAGTGTTATGTGTGCGTCAAGTCAGTTTGAGTGCCGAGTGATTTTATAATGAAAGCTTTCTTAGTTTAAAATTTTACTCACACAACGCTAGAGAGTGACCTCTCTTTGTTTGTTCACATTAAAACAATATTGCCACGTTTGGAAGTAAATACGTGGCAATATGGTTTCAATGTAAACAAAGTAACATTCTACATATATTCCAAATTTGAAATTGGTTTATAATTAGTAATTAATTAACGTTAGTGTTTATTCGCCAAGTTTATTTGGAACTGATTGATTTTGACGATTTAATTAATAATAGTTTTTGTACGTTGATTTCAGTTTTAGGGCTTCAGGTTTATATATTACTAGTTTGTGCCAGCGGCTTCGCCCGCGTGGTAAGTTTTTCCCGTGTAAATCCCGATCCCGTGGGAATTTCGCAAAATCCTTTCTTAGCGGATGCCTACGTCATAACACCTACCTGCATGCCAAATTTCAGCCCGATCCGTCCAGTGGTTTGGGCTGTGCGTTGATAGATCACTATGTCAGTCAGTCAGTCAGTCAGTCAGTCAGTCAGTCACCTTTGAGTTATATATATTTAGATTAATGTGAAGTTTAGACATTAATGATTAATTTGCAACTCGCTGTCTGTTATATGCGGCTTGGCGATGACAGAAAAGATTCAACTCTTTTTAAGCACACCGCCCACCAGTTATAAGTGTCGGATTATTAGAAAAAGATATTATAATGAACCTTCTAAACACCATGACCCGACCACAAAAACCCAAAAACCAGTACTAAATATCGATTTTTATAACCGTATACATCATGTTGTGACAATCAATTACTCACTGCGAGCGACGTTCCGAACTACATTAGTATCAATCAACGTCGCATTAATTAGATCAGATACGGCTACACCCACAAGCGACGATATTGTTATCTGTTCCGATGTCTCTATGAGACAGATTTACTTAATATGTACAAGCCCACGTTGTTCCGTTTTCGGGGTAAGCAGAGATAGTAGTTGTATTTTTACTGGGCTACGGTAAAGCCATAAGGAAGGCATATGATTTTAGCAGGTACATGAGTAGGTAGTCTCCCCAGGGATGTGCCGTAACTGGTATTGCACAGAGGGGGCTCCGGAGAGGTTTTTTTAGAGGGTCCTTTAAATGTTCTGATGGTGATCACTGAGATAGTTTAAGTGAGGTAAGAATCCCAAACTCCCTGGTATATACCCCGAAAGTCCAGGTGCCTTTTGAAGGTTTCTCCCCAAAAACAAAAAGAAAAGGTATCCTACTCGTACGCACAAAAAGTTTTGGGAATACTTTCATTGTACATACAGCTAAGGAGTAGAATTCCCTGCCGGAGTATGTGTTTCCTGATAGCTATAATCTGAGTATCCATAAGCGAACAGTGAATAAGTTACTAATAGGTAAGCGTGCTTCATTTTAGACTGGATATTCGGTTACCATCAGGTGAAATGGTGGTTGAACGAAAGGTTATCTTCAATAAGCTTCATAAAGTAATTTATAAATAAAAATGTTTCTATTTAAGTTTGGTCTACCACAACACTTAAACTATTGAACTGATTTTGATAATGCGGGACCAATATTACATTTTATTTGTTAGTTAATATCATCATTGTAATATTCATCAACACATCTCCAGACCAGCTGGGAAGAATTTTGGTTGACAAGCGTAATGTTTCGGCGTTTCCGAGGCCTACCAGACAACCTGATACCACGGGACACACGACGACGGTAACTTGTGTAACATAGCATTGCCTAGTTTTCGTTAAGTATGTATTACTTTATATATATAAATTACTAGCTTCTGCCCGCGACTTCGTACGCGTGGGAAGGTTTTCCCGCGCAAATTCCGATCCTGTGAGAATTTCGAGATAAAAAGTAGCCTATGTGTTATTGTAGAATGTCAGCTATTTACTTACCGAATTTTATTCAGATCCGTTCAGTAGTTTTTGCGTGAAAGAGTAACAAACATCCGTTCATCCTCACAAACTTTCGCATTTATAATATTAGTATAAGAATTAGTAAGATAAGATTAGTAAGAAGTAAGATAAGATTATTGTAATATCTACCTACTTCATTTGTATGGGCCTTTTTCTTTTTTTTTAACGTGGTAAAATTATCAAATAAGTCCTCCCGCCCCGGGCAGGGTGGGATTTACTGACTAAAATCCATGGTGTCCTTCAATAACCCTTTACGTACCGGGATCACGGTGATGGGATAAGTCCCACGACCCGGGCAGGCTTCGGCCCTCTGCAGGGGGGGCTACGTCATGTTGCTGACGCTCTTTGAGGCGCGCGTGGAACACAACGCGCCGTCGACCCGGGCATGGTCCATGGTTGGACAGCGAGTTACCCTTTACTCGCTGTCCGCATGCCCGCGCCTACGGTGGCCGGAGATCGTCGGCCGACATCCGACGCCGTGGGCGTCTACCACAGCGGCTGGGCTGGAGGGAGGACGCCATCCTCTCCCTCACGCGACCCGCCTCCTCCTTCGGAAGCATGACTGCTTCGCAGAAGGAGGCGACCTCTTCCCACTCCCTCTCGCCCCGCAGCATGGCCTCGACCAATGCCGGGCGCGAGAGGCCTCCGCCTATCGCCGCCGTGAGGACACGTCGGTGCTCTGCCCAAGCTGGGCAGTCCTGCACCGTGTGCTCGACTGTGTCCTCAGGGAGACCCTCGCAGTGGTGACACCCAGGCGTCTCTTCCTTTCCCATCAGACACAGGTACCTCCCGAAACTTCCGTGTCCAGTGAGGACCTGCGTCATGCGGTAGGTCAGAACGCCGTGACGCCGATCTAGCCACTCCTCAAAGAGGGGTCTTACCGCCGCAATTGCGGCGTGCCCGAGGAAAAAAAAGAAAAACTTACCCCATAATTTATTTATTATATACTTTATTGTACACCTTACAATATATTATCTTGTGAAAATAAAAGTAAAATTAGTGTACAATAGGCGGTCTTATCGCAGCAGGGCAATCTCTTGCAGACAACCTTTGGATGGACAAAACTTAAAGGTAACAGATTTAGGACAGTCAATGTACAAACATATTTAATAATACTTTTTAAATATAATAATATAAAATACATACATACAATATTAAAAATATATATTCATAAATATCAAACGTATCATTGAGAAAGGAGGGGAAAAAGTATAGCGAGAGTTTATGCTCCTTCACCATTCTTTGAATATTATTCATAATATTATTTTCATATAAACATTTGTCCCGAGACGGGACTTAAACCTACCATGCAGCGCAGCAATCGATCGCTCAATCACTGCACCAACCGTGTCGTCAGTTGTCTGAAATAAATTGATTATCATTATATAACAAACTTATGTAGGATTTAAAGACAAAAATATTTCACTACATTTTAATCAATGTCAACCCCTTTTCATCGGAAAACGTTTAGGCCTCATTACATAAGTTTCAAAACTATAGCTAACAATAAAATTAAAACGACCTTGTAGGATAGAAACGGCCGTGAATTTTACGAGGGAATGAATTGTGTAGGTTTCTAGGCTTAAGGGCAGACACATTAGTAGACCTAAGTTTTCCCTTGTGGGGACTGTCAAATTAGACTTTAATGCCTCTCCGTTGTAGTGGTTGAAATGGTCCGTTTTTTAGTAAATTAGATCTTATTTGTAGGTATTAATTAATTGTGTGGTCTGAGTGTTCCTATGTTGTTTAAAGGACTTTCAAGACGCTTAGGTAACACTTCGCGTGACCAAAGATCACACTTTTTTGTTTAAAGAGATATAACAATGGGAGTAGAAATCATATAAAAGTAAGTGTGGTTAGGATTCACATTGTACTAGTAATATACTTGTGTCTGGCTATAACTAAGCTAAATATGCTTGTGTCTGGAGTTGGTGCATGGCAATAGTGTAATTGGGTTCGAGTCCGTGACCTCTCGATTACAAGTCTAACAGCCTTAGCCATCAGTCTGCTGACGCTTCTGCTTCACTTTATTTTGCAGAGAAGATAAGCATTACTGTACATTTAGTCTTTTGTACACATTAGCAGTGGACAGCGAAATGAATTAATATTTTCGACATCATGTTATAAAGCCTTTTAAAAGTTTTCGTTTAAATGTATTTAGTTATTTTTATTGAACTATTGTTTCTAGAAGGTATGATTACTACGTTTGTAGGTATTGCGTTCGTGAAAAGGATTTAGAATATGTTAATGGATCTAAACATGTTTTTGTAATTGTTTGGTTTTTATAGAGATAAACTGATATACTGATTTTCAGCCCGAGACTAGACTCATGTAAGTACCTACACGTGCCTAATATATCTGAAAATAGAACATTTGGAATCTTTAAGCCAGCCTAATAGTTTACCCTTAATCCAATTTTTGAATAAGCTGGTTATGGAATTAGCTGAGAATAGAAGCTTAATTTGGATATCTAAATATATATATATATAACTCAAAGGTGACTGACTGACTGACTGATTGACATAGTGATCTATGAACGCACAGCCCAATCCACTGGACGGATTGGGCTGAAATTTGGCATGCAGGTAGATGTTATGATGTAGACATCCGCTAAGAAAGGATTTCGCGAAATTCCCACGGGATCGGGATTTACACGGGAAAAACTTCCCACGCGGGCGAAGCCGCTAGCACAAGCAAGTTCTAACATAAGGCTTATCGCTACATTAATATTTGGTTTCTTAAATGAGCTTTTAATTATTGTCGATTTGTAAAACTACTTCACTACATTTGTATTAGTTACTAGCTAGCAGTGAAAAGCGTATGTCACTAAGGCATAATAACGTTTTCAGGATGTCAACTATCTACTTACCAAATTTCATTCAGATTCGTTCAGTATTTTTTGCGTTAAAGAGTAACAAACATTTATACAACCATCCTCACAATTTTCAAAATTCACTTTCGCATTAATAAAGTTAGTAAAAAATTTTTTTACAAAAAATGGAACCGACTTCCATATCAAAACACTACAAAGCCAAAAATAACTTTAATTTCGGTAGTCGGTGTTATTGGTTTTGGATTTTCTTTTTTTTTCACACCGCCTTCCGAAATTAAAGTTAGTTTTGGCTTTGTAGTGTTTTGATATGGAAGTCGGTTC
Source organism: Tholera decimalis (assembly GCA_943138885.2). Classification (NCBI taxonomy): domain Eukaryota; kingdom Metazoa; phylum Arthropoda; class Insecta; order Lepidoptera; family Noctuidae; genus Tholera; species Tholera decimalis. The sequence continues at coordinate 30,867,810 of OW964563.2, read as the reverse complement.
TATTTTTTGTAAAAATAATTTTTTCACGCTTTTTAGTGGGTCGGTTTGTAATTTATCTAGTTACAAAAGCTATAATGTCAACAACCTATCACCTTTTACAAAATATTGCTTTTCCCGATGCATAGCCGTTAATTTTTGAGGAGTTCTCCTGGTACTTGACCATCAGCTCTACATCACCATACTCGTATGTATTGCGACGAGCATAAAGTGTTTGACATCCGTACTCAAGTAATCGAATCGCAATCCACGAAATACTGCGATCCTGCGTGTTCGGAGTCTGTCCTTCACGTCCTTCTGGATTGCCCGGCCCATGATCGCGAGAGGCAGAGGTTGGAGTTTATGTTGGACGTTAAAATTGATAGGAATTCCCTGTCGGAAATAATAGCTGGGAAGGACAGAGATATGTTCCTCGACTACTGTGTAAAAATTTGTAAATTAGTTAATAATAGGAATAAGGCACAAGAAAAGTATGTTAGGTAACTATAGTTTTATATTTAGGCTAACATATGTTACTCTCTAATTAATGTATGGAGCATAGAAGTAAGTTAGTTATAAGATACTAATTGTAACATATAAATTTGAATTTATATTAAACAATTTACTGTATAGTAACTAAGCACAATTATTCAGTTCTGTATCCCATAGTTGAAATTGTACTGCCACTTGCGAATAGTAGATTTAAGGAAATAAAAATTAGAATTAGTTTAGATATTAAGAGAAAAATTGTTATCATAGTAAAAAGCTATTTCTATTTTCCCCATCATTGTCCCCGTGTAAGTAGTTTTTAAAGCATAAGTTTGGTAATGAAATAAAGAATGACAAGGTCTCCAATCAAGTTGGAGGTAGTAAGCTCACAATGCCCTGTGATGACGGGTGCATTTATTTAAAAAAAAAAATCCACGAAATACTTATTATTGAGTAGTTTCAGTGGCCATCTGTGGTCTTCATCATCAGTTCAACTTCCCCAAATAGTACTTTTCGAAAGTAACTGCTCAAGGTACTATAAGAAATTCCCAAAACGCTATAGGTGTGCCTATAATATTTGAAGAGTTCCCTCGATTTCTCCAGGATCCCATCATCAGATCCTGATTTCGTAACAATGGGACCAACTAGAAAGTATACCCTTTCAAACGTACGTTACATGGCTCACTTCTGACTGTATTTACCATCTGTATTTTTATTGTACCTACATTCGTGCAAATAAATTATTGATTGATTGATTGATTAACGCAAAAAGAATTTTCCAAATCGATCCAGCCGTCTCCGAGTTATGAGGTAATATACATAAAAAAAAAGTTCAAGACGAATTGTAAACCTCCTTTTTTTGAAGTCGGTTAAAAAGAAGAAGTAAGATAAGTATTTATTTAACCTCTTCTTACACGCTACTATTTTTCTTTATTTTACTTGTATTTATCATATACAACGTGTAATTTAAAAGGTATATACATACCGAGTGCACGGCTTCTTTGGATGATAACAAACGATATATATAGCAAGGGTTTTGTAATCCTATGTCTACATGTGTGGAGCATATTAGAAATTTCAATACATTGATACCAGAGACCGAATTTTTCAAATTAAGAAGAACGAAGAGAACTTTCGTTTTATTGGCAAGTGACGTGGAAAGTGATGACCATTACGTAAGAAGAAGACTCAAAGTGCTGTGACACGTTTGTTTTTATTGGTATTCAAGAAACATATGAAACCAATAATTTGGGGTCAATTCTGTGAGTCACTTATTTTGAGCTGAAACTTTGCATAGAGACTCCATACCAGATGTTGTTTTCAGTCCTTTTGGATAGATATGGGGTTTCCGTTACACGTTGTATATAGACAAAAAAAAAATTCTTAAGGTATTAACGTATAAAGTTCTGTGTCATGATTAAGAAACATCTCTGACTCAGTAGCACTTCCTCTATAAATATTTCACGCTCTTTCCATTACAAAATAATGAATCATCCGCACTCAAAGCTTATTAAAACCCAGATTAATTTCGCCCTAACCCGTAAATGACCAAAGAATAAATGAGACCAAAAAAATACTCAATCAACGTTCATAAAATACATTTACGAATGCATTGTTCTCTTCTCCTCAATGCATTATATGAGAGTTCTTAATAACTTCACCCGGTGAGTAATCAATCCGGTTCATAAAGCCCCCTTAATATTTCACTTCAAACGACCAAAAATAACAAACAACAATGTGAAATTCAATAACAGGCTTCCAACCGTGTCTTGTATGTGCTTTATGTATTTACGAAAGGAATTGTGGATATTCCGTTAAGGTACTTAATGTGGAATGCTCTGAAACTGGGTGAATGGCTGGGGGATGTTGGTAACATCAGTTATTAGGAATTTGGGTGATTATTCTATAGTATGATTTTATATGGTATCTATCCATTTTTTATATTATCTGTATCAAAAAGTATCTACATATAATCCAGAACTGAAAATAGGGAGTTCTTTTTTAATCACTTTAGAATTAGGTTAGTCAGTTAAGTTAACCTTTAAATCTATCGACAGGGAAAACTGTCAAGTAACAGATAGAATGTAATATCACTCTCATTAGAAAATATGACTACGAAAGTAAAGGCAAGAAGTATATATTTAAAGGAAAGTATATTCAATTTGCTAATTGCTGCTTCATTAAGTAACCAATTTTCATACTGCCTTTAGAAAAAGATTTAGTATTTTAAAGTTGTAAAATAAACTACATAATTCTATTTATTTTTAATTATTAATTCAAGGCCGTGCCACATCTTTTTGCGAAATTCTTCCCATTTTACCTATCACTATGCAACTCTTAGGAACTAGATGCAACAATGTTAATCACCAGAATATTGGCAAGATATTGATTTTCATCAAACCAGAAGAAACAATTTTAGGAATATATTTTACTAGTACTTACGCGGGGCTTCGCTCCCGTGGATTATATCACGGTAAAAACATAACTCTCTTTTTTTGAAGTTGCGTAAAAAGTAGCCTATAACCTTCCTCAAGCTTCAAGCTACTTCCATACCAAATTGCATCCAAATCCACCCAGTACTTTCGAAAATTAGCGCGTTCAAGCAAACAAACAAACAAACTTTTCCGCTTTATAATATTAGTATAGATGTACGTAGGTAGCTAATCTTCCATTTGGGCATCGCTGTTACTCATTTTGTAAAGCACACTAGCAGTCACGCGGGATTTTGCCCTCATGGACGTTATCACGATAAGAAATAATCCTCCTTTTTATATATTCGGGTAAAAAGAAGCCTATACCCTTTCTCAAGCTTCAAGCTACTCCCATACCAAATTCCACCCAGGACTTTTGAAGATTACAACGTTTAAACAAACAAACTTTTCCGCTATTAGTATAGATTTATTTACAAACATCTCAAAAGAGGATTACGATAAACGTCCTGCGCGTAAAAATGATCGAATAACGAAATCGAATTTAAAAAAAGAACTCTAGCAAATAATATTTAAAATAGTTCTGAATTTGAACTTCAAAAAGTCAGCATCTACCCAATCACGAGCCGTCTGTTTCTACAAAGGTACGCAATTTTTATGACTCCATGAACAATGGCAGTGTTTTGAAGAATTAACCCGTGGATTAATTAACATATCCACAGACCGTATCTAATTACCGGACCTTTTTAATTAAAACTTTAAACTTCTACGCTTTATTAGCTTCCCGTCCAGTGAAGGGCTGCGATGCCAGTTTTAGACCTCAGCCATTTTGCTGAAATTGGCTTGGCTTGTTTGAAACAAAGACTGAAAAATGTGTTGTGGGTTTTGTTTAAGGCTTACTTTTGGCCTTAATTTTCTCTAATATAGGTTCTCTTTTGACTAAGACAAAGCTTTATAAAAGGAACTATTCTAAGGAAAATAGCAAGGGCAAGCCAACAAAATTAAGCAGGGGCTTATTTGCTTTTGAAAAATCATTCATTAACTAGATTCCAATTTATTTTTAAGTTTTCTGACATCAATAAGCTATCTATAAGACGTGATCATGAATCAAATATTTGATTCTCAAGTAAAAATGTATTTGTGTATTTTGCCCTTTAATGTAGTTTAAGGATGGTCTGTATTTATTTATTATGCGGTAAAAAAGCAAACGAATTATTTTTTTTACATGTTATTTACTGTATTTAAAAAATTGAACTTCATCCATTGAACAACTACAGAGTGGAATTCCTTACCAGATTCTGTATTTCCACCAGGAAATACAGAATCTGGCAAGGAATTCCACTCTAAGGACCTTTAGGTTAAAGACCTCGTGTTAAAGACCTTTAGGTTAATAGCTATCAAGCTTAATAGCTTGATAGCTATTAACCTAAAGGTCTTTAAAGACCTTTAGGTTAATACCTAAAGGTCTTTAACACGTTCGCTGACAGTGAGCACTTACCCTGACACCACATTACGACAGTAGAATTTTCCACGACGTACTCTTAAACATAAGTGGCCCGTCCCTCGACGTACTGTCATAACGCACTATTTTAATTTCCCACCTAACGACGTACTGTCAGCGAACGTGTTAAGTTAAGAGTGATTAAGTTACTTCTAGGCAAGCGTGCTTCATCTTCGACTACATCATCGCTTAACATCAGGTGATATAGTGGTCAAACGCGAGCACATTATGAATTAAAAAAAATTCTTTTCCTCACTCAATATAATTCAAGACAAAATATCCCCCGTAGTTGCTGGAGCGTTCTTCCGATACTTCGGCCCCGGAACGCAACGGCAACTGAATGAACAGGATGGGTTTTTAGTCTGTTGAAGCCTGTCACTCCTTTCCACTCCACTTAGAACGAGAGAAGTCATTTTTTTAACCGACTTCTAAAAAAGGGAGGAGGTTCTCAATTCGGATGTTTGTTTGTTTTTTGTTTTTATGTTTGTTCGGGCATAGCTCCGTCGCTTGCCAACCGAATTTAAAAATTCTTTTTTTGTTGAAAAGAGTATACTTCCGAAATGGTCCCATGAAATTTTATTTATTTTATCGAAATCGGAAAAGCTGTTTCCGAAAAATCAACAAAAGTCTAAAAAAAATATTTACGTTGATGATCTTTTCGTTTACTCTGCATTGCGGTTTTTGTTCGCGCATGACTCCGTCATTTACGAACCGATTTGGAAAATTCACTGACCCACTAAAAAGCGCGAAAATAAAAACTTTTTTGCAAAAAATAAAACCGACTTCCATATCAAAACACTACAAAGCCAAAAATAATTTTAATTTCGGAAGGCAGTGTGGAAAAAAAAAGAAAATACAAAACTAATAACACCGACTACCGAAAGTTTTTAAGTTTTTCCTCTCAAAAAAGACACAATAAAGACTTAAAGATATATGAATGTAACATATAACCAGTCTACTAACTCCACCTTACAACTTTCCGTACATAACTACCGTCACAAATGGCTGATTCATATCGCTTTCTCAAACGAATAGGTAAACAAATGAACCGCTTACTGAGTTTCTAGTCATAATAACACGTCTGTCGGTATACATTTCGTATTGAATATAAGGCATGAAAATAGCTGTAATTACCCTGTGTACATTTTCTCTTAAATGGACTCGGTTATGTGGAATTCCGTTCAATGTAACGTGATATTGACGTTGATACAAGTGGGTCAAGCTACAATGTTGATAGAATGCTGTTTAAGATCTCGTAAAATAAGCTATGATTTGAATATTTTTACAAACTAATTATTGTTCTGGATTTTCCGTACTTAGTTCCTGCACGGGACTGTTGTGTGTGCAGTCGCAGTGCACTCTATCCAGCCAACCTCCCTCCAGAAGCAGATATCTCGTTCTATTGAGGATGTCTATAAGAGAATTCAATAATCCGAAGGTTTGTTTCCGTATGTCGGTGATTCCCGTGCAGAGTGACACGTATCTCACCGTTTCCTCCTTCTCCATGCATGCCCTGCATAAGGGACTATCCGTTATAACTAGCGTGTGGTAGTGTTTGTTTAGTGAGCAGACCCAGTGATAGTTCCCGTAACCATTCGCAGGTTCCTTCTGTCCAGTTGCAGGAGGTGGCTGGTTATTTTGACAGACTGTACGCGTAGTAAAGACGTTTTTAGGCTGTGGTGCAATTGAAGAAAAAAATTTTTTTTACCCAATCATATAGTGAAATGCATTTTCCACCGAATGAATATCAATTTAACATATATAACCCAACAAATAGGTAATACTATACTTTGGTAAAATCTTTTGAGTTTCGGGCTCCTGACTGGAACCGGTAACGACTGTCATTAAAATTCATTAGACTCGATATCCGTAGATCAACCTCGGATAGTGTTGCTTAACCATGCAGATTGAGTTATAGTTCATAAATATAATTATAAATGTAAGCATAGCATGTAAATTCGAAGGCAATATGAGTTAATCTGTTAGTTATTCTGATGAACCTTTTCAACCATCCATAAGTCTGTAAAAAAACATTCTTACTGATATTAAAACTTTCTTAATGATATTTATATCATTCCATGCAATTACCTGGTATTCAGTTTCATACTCTTTCTAAAATTCTCTAAATTCGATTCGATTTTCTAAATTCGAGCTTCTTGTGGTTACGTTGACATCCACCCTTAATTTTGGTCCGTTTATCGAGGCTAAGGCTCAATTGGCTGCCAAAAAGTTGGGAATCCGAGCAAAGGTGAGACGGTACTTCACACCGGAACAGCTGCTCAACCTCTATCAAGCTCAAGTTCGGTCGTGTATGGAGTACTGCTCTCATCTCTGGGACGGATCTGCCAAATATCAGCTTGATACATTTGAGTCTATAGAGAAACAGGCCAAAAGGCTCATCGGCAACGAAAAACTGGTCGTGACAAGGCTCCAGAGCCTAGAACATCGGCGACGTTTTGCAAGCCTGTCAGTTTTCTATACCATTTTGCAGAATTTGGTTCTACATTGAACGTCATACATTTATACTAATAATTATTATCTATACTACATATATATATATATATATATATATATATATATATATATATATTATATTATATTAGAGTGCTAGTTTTCGAAATTGCTGGGTAGATTTGGGTGAAATTTGGTACGAAGCTTGAGAAAGTTTATAAGTTACTTACTCCCGACTGGAAAAGAAGGAGGTTATGTTTTTAACGAGATAAAATCCACGAGAGCGAAGTCCCGAGCTACTGCTAGTATGTTATACAAGGTGTAACAGATTAAGCGCAATACCTCAGACACCCTAATTAGAATATTAAATTATAAGTCTAAAACAACATACGTAACTAAATAAATTGAAACCAAACCTAGATATTTTTTTATAAAATAGTTATCCTTACAACTTATTAAAACGTATGTGCGTCATACAATATCCTTACGCAGACACATACACTCATGCAATATTAGCAGCCGACACACACACGAGCGCATTTCCTTAAATTAAGGATTGTATTAATTTGTCATGATACTGTGTTTCCATTTTAAGTTAAACGAAAAATTTTGCTGTTAAAATTTAACACCTATTTTTTATGACGGAAATCGATTCAGAAGCCGATTCTGAACCAATTACATTCAGGAATTGCGTTTATTCTGTTACACATTGTATATATGTATGAGTCAGTACATAAATACACAGTCCCATATCTCTTTACAATTCTAACGTTATTCCCAGTCTCTAGTTATTCAGATCCCTCCTATACTTAGATAGTTAGATGGATAGCAAGGCTTGTGATTACGTCAATTACCTCCCGTTGAGATGATAACATCAATGAGAGTGGCCTTTTGCCCAGCAGTGGGTCAATAATAGGCTACATCCGCGCCTCTGTTGTTATGGCGAGACTTGTGAATTGGTGTGGGTTTTGACTAGGTAGGATGAGGTATTTTTGCACCAATCTAGCTACACCGATACCTAAATAAAAATCTATGTTTGTATGTGTGCGTCCGATCGGCTACGAGTCTAACCGGATGCAACCGAATACCAGTATTTAATATGGTGTGATTGCTATCTGACTGCTACTACACAGAAACTGGGTAACACAATACTCTTTAGTCTTTGGCAAGACTGGTGTTGGCAGTCGCCAAAGATGTCATTTGGTACCGGGACCGCGGTACCGAACGCCACCTTGAATTTAATTAATATTTTTGAGGGAGTCATTCGGGACCGGTGCGGTGCCGTGGTACCAAACGACCCTTGGAATTAATGAATTATTATGAGTGGTAACAGTCAACAACAAAAGTTTACATTAAATGTATGACTATTCTCTCACACAGATAACCCAATCTGAAATTCACGCAGAGAAGTCACAGTTACAGATATGTGTTCAGGAAATGAGACTTTTACCTCCTTAAATATGTAATTATTTTAAATACATCCTCTGGTAATATTTAAAAGCCTATACACAAATAACCCTAGTAAATAAATGACAGAGTATTCATGAAATATTGTTGCATTACTTTTTCCATTCAACAGCGCATGTAATTATTTTTCAAAGTAGCAGGATTAACTGCGTAAGTACGCCCGACGGGCATAATTAACTATTTAGTTGCCTCGTAGTTTACAATCCTCGTTTCATTTTAATAAAATTGAGGCCCACGTGAGTTCGAAGCCGAGCAACAGACGGACGATTAGTCATACTAGAAACTTAAATAAAGTGTCACCGAGATTAAAATACAGATAAGTTGATTGCGGATTTAAACAGGATTAAACTGACATACTTCATTTTATTGTGGTCGAAAAGACCTACCATAAAAGATATTCCAACGAATTACAAATTAGTCATTCTTAAAATGCGGACGTTTAATAATGCCTGCGAAATTTTATGTCTTACTTGATACATATAAGTCATTAATGTTAGTCAACCTTATTTAATTAGTCACATAATTTATGGACGAAGACCTTTCTATAAAACCCGTCTTGAAGTGTAGGCGTGAGGCGTGATTTATGACGTCATGAGATATTTCTCCAATGGCGTACCTTCTCATTATAATATTAACACTTATGTTCATAATTCAAATAAAGTTCCCAAACGTGTGTGTTAATTTGGGATTTATCTCGAAAACTACTAAACAGTTTTTACATTTATAATTTATTGTGTATTTATCTTAATTGGGAGATTAAACGTTCGCTGTTTCGTTTAATACGAATTCCTACAAAAGTAATATTTATACTATTTTATAATATGTTAGAAAAATAGATGGCTGAAATGATTTGAGTTGAGAGATTTGAGTTTAAGTAGTCCTTGGTGTTCATAACACCAAATCAATGTCGTAAATAGTTCTACAATAACCTGAATGTGCTATTTACTGAAGCGTATAACCGACCTGAGCACTAGATCAGAGAACAATCCAGTTTGTTAGCAATGAAACTCTGGTGACGGTTGGTACTGACACGTGTCAAAATTTGCGTGTGAACGTTCACACGCACATGATTCTGTACAATAAGGACGCTATTCGGCAGTGAAACTGTCAATGTAGGCTGTCGGAGGATCTTTGAGGCTTTTGAATAAAGTGCCTCATGCATGCATTTTTGTAATTAACGCGAACACTATTTCGGGTCTTGTGTGTTACGTTAGTCCAAAGGCCTTTCGTGTAATCTATAATTATATTAATTGTATGTAATGTAGTTTTTAAGGATGGGAAATCATCCAATGGCTGCCTCCCAATCTTGGCGAAGCGGGAGGGTGTGTCAGACTTTTACTGACTAAATCTCGTCCATGTTCCGTCATTTGGCCTTCGTACTCTGAGGCCGCGGTAACTCTTTCGAACAATTCCGTAATCCCGGCAGGTAACGGCTCCCTAGTGGGCCCTGAAAATTTTGCTGACACTCTTTGAGGCATATTTATATGGAATAAGAGTGCAAAACAGTTAATATTTTATACAATAGTGCATTATAAACAATTAAATGGTCGAATATCGCCCACTTGGGTACCACTAATATAAGTAATTAAAAAAAATCGCTCAGAAAATGTATGTATGTTAGTCCAAAAAATTGTTTATCACCATACTCAGATTTTTTATAAGACTTGCCTCCTCCCAGAATGATTGAAACATTGTTCTAACAAACGAAACAAAAAACTTTTTAAACAGAATCAAATTCAGATCAGATTATCAGACGACTAGATATTCAAGTTGTTAAACATTTCCCTGGAGTTCTAATTATGAAATTTCCATTTGAGTTTTCAAAGTGGTAGGTAAGTGGAACTTTCGTATTTCTGAAATTTATCATAATAGTCTTATTTTTGATTAGCAAAAAACGACTTATTGAAACCAAATATAAGACTTATATTAATATTAAAAGTGCATACATACATACACCAAGCCACCTTATACAGTGTATATACGTTACATATTGTACACACACATAATCTCACGCAATAACACCTTTATAGTTCAACTAAAAATTATAATGCTTGGGTAGAGACTGAAATCCGTGACACAAATAATCTTAGGGGTGTAGAGAGGTGTCAAGAGAATATTTTTGTAATCATATAATTTTACTAGTACTCACGCGGGGCTTCGCTCCCGTGGATTCTATCACGGTAAAAACATAACTCTTCTTTTTTGCAGTCGCGTAAAAAGTAGCCTATAACCTTCCTCAAGCTTCAAGCAACTTCCATACCAAATTGTATCCAAATCCACCCAGGACTTTCGAAGTATAGCGCGTTCAAGCAAACAAACAAACAAACAAACTTTTCCGCTTTATAATATTAGTATAGATTATTACCATCAATATTGTTTAATAACATAAGCCAAATATAGTGATGATGGTGAAAGGATATCATGCTCAGAAATTATAATCATTGATGTTCGTAACATATTTATGACCAGAACTTGAATTTTTTCTTGAATTTTAAGACACGCAGTATATCATGTGGAATGCGGACTTGGATGTCTTTGTGCCTTTTGTCGTTACCGCCAGCGGGCTGATGGCCAAAAGCTTCGACGACCAGCTGTGAAAGTTGGCATTTCGCAGTTAGTTCTAGGATAATGTCCTACTGAATATGGTACCTACTACAGGACAAGTCTCATATTGGGGTGGGTCGTGTGGGGATGCTTCTGCTTCTAGAGCCCTTACTACCGATAGCTTGGACCCAGTTTCCGATACAGGGGCCCACTTTTTTAAGAAATTTTATTTTAAAACTATCTTTTGCCGTGACTTCGATCGCGTTAAAGGTTAATTTTAAGAGAGAATAAAGTACATAGCTTATGTCACTCTCCAGATTTTCAACTATCTCCACAAATAAATAACATTGATAATTTGCTCCGTTTAGACATAAAAAAAAACAAACAATTAATACACATTCGCATTAATAATTATATTGTTATGTGTGTGAATGCATGCATCTTAAAGTGAATAAATGATATATCGGCTGATGAGAGGTTGTGATGAAATCAGTACACCTTTGAATGATATCTGATATCTTGGTGTCGTCCTGGATTCAAAACTGTTGTTTTCGGAGCATGTGTCTCATATCGTCGGTAAGGCATACAAAAGTCTGGGATTTATTATGCGAATATGTAAATTATTTACCGATATAGATTGCATTAAAATACTATATTTTGCATTCATACGCAGTATTTTAGAATACTGCAGCTGCATCTGGAATCCACATTACTTGGTTTATATGCAGCAGATTGAATCTATACAATCTAAATTGGTAAAGTATATTAACTACCGCACTGGCTTTAAACAAAAAGATTATCTTCTATCATGTAAACATCATAACATTCTTCCTTTGCAGGACAGACGTACGATTTTGGACATGCTGTTTCTTTATAATATTTGTAGTGGAAATATAGACTGCGCTGATCTAAGTAACTTAGTTTTGAGATTGAGCACACCGTCACGACGGACTAGGCACACTCAGCTTTTCGATGTACCACATGCCAGTACAAACTACGCTCAGAATTTAGTTATTAGTAGAATACTAAGGACTTTTAACAAAAACTTCTCCCATCTGGATATATTTAACTCCAAAAAAGGTATGTTTAGGAAGCAACTTTTATCCTCTGTACATGTCGATTTACCTAATCAGATCCTAACAGAAGTAAAATAGTACGAGATTAAGTATGTACACTACATGTATGAGTATGGTACACTACAGGCATTCATCATACACCATATACCTACACACACACATACACACACACACGCGCGCACGCACCAAGACACAGTCATTTAATACTCCCCATGCACACTTCTTAATACTGTATAATAATGTTAATCTTATAAAAAAAATATTTCCTACATGTTTGTTACTAGTGAATAAATTGTAAATCCGTAATTGGCTGTAAGATTAGATTTAAGTTACTATAAAACATTGTTTTAAGAGCTGTGGATTTTGTTATAAATAAATAAATAAATAAATATAGATAATTATGCAACACATTATCACAATTTCTTAGGTACGTACTGGCCTCTAAGCAGAATTAAGATTCCTCAGGGTTGGACTAAAAAATACTATTTTAATCAGATTTTAGGTATAATTTTGATCCCATTGTATTTATAGCATCTTTTGTATGAAATAATGTGTTTTTTAAGTTAGATTTGATACAATATTCTTGTAAGTCGTATAAGTGAAAAATTCACCACATACCAAAACATTTTTTATGCAAGTATTTAGTGTTTAAGTACCTAATTGTAAAGCCTTAATTAAACAAATAAAATACTAAGAAGAAAAAAAAGAAAAAACTACCTAAGTTGGTGTTCTTACAGCTTCCCAAGAAAATACACAAAACAAAAACCAAACCATCGAAAACGAGCGAGCAGTTTCTAAAGACATTAAGGACAAACAAACGAACAATTAAAGACAAACAACTGTGCAATGTAGAAGACATTAGGTAGCAGATAGAAAGATAGCGTGGTATCGAATATCAGATGTTAAGCGTCGTGCGACAGGCGAGCAGCATTCCAACCTGCCGGCTTAATGACGGCGATTTGTATAGAGCTGATAAATCGGTGTGTAGCATTTTTAAATTGTTTTTTTTTTTTTGTAGTTAGCATAGTTCCACTTTGTTGATTAGGAAGTTGAATGTAGTTTTGAAACGATGGTAGTAAATAGTAGTACCACTCAAAATAATTTATTAATTCTAAGGGCGTTTAAGACCGTTAAAAATATTAATTAAATTCAAGGTGGCGATCGAGACCGTGGTCCCGGTCCCGAATGACTCTCGACTCTTTTGAATTATAATAATCAGCAACGTCATAAAGCTTAATTTTTATGCGTCAATAATGCATGATTTAATTTTGTAGGTATTTATAAACCTATAGTATATTTAAATAATTTGATTGATCGAGTTTCATTTGGCAACACCATGTTTTGTTGATTTCTTTCCAAAACGCAAGCTTCCAGTTGTTTATAAAGATTCTCCTTCAGGTTATTTATTGCATATACAATGTAAAAAAATATATAATTGTGTGATTTCTGGTATCAACAGCTCTGTAGAAATTAAAGGTATCTCGTCTAAACTACTAGAGATTATTATACATAGAATTGGAGCGCAAAAGCAGTTTGCTGGCTATTAAACTTGAATGCGATTCAATACCACAGGCGTGTTACCGGTAACGGGGAGTGTGAGAAGGCCTTATTAGTTTTTAATGAAAAAAATGGATGGCGTCGTGTAATTTAATTAAGTTTGGAAGAGTCGAAATTGTATTTGATGAAGGTTTAGATTTTTTCAGTTGGTTGAAGACCAAGGTGTCACTACAACTAAGAAAGAAAACAAAAAGAAAGAAAAAGTATTCACTGTCACAAAAACGTCATGCATACAAATTATAATATTTATTTATTTTCGGATGGCTAAGAGACTATTAACATTATAATAACAATAATACAAACAACTTATCCAAATCCAGTATCCTTAACACGTTCGCTGACAGTACGTCGTTAGGCGGGAAATTAAAATAGTGCGTTATGACAGTACGTCGAGGGACGGGCCACTTATATTTAAGAGTACGTCGCGCGTCGTGGAAAATTCTACCATCGTAATGTGGTGTCAAGATACTTTGTTCACTGTCAGCGAACGTGTTAAGGATTGTATAAGTAGTACTTAAATTATGTTACAAAGGACAAACATTTTATGATTTCCATTTAACGAAAAAAAGGAAAAAAGTAGAAATGATAAAAAGGCAATCATCGTGGAAAGCAGATACAACAAATAATATTACTTACTCATTATAATTATTACAAAACTAATATTAAAGTAAAATAAATAGTACTTAACTTAAAACAAGACATAAACAAAGGCAGTTTCTCAGGTATTAAACAAAAGCAAATTCAATACTCTGAGGTACCGCTAACGGGTAACGTTATAACATAACCTGTAGACTGACGGTAATGAAGCGGAGATAACTAGCTGATAAGACAATATGTACTTTGAAAGGTAATTAGCTTCGAGAGAGAATATAATACATGGCACAGGTTTTTGACGTGGTTTTGGATACAGAAAGTCGTCGTAATTGATGAATATACAACGTGTAATTTAAAGGGTATATACATAACAAGTGCATGGCTTCTTTTGATGATAACAAACGATATGGCAAGGGCTTTGTAATCCTTATTAGAAATTATTACAAATTCAAAAACTTCAAATACAAAGAACTTATTACAAATTCAAATAAACTGATGACCAGAGACCGAATTTTTCAAATTAAGAAGAACGAAAATAATTTTCGTGTTATTGGCAAGTGACGTGGAAAGTTATTGACCCTCGTAGTGCTGTGACATGTTTGTTATGATTGGTATTCAAGAAATATATGAAACCAATAATTTGGTATCAATTCTTAGTCAGTTATTTTGTGCTAAAACTGTGCATGGTGACTCCATACCAGATGTTGTCTTCAGCCCTTTTGGATAGATATGGGGTTTCCGTTACACGTTGTATAGATAGTTGCTGCTTTGAAGAGATTTTAGGTGATACCGCGGCCCCCAGAGCAAGCGTGTGAGGGAACAAGAGGTGATTTTAGTCAGTTAAAGTCTGATAGACCCCATCACCTGCCCACGGATAGTTGACATCCATGAGGACTTCGACATCAATAAAAATAAAGGATCCCAACTATATACAGTTTCCAGTCTAACCAGGTACAGATGAGTACTAGTGATTTACATGGAACGACTGCATGTCTGACTTCCAAAATCAACAAGAACTGTCTTTTTACCCGACTGCAAAGGAAGGGTTATGTTTTTCGCGCGTATCTTGTATGTATGTATGTAATATTCTTTATTACCTCATATCTCCAGAACCACTGAACGGATTCACATAATTGAGGTGTAATTAGATTTGTCTTAGCAGCCCAAGTGTTCTTAGATAGTTGACAATTGAAAAACAAACATGGCGGCTGTGCGAAGCCATTATACATAGAGTAATTTTTTTTTTTCGAGTACTACAATATGGGTATCAAATTACAGGGCTCAACACAAGAATTTCAAAAAGGTATATCATATTTATCATTAGTGTAATACTAGCGAAAATAATACAACGAGAAAGTTTAAAAATATGGACTTAGCTCTTTCACTTTCTGAATCCGGTGGGGTGCCAATGTGACACGACCGGGAAAATAAAAAAAAATTTTAATTCATATTTAAACTAAAAAGTTGAAAAAAAAAGTTATTTAAACGTTATTTTAACTTTTTTTAATAAATAAAGATGAGAAAAGAAGATATTTATTGCTGTTCCCGGACTCATTCTAAGTCATCATCATTAAATAATAATTTTAATAACATATGTTTCTAATAATATTCAACCATTAAAATCCTATTCGTGGAAAAAAGCGGCAGTTGAGACGATATTACTTCGATGGCTAAGCTATTATGACCATGCGCCAAAGCATGAGCCATACGCCCATACCTAACTTTTAAGATCTTGTTGTTACTTTACGGTATTATTATAGATATTTAATGTTCAGTAATAAAAACGCTTTCTACTACCAAGTCGACTAGTGTCCAGTTCATCCTTTTATTGCTCAATAATTAACGCACCACCAACCGGTTATTCGAATACTAAAATAAAACTTAAAATATTATTACCCCTTTAACGCACATTGTCTATTGTATTTCAGTGCTTCAAGGCGCAATGAATTCTCATATATTACGATTTTGCCTCCAAGTTGCAGCCATTTGAAAATCTTACTATTGTCTAGGCCGTTCTGTAAGACAACCGACTTATCGGCTTTGTAAAACAGGAGTAATAATATTCCTCCTAACCGATTTGTGCTACGGCGGTGAATCTCATAATTTTTTTTTTTTATTTATTTAGAATAGGTTCGAGTTTGACCACCATCTCACCTGATGGTAAGTGATGATGTGGTCGAAGATGGAGCACGCTTACCTAAAAGTAACCTATTCATAATTGATTAGCAATCTGCGCAAGAGATATTACACTCCAAACTTCGGGCTACTTCTAAGATTTTTTTACATAAAATCCCAATAGCAATTTTTGACCGCCTCAGAAATCGAACCCAAGAGCTTTTGCTCAGCAGTCGCGCTTGCAATCACTTTGGCCACCGAGGCAGTTATAAAAGTAGTAGGTATTATGTATCCAGGGCTTCCTTGATCCATCGCAGACGCAATGCCAGTGTGGAGCACTTACAAGATATAGGCCACCTCTTGTCATGTCCATCCTGCAAGGCCACCTGCACTTTACAAGCTCTGAACGAGGGCAATGAAAATGCTGTTCAGGTAGCTGCATTTTGTTCCAAAGATGTTTGAGCATCGACTCGAAAGTAAGGAGAAAATGGCTAGGTGTAAAAGCTGTGGTTGGTTTCCATTATTATTACCTTAAACCAGCTATTGCTTCGTTCGCTTGGAAATTTCTCGCCATGGTTAAAAAGAAGACTATGTTTGATCCTGGGTTCTCAACTGTCTCCATGCAATCCAAAGTGGTTCCACGATTTGGCTCTGAAGCCCTTTTTCTCTGGATGGGAAAATCATTAAATGTTTCCTCCGGCTGCGGGTGGAGAGGAGGGGAGTGTCAGACTTCCACTGACTATAAACTACCCTGCACCTTCAGTTGCCCTTACGTTCATGAGCAGCGGTATTTCGTTAGAATATTTCAGCACAGGAATTATCAAATGATTTGTGCAACCTCGACAAGCATTGGCTTGTCGGGGTTGCACAAATCATTTGATCATTTTCCCATACAAAAAACTTTTTACCAAAAAATAAAACCAACTTCCATATATAAAGACTACAAAGCTAAAAATAACTTTAATTGCGGTAGTCGGTGTCATTTGTTTTGTATTTTCTTTTTTTTTTGACACTGCACAAGTTACTATAAGTAATACCCAAAACACTATAGGTGTGCCTATAATATTTGAAGAGTTCCCTCGATTTCTCCATGATTCCATCATCAAATCCAAACGTGACAATGGGAGCAACTAGAAAGTATACCCTTTCAAACAAAAAAAAAATTTTTCAAATCGGTCCAGCTATCTGCGAGTTATGAGGTAACATACATAAAGAAGTTCAAGACGAATTGAGAACCTCCTCCTTTTTTTGAAGTCGTTTAAAAAAAAGATAAGTGTGTAGAATTGGTCGTTAAAATCAATGCAGTATTGTACGTTACTTATAATTTTGTGCATGATAAAAAAAAATGTTATTAGTCGCTTTACTTACTCTAGCAACAAAACTTTCTGCAATCCGGCTCCCTAAGTAAATCTAGTAACCAATGCGTTTAATAAATGTAAATACAGTTTAGCACGCAACTGCTATACCAATAAATTCCTATTCAATTAACTTGTTCGTAGTGGTATTATATTATTAGTGTGTTTGATTTCTCTAACGTAGGCAGCAGGCTGTAGTTATTAGAACATTTAACGTATATAAATTGTATGAGACGCTTATTGCTAACGCTGAAACGGCTTTATAGCACAACTGGCTCATATTTCACGATTTCTCGGCAAATTAAGTGAAAATTAAAGTTGTACTAAGTGCTGGTATGGGTGTGAAGTACTTTCTTATAAAATATTCGATTGTTTTATGTTCGAAATTAACCAATTTCTAAGAATAAAAATTTAAGAGCCGGGTAGTACTTTGGCTAAGCATTTTCATACAACGTGACAATGCCGCTTATCTAGTCGATACATTACCGGAAGACACCTGCGCGGAGGATGATTTCTGTTGGTGCTTTAACCTCTAGAGCCCCAGCAGCACAAAAATGTGCCAGTAAACAAGTATTAGTTGAGCCCCGCTGGCACAAATTTGTGCCACCAAACCCCGACCGATTTAAAACTATATTTGTAGTAAAGATAAGTCTTAAAATCGTTTGTGACCGTGATCAGATTACGCTAACGATAAGAGCCCGCCCGCGGTGCTTGACGGATGGTTGACGTAAATAATGGCGGTCCTTGAGAGGTTAATGTATTTTACATAGTTTAGATTAACATTTTTGGTGCAAAAATCCTTTCGCGGCTCATTAAAACACCCTACCAGTCTCAATACAATTTGATGATGGTTTGAGAACGCTTAGAGGACACACATATATTTTGATTCAAAACTCAATCTTTATTTGCATTCCACAATGTGTACAAAGGGAGTAAGTTAAAAAAGAAAATGCGATCATTATGGACGCTGTCGGGTACAGAAAAAAGTAAAAGGATTTAGGAGAGAGGAAGCTTTAAATAGATAAACATATATCTAAAAAAATCGTCCAATAATACTATTTCTTTATACAGATTAAGGTGGATAACTTTTATCTTTATCATTATCTGTTTAGCATTTTTCCAACTATATTGGGGTTGACTTACAGACTAGCCGAATGCAGCTGAGTATTATAGTTGGTTCACGTTAAGAAGTGACGTCATCAGTGCAACTGCAGGGTAAAGGTGCTTTCACAATGGCGTAAAAATTCAAAATTATATTTATATTTCAAAAGATTAAGTTATGGAAAAAATCTAATTAACTGTCTTAAATTAGTAATATTTTTAATCAGTGTCACTAAAATCCTCATTCGTATTTATTATGAAAGAAATTTGTTTTGCGTTCTCTATGACGTCATCTAAATTTCACATAAAATTTCCTACTTGTATCACGTGGTCGCAGCATTTCTTCAATCGAGCATCTATTAAAGTTATTGCCTTTTTTTATTTAGGTAACGCATAAAAGACACGACCGTTTCGCCAAAAGATCTGCAGTCAACTGATCCCTGTGAACTTAGCTTTCTAATTTGTTGCGACCTAATTGTTCGAGAGGCGCAGACAACGATGACGTCACAATTTTCTTAACGTAAACTAACTATAGTGTGTTACATAGAATGACTGTCTCTCTGACCTTCACAATCCAGGAGCTGTGTAACAAGATGACCTCAGCCAGACCAGTGTCAGACTTTCTGGCTTCTGACTACTTGTACACGTAACGACTGACTAAAATGTACAAATGACAGCCGAGACCGACGGATTAACGTAGCCTAGGCCTAGGGGTATCACACTGCCAATTTCCATGCTCCGGGTTGGGTACGAAATCATTAGTAGCCTGGAGCATGGAAGTTGACCTCACCTCATGCTCAGCAGTAGCCCTTGCGAAAACTAGACCATCGAGGCATGCAATGATCCATGACCTAGGGACTGGCTATTACATTGGCTAAGCATTTAATTACAACGAGGCAATGCCACTAGTCCATTGGATACATTACCGGCCGAAAGCGTGGAGGACGATTGTTTCTTGGTGCTTTATTGTATTTAGAGTATAGATAAAATAGCTCGCGCTCGCGTATATGTGCCATATGTTGCCCAGATTAAATAACTATTTAACGAAAATTTTCATGCAAGTAGTGTGTACAAACAGATAAAAAGACTCACTTTTTTATTTTATTAGATATGATGTATTGATAGAAATAAAATTTGACTACTATTTTTATTAAAAAAAAAACTAGCTATTGCCTGTGACTTCGTCCGCGTGAAATATTCGCACATGCGACAGTCGACTTTTTGGCAAAACCCTTTCTGGCCGCGCCTCCTTAAAATACCCTGCCAAAGCATTGTGAATTCTAACCACATTAATTGTTCTCTTTCAAAAAAATCTCATCATAATTTGATTCATGGTTTAAGAACGCTTAGAGTACAAACATTTATTTTTATTTATACAGATTAGGGTTATTCGAATTATTATAAAAAAGGGTTTTGTTGTAATGATAGCATTTCTAACAGATGTGTACAATTCTAAATAGTTGAGACACGCTAAAGAAATGGACCACCCGATGTAGAGATGTAATTTCATCATCCAAAAAAGCCCTGCCTTAAGGAAATATTCTAATCTTAAGCTAAATGCAATTTTAAATAATAGGATATTATTGAAGGAATGATTACAACCAAAAGAAACTATACTAATATTTATAAATATGAAAGTAACACACTTTCATATTTATAAATATTAGTATAGTTTCTTTTTTAGGTTGTTTATCCTTCATTCATATCAAATCAGAGCTTTGGTTATTCTATGTGATTTCTGGTGGGGGTTAAAGAGTGACATAGATTACTTTTAAGGGTTCCGTAGCCGAATGGCAAAATCGGAACCCTTATAGTTTCGTCATGTCTGTCCGTCTGTCTGTCTGTCTGTTTTTCTGTCCTTCCGTCCGTCCGTATGTCACAGACATTTTATTCCGAAACTATTAGAACTATACATGTGAAACTTGATAGGTAGATGTATTCTGTGAGCCGCTTCCGATTTTATGAAAAAAAAATAAAAATAAAAGGGGGCTTCCCATACATGGAACTGAAACAGAAAATATTTTTTTTCATGAAACCTATGCGTGTGTGGTATTTATAGACAGGTATTTAAAAATGATATTAAGGTTTCTAGAACCACTTTTTCATAAAGTTAATCGTTTAAAAGATATACGCATTCAAGGTGGTAAAATGTGTGTCCCCCCTCTAACTTCTATAATAATGGAGCGAAAATTTTCAAAAAAAAATATGCTGTAGATCTTAATGTAAACTTTCAACCAAAATTGGTTTGAACGAGATCGGGTCAGCAATTTTTGAGATACAGCGTTGCAAAGTTATTGGGCGTATTTGTAAAAAATGTAAATAAGCTAGTTTTAAGAAATTTGTACGATGTTTTTTAAATAAATATACATATTATATTATATTATTAAAGTTACTTCGGGACCCTTCATGGGCAAGTCTGACTCGCACTTAGCCAATTTTTGCTAAAAAAATCCGAGCAAAGCCGTGGACAGAATCTAGTGATTGTTAAATAATCAATCCTTTTGATGATAGATAAATATGCAAACAATTGTTACATCCAACACAGAAGCCCAAATAAGACATCACACTACTTTATCCTATATTTACCCAAGCAATTGTAGTTACTCGCAATTTGATGAAAAATCCGGCCAATTGTGAGTTGGAATTAAGCACCAAAGGGTTCCGTGCAAACTTATCATACTAAATTTATCTACGATTTGAAGATGTCAAGTGTTTCTAGGTCAACAGGAAGTAGTACCTAATAGGTTTTGATTCCCTTGTGATATAGCAAACAATTTTTTAACATGAAAACAAACCCTACTTACAAAAAAAAACACTGCAAAGTGAAAAATAACTTTAATTTTGGTAGTCGGTGTCTTTAGTTTTGTACATTATATTTTAGTTTTTGACACCGCCTTCCGAAATGTTTTTTTGGGAAGTCGGTTTTATTTTAGGTTAAAAAGTTTTTTCTCGCTTTTTAATGGGTCGGTTTGTAATAGTACCTAGTTACAAAGGTCTAAATGTCACCTTCTTATCACCTTTTGCAAAATAGTACTTTTGCCGATGCCGAGCTGTTAATTGTTGAGGAGTTCTCCTGGAACTTCACCATCAGCTCCACGCTGACGAGCATAAAGTGCTTAACAGCCATATCCACACATTGGTTACGATTCGATTATTTAATCGAATCGTAACCAATGAAATACTTATTATTGAGTAGTTCCAGTAGCCATCTGTGGTATTCATCATCAGTTCCACTTCATCAAATGATACTTTCAAGAGCAACTGCACAAGTTACTATGAAAAATATACAATTCGCTATAGGTGTGCCTATAATATTTGAAGAGATTCCTTGATTACTCCAGAATCCCATCATCAAATCCTGATTTCATAACAATGGGACCAACTAAAAATAATACCCTTTTAAACAAAAAAAGAATTTTCCAAATCAGTCCCGCCGTCTTCGAGTAATCAAAGAACAAAAAGTTTAAGACGAACTGAGAACCTCCTCCTTTTTTTGAAGTCTGTTAAAAATGCAACATGAACGATCATTCTATTTCAAAGCAATCTTAAACCTTTTTTCTGATCCTACCGGGGTTGCGGGAATATCCTAATGAGATACCGCGGCCCCGGAACATAACTGCAGAAGCACGGTGAGCTTTTAGTCAATAAAAGTCTGACACTCCCTTTCTCACAGCGAGAGAGGTCATTTGATCATTTTCCCAACCAGAAAAAGAACAATATCTGATATGACATTAAATTTATGAAAAAAAAAAAATATATAACTAATTATAATAACTTTTATTTTGACGTTTCTACCCATATCTGAGAAAACAATGTCTTAGCAGACAGACAGACAGCAAAGTGAATCCTACAAAGGTTCTGTTTTAGGAGTAGGGAACCCTAAACAAGATGTCAGTTGAACATAAAAAGCTCAAACAAGATATCACACTAAGATTACCCCATGTTTTCCCAAGTATTAGTAGTCACTTGCAGTTGGACAAACAGAAAGGTGTCAATATAATATTTGTGTTCGATTGGTGGACGATAGTTGTGTAAACACGTTTTGTTATCATTAGTAATGGGTTTTTTGCTGGCCGTGACGGAAGGTGGAAGTTTTGTGGTGGTATCTCATGTTTGATCACTATAAGGTGTGACATAGAAAATTATGTTTGCATATTGTATTGTAGTTGTTGAAGGGATAACCGAGGTGAGGTTATCCGATTTGGTACTGTAAATGGAAATCTTTTCACTTTTTTTTATTGAAAATAGTTTCCCGTTTGACCACTATCTCACCTGATGGTAAGTGATGATGTGATCGAAGATGAAGCATAATTATTGTTATTCAATGAACTTTTCTTTTTTTTTATTCAGAATAGGCTCGTGTTTGATCACCATCTCACCTGATGATAAGCGACGATGTGGTCGAAGATGGAGCACACTTAGTAACCTATTCACTCTTGACTTAAAGACTCCTAGGTTGTAGATGTCGGGAAACACAGACTCCGGCAGGGAATTCCACTCCTTAGCCGTACGCACAATGAAGGTATTCCCAAAACGTTTTGTGCGTATGGGTGGGATGTCCACCATGTAACGATGGCGCTTCGCCGTTTGTCTCGTAGTCCGATGATGGAACGGGCTTGGCGGAATTAGATTGTGTAATTCCATCGCACACTCCCCGAAATGTAACCGATAGAGAACCGATAGACTTGCAACTCGTCGTCGATGTTCAAGGCTCTGGAGCTTTGACTCGACCAGTGCATCGTTGCCAATGAGTCTCTTGGCCCGCTTCTCAATAGACTCAAGTAACTCACTTTGGCAAAAGCGAATGCGAGAATCTCGTGGTTAGATAATAATAGCCCGGGTTGATCGTCACGGTTAAGCAATTCTTGCTGATGTCGGTCTGTCGATGGTTGAAAATTCTGAAATATCGAGATTCCTCCATGCCTTGGATAGCCATTGTTTCCGGCTTTCATTTGTTTCTGGTTATAAGAAGCCAGAAAATAAACTAATCTTGCTTAAGGGTTTCGTATCACCCTGCTTTTGGGTGATGGAGATCAGATAGATCGCTCCATGTAAAACACTAGTAGTCAAGTGCATCCGGCGAGATTGTAAGCCGACGCCAAAACAGTTGGATATCAGCTAAGCAGATTGACTGTCAAACCGAATGCCTTTTTTTAAATTAAGAACAGCATTTTTTTTTATTACTGATGGGCCCACTCTTGACCTCGATCTCGCCTGTTGGTAAGCGATAGATGAGGTCTAAGATGGGACGAGCGAGCCCAGAAGATGCCTATTTACTCTTGCTTAAAAGCTGAAAGGTCATAAGTGGCAGGGAACACAGAAGCCGGCAGAGAATTCCACAGCTTGGCTGTGCGCACAATAAATGTGGAGGAGAAGCGCTTGGTACGACAAGACGGTATATACTTTTAAACATTAGTTTTTTCATGTTTTTTTTGCGCGTGGTACCTCAGATTTTTATTTTCTGCGTTTTTTAACTCATATTGTTAACATGGCACTGGAGGTTCCTTGGTTGCAGGCATGACTTACGAGTTAAAGGTTATTGGTTCGAACCCAGGAAGACACAATTATTATTTTTTTAATTTATATCATTACCAGTGCTCTCAAAACGGTAAATAAAAACGCGATGAAACTGGTATGTACTAACATCGAAAATCCGACGAAATGTTACAAACATCAACCCACCGTGGTGGATTACGGACCATTCCCTCTCATAGAGAAGAAACCTGTGTCCCACCAGAGAAAACGTTATACGCTGATTTCATTTTCCGTAATAATTGTAATATTAACTTAGCATTTGAACAAAAACATTTTCTTCAATATTGTGTCTGAAGCAAATGTTCCATTCTTTTTTTTTTAATAGGGCCACTCGTAGTTTAGCATACTAAGGCTGGTTACTACTTAACCTGACGATCCTGTGGTGACCTTTAAATTTGCTTGGGCTTACATACTATTATTTACATTTAAACGACTGCACGCTAAGGGCACTCCCTGTGGAGTACGGGCCTCGGCATAGCGGGGTGGTTGGTGGAGGGCAACAAAGGGTCAGGCTGCGTCATATTATTATTAAAAGGATTATTTATTGCTACTGGCTCAGCATCGCGGGCTGGCTCGTTTGTCAAAGGTCGAGGAGGATTTACGTTACAAGTACGCGGACGTCACGATGGGCCACGTAGGCGAGGCCGGAATAGGGAACGCGTTTTGTGAATGTATTTTTTAAGAGAGCTAGTTTCCCTACTGCTCTCTTGTCGGATTGCGGTGGGATCGTCGGGTTCGCCTAAAACGAGACGCGGACGACGAACCTAGCAAATTTTAGCGGTTGTGTATCGGGCGGCCGATATAATCAGGGGGTTTGTGTGTTTTTCAGCAGAGGCGAAGTAACGCACTAAATGGCGTTTCAACACTTGCTTTATAGTCCAAATTTTGAGGTCTACGTGGAGATTCTCGTTCTTCAAGTACCAGGGCGCGCCAGTGGCCTTTCGGAGAAAACGTTTCTGAATGACTTGCATCCTATGGATCTGAGCCGGACTAGATTGAGCAAACACCGGACAGGCGTATGTCAGAATAGGGCTTATTTACGTGGTAAAAATGCGTAGTTTACATTTTAGGGAGAACTTGCTGTGTGCATTCAGCATGTAGTGTAACGTACAAAGAGCGAAAGCGGCTCGCGAGCGAACCAACTTTATGTGCTCTCTGAAATGAAGGTTTTGATCTAGGATCACTGCTTGGTATTTAGCTCGCTTTTCCCAAGGAAATGGCGTGCTAAACATAGTGATCGGGTGGGGGAGAGCAGGCTGTTTCTTGCGAGCTCTACGAAACAGGACTGCCTGACTTTTTTCGGGATTTACTTCGATTCTCCATTTCCTGAACCACTCGCCTAATGCGTTAGCGGAGGTCTCTAGGATACGAGCAATGTTATCAGGACTTCTTCCCGAGTAATAGTTAGCCGTGTCATCGGCAAATAGCGATAAATCTATTCGGAGACTTTTAGGAACATCGCTAGTGTAAAGAGTGAAGAGTGGGGGAGACAACACGGCACCTTGTGGAACGACAGCTCTGATAGGACGAGGAGTGGAAAACGCTACTTCGATGTGATATCTGAAGGAGCGGTCCGACAAAAAGTCTCGAAATAGCTTATAAATTAAGCCATTATGCCAGACTTTGCCGAACGCTTTAACAATGTCAAAGAAAAGAGCCCCCGTCACCTGACCGCATTGAAAGCGGCCGCTAACGTGCTCTACGATGCGGTGGGCTTGATGGACACTGAAGTATTGGGCCCTAAAGCCAAACTGTTTGTATTCCATTCTAATCCACCAATATCTATTATTTGTTTCAACTTAGATTTATTTCGTGTTCCGTACGGATACCATTCTTTAAATAACTTAATTTAATGTGAGAACGAATACATGATACAACTTTGTTACAGACAGCTCTGACAAATCTAATCAAATTCCAAACAGTTTATTTTTAATTGTTTTTGTTGTTTACGGGAGGCAGGGACGTCGGGGATCGCGAGCCAATCTCCGGCCACCATAGGCGCGGGCTTGTGGACGGTGAGCAGGGGTAGCTCACCGTCCGGTAAGGACCAGGCCCGGGTCGGAGGCGCGTCGTGTTCCACGCGCGCCTCAAATATTTCCCAGCAATGGTTACTGGGCCCCAAAGAGTCATTGCCTGCCAAGGTTGTGGGAACGTTCTACGACTTTAATATATAATACTAGCGTTAAGTAACAATATTACAAGAAAACAAACAAAATCCTTCCAAATTCTTAAATTCTCCCTGCCTTGTGAACAAACGGAATAAATAGTCTTTCCCATTTAGAGAAACAGTTATTTAAAACATCTCACAAGAAAGCATTGCAAGATAAAATATGACTTTATAACATTATGAAAACAGTTTAACACTTGGAAATAACTTAAGCATACACTTAAAAGTATTTTAAGAGCCAAACTATAGTGCTTTGTGTTTAAGTTGCGAGAAACTTGCTTTATTAAGTTAGTCTTGAATACTTAGACTCAAAGCAGACATCCATATTATAAAGCGGTGGTTGTTTCACTTGCTTATTTTACATTAAGTTAAGGAAGTATAGAGTACGCTTACGTTAAACATCAAGTTCAACTACTAACTTAGTCCTAAACTTTCATAATCAAATATTATTAATACTTAAGCATGAAACATGTAAGCAATAGAAATATCAACGATAAAAAAAAATATATTAACAACTGGAAACATAAATGGTACTACTAGGTGCTACATTGTGACATCGAGACCGAGCTCGTTTTCTCCAAGTGAGGTAGTTTTGCATAATGTCGTAACTATTCTTCTAAAAGTACCCACATACTTTGCTTGTTAATTCAAACATAATATATGATATTACTATTACATTTAAATCTATTTCATCAATATTCAAGTACGACAATCAAGGAACAATTACAAGCTTACCTTAGTTTATAACTATAGGTCTCATTTTAAGGTCGGTGCATGGAAAGGTATCTTAACATGGAGATTCCTCCCTGCTACCGAAAACACGTCTTGTGGTAGACCTCGGCTGTCGTTTGTTCTTTGACAGTCGTCACGGATAGTCATGATTGTTATGCTTGGCACCAGTCTTGCTAAATTGATTGACCATTGTGATACCCAGCTACTGGGTGGTCAAGGTGAGATAGGCTCCATTTAAATCACTAGTTCTTAGCTCATTGCTGACTCTAACATATTTGGGAAAAGTCTATACACATCGATACCTTGGGGTAGAAAGGTCGTAAAAGCCATGTGTTTATGGCTTATAATGACAATTTTGAGATAAATGTCAGATTCTTTATATTTAAGTAAATAAATGTCTGTACCCAGAAAACATGCAAGTTGAAATTAATTACAATGCACGAACCTACTGGTAATTTACATAAAATGTGTCAACAAAAAGTTTGAGTACATGCCAACATACTTTGTCGTCATTATTATTGGTTTCACGTAGTTAATTGTAACATAACTGTTCCCTTGAACCGAATAATACTATATAATTGTGACAAATCATATACCTACGAACATGTACAAATATGGCCGCGCTAGCCCCGACTGACCTATACCTACCATAAAATTAAAATTCCGAAAAAATAAATTGAACAAAATGAAATTGTATATCATTATGAGTTCCCATCTCATATTTACTTGTTCGAAGTTTAAGCGACCGCGAGTGACACAGTCGATTCATTGCATAAACTGGAGCTATGCCTAAGGCGGTATTCATTAGTCGACCAATTACGTTCTTCAAAATGTCGGATGATTACAGAGAGTCTCCGCCGGAGGCTGGACGTTCAACAGATGCCGTTCACTCTTTGTTTCAACGGTCCTCTCTTGAAACTGAAATTTTGACAGGCTTTTGAAATACGAGCTTGAAACGGGGACACTGAGGACAGATGGTGTTCCAGTAAATAGACCCTCACCAGTTTTAGGCTCTTAAGATATAAATTGTAGTTGTTTTGGTCGTTATTCTGAGAACGAAGTTTACTTTGTATCTTTATATCAGTTATACTTTTAGCAATAACAATATCGGTTACTGTTATGAATCCTATATTTAATTTTAATACGCGACATTATTGATGGCATGGTAGGCGCAATGGTTGAGTGGTTGACTGCTGCGCTGTGTGTCGCGGGTTCAAATCCCGCGCCAAAAAAAAATATTTCTTTGGTCCACAGATGATTGTTCCCGGTCTGGGTGTTTGTAAAAATGCACTCTGGATACTGAAGATATCGGTAATGTCTTAAAAAACAAATAATTGTATATCGAATAAGCTATGCGCAATTAAGCGGAAACAATAATTATCCATAAATATTTGCATTTGGGTTTTATAACTTATTAATTTACTTAATTGAAGTAAACAAAAGTTTCAACCATCATAATTTCGATTACATAACACAACACAAACATTCCATCATCATTTCAAGACAAGACACATAATTAAAACACTGATAAATTAATAATAAAATACATTACCGTTGAAAGGACAAGAGCAAATTAAGAAGCTCAAATGTTTAGAACATCATTGACCCAAAAAGAATGGCCGTTGAAAGGTTGCTCAAATAATTAATAAGAATCGATAATTAATTTCATAGATTCCAATCAGACATACCTTTGTAGTATCATAATCTTTTATTCAGTGCCTTTGACAGCAACGTAATTATTTCAGAAATATTCTTGGTACAGTTAGTTATAAAATAACAAAAGATTTAATTTTTATTCCATATATAACATTCCACACACGTGCACTCATATGTAACACACACACCCACATACACGTACACTCACACGCCCACACACATAAATACATACACGTACAAACAGACTAATCTATACTTATAATAAATCTGTAGAGAGGTCAATTCTGTACATGAAATATATTTACAAAATAACTATCAGGGGGTGATTAGGGATCGATACTGATACCAAAAATGCAATCAGTAAAATTTTTGTCTGTCTGTCCGTCTGTCTGTATAACCGTTATAGAAACAAAAACTACTCGACGGATTTTAACGAAACTTGGTACAATTAATATTCATACTCCTGAGCAGGTTATAGTATACTTTTCATCACGCTACAATCAATAGAAGCAGAGCAGTGAAGGGAAATGTTGGGAAAACGGGAGAAGTTACTCCATTTTTAAGCTTCCGTCGCGTGTGCAACCTTAATGGTTAAAGCAACACAGAAATCATTTATGACGGAAATGTTCTCCTTAAAATTATATAAAAAATATCCCACGACAGCATATGTCTATCTTTTATGGTTTACTCACAATAACACGTGTAACTCCCGATAGCTTAGCAGTTCGAAGCTTTCTGATTATTATTCTGCTCCGAAATTTAAAACCACCACAACTTTGCAACGGAACTCGGCTAAAAGTAACCCAGTTGCAACAAAATATAATCGAGGCTCAAATTTTAACAGGTTGCGGTGCAGGAGAAACCGTCTTTATTCCCAGAACTCCCATAATACCAAATAATTTTCCATTCCAATTTAAAAGAACGCGATTCCCAGTATCGGTGTGTTATGCAATGACAATTAATAAGGCTCAAGAGCAGACTTTTCGTGTTGCTGGAGTAGATCTCGGTGTCAGTTGTTTCTCGCATGGTCAGTTGTACGTCGCTCTTTCCCGGGTTAGCAGTTCTAGAAATCTTTATGTTCACGTGCCGGACGGGTCAACTTTCAACATAGTTTACCCGGAAGCTTTGCGCTGAAGTATTGTCGTTCTATAGGTACTTAAGCCTCATGTGAACGTGATCTAAACAATATTACCAATACGTTAACTTAATAACACACAAGGAGTTACACGCTGACGGAGTCGCGGGCACAGCTATTAACAATAATATTGTGCGGTTCGGTATTGCGATATTTTTCAACAGTATTATAGATTGACATATTATATTTCCCTACTAAATTACGAAAGTTAATCTGTGTGTTACATCAAAATCACTGAACCGTGAGGAAAACGAAAAACGACGGAAACGTGGATGAAGTCGCGGGCAACAGCTATCTATGCTAATAATATAAGGCTGAAGAGTTTGTTTGTTTGTTTGAACGCGATAATCTCAGGAACTACAGGTTCGAATTGAAAAAATATTTTTAATTAAATAGTAAATTTATAGAGAAAGGCTATAGGCTATATATCATTACGCTAAGGCCAATAGGAGCGGAGCACCAATGAAGAATGCTTCAAAATCGGGGTTAAATTTAACGTTAGCCCAAAGTAACTATTCCACGCGGACGAAGTCGCGGGCAAAAGCTAGTGAAAAATAAAATCTAGAAAATAATTATTAGTTAATTTTTTTTTTCAAAATATTCTTTAACTTTAAGGTTACACTTTTGTTTAAAGTAAGCTATAAAAGAGCTGCGCCTCCTGGCAGAGGCATATATATGCTTAAAAGGAGACGCCACGAACTGTACAAACATGTATAATGTGTAAATGAAAAATAAAGCATTTTGATATTCTATTTTTTTTTTTAATTTATATTTCAAATAATCTTGAGTTTTACTTAATTTCTGGATTTTTGTGTCAGATAGGCAGTAAATCCATATCATCATCTGCCTATATTTTTCTTAACCATATTGGGTTCGGCGACACAACGTCAAAAGACGTCGACGTTAGATGACGTTGTTCCATTTACGGTCAATACAATTGCATACAATTTGGACACAACGTCTGTTCCCGTCAACGTTCCCTGGTTCTGGATCATAATCGCGATCTGTTCCATAGTCTCCATCATCACTGAAGGGGTCAGGTGTAGTTTCTCACGACGAAACATCTTCGAAAAGTTTCAAGGACGCCTTGCTACACTGCCGGTTTTTATCCATCTAAAACTATATCGGGATTTGGATGGTTGAATAAATTGATTTTGTGATAAATTCTATACACCAATAATTTCTATTGACAACTACGATTGACTGACCATCTATAGCGTACCCTCATAGGTATGCGCATTCAAAATACATTGTTTTTTATAAAAATAAGTATGAAATACTTACGTTTTATCTTAAAAATTGTCCGTCTAAGATACGCCCGGATGACATGCGGCGCACAGCGACTGAAGTGGGGAGCGTTGTTCCTCCTAGCGACGTGTTCGGACGTTGCGTGTATGCGTACGCGCTTGCAAGTGTGTAGTAGACGATACAACAATAAGCCGCCAAATTCGATTTATTGTGGCTCAAGGTGTTTGACACTCGCAAGTGTTGCGGCGCAAAAGTTCAACTAATGGAATTTACTATGGCTTCCGGGCATTGTGAGACGTAGTGCGAATAATGTCACATTTTTATGAGACGAAATTTGACGTTATAAGACGTTGCGGGTCCGAACGTGTTAAGCCGATTAGTCGTACTAAACCCCTCTCCCCTACATTTATTATCCACACAGCCAAGGTGTGGAACTCTCTGCCGGCTTCTGTGTTCCGTTGTTCTGTGTTCTGTGTTAAGCCGGCCGAGAATTATATGTACGACCCATCTGCATTTACAGCAAGAAGGAACAGGCACGTTCTGGGCTATTCAATTGTTTTGTTAACCATCGGTACGATTAAGAAAATTACTTTTAAATAACGCTACCTAATTTTAAAACAGCCGCATTCTAAACAGCACATAATTTCAATGAATACTTTCATAGATCGTTGAGCATTGCTACATATCAATATACCCGTCACTAGACAAAAGAACCGACCCAATAATTTTATCTTCGTCAAATTGCTCAAGACTGAATGAAACCATGCGTAATAGTTGTAGTTAAATTTAACCTATTACGTAATTAAAGTAAAAGTTTAATTCTCTTTTGTGCATTTATAGTTAGTGTTATAAACTACTGAGCTGTTAAATAGCTCGACACGTATATATAAATATCTGGTATTATTATTCGGGCCCAGTTGACACGGGTCGAGTTGTCACTGACCCGTTGAAGATATGGTTGATGCAATAGTCGAGCGATTGGTTGCTGCACTTTACTGCACAGTATTTATGGCAGGTTCGATTCCCGCACTGAAACAATCAATGTTTGCGTGGCCTGTAGACAGTTATTCCGGATCTGGTTTTTCCGCAATTGAATTGTTATGATTGTAAACGCATCCCCACTACAGGAGAATTTACTTGTATGGGGCAAAAATAACGATGTCGTTGTCCTAAGACCCGGGGGTCACACTCCTCGTGTCGAGTTCCTCAATGCTGATGGGTAAAGCCAACTCTCCTAATTGCACTGAGTGTGGTATGGTTGAGGATGTAAACTATGTGTTGGCTGAGTGTGCTCAGAATGAACCTGAAAGGGTCACCATTAAGGTGGCAATTAAGATCTGCGGGAATTAGATAGATGTTATATGGTTCTAGCCTAGCCTCTGTTAGAAAACGCAAAGATAGTCTATAAATTAGGAAATCTAGCAATTAAGTGTAGACGTAGATTAGACATGGACTAGAATTAACTGTAGAATAAGTTATTATTGTGAGGCTTATGAGGGTGGCTTGCTCATGTCTGATCAACCCCCTTTGAAATAAATAAAGCATTAAAAAATATGCTGAGACTGGTGAAGCCCACGTGGAAATAGCTTCCTCCTGATAGTGTTACCTGATCAATTCACCTTGTTGGAATCCGGCCTCTAGATTATTTGCCATCAAGGTTCACTTACAAGGTTACATAATTTGACCAGTAAATATTGTATGGACCTCATATGAGACTTTGGCCTCTGAGTATATTTCGGAGTTAGGAAGGAAACATCGGCCTTATCTAATTTACCAAAAAATAACGTCTTATTTAATAACTATTTTGCAAAATAAAGGTCATTTATCAACCCCAGACACAAGTATATAATAGCATAAACCTGTAAAACCAGTTTTGTATAGATTTTTATAATTATCTACTGACTTCTGTGACCTCCACTAGGACACAGAGTATCTAGAATGTGGCGGTAAGATACTTCTCAATTAACTTGCAAAAAAAATGGCAAAACAACAACAATACGTTTTTTTTTATAGAAATTTATAATGACAAAAGTTGAAAGAAATAACTATTCAAGAAGTCGTTTACCGTTAGTGTAATTTTTTTTTAATTCTCTACTACAAAATAAAGAATAAGTTACACCTTTTATCCCTTTTATCACTGTGTATATGTAATTAGTAAATCATTGTGTCTTCTGAAGATTCAAAAAATTATTTATTATAAATTTTCCCTTTTTATAATGTTTTTTATTTACAAAATACTATATTATACAAACAATAACAGAGTATATACTTTCCAACAAGAGTTTTCTAAGAAACAAGAACTCAAATGAAAATTGTATTAATTAAACTGCGATTAAACACATAAATATACTTTCGATTATACTTCTAAACATAAATAAAGGCTCTATTAAACTGTAGCTATATAGACTGAGAACAAACGGACCATTTTAATCTTAGAGTATTTAAGAGAAATCACGAAGCTTCAGTTTTTAGATAATGTAACATTGAAGCTGTAATCTGTTGAGATAGCTAGCCGCAAAGCTAAAACATCGTAGGATTTCTAAAAGTGCAATTTCCTCAGAACTTCAATAGGATATTTGATCTGAAATGAAACGTGTAACCGTAGGTGTTCCCATGTGCCATCCTATTCTACTAATATTATAAATGCGAAAGATTGTGAGGATGTATGTAAGTATGTTTGTTGGTCTTTCACGCAAAATATACTGAACGAACCTCAATGAAATTTGGTAAATAGATAGTTGTCATCCTGGAATAACACATAGGCTACTTTATCCCAGAATTGCCACGGGATCGGGATTTACATGGGAAAATCCTCCCAAGCGAACGAAACCGCAGGCAAAAGCTAGTCTAATGTACCTATATATATGACTTCAATATAAGACTTAAGTACAACAAACAGATATTGTACCTTACCGTATAAAGGAATTCAATATAATTGTATGGACGTAATGAGTTTGTTTACTTAAAATTGTACATTTTGTTAAAACTAGGAAATTAAAAGACGGATTCTGTATTGTACTAATATAGGTAAGCCTATTTCAACTAAATTAGTAATTGAAATCTATTAATTAAAATTATTAATTATAATAATGAGCAATGATTTGGTAATAAAACCGGGTAATGGTAAACTTAGCCGTTTATTGACTATGGAAATTGTGTAGAGTAGCAAGATTGCTTTTGAATGGTGATGTTAAATCTGTAACTTTATGAAGCCCTGATAACTTTGAATGTTTATGAGAAAGTACTCCGACTAAGGAAATGGGAAATTGCTACGCTATATTTAATGCTGTAGAACTATGAGACCAATTTAATTACAATTGTCGACTATAAACTTACTGAACTATACTGAATAAGTTACTACATATTAGGTACTAGTACTCACGCGGGGCTTCGCTCCCGTAGATTCTATCACGATAAAATTAACTCTCCTTTTTTGCAGTCGGGTAAAAAGTAGCCTATAACCTTCCTCAAGCTTCAAGCTACTTCCATACCAAATTTCATCCAAATCCACCCTGTACTTTCGAAGATTAGCGCGTTCAAGCAAACAAACAAACAAACAAACAAACTTTTGCGCGTTACAATATTAGTATAGATAATTCGCCTACTTAAGCAGATTAAAATATTTTTTATTTGACCAATTAATTTAATTTCGTAATCATACCAATGATTGCGAGCCGCCAGCAACTGTGAAATCATAAATCAAACGACAGTGTGAAAACTAGACATGATAAACAATATCTTAATACGAAATCCTCTTTTTGTATTTAATGCTTTAACCACAAAATTCTTTAAATCACTCAATCTACATTAATCTTATCTAAAAGACATAACATAATAAACATAAACATCAAAGTTACCCCGAAGTCATAATTCCCTATGACAATGTACAAACCGCAAGCCGCTTATAAATCGTTCAATTTAAATTAATCACAGGGAAAGTTGGTATCACTATTCCAACAGTTTCTGCGTTCTCATCTGCACAAAATGCATGAATCAGCATTCACTGAGTCAGGGAGCTTAATTTTTGCAATAAAATTCATCATAATGTCCCGTTGAAATGTAATTTTCCCACAATTTCGTAAAACCTCAATTTTTGTGACACTGGACGTCGTCTTATGGATATTTTCGGTCGTTATTACATGCCGCAATGTTACAAAGCTTGAGACATTTGTGAGGATATAAAGGCACTACCAAATGGTTGTGGACGGCTTTAAAGTTTGGTGCAAGTTATAGGAGGCGCCAACGGATATTTCACACTTGTTTTATAGCAGATCCGTAGTATTAGTAAAAGTATTAAGTCGTTCAAACGGTGACGTGTTTGCGGGTAATTCTTATAAACATGTTGTTTTTATACCATTTAGCAGTAACCCAATTATAACGATATCTCTAAGTTTGTATAATATAATCATAATCTTCTAATATCTGTGAGGCTTTTCCATAAATAAACTTTTTAACCTCATACTAATTTTAAATACTGATCAGTGGATTCTGTATTAAAATAGTCTCTAGAGAATTTAAATACCGAACCAGCTACAAACTAATTAATCTGTGCAATTGATTTGAATTGTTTTTTATGAATAAGTTTTATACTTATCTCCATTGTACGCCTGACTCGGCTCGCTCGCTTCGCTTGTCGCCTGGCCGCTCCACTCCTGTTCGCTCGCTTTTCTTTCATAACTTACTCCTAGACACGAGTGGCAATAAAGAGGTGGACAGCCTGCAGCTATTGTTAATCTCGGCCACGGAACAGGTTCGGAGAGAGAAGTATAAAGACCTAAGATAAGAAGACCATGTGAATGTTTTTTGATTGCAGCCGTTAACTTTGTTTATGTGGTTACTCTATAACAAAAGTTTTAGGCAACGTTCCATTTTGTTGGTGACATTGCAGTTGTTTTGGTGGCGTGTAATGGTCAGTTGTTTTTTATGGCGGTCAAAATTTCGTTTCGAATAAGGCATACGTTGCATAGCTACAGAAATTTAAAAAAAATTTTTAGCAAATAATTACCTATAAACTAAAACCCAACAGTAAAAAAAAATTTTTTTCACGCTTTTTAGTGGGTCGGTTTGTAATTTATCTAGTTACAAAAGCCAAAATGTCAACTACTTATCACCTTTTACAAAATATTGCTTTTCTCGGTGCAGAGCCGTTAATTTTTGAGGAGTTCTCCTGGTACATCACCATCAGCTCGACTTCACCATATGCATTGTAACGAGCATAAAGTGCTTAACGTCCATATTCAAGTACTCTAATCGCAATCAACGAAATACTTATTATTGAGTAGTTTCAGTGGCCATCTGGGGTCTTCATCATCAGTTCCACTTCCTCAAATGGTGCTTTTCGAGAGCAACTGCACAAAGTACTATAAGAAATACCCAAAACGCTATAAGATTTTCCTCGATTTCTCCATGATCTCATCATCAGATCCAAACGTGACGACAATGGGACCAACTAGAAAATATACCCTTTCAAACAAAAAAAGAATTTTCCAAATCCGTCCAGCCATCTCCGAGTTATGAGGTAACATACATAAAAAAAAAAGTTCAAGACGAATTGTAAGCCTCCTTTTTTTAAAGTCGGTTAAAAAGGCAAAATGAGTGACCTCTAGTAACTAAGGCTTTTAATAATAAGAAGGAAGTAAATCAAAATATTTTCAATTAATGTAGGTACATGTACATCCATTATTAATCCAAGAAAGTGTCCTACCCAGCAATGTTAACAAAACGTCGGCAAAGTATAAACCAGACTTATTTGCTTACAATTCATAACTCAGACTGCCTGACAAATTCATATAACCTCGTTTAAACTTAAAGCAAGCCCAACTTGGCTTAAGTAATCAATGAAAAGTTCCGCGTAATGGGCATTTGAGTTATGAACGATTTGCATAACATTTACTTTTATTAGTTTTATTAGTTCTTGTTTAGATTTTCTATTTAGTTTAATTATTATTAATTTTTTACTGAATAGGATCATTGCTATAAACTTAAGTTTGAATTGCAATAGCTTTTGCGGTATTAAGGATTATAAATGCAAATACGATCGAGCATATAATTTGATTGTATCGTTCAAGTTGTTTTGAAATACTCAACATACCTATTGGACTAAGATTCATGTATACATTGTTTGTCTTATTTACTAACTCTAAAGAAAATCTTATTACTATTGAAATACTCTTACCCAATGCATTACACAAATCATTTTTAAACTTGCATTTAAATAAAATATGTATGCCTTTTAAGCTTGTACAATAGACAAATCCAGTTGACACGGTTACCTTCGAAGCAACATTCAAAACGTACAACTATTTATGCAAATGTGAGATAGTGTAACAAAATGTCAACCGTAACCGAACATCTACATTTGAAAGCATTCTATGTCGCAATAGTGCTCCAATAAAAATGTATTATGTCCCGCAGCCAATCATGATTTGCGCAACGCAAAGGATCAGATATCGAAATCGATTGCAATAGATAACCTGGGCTAATTATTGATAGAATTCTTGTTCTGATTGACAAGAATATCAATTATCTTTGGTTTATTAATATAGAGCACCTTATCGATGAAGCGTAAGGTTGTGAAACGATTATAGATAAAAGTTTATGTATCGATGGGATTGAACACGTAGTGTATAATTACATAATAATATCGTAATACTGAAAACGGTTTCTAAAACATGATAATTTTAGCATAAATACCTTTAAAAATATAAGCGTTTTAGTATTTTTCAATTGAAGGTAATTTTTAGATGAACCGTTTAGTACTTTACTAAATCTTCACAACAAACGTAACCTAAATATACATTTTATTGAATAAAATCTAAAAACTGTTTTCTAAATTCTAAAAGCTTTGATCCACAAGTTAGCGTTACGCAAAGCCATCTTCAATGAATAAATAATTTCGGGTCAAAGTAGGAAAATGTAGCGGAAGTCAAAATTCGCAATAACAAAAGGGCAACATTTATAGTATAACTTGTTGCTTCCTTTTATATTACGATGTTTTGCGTAGCCGGGGGTCTTCTAATCAGCTTCTGAATCTTTAAGGAGTTAGATTGAGTTACAACTTTGTCGAAGAATCGTCCGCTGTGGATTTGAGAGGAGTATCGGGCTCTGTTTGTTTTCATGTTAAGAGGAGCGTTTTAAAGTTTCCTCAATCTTTGTTACGTTTGAAATGTAAAGATAAAGCATGTAATGTTTTATTAACCGACTTCAAAAAAAGGAGGTTCTCAATTCGTCTTGAACCTTTTTTATTTATTTTTTTATTTTTTTTAAGTATGTTACCTCATAACTCGGAGACGGCTGGACCGATTTGGAAAATTCATTTTGCGTTTGAAAGGGTATACTTTCTCATTGGTCCCATAGTTACGAAATCAGGATCTGATGATGGAATCCTGGAGAAATTGAAGGAACTCTTCAAATATTATAGGCACACCTATAGCGTTTTGGGCATTTTGTATAGTACCTTGAGCAGTTGCTTTCGAAAAGTACCATTTGGGGAAGTTGAACTGATGATGAAGACCACAGATGGCCACTGAAACTACTCAATAATAAGTATTTCGTGGATTGCGATTCGATTACTTGAGTACGGATGTTAAACACTTTATGTTCGTCGTAATACATATGAGTATGGTGATGTAGAGCTGATGGTCAAGTACCAGGAGAACTCCTCAAAAATAAACGGCTGTGCATCGGGAAAAGCAAACTATATTGTAAAAGGTGATAAGTTGTTGACATTATGGCTTTTATAACTAGACAAACCGACCCACTAAAAAGCGTGGAAAAATATTTATTACCAAAAAATAGAACCGACTTCCATATCAAAACCCTACAAAGCCAAAAATAACTTTAATTTCGGAAGGTGGTGTGAAAAAAAAAAGAAAATCCAAAACCAATAACACCGACTACCGAAATTAAAGTTATTTTTGGCTTTGTAGGGATTTGATATGGAAGTCGGTTCTATTTTTTGTTAATTTATTTATTTATTTATTTATTTATTTACACTTTATACACATAGGTACAAAGGTGGCCTTAATGCCGTAGGCATTCTCTACCAGTCAACCATGAGTGGTGAAGAGATAGAGTGGAAGGTGCAATAATTACGTGAAATTTATATTGGAAAAAATAATGATAATAATAGTGATAACACAAAAAAAATCTAATATCATAAAATTGAAATGTACACAGATAATATATGTGAATAAATACTTATATAAATACATATACATACATATATACTTAAGAAGCAAATGAAAATTAAATGAGAAAATTCTGCTTATTGATGAAGAAAGTGGATCCGCAATTTCTTTTTAAATGCGTAGCGATTGACAGCCTTCCTGATCTCAAGCGGAAGCGCATTCTAGAGGAGAATTGACTGGATATGAAAAGAAGAATGAACTAAGTCAGAAGTATGAGAAGGACAGAGTAAGAGAAGATTATTGGATGAACGTAGATTCTTATTGTGTGAAGAACATAGAAATTGAAAGTGAGACATTAGATAAGAAGTTGGGCCGGGAGAGTTGAGTAGAGAGAAAAGTGTGGTCAAAGCGCGCAAACTTCTCCTCTGACGAATAGTCATCCATTTAAGCTCAGACCTGAAAATTGAGACGTGGTCATATTTCCTTAAATTAAATATGAACCGAATGCAGTTATTAAGGATACGGTCAAGCTTATCCAGCAAGACCGCATTCAGGTCATAGTAGCAAACGTCACCATAGTCAATCAAAGGGAAAATTAAACTCTGCACAAGCATAGTCTTTGTCTTAACATGCAAAAAGTTCCTCAGATGATACAAGAAACGCAAAGTGCCATTGGCCCTTTGGCTGACACTAGATAGTTGACTTTGCCAGCCAAGTGTCGAGTCAAGATGCAAACCGAGATCTTTTACGCTGGGGCTAATGGGAATGACGATACCATTAAAAATAATAGAGGAGGTAGAGACAGCCGCCACTCTACCCATCATACGTCAACTACCAATAACGATAGCCTGACATTTTGAGGGGTTTACTGACACTCCAAATCTATCACACCAGTCATTGATAGCCTCAAATCTCGGTTTACATCCCCTATAGCGTCCGACAAACCTTCTACCCGCACAGCTGTATATAATTGAAGATCATCGGCATAAAGATGATACAACACCGAAGACAGTGAGTAATAAAGTTAATGAAGACAGAGAATAACAATGGAGAAAGAATACCGCCTTGTGGAACACCAGCATCCAGACCACGCTAACTCGAAGATCGCTCATCAACGCGTACCGACTGCTGACGTCCCCGAAGATAAGAAGAGAACTATTCCAGCGCCTCGGAAGAAACCATAAGATGGGTTGGGATTTGCTTTTTTCTCGATCTCTTCGATATTTATATGTTTTATGAATGACCTTGTAATAATCAACTCATCCGCTTATTTAAATTTTAAATAACAGCTATAAGTTTATTATAGGAACTTAAAACTAGGTTAGCAACCCCACCATTTTTTCGACAGTTAGTCATATGAGTTTAAAAAGTGCATATAATTGCTAGGTTAAATGGTTAATTCTTAATTAGTTATTAGCTGTATTCACTTACTAGCTATTTGAATAAATAGTTGTTAGAAAATCACTATATTACTATTAAGTTACACGGTTTTACTTACTAAAAATGACGTTTTCTATCGATGCAGCATTAATTTTTAATTGCTGGCAAATTGCGGCACGTCTATTTATTAATTTCACGTTTACCTCAATAAAAATGTATGTCAACGATTATGTCTTAATGTAATCATTACCTTTTTATCATTAAAATCAATATAGAAACAAAAAACGAATTCAACACAGACAATGGAATCCCGCTATCGCGATGGAATGCATGTGAAGTATTACGGAATATTCTCCACACTTTCATACATATACCATGTACTATGGATGTTTCCACGCAACAACAAACAATACCTAGGTATTGTAACGACACGCCTTGCACACGATATTGCTCTTTCATTAATTATAACTTTTAATTAATCACATCAAATAATACCTCAGTTGGGACCGGCCGATAATAAATGAGCTTTTTATTTGATCATTGCTTCATTTCATACCGCGTTTGTATTTATTCCATTTCTTTTAATGAATGCTAATCAAATTATCTTATTGGTAAATTTAACTGGATCCGCGTTCGTAATTTTAAGTTTTCAACTCGAATCTTGGTAATTTTTAACGATCCATGATTTGGTAAACGTTTTGCAATTATAGACGTTATTATCATATTTACAGCAGCATATATGTGAAATATTCTGTGGTGAAAATCAGGTCATGCATTCTTATGTTTACAATGACTTTTGTTAAAAAACTTTTTAGCAAAAAATAAAACCGACTTCCATACAAAAATACTGCAAAGCCTTGCAAAGTTTTGTATTTTCTTTTTTTTTACACCGCCTTCCGAAATTAAAGTTGCAGTGGAAATCGGTTGAATTTTTTTCCTAAAAAGTATTTTTCACGCTTTTTAGTGGATCGGTTAGTTACAAAAGCCAAAATGTCAACTTACTTATAACCTTTTAAAAAATATTGCTTTTCCCGATGCAGAGCCGTTAATTTTTGAGGAGTTCTCCTGGTACTTCACCATCAGCTCTACATCACCATATGCATTGTGACGAGCATAAAGTGCTTAATATCCATATTCAAGTAATCGAATCGCAATCGACGAAATACTTATTATTGAGTAGTTTCGGTTCTACTTCCTCAAATGATGCTTTTCAAGAGCAACTGCACAAGGTACTATAAGAAATACCCAAAACACTATAAGTGTGCCTATAATATTTGAAGAGTTTCCTCGATTACTCCAGTATCCCATCATCAGATCCTGATTTCATAACAATGAGACCACGTAGAAAGTATACCCTTTCAAACGAAAAAAGAATTTTTCAAATCGGTCCAGCCGTCTTCGAGTTATGAGGTAACATACATTAAAAAAAAAGTTCAAGGTGAACTGAGAACCTCCTACTTTTTTCAGTATACTACTTAACTGTATTGTCCGAATATAATACAAATACCTACGGATGACCATCAATTCAATTCAATTCAATTCAATTCATTTTATTAGTGTGATCCTATAACTATTACATACCGTTTCCTCATAATGAGCAGTACAAGCAAGAATCATTGAGAGTAGTTACTGGTAGTCAAAAGCCAGCCACTCTTACAGTCTTGATTAAAATATCGTATTATTTATACAACGTGTAACGGAAACCCCATATTTATCCAAAAGGGCTGAAGACAACATCTGGTATGGAGTCTCTATGCAGAGTTTCAGCACAAAATAACTGACTCAAAGAATTGATACCAAATTATTGGTTTCATATATAATTATGATTGATTATTTAATAATGTATTAATTTTGTAATGATTGATTTTTATGTAATTTATTGATTTTTATATGGGATGTTTTGCTGAATTAAATGATTCTATTCTATTCTATTCTATATATTTCTTGAATACCAATCATAACAAACGTGTCACAGCACTACGAGGGTCAATAACTTTCCACGTCACTTGCCAAGACCACGATAATTGTTTTCATTCTTCTTAATTTGAAAAATTTGGTCTCTGGTATCAGTGTATTGGAATTTGTAATAAGTTCTACACACGTAGACTTAGGATTACAAAACCCTTGCCATATCGTTTGTCATCATCCAAAGAAGCCATGCACTTGGTATGTATATACCCTTTAAATTACACGTTGTATACTCATTTTCTGGGTGGTAGAATTCAGTTCACAAACAGTTTTTAATGTTAAATATTCCC
Source organism: Tholera decimalis (assembly GCA_943138885.2). NCBI lineage: Eukaryota > Metazoa > Arthropoda > Insecta > Lepidoptera > Noctuidae > Tholera > Tholera decimalis. The sequence continues at coordinate 30,824,915 of OW964563.2, read as the reverse complement.
AATGTTTTGGAACTTGTTTAGCGAACAGTTAGTTCAACAGTACTTTAAAAACTCCGATCTGAAAATGAAATGACTTATGTATGTTTATTTAAACATTGTCCTACACTAGGTACTCCTCCTCTATCATCTCAATCGTAAGTGCATTTTTACAATCACCCAGACCCAGAACATTTATTCATAGGCATAAACATTTTCTTCATTATAATAATAATCATATGTGGGTCGAAATATCTTCCTTAATACAGAAATTAAGATCACACAACTCCTCCCATAATCTTCAGCTATATCTACTAAGTACCTACTTCCTTTGTCTGTCAGTCGTGTTGTCCCGCAATTTATGGATTAGTCCCTTTGTTAGTCGTCTCTAATGTATTGACGTTCGATTGAAGATAGAGCGTGGTTGTAATGGATGGTCATCTGACACAGGTACTGTCAATAACAATTAATGCTTGAGCGTTTGCATCTGAAATGTTTGTTGTTCGATTTTGGTATTAATCAGATAATATGTTTTTGTCAGGAACTTTGTTCTCCCGAGATGATCTTTCTCCCTGATAAAAAATAGCTCATGTTCTACTCTAGACTTAAATGTATCTTTGTGCCGAATTACATTCAAATCCATTCGAACAATTAGACGTAATCGAGTAAAAACTTCCATATATCATAATTGTATACAGCTGCAGTAAATTTTCTAATCTTTTTACTATGTCTATACCAAAAATCTTCGACCACATCATCGTTGACCATATACATATGGTGAGATAGACAAAACATACCAAAACATACCAATATAAAAAAAAACCATCGACAGGTTGCACGTTGCTCTGTTTTGTCGTAAAAGAATAGCATTTATAATACTAAGTATGGATAATTATAACCTTAATTATTTATTTATTAGAAAAATAACATACCTACTCCTGACATTTGGAATCATACTTAGATACTGCATATCATTTTAATTCATGCAGCTGCTTCGAAACTTGTCTGTTAATAAAACACATGCATTGCACATTAACAGTTCAATACCTAAGTAATATTTCTTTCGAATTCTGGATACTACAGCTTCATAGTTCTTGTTTAAAAAATCTATGTATGAATGAATACTTACTATTACCATTGACGTTGTTACATCAAATAGAAGTCATTGAGGTAATATGTACTACGTACTAGAGGAGCTTTCCTAAGCAAAGGGTATGTTCCATTTTGGCAAGAGTTTAAACTAAAGTTCGCTGCAGCGCTGAAACAATAATTAGTCGTATAACAAAACAATTAAAATACGCAGCGCTAGAGCGCTTCTAAGGTGTAGTTTTCTCGCGACCAAAAGGTCGGAAGCGCCGCGATTTACATAGCGCTTACGCTTTTCGTTCAACGTTCTGCTATGACATGTCACGTACATAGATTAAACTGCTGACTACAGAAGTGACATAGCTTTATACCTAGCAATCTTCATTCTCACTCTTTTTCATACTTTATTATTAATTGAATTTAACCTAAAAGTACTTAAAATGAAACAAATTTTTGTTTTTGTATATTTATATAATGAAACACGGTTACAAGTACTAAAGACATATAAAATTTGAAACGTCGAATGTGATATGTATGGGTGGAGGACACATAGACCAACAAAAAATTACATATAAAATGATACTCGAGAGTCTCACGTTCTCAAATTGATTATTATTATTACTGTTTATTGGAAGAGAGTTACATTACATATTACTAGGACCACGAGAAAACTGCACATTCAATTAACAGTAATAATAACATCAATCTGGAACGATTATTATATACAAACTGACGCATATATTAAGTTTATTTTTAATTATTTTCATTGTACTGATATGTACATTTTGTATAATATACATAATTATGTTTATTTAGTCACCCCTGAACAATATAAGTTTAGTTAACTTTTGCTGTTTCGATAAATAATTACTGGTCTGATCAGTTTTAGCTTTGTGTTTCAAGCGAATGGTTGTGTATTTGTTAATAATGGCGCGTATCAAATGTGTTCGGTGATTTAAAGTGCTTGGTTGATCAAGAGAATGTTGAAGCAAAGATGTAAATACTTCCTCCTGAAAATAATAAATAAACAGTAATATAACTAGAATAGTATTTGGTAGAGAGACTCATTCCACCACTTTGTTTTATAAGTTTTCTTATTATAGTTTCCGTGGTGATACATATTTTATAGACGTCTTCTGTGGAGTAGGACAAGCCACCCATAACTTTAATATTAATTAGTTTATGATGTGGCAGCCTTTCTGATGTACTTAAATGGAACAAAATATCCACCTATCCCCACCAGTGTGGATCAGTAGGGATATATGGAGTAGAAAGTTCCATATATCCCAACCGGTAGCGATAATTTGAAAAAAAAATCCAAGTATCCCTACCAGCGGGGATATGTCAGTAGGGATATATGGAACAGGGGATTCTACCTACACTTATTATACAAATTGTCACATCTTAATTTTTAGTCTATGAAACATGGCATCTGCCAAATATATTATTTCAAATTATATTTTAAAATGAATATCTAGTTACTCACCGATGAAAAGTTATTCCTTTGCACTTCGCCGTATTAACTGAACTATTAGTGCAATATCGTAAAACACACGATGGCATATTTAATGCGTTTGAACGTTTTTTTCCTTTAAAATTAATAATGACTTGTGCGCTCAAGATCTGACAAGCGTCTAAGTGAAGAGCAGTCAATAGACCGCACTTGAACGCAACGCAGTAGTGATGTGTGGTGGCTTCTCTAGTACGTAGTACATATTACCTCAATGATAGAAGTGTTGAATTTATACCACCGACATACTATCGCCGATTGAAAATTGTTTCCACATTATCTCATCTGCCTGCTCGTGACATAAACATTGTAACCGAACAAATCTTTCACACCTAACAAACGAGAATGACTAAAAATCAATTTCCGTCCTATTTCTGTATTAAAATTATATGTTAAACCGTTAGCGTGTGACCATTACAAGAATGCTCATGGCATACACCGTACGTCCCACTCAGGATTTACAAAGCATCTGATATTTTCAAAACTAAAATGTCTTCCGCTAGCAGGCCCTCGATTTATAGCATTGTTGGCCTCGACTCGAATAAGAGCTTTTACGACAGCTATCGCAAAGCAATGCCTGCACTGTGCTAAGCATTGTTAGCTTAACCTACTCAAATTTATGTGGTGTAGCCTTTAAATACTTGTATTACAATTCACAATACAGAAATGGCTTTGAATAGATTGGATTTAGGATTATTATATTGAAAAGGTTCGGTACTGGATTTACTTACATTGTGGAATACGTTTGAATTTTCTGAAATGGTTTATGCCCGCGATTAGTTGTAGTATTGTTGTTGTGTGTCATAAGATTACGGAAAGGCCATGTAAAATGAAATAATAAAGACATTCTACGACGTGCAGATTATTTGGAACGCCATGATATTTAACGTATCCTGTAACACGAAATTGCTTATGCGTAGGTGTTTAAACATCACAGTAGAAAAGGTAGTAGCTCAGTAATTACATTCTACTATGCACAGCGAGGTTCAGGGGAGACCTCGTTACAGACTCCCCAGGGATGTATCGTAACAGGCTTTGTATAGTGGGGGTCTCCGTAGTGGTCCTTTTATAGGTTACGGGCCTCTCCTATGTGCTGATAATAATCAGCGGGATGGTCGTAGTAAAAATTCCCACACTCATCCCCAAAAATCCAGGCGCCTTTTGAAGGTTTCCCCCCGACAACAAAAATAGGTATTTAAAGGTCAGAGTCAGGTTATAATTGTGTCGGTGCTTTTGATGTCACTGATATACATATTACGTTCCAAATGCCTTAAAAACTCACTACTAAACTGTCACAAGCTCTCCAAGATTTCTGACATAGACCCAATTTAGTCATACATCCATATTGACAAAGACAGCGGCCGATCAAAGCCTCAAGCATGCGATTAAAACTGTTTCAACACACATTTTAATATGAATCATCCACATCCTTCATAACTAGACCATCAAGTTTTTGCCGCTATAGCAATAAGCCTGATGTTATGAGCATTCTAGGAAATATTATAGTCATATTGTAACCACAAATCGCTCTGACTAATATTCAAATTTGTTCCTAAGATATAATTCGGAAATACCTCGTAACAGACGTAGGAACACTTATATTAATTACCCATAATGCGAGCAAATTACATCCGTTTGGTGCTTAGAGCGTGTTGTGCACAGGATAAGAAATTGTAACTTGATCAACAGCATAGTTTTATTTTGGTTGGTAAATTAAGTATGTATAATACTAATAGTATTTGGGTAAAATGTAAGTGTAATAAACGGTTCGTACGGAAGGTAATATTTATCAACTCTGGAATCCAGTTACTGCTAGACACGTGTTCAACTTAGTTCATAAGATGCACAAAAACTGGGAATACTACGGTCCTCTATATATATTTACTCACGTAATACTTAAACTATATAAATAATATACACAATTATAATTTTACAAGTATATAATAACCAGTAGTTGCGGAAATTTTGCTCGATATACAATAGAACACAAAACAAATATGGAAAGAAATATGAATAGATGCCACAGCAATGCCATATTACATTCCCCAAATTCCTATCCACCTCTTCAAATCTAAGATTTACTCATAAAAACTCAAAGACCAACAACAATTTGATGTTTAATTGTTTCCATTTTCTTTTCACACAGTTGGTGGGCAAAGTAAAGATCCATAATTATACAGTGCATCTACCAAATATGTAATTATTTCATCAGCATACGACCCGAGGACGGCAAGTAAGACTATTATGTCAGTCCGTTTTATTTTTAAGGTCGGCATTCGATTGCGACTCTCTTAAAATGTAATTACAATATCTGTGACAGGTTTGCTTCGCCTAGAGGTGAAATGTAATAGTGTGTGATTAAAATTCAAATTTAAAGTCCACTGTCACTGTTGTGTGACAAATTGCTTTGGAATTTTATACTTGAAACAAGTTGTGTAGTAAGTGCAGGCCGACATAAACGCGTTGCTAAAGTGTCTGTTTCAGAGTAATTGTTTTGATGCTGGATACTGGTATTTTTATAAGGAATGTGTGACGGGTTGTTGCTTGTTATATGCTGGTCGTAAACGCTGCCATATTGTCTTTCACTGTCCCGGTCTCGGTATGCGAAATATTGTTGTGCCTGTCGCGTGTAAGATATCTTTTATGTCTCCACTGTGAAAAGTGTTTAACGACAGGATATATGGGGTTTGATCAAGTGAAACTTTTATGGTTACTATATCTGTAGACTAGCTCAGCGTTAGGTATACCTATTATCTTGCTTATAATTTTCAAAATATCAAGTTCATTTAGTTTCGCTAAACAGATATTACAGCAAAATAATAAATATGGAGTGTTCTACTTTCTTCAGCACCTGAGTGGTTAACGAGTCAAGGATTTCTCCTAAGGATTCTACGTGAGGGGCAAAACGTTTTGAGTAGGTATAGGTTTGTTTTGCGTAATGCATTGCATTTTTTTTTATTACTTATTGGCCATCCCTTCTGCTTGTGCATATATTTGCGGGCGGGAAGGCGGTGCTGCATACCGCATGCAAGTATGAACAACTGGTTTTTTATCTGTATAAAAAAAATATGTATGTAAATATTTTATCTGTATTATTAGTTTGTTATGGTTCCGCAAATTAATACCTAATTCGTTTCTGTAGTTTCACTATTAAACAATGACAGTAGGTAGTACAGAAAAACCAAAATGATATCAACCGTTTGTCCAATTTTTTCCTAGATTAAATTTCCACAGAAATATGTTTTCTAGTTAAATTATTTTCATTACAAACATAAACGTTGTAAGCCACGCGACGTATCAGTCTATCTTTCCGCGAAAATAGTTGAGTTGATGAAGAAAAACAAGTTAGTGGAGTGCTTGTACCTATGTAATAACAAGTAACCTGCCGTTGTTAAGACAGATTGCTACAACAATATTCAAGGAACCACCTTGTATGGACTTATAAATTAGTACTCACCTATATTCTTGTTTTGAAAACAATAGAAAAAATTTATACTAACAGACTATAGTAAACTGAGATTGGTTCAGTAGATTAAAAGACAGATTTAGGTGTCCTCATAAAATCAAATCAGCTGCAGATTATGAATATACTATTTCAATTTAAGTTATTAGATCGCTAGATCAATATTGTCGACATACTGAGGAACTAGTATGACAGGTTGTTATTAGGTACAGATTGACAATAATAGTGAGATTGATACAAGCGTTGACCTAGATAGGATACGCTTTAATAAAGTTTCTTGCTTCTGCTTAACCTGTACGCAACTACAATAAGATTGGCTTTCAGTATAACCAATGAAATGTAAAATTTCAGTATAACAGTATAAAAAAATAACGTGTAAAAGTGTTGTTTAATAACCAATTTGCAAAATAAAGATCATTTATCATTTAACCGGATACAGCTGAGTTCTAAGTGTGCGTCCACAGTGAATGCGCGGTGGCTGGGGCTTGTGGCGGGCGTGACAAGCGGTGCGGTGCGGTGGCCACATAGACGTGCGAGCTGTTGTAGCGTTTGGACGTGATTCAGAGGTAGAGACGACATGGACGAGGATTTGACATTTTCACTAGACAGTCCGATCCTGAGATGGAAGGTGTTAGACACTCGAGATGGTGTGCACGAAATAAATAAAAACAGAGAAATAACTAGTGAAAGTGATTTTTTTACTTATACGAAGAATTGAAATTGTACCCTACATAATTTTTTGAGTACACTCAAAAGTTCTTTTATTTCACTCCATAATTCTCTTGTTATTGTGCGATTATTGTGATGTGGATGCTTACTTTGCCATGTTTGTTTAGATTGAATTGCACTTATAAACAATTCAATATTTACCGCCATTTTAATGCAAACGCCCTAACGCCGAGCGACAAGACCGAACTGATTTGATATCCCCACTACCCGCGCATTAGGTCGCTTGTTGACTAGGCCCGTAGTGCGGCCATAACGCGCGGATAGGAACGTTGGAAAAATACGCGCGCTAACTCGCTCAGGCGTAAATCCTCGTCCATGGTCTGTTATCCCTGAATCACGTCCAAACGCTACAACTGCTAGCGCGTCAATGTGGCCACTGCACCGCACCGCTTGTCACGCCCGCCTTAGTCCCAGCCACCGCGCATTCACTGTGGACGCACACTTACTCATTATAGACACAAAGGCGCGTTTAATTTGTTTGATATTTCGCGCCCATCATCGCAACCGCGCTAGGCTTGCAGGACGTACAGTAATTATTTACATGGAGCGAGTGCCTGTCTGGCAAGACAACCTAGTAGCTGGGTAACACGATAGACCTTAGCAAGACCAGTGTCAGGTTTTTCTTCTGACTACCGGTAACCACTGACAAAGATGTTCAAATGGCAGCCGGGACTAGCGGCTTAGTGGACATATAACGGAGATATCTCGAAATGTTAATATAGTCGCCCATTTATATACCATCCTCAGCAAGTTATCAAGATCGGCCGAGATCAACCGATACTCTGCCCCCGTTGTCATAATTACAGTAAGTCAAAAAAATGAAATGTTGGGAAATCCCACTTTTGTTTTGAAATGTATAAATTTGTGTATCTTGATAATTATAGCAGATAGCTTAAATATTTAAACGGATAACAAAAGATATATGTTTGTAGATTAGTGCTCAATATAATTTATTTGTTTTATATTGATGGTTTTTTTTTAATCTAATGAATTGTATCTATAATTACCACTTCTATCAGCCCAACTAACACTTTTTTAAGCGTATTTACAGTAAGTCGGTAAGATACTGTAATTAAATTGTTACAGTAAGTATATTTGCTCACTCACTTACTTGATATACATCAAGTAAGTGGCTTACGGATTGGTTTTATTTTTTGTGAATTACACAAGTTATAAGTAGAGTAATATATACTTTATTTATAACAAGTGAGTAATATTTATTTACTGTGAAAATGAGTAGCTAAAACGCCATATTTAAATAATGTCAATCTACCGGAACATAGTTACTGTAAATATGATGGTGAAAATACGAAATAAAACATAATTTTAATACAGTAAGTCTACTTACTGTTATTATTATAATGAACGATTGAGTCTTCTCAAAATTAACTGTGATTGTGCTTATCGTAACTTTGAATATTTTTATATATATAAAAATAAAGAAAAATTTGCCTTATAGAACTTTATTTAAGGATCACAGTAATGTAAAAAAAGTCATAACACCATCACCAGTAACACGACTTACTGTAATTATGACATCGGGGGCAAACTGCTGTTATTATTTTGACACAAGCTCCTCAAGGATAATAAAGTTTCCATAAATCACTAAAAGAGCAAGTACAATCAGAAACACATTCAATTACCTCAAACAACCAAAAACAAATGCTAATCGTAAACTTAATTGGAGCCAAACTTACATAACAACAATGGAATCCGTTGTGCAATGCAATCTTGATAACGACAAACAAATAGACCGAATGAGATACGACAAAAGCCGAACCGAAGATTTTATCAACCACCCCAAGTAGCAGCCAGTAATTAGGAACAAAATTCAACATCTTTATCTTGACGATCGAATGCAAACCTTGGATATTATAGGCTCATTAAAATTATATCGGGTCTTATTAGAAAGCAAGGTCGTTGTTCTGTTGGTGCCGGTTCGACGATTGTGGCATAGCTTTTGATATAGAGCAATGTCGTCAAACAGTTTCGGTACCGATACTGCAGATTTCTTCATAAGCATTTTAGTGACATCACCAGCACAACTGCCTCCGTGGTCGAGTGTTTTAGGCGCTTGCCTTGTGATCCGGTGATTGTGGAATTGATTCCCGCGGGAAGCATACTTTGTAAAGTTGTTTCCAGATTGGCTAGGACATTGCAGGCCTGAATCACCTGATTGTCTGAAAAAAAGATGGTTCCGAAGAAGAAGATACGTATAAGCCGGTGGTTCCTGTCGCCAAATGGCGGTCGTCAAAACAGACCACGTCAGAGGCCCTTGAGGCGGTCTATAAACTCTGACACTAGGGTGTATGGGGTCGTTAGACCTTACTACCCACGATAAGAAGAAGACCAGCACAACTTTTTGTTCAAGCTGACCCATATATGTATATGTATTATTTTAGGATTTATTACATCATAAACATATATTTTTGTTCTGATTAGAAGAGTAGTGGCTCAGTGCTTACAGGCATGACTAATAGCAGGGGCGTGCATAGGATTATGACAGGGCATGCGGCGGAGTAAAAACACACAAAAACTTCTTCTTTTATAAATTTTTAGGATAGCCACAGCCACGCATCGTAGCATGGTGGCGATGCGTGGCTGTGGCTATGCTAAAAATATATAAAAGAAGAAGTTTTTGGTGTGTTTTTACTCCGCCGCATGCCCTGTCATAATCCTATGCACGCGCCTGACTAATAGACTACAAGTACATTATTATAGTCTAGTAATGAGTTTGAACCCAGTCAGGCACCAAACTTTGTGTTATTATTATTTTATTTGGAAAGAGCCCACTGTTGACCTCGATCTCGCCTGATGGTAAGCGATAAATGAGGTATATGATGGAACAAGCAAGCCCAGAAGATGCCTGTGTCTCTTGTTTTAAAGGTTAAAAAGTCATAAGTGGCCGGAAACACAGAAGCCGGCAGAGAATTCCACAGCTTGGAATTGCACACAATAAATGTGCAGAAGAAGCGCTTAGTACGACAAGACAGTATATCAACCAAGTGTGGATGGTAGCCAGCCGTGCGTCTGGTAGACCGGTAGTGAAAGGGAGATGGAGGGATCAGGTCATGGAGCTCCTGCGCACACTCCCCCAAGCACAATCTGTAGAAAACCGACAGGCAAGCAACGGTTCGCCGATGAGCCAGGCTATGAAGTTTGCCCGATAGCGCCTCGTCACCTATAAGCCTTTTAGCCCTGCGCTCGATCTAGTCCAGTACACCAAGGCGGTATTTTGCAGAGCCATTCCACAAGTAGCTGCAGTACTCCATGCAGGAACGGACCAGTGCTTTATATAAATTCAGAAGCTGTCCAGGCGTTAAGTACCACCAACACAATAACAAATAACCCCATTGATACGATATTTGGAATAGCAACGGTAAAGTAATATATCTTCAAATCTATTAACAGAAGTTATACTACGAACGTTACTATTTATAGTTTATTGTGTAATCTACTAAATAAAAAAATTCCATGTCATTTGAGTTATTACAATTTTTATAAACACCTGTTTTACGAAAAAAGTGTTTTAATTAGCCCCATTTTACGGTAGTTGATAAAAATATTTACACATCCCGAGAACAAATAATTGAGGTACCCGCACTCGTGCATTTCTCTATAAATTAATTGGGTCAGACTTTTCAAAACACTCTCTAGTTTTGTTTTTTTCCAGCGTCATTATTGATCAGTGACCTAAACGGTGCACATTCAGCCTGTGTAATATAATTATTCAATTCAATACGTTTATTTCGGATTTGACTCTACAGCGTGTAACGGAAACCCCATATCTATCCAAAAGGACTGAAGATAACACCTGGTATGGAGTCTCTATGCAAAGTTTCAGCTCAAAATAAGTGACTCACAGAATTGACCCCAAATTTTTGATTTCGTATGTTTCTTGAATACCAATAATAACAAACGTGTCACATGACTATGAGGGTCATCACTTGCCAATAAAACGATAATTCTCTTCGTTCTTCTTAATTTGAAAAATTCGGCGTCTGGTATCAATGTATTGAAATTTCTAATAAGTTCCACACATGTACACATAGGATTAGAAAACCCTTGCCATATCGTTTAATATCATCCAAAGAAGCCATGCACTTGGTAGGTATATACCCTTTAAATTACACGTTGTACTTATATTTGTTTGTTAGTAACATGTGAACTTATAACCTAGTGTTAGTAATAGCCTAGTAACAAATTATTACGATATTAAAATATAAATCTATGCTGCTACGATATAACAAATAACACAATATACACTTAAATAAAACTCTAAACTACATAATAATATACATCTAAAAATAAACTAAAATATGGCGTCCAGAAATTCGTGCGCATCGCTGTCCACTGGTAATGTACCCAAAAGACTGGCGGCATTGCCACGTTGTATGGCAATGCTTAACCGCTGTCCAAGGTAAAAGCCAGCCTTTGGGTCACGCGAAGTGTCAACTAGGCGCCTGGATAGTTCTTTAAATAATTTGTGAGCACTCGGACCCCACGATCCCAAGGTCTCCACCCCAAACGGCTCGAAAATATAACCTCCAACAAGGTTATTATATTTCCGCCGCTTGAGGTTCTCAGCGGCTGCAGCGGCAGTGCCAGCACAGCAAGAAGAGCTAGAAAGATGGGATGGTGCAAGAGTATCGACACAAGTTACGTCCCGTAAATAACTATTTGTTTAATTGAAAATAATAGATTACTATTTATATATTCATAAATAAAATATTAGACTAATATTTGCCATATTTCAAAAGGGAAGCCGGTAGGAATCGGGTTGTATGGAGCCTTCGCCACTGGTAGATAGTTAACATACTGAAATAACACATATGCCATTTTTTATCCCGAAATTCCGACAGGATCGGGATTTACGCGGGAAAACTGTCCCACGCTAACGAAATCGTGGACAGATGCTAGTTAGTCATAAATTAAATTAAATTAATCTTTATTTGGAACAAAAACACATGTTACATAATTGTATTAAAGATAATAGCTACATAAGCTACAAACTGTGTTGTAGAAAATACAAAAGAAAAACGAAAAAATATTACTAAACTAAGAAGAAATAACTTACAAACTAAGCATTTACCAAATAATTGTTGCTCTTAAAACTATGATTGTATGCATTTATTGTATTTGTTATATTGTGCTAAGCTGTTCAAAAAAGGAAAAAGAACCCGCTCTAGGTCCGCGTGGTGGATTACGGCCCTTTCATAGACTTATAGAGAGACTCATAGAGAGGAGGCCTCTGTCCCATCACTGCGAAATTTAAATTTAAATAGTTTCAGTTTTTGCTGAGCACTTAATATCCACGCTAATTAAAAACTCTGTTGCACTAAGGTTTGTTGTTAGAAAATCCAATTTGCGCTTAATTTCTTCCTGTTATTTATTTATTTATTAAAACTTTATACAACACAAAAAGTACAAAGGCAGATTTAATGCCATAGGCATTCTCTACCAGTCAACCATGGGACCAAATACCGTTTTACGCAGACTATTAAAACGCCAGAAAGAACAGTTAGACACTATAGTTAAGGAAGGTTGAAACTCCGAATTCGTCAGTGTCTTTAGGACACCGGGAAAAAAGAAGAATAAAAGGGGTAGCAGTTTTATTAACTAATTGTGACGACGAGAACATATTATTTTTAAAGTTTTTTTTAAATACATTTTTTTCACTTTTACATGTATTTAAGTATGTATTATATCTATTTTATTTATAATACCGAATTAACGAATGAATTCCTCTTCTTTCATTAACATTCATCTGAACAGACATGATTAAAAATAAATGATGGCAATAACCATAGGATGAAGGCAAGCAGTAAAAGTGACCACTTTTTTCTTCCACTAAGTGCTCGATGCGCGAACTTACCCCCACTACGCCAAAACCTTGCCAACTTACGTGACGAGGACTATAAGGATAACTATTTTATAAAAAATGTCTAGGTTTGGTTTCAATTTATTTAGTTACGGATGTTGTTTTAGACTTATAAGTTAATATTCTAATTGGGATGTCTGAGGTATTGCGCTTAATCTGTTACACCTTGTATAATTTATATGTTATTGCTTATTAGTATCAATGTATGTATTATGTACCTCTAGCTATAAGTATCTGTGTAATATAGACTGTCATACGAATTTCGGTTTGAAATTCCTTAATTAAAAATATAAATAATACGACCATTCAAAGACTACGATCGACTTGATCGCATCAATGTTTTCAGAAATTGAAAAACATGAAAAAAAGAACAAACATTAATTTACTAATATCTTCGGTGCCAGCATCTTCGATCGCATAGAGTTGTTTTTTTTTTAATTATTCCAGTACAGAGTTTTTGACTGGAGTAATACTTCTATATAGACCATAAATTATATGTATGCCAAATTTCATTCTGATCCGATCGTCTATATGGCCATGATTGGACAAACTTACATCCATACTATCAAATTAATAATATTAGTACAGCTTTTTATCTAGCCAAACCATTTCCAACACTTTCTACAAAAACAGCACTGTTCTACAACTCATTGCATAAGCAATTCGTGTCTATGACAATGATTCAATATGACCTCAACACAATCAAACCTCAATAGACCTGTATGTAATGCAAACCCGCACGTTTTAAGTTAACGTTACACCGAAAGCAATCTAGTGACATCCTCAGTGAACTGGCGAATTGCAGCAAGACAAATGCGAAATACCGGTTTCTAGGCTTGTACCGGTAACCGCCCCAGTTCTCAGGCTTTGTCGACAAGCTCCTTTGTGACTTGACTCTATCTGGATCACGGAAGTACCACCACTTATGCGTAACTTGCTGGATGCACCAGCTTTGTTTGGATTTGTTCTCTCGTGGATTTTGAAGAAAGAGTTCTAGGTAATTTTAATGAAGTCTTGATTTTTTGTTCTGTACTACGAATTACTCCTGTGTTATTAGTGTGTTTGCAAACATTTAAGCTCATCTGCAGGTACGTATGCCATATACATAAACATTTGCTCCGTACGGGAATTGAAACAGAGACACGCAACGCAGCAACCAATCGCACAACCACTGAACCAAATATGTATTCTCACTTAATTAAAAAACATTTAGTTAACTTAAGTCAAAAGTACGTGCCACACCAGCTTTATCCGCTGTACCAAAGGAATCGAAAAATGAAACCAATGTACTAAAAGAGCTCGTCAAGTAGTTTAAGGTATATAAATAATAACTTTTATTATTATTAACGTTTATACATAAATTGACTCAATCAGTATCTTCATGAAAATAAAAGATTTTTTTAACATTCCTACATCACTGAAGTACCTTTTCTTTTCAGAAAACTTCATTATTTTCTTTTTTTTTTTGTTTATTTCTGAAACCTATTTTAGTTCTCTAATTGAAATACTGATTAGCAGATTCTTTATCCAAATTTTCTATACAAATATTGAATGTGGAATACGCTAATCACTATTTAAACCAAACATATGGTTTAATGCTTTAATTAATAAATCCGCAAATATATTCCATCAAGTCTTACTCTTACAAATACGCCTCCATAATTCAAAATGTCATAGAAACAATTGACTCTAATGAGGTTTGTTAAACCGTATTAATAAACTGGTTTAGTGTAGGTAGCGGGTTTGTTTCAACCTATGAATAATTCGATGTTGCATAATAGCAAGGCTAAATGGATCAGTTGCATAAGCTTGAAACGAGGAACTAATATTAGTTACAGAGATTAATGTTGCAGGATAATGGGTTATGTATTTGTTTTTGTGTTTCTATTGTAATTTACACACTTCTTCTCACGCATACTGCAGCAAAGCCGTACAATATCAGTAGTTTTAAGTTTATGTTGTCATCGACGCGCAGCGAAGTACATGTTCAACTAATAACTAGTTAATTCAACGTATCGCATTAGTAGCTTCAGAAAAGTGTCGCGATTAACACATAACGGGCAAAATACTTAGCAGACTCTTTCGCCACGCGTAGATCCTTTGTTATTTTTGTATATCAATTTTACCTTTTTGTTAAGTTGTGTACTTTTAATATAGCATTATTTTGACTCATATCAGTTTATCATTTCAAATGTACCTTACCCGTACACTTACACTACTTACAATAGAAACAAACTGATGAAAATCAATAATTGTGGGTATGTTACGCTAGCCGCGATTCCTATTCCACAAGGAATATATTAGATGAGACTCAAATTATAAATACAAATGTATCTTTATGTACATTATGCTGTGTCCTCTTTGAAATGTTCATTAGTCTTCAGTAACTTTTTCAATATCTCAATTATGGCAGTACAGTCCGTCTTGTCTTTACCCACGTATGTTTTAGTCAGCTTTCAGTTAACCCCGAAGCAATTACAAAAATATTTTATCAATTACATAATTCAAGTAATTTCGAATGAAATTTGGTATGTTGGTATTTCGAATCCTGGAATAAGACATATGCTATTTTTAACCCGGAATTTCCACGGAGTTGGGATTTACGCGGGAAAATCCTCGTACGCGAGCAGAAAATAGTACGATTATAAATTCATATCTGATTATTATTTTGCTTATTGTTATAAAAAACACGTTGTATAATGTTTTGCGGGAAATTAAACCACATTGAGACCGGTATCTCCTACCCTATACCTAAAAATCATCAAACATGCACATATATATATATATGATTTAAACCAAATCTAGACAGCCACAACACTCTGCTACTTTCATATAATTGCAATCAGCCCTTTGCTAAACTTCACCTACCCTGTATCTAAATAAAAACTCAAACTAAATGCAGAAAAGGCAAATAAGAAAAACATTAAAGGCCCTTGCCCTGAACTATACGTGGCTAATCAATAAGGTTCGAATTCCCGGGTTAATACTCCTCTAAGAAATAAATAGGCGTATGATCAGTTACTTCATCCATGACATGGCACTTTCTTCTCACAAATCGATCGCCCCTGACCTTCCAAGGGTCAAAGGAGACCCAAAATAGAATATTTTCCATTAGTTCGAGCTAAGTAATCATCCTACGTAATTTAGTTGAATCTCTTATTCTTTTTTCAATTTAGATATGTCGTTTTTGCGTTTGAAAACTTTCTAATTTTAACTGTGATTTTTAAGCTATGTTTTGACTGTACTTTTGATTACGTATTGTTTTCTGCTGTATAAGAAACTGGAACCCTAATGGAATCAGGTACTCGTTTTAGTCAGTCTTTCACTGGTAATTAACTCATAATCTGTTCTACATATTTAAACTAAAAGCTGAAAAAAAAGTTATTAAAATATCTATTAAATATAAACAGGCTCGTTTAAAAAGTATTTGTATTAATGACAACGTTTTTTGCGGTTTTGAAAATGTGCTTTATCTCAAAAACTGCTGACTCTTTCCCGTTCAAACCATTTTCGTTGAAAGTTTTCATTGAAATTTGCAGAATATTTTCTTTTCTCCTATTCAGAGAAACACACTTTTTACCAATTTCGGAGTGTCTGTCAATCAAACGATTGAATTCGAGAAAATTGTTTTAGGAATCTCAATGTCATTTTTAAAAACCTAACTATAGACACTCCACACGTATAGGTTTGATGAACATCTACATTTAAACTATATTATTACAAAATATTCATGCTTTTATATTGACGATGAATGAACAAACAGTCTGACAAAAGCGGCTGGAGCAAACAGGAAAGTAGTGAGGTAACTGGACTGCTGCACTGCTGTCAAACCTGTAAAGATAGAGAGTTGATGGATTGATTGATATTGACACCAGCTATCAATAATTTGACATCGACATAGGTAGCTAATTTAAATACAATACAAGGATTGCTGTTAAAGCTGACGTTAAAAAACCTCAAGCAATTGACATGACACTATATTAAAGTGCAGAATTAATTTTAATTTGAGTCTTCCGCAGAATGTAAAATAGCAGGTATTTCATTTAAAAGAAACAGGAAAATGCGAGTATACATCACTCCATGAATATTGTTATATTCGGTCACCACTTAAGCAGCTACAGAACTGGAGGCGTTAAATTTATAAAATCTTTAACGGCAATATTGGAATTTGCAGTTCGATTTATGCGAAGTTTGCATGACGAGAATCGTAATGAAGGGTGCGTGTTAAAATGCACATTTTCAATAATTCCATTATGAAGGCGTGAAGTGGTCGGAAATCATTGATTTATTGATACCAAATACCTTTGGAATATTATTTTCTTTCATGCAGTTGACGCTCGCTGTTGCGGCCATGTTAATTTGTTAAGCTGTCAAAATAATGCGTGTTTCGAAATTGGAAGACATTAAAATAAGTGAGTGGTTTAAAAACAAAAGACTGTTGGGACATGTTAGCAGCTTTTCAGTGAGGTTTATTGTCGTGTTTATGAACTGCACGCTCGGTTGTCCTACATTACTAAGTAATGTGAATAAATATAAACGCAAGTGAAGACATCACAGATGCCAGTCACTAATATAGTAGTTTAGGTAATTCTTTTGTTCAAGTACCTACATATTATCTGTCTAGCCTTTTCCTAAAATTTGTTTGAGTCGGCCTTTAGTCTGACCGGTTAGAAAATCAGCTGAATACTAATACTTTACATAGAGCGATTGCTTATCTGACCTCTACAACCCAGTACCTGGGTAACGAGATACCCATAGCCAAAACTGGGGTCAAATTTCCTGGTTTCTAATTACCCCTAACTAGTGAAGTATTATCTACACCTACAGCTGGTACTTGATAATAAAAAAATCACACACAGCTATACATTACATATTTTGGCCGCCGTCAAAAAACATCAAAACAAAGACATTACAAGTATAATTCTCAACATTAAACTCGGTCCCACGGCGCAACGCCAATAAGTCAAAAACTTGCATGTTTAAAATGCACCTAGATTACGTACGTTATTTCACAAATATGTGGCAACACTGCAATCTAGCGCAATTAAAACTTTACTTGAGTTTGTATATGAGTGCACCTTTCGTCCAAAATTTGGCAAGTTGGTCGAGTTTGACCAAGTTTGTTTGGCGTTTATCACAATAGAGCGGTGAAGTTTGTCGCCCGGGGATGTCGCCGGAGCAACTCAATATTGTTCGAAACTTCAAGAAATATTGTGTCATAGGTATTACGAACGGAGCCGGGAACGATCAATTTTATGGGCCGTTGGAGAGAAATTAAAAAATGATACGGCGAAAATACAGTTTTCCGTAAAATTAATTTTTAATCTACGAATCTCATTTTTATTGACACAAACATTCAGCACTCTCTAAATGCTATAGTTATCATTTAGAACTAACGATATGAATGAAGGCGTCCCATTAAACAAAACAATATCTTCAGTAACTAACTCAAAGTACCCTCCTCATTCACTGTCTCCACAGAACAATAAATAATAACTGAATGTATACTTAACAAACTAGACTCGTTAACTAAATTACTAAGCCAATTAATAGGGACTCGAAGTCCCAAAGTCCTTTAGTGTTAAAGTACGGACTTAATAATGCACTTACAATAAACTACTTAGAATATACTCTCCATTTGGCAAAGTTCTTCAAGGTTCTTGAGTCCTGAAGAGTGCTTCAATATTGCCTTTAAAGTTTATAAAATATTATCTTCATATATTGTCTAGTCTTGCACCGCGTGCATCCCTACTTTGAGAATTTATATCAGCTGGTGTACCCTGAATTATAAGAACAAGTATCTATTATTACATGTAGTAAATATTCATGGCATATTCTTGATGTTGCATGCGATGGAAGTCTGGAGATTAAATAAAAACTTTTCAAGCTAAATTTATTATATAATACGTTAAAGAAACTGTTACGAATAATGTCTTGTATAGTTTATCGCATTGGCTTATTGACACACTACTTTAATTATTAAATAAAATAAGTATTTGTAAAATAATTCAAGCTTTCCTTAGTATATCTTTGAAGTTGAGCAGTTTTGTAAGAATATATACAACATTCTTGTGCATATCCCGATATGAATATTTTTATACATTTTCTAGGAGTTCTTGGGTTCGATTCCGGGGTTAGGCAAAAAGTGCTATGGTTTGGAAGAAATGTCTCATTTGAAGCGCGGAGTTTGCGAAAGTCAGCGGTGTAATACCCCCGTGCCACCCTGGTGGTAAGAAACAAGAAAATTTGATACTGGTCAAGGTCTTTCGTGTTAACAATTTTCTGAAATGTGGAGTTCAGATAGGCAATGTAAAACACTAATACTCAGCTACATCTAGTTAGACTGGAAGCCGACTCCAACATGGTTGGGAAAAAGGCTAAGCAGATGATAATGATAAATAAAAAATAAATAAAAAAAAAACAATAATGTTTAAGAAATGAGAAACTCCGCCCCTAAGACGACCCACTGACCGAGATTGGTGTCTACTTCACACACGCACACACACTACAGACGCCAGCACATGAAGCTACCCTAAACTGTCAAATTTTCCCAATCAACCTTGAACCTAATTTCTTCAACAATAAAGTTGAAAATCTATTAAAAAAAACTGACAGATTGTTGTAGCTTGATGTGCTGGCGTCTGTACATACATACATACCCGAAAGTAATACTGATAACCTAAAGTCCAAGTAGAAACCCCTACAGCTAAACACATAGACTGTTCTCCGAAACTTCGACTAAAGTCTAATCTTAGTTCGTAACTAGTTTGTCATCCAATCAAATATATTGGATTGCCAATGACAATGATTAACCTTTCGATCAAAATCTAGAGGTTTTCAAACAATTCCTTGAAAACGTTAAGATGCTTTGATAAAGTCGAATAACACAGCGCGTGAATATCTGACATCTATTGGATTTTGTATTGTTTGTAACTATGAGGTGAGTGAAATGGAGTAACTTTGATATTACGTAAATATTGCTGAAATAATAATGATGAAGGAAAAGTTTCATTGAAGGGTCATTGAAGGGATTCTAATACTTTATGGAGAGATGTATCGGTTCTTACTATGCGTCTATGATGTACGTAACATCGTTGTAAGATTTTATAATATAAAAACTTTGATATCAACAATAAATAATGTCCTTTATTACAAAGAGATATAGCCATTTTGTTATAGTTGGACTCGTCTGATATTCTGTCGGTAATATTAATTATTGTTTAATAAAACATAATACAGTGTGTATCATTCTAGGATAGATAGTACTGTGACCAAACTGGCATGTCCTAGAACCAAAAATCGGAATACCTGTGATATCTCTTTCCCATTCTCTCTCATTGAGAAAAGACCTTTATTCTAGCAGTGAGAACGTTATTGGCTGATATGTATGAATAAAATAATTCACAATAAAATGTATTTTACAGGTTGTTCCACTCTACTTATGAGCTTTAACTCCGTCAACCCTATGAGTTTGTACACAAATGCCAGCGGTGTCAAACAAGACGTGACAAATAAAATGGCGGCCGTGCGATTGTACGGTCACCTCTCACTTTTGAATATAAGGAGCGGCGCACACCGTCCCTATTCTTTCATTATATACACTATTAGTATAGAGAATGGAATCAGGCGTTACTTTGCGGAAATCCATACCAAGCTAATACTTCAGAAAAATATCTAGTGCTAATTCCGTCAAATACAGTATGCAGCACCACCCTTCCGCCCGCAAATATATGCACATGCGGAAGGGATGCAATAAAAAACATACCACATGCAAACAAACCACATTGTCACCATAAAGTATTTCACTTTGATGTTTTAATGATTTTTGGAAGAATCTTACAACTATGATTCTGTTGTGAAATCCCAAACTATGCGACATAAACTGTCATGTCAGTTATACCATTGGATCGGGTTGACTTACAAGTCTATTTTTATCACAACTGGAAATGACTGAATGGAGTGATGGGGATGTACGAGTATTCCTTTATTTTTCTTCGTAGAAACGGGATTCCAGGCAGTGTTCTTCTTCTTAGCGTTTCGCAATAGCAAGACTATAGAACTTATGTTTTCCATCGTGCTGAAACCATTGGCCAATCGACAGTAGTCAATTGCCCAGGGTGATCTGGACAAGACAGATGGTATTATGGTACGTAACTCGCGGAGGCTCCTTTCATACACTCCATTTATTCCGGTGTAGTAATTATAAGCCCCCAGGACAAAACCGCTCCCAATAAATCATTAAATTTACTTTGATGACCTGAAATTTGTTCTTTTTTTTTCTAGGTGGCTTAATACTTTCAAGCGGTAAGTATGCTCTTCCAACCTTGAGTGGATGATGGCATAGCGTTCAAGGGCTGCCGTACGCGGTGAAGTTCAGGGAAGACCTTTTTAGAGTCTCCTCAGGAAGGTATGCTAACAGGCGTTGTGCTAGGAATCACAGAGTTCCTGTGAAGACGTGGGGCTTCTTTTCATGAGGGTGACTACTCCTTCTTACGTCGTATTCATCATTATTGAGGATCATGACTCCCCTTCTGTGCAACTTTCTCAAATATGATGTTCATCATATAGTTTCTGTGTCTGGTGGTGTGGAAGGCGTTGCGAACCGTACAGTCGACAGCGGTGCGGATCTGATGGTGACTACCGGGGTGATTATAGTAAGATAGAATTTCCACACTCCTCAGTCTTATTCCCAAAGACAATGACAATGAATGATCTTTAAAAGATTACCTGAAAAAAAGAAGATATGCTTTGGTTACAGTCGAGGTAACGAATATATACTCCTACAGTCACAAAATTACCTGAATAGGTACAGACGTCAGCACACAAAATTACCCCTAACTGTCAAATTTCTTTAATAGATTTTCAACTTTATTACATAACAATAAGAAGAAAAGAATAAGATCTATTAAATAATGTTAGTGCTAGGATCTGTACATGCAGGTTTATACACCTACTTCAATTGTAGTAATGGTTTTCAACGAGAAGTACCAAATTTTATAATTCATGCTAGTCCTAAGAGTTTCTCAGTGTGCGAGTCTCCTTAGAAACCTTATAAAGACTATACGTGTTTAGATATTGTGTAATAAAACATTTTCATAATAAATCGATCAGTTTTACTGTTAAGGTGACACATAATATATTATTGCAGAACTAAACGTGATTGCTTTTTGTAATATCAAGATAATTTGTATAAAACTTGACATTGTTAATCAGTTCTGATGGTGTCTTGATTAAATTGAACACCAAATAAGTGCTTGTGGATTTAGTAATGACACGGATCGTGATATAACATTAGATATTTTAAAAATTGGCATATTGTATTAGTCTTGCAAGAACGATTTTGTAAAAAAAAATATGATTACAAGCTTTTTATCGCTGGATCAGTATTTAATTCCAACTGTCATATAAAATATCAATAACGGTTGTCATGGTTGAGTTTTGGTCCTGTATTTTGCAACCAGTTTGTGCTATACTGTAAAAATAAAACGGAACCAAAAACCAAAGTATCTCATTGTCTTGTAAATTGTTTTTGTAGTTAATAATATAAATTATTTTATTACATTTATTCGGCTCACCAGCAATTGAATACACAGAAAGAAACATTTATATAAGAAAACATTCAATAGTGTATGAATAGTGTATCAATTTCTTACAAATACATTTCGTATGAGGTGTATGAGTGCTTACTTACAACTTGATGATTACTTAATTTCTCGCCGAATATAATTAAGTTTTCAACCACACTCAGAATTTAAGTGGCATCAGTGATTCGTATTTATTTTTATAAATACGAATCACTGATGCCACTTAAAAATTATCATATCTACATATTAGTATAATACTACATAGTACTACTATTTTTCATCATCATCAGTCCTGAAAAAAAAAACAACGTAAAAGCACTAAAACTTTTATGTATAAAGCGAACAAAGATAAAATCACTCGGAAATTGCAACCCGAAAAACGTGAATTATTTTTCAAACTACGAACGTTCCATGTTGGTCCAAACTAAATGTATGCTGTAATTTCGTGCATTCAGTTTTTTCATGAACCCATTACATATGATGAAAGCATGACAGAGTTATTGAAATGGAAACAGAATTATAACATTCTACTAAAAAAACAAGAGTGGCATCCATAAACTGGAAAATGTTGGATTTTAACGATTCTAGAAAGATATGACAAGCTTGAAAAATTTAAGAGCAATAGGACTCGAGAAAATGCCTTAATTTTACATTTAGGAGTGGAAAACACTTAAAAAGATCTTTAACCTACATAGTTTGGTCAGCTCAGGAAGTCCAGCAATAATAATAATAATAAAAATTGAGAAAAATCCTATTGTATCTCGTTAACAGGCTGTTAAGCAAAACATTCAAAACATTTTAATATCAGCACGTGAAATTTACGAATTGCGCAAGAGGGCACAGGTGTGAAGGATCCGTCCATTCGGTGGACCGACAATTTGGCCAGTCACCCCATTCAGGTGGTATAATTCACAAAATGCATTTACGGCTCGACTCGGCCGTGGCCCATACTGCTTGCTACTATTTAAATGTTTTGTTGAATGAGTATTTAAAAAAACATTTAAATAGTAACAAGCAGAACGGGCTACGGTCGAGAACGGGCCACGGGCGAACTAGAGCAGTGGCAAAGGTCGAGTTGCGAGTTGCACACCTTATGGGTTCAAACCCACTCAGGCACATTACTGTGTGATTAAAATCATCACCACTACTCTCAAATCAGTGCAATCATGAGATACCCGATATATATCTAGAACTAAAAAAAAAAACTACCCGGGCTGCGGGAATGGCCGGGATTGCGGATACCGCGGCCCCGGAACGCAAGGGATGAGCTGAAGGAACAGTGTAGGTTTATGTCTCTCGGACAGTTCCTTCCGCTCCATCCAGAGCGAGAGAAGTCACTCGATGATTTTCCGACCCGAAAAAAAAATGTTCTACACCAAAAAATTCGAAGACATGAGACATCCTATAATCAGCGAAAGCCCGCGTGGTCGAATACGACCTATGGCTTCTCGTAGACAGAACACCTATGTTCCAGCAGTGGACACGCAATAGGCTAAGTTATTAACTACATATTTATTTTGATCGATCAACCGCGTAAAGAAAGTAAGCTTTAAAACTGCTAGACCAATTTATCCGTCACTTAAGGTATAGGAGTGAGAATGTGAAAAAAATATCTGATAGAAATATAAACCAGATTCGAACTACAACGTTCTTATCGTAACTTAGATGGCCAGTCGCAATAAATTTTCGCATGTTGAACTATAAAACTGTCACCTTATAAAAAATCATGACTTATAAGTCTCAGCCAGAGCTAGTGAGTGAGTACCAATTTGCTGTTATAACCTGAGTGCTCCAGAAGGACAGTTATGTTTTCGAAGTATAAATTTTCCCAAGTGGTCTTTTGGGACACATCCTAGGAAAAGAGTTCCCCTCAGCCAAATCCTAAAAAAATATTTTTTTTATGTTTGCCAAAATTATAAATATTTGTACATACTGTTATGCAGTAATTTTGAATATTGTACGATATGGTTTATATTAATTGTGTACCCTAAAATCTTCCTGCCTCAATACGTAAGAAGGACTTTTAATTAACTCACCATCTACTATATTATCCTGTTTATAATAGCTGTTGGTCCTCCATACTTGTTAAATAAATAAATATTTGAATTTTTATGGAATGACTAACATTCGAGAAATTTCCGAGTATCCCTAGTACCACTGTTGGGCAAAATTTATCGGAAAAGATTTGTGGGCGACGCCGATGCTGCAATTTGACTATCGGAAAATATATTTTATGACGTCCACGGCACTTTGTTGGGTTTAATGGTGGTTTGCGAGCGTTTTTTTTTAGATTTTGGACGTGTTGACTGCCCGATAGCAATGGGTTTGTTCAGTTTAAGGTATGTATTTTGCAGTTTTTATAAACTTCCGTACAGTTTTACAGTATACATTGCCTTCTTTGTTAAACGCATAAACTAAGACAGTTTTTTGTAAGTAAAATAGAAATCTTAAAGTAAAATTATTCCTCTGCAAATAAATTTACCTATGTCTGATTACTAAAGAAAATATGAAAAATAAAGTATATTCCACACAAAAAAGCATATCACAAATATCAGCTATAAAATTAAAAACTATTAAAAATCTAGATAGATACTTGTTAGTACTAATACTATTACAAATAACAATAGGAGTAAATCATTGTCTCCTTAGCTTTTTCTCAACTCTGTTAGGGTTGGAATGCAGCCGAGTACTAGTGTTTTACATCGAGCGAATGCCAATCTGACCTAATTAATTTTGTATTTTTCTATTCATCTCATTTTATTGGCTTAAAAATGTAATCTATTGTCATGAGGAACAACCTGGCTCCTGCAATACAGTCAAGCTTTGTTTTCCTAGGATAGCAGTGCCGTCATATAGCGGCCGTAATACAGCGGTGAATGACGTCACTAGAACGTTGTCTATGTAAACAAAATGGCGCGGTTTCCTAGAGAGCGGTAACTGACACCGTAACGTCAAAAAGCGGTGCCGCCATTTGCATGACGGCCGTCTTGTCGGTGACAGATGGTTTCGTGAACGATTCATTAATAGCGATGAAGCAGACTGTGTTAAAACGGCCGTGGAACTTTCCACATGTCGTCACCGTAAAGACGGCCGCCTTTTTGCGTCCGTAATATTACGGCCGCTAAATGACGGCACCGCTTTCCTAGGAAACCAAAGCTTAATACTACTAGTACAGTACTAAAATACTAGTGCAGGAGCTAGGGACTTCTTGAATGTACTACATAAAATTCTTTTTACAAAAAAACTTTTTAACAAAAAATAAAACCGACTTCCATATCAAAACACTACAAAGGCAAAAATAACTTTAATTTCGGTAGTCGGTGTTATTGGTTTTGTATTTTCTCCTTTTTTTAACACCACCTTCCGAAATTAAAGTTATTTTTGCCTTTGTAGTGTTTTGATATGGAAGTCGGTTTTAATAATAATAATAATATTCCACAACTTTTCACACAATGCCATCTAGTCCCAAACTAAGCAGAGCTTGTGATATGGATACTAGACAACTGATAATCATACATATATATTTCTAAATACATACATATTATAGATAAATTACACCCAGACAAAGAACAAATGACCGTGCTCATCACACAAACATTTGTCCTAGGTGGGAATCGAACCCACGACCTTGCGCATAGCAGTCAGGACCACTGACCACTATACCAACGGGCCTGTCTGTTTTATTTGTTGTAAAAAGTTTTTTTTTACGCTTTTTAGTGGGTCGGTTTGTAATTTATCTAGTTACAAAAGCTAAAATGTCAACTACTTATAACATTTTACAAAATATTGGTATTCCCGATGCAGAGCCGGTAAGTATGCTCTTCCAACCTTGAGTGGATGATGGCATAGCGTTCAAGGGCTGCCGTACGCGGTGAAGTTCAGGGAAGACCTTTTTAGAGTCTCCTCAGGAAGGTATGCTAACAGGCGTTGTGCTAGGAATCACAGAGTTCCTGTGAAGACGTGGGGCTTCTTTTCATGAGGGTGACTACTCCTTCTTACGTCGTATTCATCATTATTGAGGATCATGACTCCCCTTCTGTGCAACTTTCTCAAATATGATGTTCATCATATAGTTTCTGTGTCTGGTGGTGTGGAAGGCGTTGCGAACCGTACAGTCGACAGCGGTGCGGATCTGATGGTGACTACCGGGGTGATTATAGTAAGATAGAATTTCCACACTCCTCAGTCTTATTCCCAAAGACAATGACAATGAATGATCTTTAAAAGATTACCTGAAAAAAAGAAGATATGCTTTGGTTACAGTCGAGGTAACGAATATATACTCCTACAGTCACAAAATTACCTGAATAGGTACAGACGTCAGCACACAAAATTACCCCTAACTGTCAAATTTCTTTAATAGATTTTCAACTTTATTACATAACAATAAGAAGAAAAGAATAAGATCTATTAAATAATGTTAGTGCTAGGATCTGTACATGCAGGTTTATACACCTACTTCAATTGTAGTAATGGTTTTCAACGAGAAGTACCAAATTTTATAATTCATGCTAGTCCTAAGAGTTTCTCAGTGTGCGAGTCTCCTTAGAAACCTTATAAAGACTATACGTGTTTAGATATTGTGTAATAAAACATTTTCATAATAAATCGATCAGTTTTACTGTTAAGGTGACACATAATATATTATTGCAGAACTAAACGTGATTGCTTTTTGTAATATCAAGATAATTTGTATAAAACTTGACATTGTTAATCAGTTCTGATGGTGTCTTGATTAAATTGAACACCAAATAAGTGCTTGTGGATTTAGTAATGACACGGATCGTGATATAACATTAGATATTTTAAAAATTGGCATATTGTATTAGTCTTGCAAGAACGATTTTGTAAAAAAAAATATGATTACAAGCTTTTTATCGCTGGATCAGTATTTAATTCCAACTGTCATATAAAATATCAATAACGGTTGTCATGGTTGAGTTTTTGTCCTGTATTTTGCAACCAGTTTGTGCTATACTGTAAAAATAAAACGGAACCAAAAACCAAAGTATCTCATTGTCTTGTAAATTGTTTTTGTAGTTAATAATATAAATTATTTTATTACATTTATTCGGCTCACCAGCAATTGAATACACAGAAAGAAACAATTATATAAGAAAACATTCAATAGTGTATGAATAGTGTATCAATTTCTTACAAATACATTTCGTATGAGGTGTATGAGTGCTTACTTACAACTTGATGATTACTTAATTTCTCGCCGAATATAATTAAGTTTTCAACCACACTCAGAATTTAAGTGGCATCAGTGATTCGTATTTATTTTTATAAATACGAATCACTGATGCCACTTAAAAATTATCATATCTACATATTAGTATAATACTACATAGTACTACTATTTTTCATCATCATCAGTCCTGAAAAAAAAAACAACGTAAAAGCACTAAAACTTTTATGTATAAAGCGAACAAAGATAAAATCACTCGGAAATTGCAACCCGAAAAACGTGAATTATTTTTCAAACTACGAACGTTCCATGTTGGTCCAAACTAAATGTATGCTGTAATTTCGTGCATTCAGTTTTTTCATGAACCCATTACATATGATGAAAGCATGACAGAGTTATTGAAATGGAAACAGAATTATAACATTCTACTAAAAAAACAAGAGTGGCATCCATAAACTGGAAAATGTTGGATTTTAACGATTCTAGAAAGATATGACAAGCTTGAAAAATTTAAGAGCAATAGGACTCGAGAAAATGCCTTAATTTTACATTTAGGAGTGGAAAACACTTAAAAAGATCTTTAACCTACATAGTTTGGTCAGCTCAGGAAGTCCAGCAATAATAATAATAATAAAAATTGAGAAAAATCCTATTGTATCTCGTTAACAGGCTGTTAAGCAAAACATTCAAAACATTTTAATATCAGCACGTGAAATTTACGAATTGCGCAAGAGGGCACAGGTGTGAAGGATCCGTCCATTCGGTGGACCGACAATTTGGCCAGTCACCCCATTCAGGTGGTATAATTCACAAAATGCATTTACGGCTCGACTCGGCCGTGGCCCATACTGCTTGCTACTATTTAAATGTTTTGTTGAATGAGTATTTAAAAAAACATTTAAATAGTAACAAGCAGAACGGGCTACGGTCGAGAACGGGCCACGGGCGAACTAGAGCAGTGGCAAAGGTCGAGTTGCGAGTTGCACACCTTATGGGTTCAAACCCACTCAGGCACATTACTGTGTGATTAAAATCATCACCACTACTCTCAAATCAGTGCAATCATGAGATACCCGATATATATCTAGAACTAAAAAAAAAAACTACCCGGGCTGCGGGAATGGCCGGGATTGCGGATACCGCGGCCCCGGAACGCAAGGGATGAGCTGAAGGAACAGTGTAGGTTTATCTCTCTCGGACAGTTCCTTCCGCTCCATCCAGAGCGAGAGAAGTCACTCGATGATTTTCCGACCCGAAAAAAAAATGTTCTACACCAAAAAATTCGAAGACATGAGACATCCTATAATCAGCGAAAGCCCGCGTGGTCGAATACGACCTATGGCTTCTCGTAGACAGAACACCTATGTTCCAGCAGTGGACACGCAATAGGCTAAGTTATTAACTACATATTTATTTTGATCGATCAACCGCGTAAAGAAAGTAAGCTTTAAAACTGCTAGACCAATTTATCCGTCACTTAAGGTATAGGAGTGAGAATGTGAAAAAAATATCTGATAGAAATATAAACCAGATTCGAACTACAACGTTCTTATCGTAACTTAGATGGCCAGTCGCAATAAATTTTCGCATGTTGAACTATAAAACTGTCACCTTATAAAAAATCATGACTTATAAGTCTCAGCCAGAGCTAGTGAGTGAGTACCAATTTGCTGTTATAACCTGAGTGCTCCAGAAGGACAGTTATGTTTTCGAAGTATAAATTTTCCCAAGTGGTCTTTTGGGACACATCCTAGGAAAAGAGTTCCCCTCAGCCAAATCCTAAAAAAATATTTTTTTTATGTTTGCCAAAATTATAAATATTTGTACATACTGT
This sequence comes from Tholera decimalis, assembly GCA_943138885.2. NCBI lineage: Eukaryota > Metazoa > Arthropoda > Insecta > Lepidoptera > Noctuidae > Tholera > Tholera decimalis. Next base: position 30,795,661 of record OW964563.2, on the reverse strand, counting down.
TATGCAGTAATTTTGAATATTGTACGATATGGTTTATATTAATTGTGTACCCTAAAATCTTCCTGCCTCAATACGTAAGAAGGACTTTTAATTAACTCACCATCTACTATATTATCCTGTTTATAATAGCTGTTGGTCCTCCATACTTGTTAAATAAATAAATATTTGAATTTTTATGGAATGACTAACATTCGAGAAATTTCCGAGTATCCCTAGTACCACTGTTGGGCAAAATTTATCGGAAAAGATTTGTGGGCGACGCCGATGCTGCAATTTGACTATCGGAAAATATATTTTATGACGTCCACACGGCACTTTGTTGGGTTTAATGGTGGTTTGCGAGCGTTTTTTTTAGATTTTGGACGTGTTGACTGCCCGATAGCAATGGGTTTGTTCAGTTTAAGGTATGTATTTTGCAGTTTTTATAAACTTCCGTACAGTTTTACAGTATACATTGCCTTCTTTGTTAAACGCATAAACTAAGACAGTTTTTTGTAAGTAAAATAGAAATCTTAAAGTAAAATTATTCCTCTGCAAATAAATTTACCTATGTCTGATTACTAAAGAAAATATGAAAAATAAAGTATATTCCACACAAAAAAGCATATCACAAATATCAGCTATAAAATTAAAAACTATTAAAAATCTAGATAGATACTTGTTAGTACTAATACTATTACAAATAACAATAGGAGTAAATCATTGTCTCCTTAGCTTTTTCTCAACTCTGTTAGGGTTGGAATGCAGCCGAGTACTAGTGTTTTACATCGAGCGAATGCCAATCTGACCTAATTAATTTTGTATTTTTCTATTCATCTCATTTTATTGGCTTAAAAATGTAATCTATTGTCATGAGGAACAACCTGGCTCCTGCAATACAGTCAAGCTTTGTTTTCCTAGGATAGCAGTGCCGTCATATAGCGGCCGTAATACAGCGGTGAATGACGTCACTAGAACGTTGTCTATGTAAACAAAATGGCGCGGTTTCCTAGAGAGCGGTAACTGACACCGTAACGTCAAAAAGCGGTGCCGCCATTTGCATGACGGCCGTCTTGTCGGTGACAGATGGTTTCGTGAACGATTCATTAATAGCGATGAAGCAGACTGTGTTAAAACGGCCGTGGAACTTTCCACATGTCGTCACCGTAAAGACGGCCGCCTTTTTGCGTCCGTAATATTACGGCCGCTAAATGACGGCACCGCTTTCCTAGGAAACCAAAGCTTAATACTACTAGTACAGTACTAAAATACTAGTGCAGGAGCTAGGGACTTCTTGAATGTACTACATAAAATTCTTTTTACAAAAAAACTTTTTAACAAAAAATAAAACCGACTTCCATATCAAAACACTACAAAGGCAAAAATAACTTTAATTTCGGTAGTCGGTGTTATTGGTTTTGTATTTTCTCCTTTTTTTAACACCACCTTCCGAAATTAAAGTTATTTTTGCCTTTGTAGTGTTTTGATATGGAAGTCGGTTTTAATAATAATAATAATATTCCACAACTTTTCACACAATGCCATCTAGTCCCAAACTAAGCAGAGCTTGTGATATGGATACTAGACAACTGATAAACATACATATATATTTCTAAATACATACATATTATAGATAAATTACACCCAGACAAAGAACAAATGACCGTGCTCATCACACAAACATTTGTCCTAGGTGGGAATCGAACCCACGACCTTGCGCATAGCAGTCAGGACCACTGACCACTATACCAACGGGCCTGTCTGTTTTATTTGTTGTAAAAAGTTTTTTTTTACGCTTTTTAGTGGGTCGGTTTGTAATTTATCTAGTTACAAAAGCTAAAATGTCAACTACTTATAACATTTTACAAAATATTGGTATTCCCGATGCAGAGCCGGTAATTTTTTTTTTGAGGAGTTCTCCTGGTACTTCACCATCAGCTCTACATCACCATATGCATTGTGACGAGCATTAAGTGCTTAACATCCATATTCAAGTAATCGAATCGCAATCCATGAAATACTTATTATTGAGTAGTTTCAGTGGCCATCTGTGGTCTTCATCATCAGTTCAACTTCCCCAAATGGTACTTTTTGAAAGAAACTGCTCAAGGTACTATAAGAAATACCCAAAACGCTATAGGTGTGCCTATAATATTTGAAGTGTTTCCTCGATTTCTCCAGGATTCCATCATCAGATCCTGATTTCGTAGCAATGGAACCAACGAAAAAGTATACCCTTTTAAATGCAAAAATAATTTTTCAAATCGGTCCAGCCGTCTCCGAGTTACGAGGTAAAACACACATAAAAAAAAAAGTTCAAGACGAATTGAGAACCTCCTTTTTTGAAGTCGGTTAAAAAATTAAACCGACTCCCAAAAAACACTGCAAAGTGAAAAATAACTTTTAATTTTGGTACTCGGTGTCTTTAGTTTTGTATTTTCGTTTTTGGCACCGACTTCCGAAATTAAAGTTATTTTTCACTTTGCAGTGTTTTTGGGAGTCGGTTTAATTTTTTGGTAAAAAGTTTTTATTTCACTCTTTTTAGTTGGTTGATTTTTAATTTACCTAGTTACCAGAGCCTAAATGTCAACTACTTATATTCATTTATAAAATATTGCTTTTCCCAATGTTGGGCCGTTAATTATTGAGGAGTTCTCCTGGTACTTCACCATCAGCTTCACTTCACCATATGCATTGTGACGAGCATATTGTGCTTAATAACCACATTCAAGTAATCGAAGCGGAACACATAAAATACTTATATATTGAGTAGTTCCAGTGGCCATCTGTAGTCTTCATCATCTGGTCCACTTCACAAATGGTGAATTTCGAATGCAACTACACAGTTACTATAAAAAATACTCAAATCACTATAGGTGTGCCTATAATATTTGAAGATTTCCCTCGATTTCTCCAGGATCGCATCATCAGATCCTAACTTGGTGACAATGGGACCAATTTCGAAGTATACTCTTTCAAACAAAAAAAAAGAATTTTCCAAATCGGTTCAGCCGTCTTCGAGTAATCGGTATCATACATAAAAAAAAATATACGCGTCGAATTGATAACCTCTTCTTTTTGTCGTCGGTTGAAAACTAAAACCCAGTAGTTGGGTAACACGATACCCCCTGGCCACGGTTACATTATCTATACCCTGGCAAGACAAATAGTCAGATTTTATGTCTTCTAACAAATAAACAACAAATAATCTATCTTATAACAAACGTCAAAAATGTACAAAGAAGCAAGCAAGCAAGCCGGGACCAATGAATTAAGAATTAAGATGGTCACCCATCCATAGACCGGCCTCGGCAAGTATTGCTTACCCTCGGTAATTGACACGTGCAGCTGTAATTGCTTAGCCACGAACTCCTTAAACATGATACAAAATTAATAAGTACAGTTAAAATAATTATTTATTTTTTTATTTATTATATACTTTATTGTACACCTTACAATATTTCTATGGAGAAAAAAAAAATTAAACTAGTGTACAATGGGTGGTCTTATCGCACAGGGCGATCTCTTACAGACAACCTTTGGATGGGCAAACTTAAAGGAGACAGATTAAGGGCTGTCAGTGTACAAACATCATAATATTAATTGAACATAATAATATAAAATACATACAATACCAAAATCATATACTAATAAAATATTACATGTATAATTGAGAAAGAAGGGGAAAAGTTATAGGGAGAGGTAATGCTCCTTCACCATTCTTTTGAACGCTGGTAGCGTTTGAGCACGCCTCACTTCTATGGGTAATGCATTCCACAAATGAGCTGCTTGTATAGTAAAAGATTTGTCAAAGAAAGAAGTGGAATGCATACGAATACTCAACTCTAGATTTTCCGATGATCTCAAGGATCTAGAATGTGTGTCACAGAGGAACTGAAAACGTTCCTTAAGATAAAAAGGAGTGAAAGGATTAAATAGCACATTATAAAGTAAAGAAAGTAAGTGAAGATTCCGGCGAAACCTAATAGCCATAACCATTTGAGCTGAGCACGGAAATCAGAAACGTGGTCATATTTGCGCAAGCCAAATATAAACCTGATACAGAGATTTTGAAGTCGCTCTAGCTTGTCCAATTGGTTTTGGGTCAAGTCGAGATAGCTCGCATCAGCATAGTCCAGAATAGGGAGAAGGAGAGTTTGTGCAATTGCAATTTTAGTGGAGATGGGAAGAAAATTACGAAGGCGTCTCAAGGAGCCTGCAGACGCAAATACCTTACGACTAACTTCCTGTAATTGTTTAGTTCAAGAAAGGGTGTCGTCAATGTGTATTCCCAGGTTCTTCACAGTGTGACTGAAAGGTATGATGGTGTTATTGAAAGAAACCTGGGGAAGTGCCGTCCAATCAATCCTGGAGATAGTACGAGAACTACCAACAACAATAACCTGAGTCTTAGCAGGGTTGATTTTCAGCCCAAACTCAGCGCTCCAGTCACCAATTCGAGCAAGGTCCATATTAATAGCTTTAATGGCATCAGCTAACTCTACGAGTGGAGCTTGGGTGTAAATTTGGAGATCATCAGCATACAAGTGGTAGAAAGAAGATAGTCGTTGAGTAATAGCATTTATAAAAAGTACGAAAAGTAAAGGAGATAAAACGCCACCCTGTGGCACACCGGCAGAGGTAACACACCAAGAAGAAAAGGAGTCCTCAATGGAAATACGCTGCCGACGACCAAACAGGTAACTACGAAACCAGTCAATTACCGATGGAGATATGTTAAACGAGCAAAGAATGCCAAGCAAAATGTCGAAGTCGCGCGAATTAAACGCATTACTAAAGTCTAGTAGTGCAAGTACAGTTAACTTCCCCATCTCCATGCCAGACCTTATATCGTCCGAAATATGTAAGAGTGCAGAAGTAGTGCTGTGACCAGGACGAAAACCAGATTGGAAGGTATTCAGAAGATTGTACTTTTTTTTTTTTTTTTTTTTTAACGTGGTAAAATTATCAAATAAGTCCTCCCACTCCGGGCAGGGTGGGAGGGACTGTCAGACTTTTACTGACTAAAATCCACGGTGTTCCTTCAATAACCCTTTACATACCGGGGCCACGGTAACGGGATGAGTCCCACGACCCCGGCAGGCTTCGGCCCTCTGCAGAGGGGGCCTCGCCATGTTGCTGACGCTCTTTGAGGCGCGCGTGGAACACGACGCGCCGTCGACCCGGGCATGGTCCATGGTCGGACAGCGAGTTGCCCTTTACTCGCTGTCCGCATGCCCGCGCCTACGGTGGCCGGAGATCGTCGGCCGACGTCCGACGCCGTGGGCGTCTACCACTGCGGCTGGGCTGGAGGGAGGACGCCATCCTCTCCCTCTCGCGGCCCGCCTCCTCCTTCGGAAGCATGACTGCTTCGCAGAAGGAGGCGACCGCTTCCCACTCCCTCTCGCCCCGCAGCATGGCCTCGACCAATGCCGGGCGCGAGAGGTCTCCGCCTATCGCCGCCGTGAGGACACGTCGGTGCTCTGCCCAGGCGGGGCAGTCTTGCACCGTGTGCTCTACGGTGTCCTCAGGGCGACCCACGCAGTGGTGACACCCAGTCGTTTCCTCCTTTCCCATCAGACACAGGTACCTCCCGAAACTTCCGTGTCCGGTGAGGACCTGCGTCATGCGGTAGGTCAGGACGCCGTGACGCCGATCTAGCCACTCCTCAAAGAGGGGTCTTACCGCCGCAATTGCGGCGTGCCCGAGAAGATTGTACTTAGAAAGGAACGAGCTAAGTTTTTGGTGGACAAGCTTTTCAAGTACTTTGGATAGGAATGGGAGAATAGAAATAGGTCGGTAGTCAGAAAAAGATGCAGGACGAGTTTTTTTGGGTAAAGGGATAATTTGGGCGTCTATCCAGGCTTGTGGAAAGACACTACTAGAAATTGAGAAATATAGGATGTATAGAATGAACGGAAGAACGTTATCAAGGATGGGAATGATCGTCTTACGGCTGACACAGTCACTACCCACAGCGTTGGACGTAATCGACATAACACTCCTTTTAACATCACAAGCAGTAAATTGACCTATGACAAAAGGAGAATAATCAGGTATCGGAAGTTTATAAAGATAATTTAAAGTAGCAGTATTTTTAGTAGCCCTATCTATTGATGGCGAAGTAGAAAAATGACTATTAAGAGATTTTAATTCAATGTCTTTAGGAGTCGTTTTATGAGACTTTTTCCCGATACCTAATGTTTTGAGAAATTTCCAGACCTTAGCTGGATCACTACTCTGAACCGAATTATGGATATGTTGGCGTTTTGCATTTCTACACACCTTGCTGCAGTGATTTCTAATTGAAATAAATTTCTCCCTGTTGGCGTCAATAGGTCTAACTTTAAACTTAAATTTCGCCGCTGCTTTTTTATGGATTAAAAGTTTTATTTCATCCGTCAGCCAAGGTGCCGGAAGATGCTCAACCCTCACAGCTCGAATAGGTGCATGTCTGTCGTAAAGCTGAATTAGTGCAGTAGTCAAAAAATCAGCCTGTTCGTCGACTGATGACGAATCAACCAGAGGCGTCCAGTCAATGTTGTTGGCATCCTCTCGAAGACAATCAATGTTCATCCCATCAAAATTGCGAAGCAGAATAGTTTTGGACTTATGCTTAGAGGGGCGAATTTTATAGGATGTGAAAATTAGGTCATGGTAGGAAAAGGCGTCTGCTGAGCATTGACCGTGCTTACCGACGTGACTAAGAGATGAGACAAAAATTAGATCAATAGGAAAATGGTGAGTGGCACCAAGATCAAGAATGGAGAGATTGGTTGATTTTATGATATGAAAGAGAGAATTGGAACGAGTGTCTTTTTTAAGGAGGCACGTATTAAAGTCACCCATTATTATACTATGACTGTAAGAGGGAATTAAATTTTATAAAATACACTCCAAGGAAGAAAATAAATTAATTCGAAGAGAAGGGCTGTAGTAGACTCCAAGGAGAATTTTAGAGTGGTGGAGTTCAACTTCAAGGAAAAGATGTTACCTGCGTTCGGAGCGGGTGGCTATGCGGACATGTTAACAATAGAAAAGGGAATATAATTACGAAGATAAATGGCCACCCCGCCACCACCACCGACAGCGCGGTCATTCCTGATAAGTTGAAAACCTGGAAGAGAGTAAGAAGAAGATGGAAGGCAAGGTTTTAACCATGATTCGGAAACTAGGATAGCATGAATATTCTTACAGTCAAAACTGGCCAGCATTTCGGGGAAATGAGCCGGAATACTTTGGGCGTTGATGTGGACTACATTAAATTTCTTGGACACATCGGAAAAAATGGAAACTAGAGTTTCGCATAAAGAAGGAACACTTACGAAGCTTTCATCGTTACTGTCTAAAGAAAAAAATGTATCAGCATCACTGCTGCAGCCAGGGCTGAGCATTAATATATGAATAAAAAAATAATACTCACTTAAAAACAATAATTCACGCGGTAAACTATACATTTTTGTCCACCTGCCAGTTGTGCATAACACGAAAGTAAAAATAAGAATAACTTAAAATACAGTTAAGTTCTGTAGTCCAGGCACATAATATCATATTTAACATAATTTCACGAACAAAAGTAAAATAAACAAAAAGTAAAAGAGTGTAACGGAGCTAAATAAAACATTGTTTAAGATGTCTACATATTTAGTGCACAGCTATGGAACGCAAAGGAAATTACAAAAGTTACAGATACGACTTCAGGTATTTGACAGTGACAATCCGTGACATTATGACACAGACATTACCAAATTACCATTATAAATACGAAATACGGTATATAGGTCAAACAATAACTATGATACCGTAAATTAAATATTAGTAAAGATGGAAGGTTCTGGATATTGCAAAAGTAACAAGTACTGAACTACCTACTTGATACAATAAAAAAAGAACATACCACTAGTGCCTGGACCATACGCCAAAGAAGAAAAACAAAAAAAACTATGAAGTTTATTTTCTCGCTACAGCTCGCTTGGTTTTAGCAGCGACTTTTCCCGCTGCCACCGGCAGAACAACGACGCTGGACTCCGACTGTACTGAGACCTGTTCCGGCTGGGTGGCCATAGGCTTCGACTGCAGCGCGATCTTATCGAGTTCCGCCATGGAAGTTACTCGATGCCGGGTTCCTTTGGGGTCGAGGACGAACACGGTGCCCTCTGTAGTCCAGCATTGAGTCACACCAAAACTATCACGCGCTGCTATGAAGACGTTGTGCCTAGTTTTCGTGAGGAACTCTGACATTGTGATACCAGAACCCTTCAGCTTAGTTTTGGCAAACCAGATTTTATCACGGAGAGCCACATCATGCAGCTTGAACAATATTGGTCGAGGCTTGTTAGACGAGCTGCGCCCCATCCTGTGACACCGCTTGATGCCTGATATAGACAAGTCAAGCTTAATGTGTTGTTTGACAATTTGCGTTACCAACTGTGCCGTTTGCTCCTCTTGCTCCTCTGGCACTCCATGCAGCAGCAAGATTTTACGCCTCCCTCGCATCTCCATGTTATCTAGGCTCTGGGCAAGGAAACCAACCTGCTTTTGGAGAGTACCAAGCGCCTGTACTATAAAAGACCTAAACGATGCAAATTCTGTTGCCAATCCAGAGGTGGTGGTTGCTGTAGTGCTTGGACTTTTCTGTAACTCCTTCTCAAAGTCTGCCATCCTTTCATTAAACAGGTTGCTCATGTCAGTTATTGTGCGGTTGATTGCTTCCATTTTGTAATGACTGTGATGAAGTTATAAATAATTTGTGTTTAGGAGCTGAAAACACTTCACTGGCAGGTAGAGACTGTTAATTATTAATATGTAACATAATTTATGAAACAAATAAAAATTACTATTTTTAAAACTATTATATACAGCAGAGAAAATTTTTTGTTGTTACACTATTGACTACCCACAACTTTTTTGTTATCTTAATTATTGCTATCTTAATTTGATTAGGGGACCTTGCAGTGCTTTATGCGGCGAACCATAGTCTACAATAGACTTGATTGCAATGTCAAGTATATGTATTTGTCAATGTCAAATTACCATCACACTGACAGCAACAATTGTGACAACATGAAACGAAAAATAACTACCTAGATTAGTGCTTGTTGTTTCTATTATTAAATTAAAGAACTTTTTAAAAATAAAACCAATATAATTTTGTGAGGCACGCACTCTCGAACATAACCTAAAGCTTGTAAAACTCCAAAACAATACAAATAAGTCTATCAAAGCCTGCAGCCGTTAAAATCTAGAAAAAAATAATAGAAAATGATAGAAAACTTATATTCTCGTTCCATCGTCGAACGCATTGTTTTTCAAATCTCAACTTTATTCCTAAGAACTAAGGATGATTTTGAAATCGGAAAAGGTTCTCGGTGTTTACAGCAAGCAGATGCTGTGTTCAACCTGTTAATTACGAACAACTTTTGAAATAGGTACTAGTTTTGCAATAATTGCTTGACAGGGCGCGCGACAGAAGCCAGTAAAAAGTGGTACAAAAAATAATGTTGCTCGTCTCAATATAGAACTTGTTGATTGCATTAGTAAGTAAATACAGAAGCGACAAACCTTTGATGTTACAATTGTAATGAATACTGTTCCGGACTACTTAGAGAAGATGTAAGGACATGTTTTAATCTCATAAATAATGCCATTGACGTGATATGATAATATTGCATAAATTTCAATATCGACATTATTGTTACTTTAGTATTTATTTATAAATAATACATATATCTTGACAGTCTCGTTAAATACTGAATGACATTTTAATTATTTATTCCTTAAGTGACATTATAATTATGATTGTTTTTTTTTACTTTCTAATGTTTTAACTATGTTTGTATTGAAATTATGTTGTAATTGCTTGAGATTTGCATGCCGCAAGGCGTAATATGGTTGAACTGGGCTTTATTTCTTTTAACAACTTTATGTAATTACCCATATTAGCAAATAAATGAAATTTGAATTTGAAGATTATGTTAAAAGGTTTGTACTCTAAAGACCTGCTTGGAGTGTGGCCTACCAGATTCCGAAGCCAAATCGTAGAGCTCCGTTCGACACTGTTAAAAACGAAACAGCAATACAAATTCTATACTCATCATTCCAGTATGCATGATGTTAGATTGTGGGTTTAATTAGTCATTACAAAAAGCTATAAAAGAACCTAGTGTATTCTATGTTAATCAACGTATTATTTCCAGACGGAGAGTAATCACAAGCGAAGTATACCTACACTTTTTTTTTGTTTTTTCATTTTAGTAGCTGACTTGAATCTCTTATAGACAGCGATGATTGAATTCTGCGATGTGAAACGTGAACTCAGATTACTATGAAGGGATCAAAATACACAATGTATATTATAATTTGGTTTGAACCATCGCTTTTGATTTCCGAGATACAGAAGAATTGGTATACAATGTAATAATGTCCAGTGACTATTGATCCTCGTTAGGTAATTTTTTTGATTAAAATAATATCCTTATCTTACCTTATCTGTCTTTTGCAGTTCTGATGCTCAAACTTTTACTGTAGGATTGTATTATTGAAGTGTCTCATTTAGTTTGTTTTTATTATGTTATATCAAGAAGACAATATGAAGATGTTATCAAAAATGCTACATATTAATTAATACCAAAATTCAAGAAAAAAAAAATTATAACAAATTGTTATGGGAATTTAAAAATATTTATGTATTTTTACAGAATAAAATAAAAAGCAATGGTGCCCCACGTGCTCGGTGATTAAAAGCACGACTTCCAAATTATGGTCCTGTATTCACCCAGGCAGGCACATGACTCTTATTTTCTTCTCTCATAGTCCAGGAATATTAGGCAAATTATGGCAAGAACCTCGGAATGAGAGATAGTCAGTTATAAACTTGTATAAATCTTTACTTTGACACCCAAACCTTGAAATATCTAAGGTCGCGGACACGGAGTATACACGTTAATGACGCCGAAAAAGTGGTAAAATAAAATTTTGAAAAAAACAATTATTTAGGGTACCTCCCAAACATTTAAAATAGGATGATAATTTTTTTTTTTCGTTCTTCCCTAAGTGTGGGATATCGTTGGATAGGTCTTTCAAAAATATTAGGGGTTTAGTAAGACCGTTTTTTGATTAAGTAAACCGTTCGTGACTTATCAAGCTTTAAAGTACCAATTTTCGTTAGAGTCAAGTGTCCTCCCCCTCTATCAACTAAACGGTTGTAGTTAGAAATTCAAATGTCACGGCAGTAGTACCTATATATAACGAAATTTAAAGGAAAACTATCACACATAAGTGAGCTTTACAAGTTTACGAGTAATAGTCGACCAATTGTATTTGACTCGAGAATTTCGAACAACTCTACAGAAATGTCGATAGATGGCGCTAAGCGCCAGTTGTATCGTGCTAGCTTCTTGTGACGATTGAGTAGTGTAGCTCGGTGTCCGTATTTAAATTCAAAATACCGGCTATGACAAGTTTTATACAAATCTCTAAAAAAAATTAAAACTTTTCGTTCAAAATAGTCGGATCAGGTGAGGATTTGTATAGGAAGTCAAATTAGTTAGGTAGTCATGTTTGGCTTTTAGTTAGAGCATGGTACGAAACGATCAGTCAGCGAATACGACACGCACTTGGCTGTTATAAAAACTACGGAACCCTACACTGCGCGTGGCCCGACACGCACTTGACCGGTTTTTTCTATTATTTACAGACTGGCGGCTCCATTCACCTACATTCGCCTCTGTTTGTTCGTTTACTCTATGATAATTTCCAATGACCACACCAAGACTCATCATACGTCAGCTGCCATCAAGGACAATAAAAACATTTAAACAATGTAGCTACCAACAATTATGCGACCGCACCATATTACCCAGACACTTGACTTTAAAGCAAAAAGAAGAAAGTTAACTCCTTTTAAGGACTTTGAAAGGTCTAGTTTGACTGGTTGAGCTAGTAGTAATTATTATTACAGTGCCATATAAGCAAGCAGGCCGTGACGTCATTTGCTAAATAACGCGTGGAGGCTAATAAAAGACGAACCCATATTTTTAGTGACATTTTATTAGTCTGTGTCGTAACTATAACAAAGGTACAGTGGACAGAAGAAGCCTTAAAAACGCAGTATAAAATTGTTACTTGAACATTTTCTGCTCAAAATAATAACTTAGTTAGCGGTACAGTACATTTTATTTTAACCAACTCGCTGAGCGTGTTGGGCTTACTTGACTTGACTTAATGTCCTAAGTCCCCTAGGTGCGGGCACGCCGCAATTGCGGCGGTAAGACCCCTCTTTGAGGAGTGGCTAGATCGGCGTCACGGCGTCCTGACCTACCGCATGACGCAGGTCCTCACCGGACACGGAAGTTTCGGGAGGTACCTGTGTCTGATGGGAAAGGAGGAAACGCCTGGGTGTCACCACTGCGAGGGTCGCCCTGAGGACACAGTCGAGCACACGGTGCAGGACTGCCCCGCTTGGGCAGAGCACCGACGTGTCCTCACGGCGGCAATAGGCGGAGACCTCTCGCGCCCGGCATTGGTCGAGGCCATGCTGCGGGGCGAGAGGGAGTGGGAAGCAGTCGCCTCCTTCTGCGAAGCAGTCATGCTTCCGAAGGAGGAGGCGGACCGCGTGAGGGAGAGGATGGCATCCTCCCTCCAGCCCAGCCGCAGTGGTAGACGCCCACGGCGTCGGACGTCGGCCGACGATCTCCGGCCACCGTAGGCGCGGGCATGCGGACAGCGAGTAAAGGGCAACTCGCTGTCCGATCATGGACCATGCCCGGGTCGACGGCGCGTCTTGTTCCACGCGCGCCTCAAAGAGCGTCAGCAATATGACGAGGCCCCCCCGTAGAGGGCCGAAGCCTGCCGGGGTCGTGGGCCTCATCCCGTTACCGTGACCCCGGTACGTAAAGGGTTATTGAAGGAACACCGTGGATTTTAGTCAGTAAAAGTCTGACAGTCCCTCCCACCCTGCCCGGGGTGGGAGGACTTATTTGATAATTTTACCACGCTAAAAAAAAAACAAAAGTCCCCTAGGTGGGGCAGAAGGCGTCTACAGTGCTTCGCCATCGCGTTCTGTCTTGGGCTACGCGCTTCACCTCGGGCAACGTTAATCCGATTTACTTCAACTTCACCGCTACGCTTCCAAGTAGGCATTGGACAGCGACGGTTCCACTTCGCCTGTGGGGTCCACTCTTGTCCTTGGCTTGGCTTTTAGGTAAATGCGTGAATAGAATCTCTATATTAATTTTAAAATGATTTTTACTACAATAACAGTAAAATAACTTTTTAAACTGATTATAGTTGCTTTGCCTGGGTCCTGGTTGGATAGATGGAAAATCAAGTAATTGTTATCATTAAAAATAATTGTCATTCTACACAAGTATATTGTGTTTCAATTCGTTACTATAAGATGAAGTTGATCTAATTTAATTTGCAAGAATTTACCTCTGCAATCTAAAATACAACTTGCAATTTAAGAAACATTGTAACGTGTGTGTTTATATTTTTGTTTTCCAACAATAATTCTCATATGTACGGATTGTATGCAATTTAAAAGAGATGTTAACGTCTGAGTACATTTGTTTGGGTTTTAGTTCTCATGGTAGTCAGCTAGGAAACAATGGCCTTATCTGTTTTCACCAAAAGTGACGTGTAAAAGTAATGTTTTTAGTTACCTACCTACTTACAAAATAAATACAGTATACATATAGTGTTTTTTGTTAGTGTAGATGTTTTTTTTAGTAACCTAAATTTTTGCATCAATAAACATTTAAATTCACTTGCGTTAATTTAATCTTTTTTAATTTATTTATTAAATTTTTGAAGAAGTAGAACTACTCATTGGTTGTAACAGTATATTTAGTATATACAAAAGTCATCATAAATCTTCATCTAAATTCACAAACTTATTTACTCTGTGTGTTATTTCGACTGAGAGCTTCTACGAAACTAAAAGGTAGCTAGTGGTGTACGGATTTCACTGAGAGATGCTGTTGTGACCATTAGCAAATGTCAGCTGATTTACAATCGATGTACTAACTGGTAAAACGAAAAAACATAATTATAATGTTCAAAACTACTGAGTCAGAATAAACTATTTTTAGGTTTTGTGTATCGTAAAATTATACTAGTATAAATAATACTGTAGGCTAATAAAAAATATGTCATTTTCGATTTAATAGACAAAAGAAATAGGTATCCCGACTTACTACGCATTTGAAATACTTTCTTAACAATGCAAAGCAAAAGACGTTCACCTTGATTCGCCAACGCACAAGCAATGCAAAAAATGTTCAGTAAAGCGCACGCCTTTATACCTAATTAAACCCATTCGCTAAAAATGTAGTTCATCAACGGATGCAACAGTGGAGAAATCAGCCCTGACAAGCACCTGTCGTCGATCTAAATGGACATACGACATTACTGCCTCACCTATTAAAACAGTAACTTTGAAAGCTTTTTTATTAGGTAAGCCTACTAGACATTTTAACGGACTCGCCAGAAGTTTTATATGTGACGGGACGTTAAAAGACAAGTGCTCGTTTTATGTCTTTAATACAAGTGGAAAGATCTTTGCATAGGAATATTTTGAATTCATCGTAACATTATTGTGGCGTTTTATATAGAGCACTATTTACTGCGGTAGTAATAATATAGTAACTATAAAATTAAATAAAGAAAGAAATGATGTATAAAATAAAATATTAACCCCTATCCCACAAAATTAATAAATTTGTGTAACATCATGATAAGGGTGTCATGTCATGTCCAATAATGATAATAAGTGTAAAACGGTAAATAATTTGTATACCTTCTTTTGTGAGTTCTAAGCACTTACAATCGAAATTAAATCAAGTGTACTCCTTAGATACACTTGCCAGCCCAGCTAAGTGTTACAGCATATAATATTTGAACTTTTCTTATTTTTAAACTTAGAGGTCCCCCTCTCTTAGTTCACTTATTTTACCAATTTGGAAGTGTCTGTCTTTTAAACGATTGACTTTGAGAAAAAAGATTTTAAGGAACTCCATGTCATTGTTCAAGACCTATCTTTAGACACCCCGTACGTATAGGATTGATATTTCTTTTTTAGTTTCAGTTCCATGTACAGCCCCCCTTAATTTCTTCTTTTTTTTTGTTTTTGTATAAAAATGCTTAAGCGGTTCACAGAATACATCTACCTACCAAGGTTCAACTTTGTAGTTCTTATAGTTTCAGAATAAAGCGACTGTAACATACGGACGGACGCACAGGCGGCACAGCACTTGTAGCACTTAGTGTAACTGCCATTTTTTAGGTGGGAAAACTATCTAATGAGTCCTCCCGGTCTGAGTTGAACAGAAGGGAGTGTCAGACTTCTACTGTCTAAAAACCCACCCTGTTCCTTCAATTGCCCTTATTTCCGGGGTTGTGGTATCTCGCAAGAACATTCCGACAACCCTGCCAGGCAATGGCCCTGTCAGGCCCCGTCAATGCTGCTATTTGGTCTTTAATTCGCGCGTAGAACCCGACGCGACGCCCCGTCGGCTCGGGCCTAGTCCTTAATTCAACAGCCTAGAAGTCATTATGTGTATGGTATTTTTTTTATTATATGCCTTGCCGAAAACAGTAGTTGTATATAAAATACCCAAAAAACACACCCTCAACAGTGCTCATTAACTCGTTAGTAAATCGACACATAGATTGTATTCCTAGTGAAGAATTCATGAAGTGAGAAGGTTGAAAATTGCATTTTAAAATACAAGCTTGTCTAATTTAAGAGGCAGAGCTCACCCATATTGTAGATAGCTTTGTAAACCCGATTGTTTCCTATCTTCCAACTGGGAAAATTGCTATCGAAATTACCTTAAGCCTTATAAACTTTTTTCCAAAAAACATGTTTTATTAAGGGTGCAATCGTACGATAAATGGGCTAAGTTATTATACGCAGCGAAGATCTTTATTACTTAGCGAAGACAAACAACGGTTGTGGATCAGTGGTTTCAGATTTGCGCGCGCACCTTCAACGCAACATGTTTCTTGCACCTCTCACAAATATCCCTTGCTCACTTCATTTGCACATCTTCCGTTTCTTGCTTGTACTTGTAGAATTTTATACCTACTGAATCTTGACTGTCAGAAAAGTTATTATGTAAAATAGACCAACTGTAGCTTTATACCCCTCAAATTGATTAGACTAATTAAAATGACACTCAAAAGGATTTTTACAAAGTAAAAACTTTTCGGTCTCTTTCTTGAGTGATAAAAGAATTCGTGCAGATCGGAATACTAATCAGAAATTATGGTTTCGTCTGTTTTTGTTCGAAGTAATTTAGTATATTTTTCTAATATTAAGTGTTTTTTTTTTATTGAAAATAGGTTCGCGTTTGACTACTATCTGACCTGATGGTAGGTGATGATGTGATCGAAGATGGAGTACGCTTACCTAAAAGTAACCTATTCACTCTGGACTTAAAGACTCCCAGGTAGTGTTGCCCAAACGAGAGTCTCGCAAGAGTCTTGCAATTAGCGATTATCCTATTGCTATTTATTAAACAGTAGTTGCAAGACTCTTGCGAGACTCTCGTTTGGGCAACAATACTCCCAGGTTGTAGCTGTCGGGAAACACAGACTCCGGCAGGGAATTCCACTCCTTAGCCGTACGCAAGTTATCTGGTATTTATCATTCTATGCCCAACAACTTTATTTAATAAGCTATTACTTTAGTCTTTACGGTATATGAGATGTAGAAAAAGATCAACACTTTTAAAAAATAATCTGGACGGTCATATTGAACAGTGCTAACTTTTACGGACAACCATTGCATGGGCAGAATGAAAGACGACTATGGCTGAAATAATTAATTTCAAGGGATTAAAATTCTCGTATCTCGTATGTATACATCAAGCCCTATTTTCATGTCAAAGACGTGTCCTGTTAGTAGCTGCTTAAACCTTTTTTTTTAAATTCTATTTATTTAACACTGGATTTTTATCCACATGGATACGCCAACCCCATCCGTGTTCAAAAGGTGATTTATCATGCTAAAACATTTGTTAGGTACGACCTATAGTTTGAGATGGCCAATTCTGCTCGGAGGAGATGGCGTCGCAGAGGCAATCACTGAGACACACACGTCGCACACACCAAAACTCCGCTTATACTATGAATAAGAGGAAGTAGAAAGAGATGCTCCTGAGTTATCTCCTAAGAGAACATGGGGCTTCCCACCATCTGGTGATAGTGACCACCGGAGAGGTTTTGGTGAGTTAAAAATCTCGCACTCCTTGGTCTTAACCCCGAAAATCGAGCACCTTTTGAAGGTTTCTCCCTACAAACTAAAAGATACCTTTTTGTGGAGGGGAAAATTATGAAATGGCTCCTCCCGCTGTGGGTGTTGTGGAAGGGAGTGTCAGACTTCTACTGACTAAAAACTCACCCTGTTCCTACAGTTTTCCTTGCGTTCCGAGGCGGTGGTATCTCGTTAGAACATTCCCGCAACCCTGTAAGGCAATGGTCCAATCAATGCTGCTGAATGCTTTGATTTTGATTGCAAAAAGATGACTGTACCCAACTGTACCTAAAGCCCGATTTACACTTCAATAAGTACAGTAGCGAGTTAACTTTCGTCATTGGCGAGTTAAGTTGTTATTATAGTTTGAACGGCAAAAGCGAGTTAAATAGTAAGTTGTTGATTAAGTTGAGTTAAATAGATCGCGATCCTATTTTTCGGCGAGTCCAGTGCGAAGTAGCGCCCTCTCTCGCGTCTCCCGCACTCCTCCAACTTAACTGGCTGGCATGTAGACGGGCGAGTTTAGTACAATCCATAAATTTGTAGATTGCGGCCGTGAACACGTGTTATTTTCTTTTCTTATTCTCGGGCAGCTTATGACTACCCACTCGCCTACGTTTGGACGCTACTTACTACTTATTACTTAACTGTCTGAGTTCTTAACTGGCTACTGTACTTATTGAAGTGTACATCGGGCTTAAGATTATGGATTTTATGGTTGTAGTGTAGATAACGAGTCGGCAACAAAGTCGTCCCCACATCGTACACTCTCCGTAACCTGCAAATATCACCATCTCCTGTCAGTGTCACATAATCGTTGACGGAATGTTCATTGAATACAAGCTTAACAAGTTATCGCTTGATGAGGCCAGGTGTTGCTAAAAATAGCTTATTATAATATAGAGCATAATTACTATTCTAAGAACGAGCTTTAACTTCCTTTGGACTCAATTGATCTACAAACTGCTGTATGTTATTATGAAGTTATTTCAAACAGGCCCTGTATTTGATGTCAATGTTCCGGTAGCGATTGAAGGTAACTGGTATATTACGTTAGCGTTTTATAATTACAAAAGACTATCGTAGGATTTATTTTAACTTAGTATTCGTCCATTAGTAATTAAATACTCAGAGGTCTGATCGTCTATTTTTATTATATGCGGCCTGTCATCAGTGGCCTTCAGCGGAAGGCAGTATCAGACTTCTACTGACTAAAAACCCACCCAACATAAATCCGCTTCTAAATAACATTTTGACTTTCGCTTGTAACTATTCTCTGCATCTTGCAAGGTGTCATCAAGGTTGGTGCAGTAGTTCAGCGATAAGTATCCAGGTTTGATTCCCATTCGGAATAAATATTTGTAAGGCCTACAAAAATAGTTGCTATAAGCTTTTGTCTGCCGCCAAAACTTCGGATGGCAGGTACCATTTGCTATTGTAAAATTACTTACACAATTAATCAGCCTAGCTCAGAGAGCATGCAAATAAACTACAATTCAAAGCGCAGTTCACAAAAATCACACTCCAACTATCAACAAACCTAGTGAGCACACGACATATTATTAGGTGTTCACAAGTTAAACATATTTTATTCAATAGAATAAATGGCGAAATTTCCGTAGTGCGGGTACCACAATCCGATATTTAGGTTACATCCAAACCGAGTCTATTGTGCAAAGTGAAACGTTGTCTATAAATGTGTGGGGCAAACGATGAGGGACTTGCGAAAATGGCTAATGGAAATAGAGATTAGATTCTCATAAATGTATAATCATTTTCAATTTAAATACAATTAGTTTGCTACTTTATGTCTTGTCACACACTGTTAGCACAGTGGTTAAGCGACTGGTTGCGACGCTGCTTGTCGCCGGTTCGATTCCCGCAAGTTTATTCCGGACAAATATTGGTGTGATAAATGGTCTTTATTTTGTAAAAAATTTTTCAGTTCTAGTTCCATGTATGGGGACCCCCATACATGGAACTAGAACTGAAAAAATTTTTTTTATGAAACCTATGCGTGTGTGGTATACATAGACAGGTCTTTAAAAATGATATAAGGGTTTCTAAAACCACTTTTTCATAAAGTCAATAGTTTAAAAGATATAAGCTTCCAAAGTGGTAAAATGTGTGTGTCTCCCCTCTAACTTCTATAATAATGGAGTGAAAAATCTAAAAAATATATGTCTGTAGACCTTAATGTAAACTTTCAACCAAAATTAGTTTGAATGAAATCGGGTCAGCAATTTTTGAGATACAGCATATTTTCTAAAACCGCAAATATAACATTGTAAATCATACAAACACTATGAAAAACCAAGTTATTTAGCGTAGTTGTAAAAAGTAAATAAACTAGTTTTAAAAAAAAATTGTAGGTTTTTTTTTTATTCGTCAAATAAATATACATAATTATTATATTATTATAGTTACTACGGAACCCTTCATGGGTGAGTCTGACTCGCACTTGGCCAATTTTATTAGTACATTAAAAAAAAATTTTACCAAAAATTAAACCGACTCCCAAAAAACACTGCAAAGTGAAAAATAACTAACCACATTCAAGTAATCGAAGCGGAACACATGAAATACTTATTATTTCTACTTATATATTGAGTAGTTCCAGTGGCCATCTGTTGTATTCATCATCAGGTCCACTTCACAAATTGTGCTTTTCGAATGCAACTACACAAGTTACTATAAAAAATACTCAAATCACTATAGCTGTGCCTATAATATTTGAAGAGTTTCCTCGATTTCTCCAGGATTCCATCATCAGATACTAAGTGACAATGGGACCAATTTCGAAGTATACCCTTTCAAACAAAAAAAGAATTTTCCAAATCGATTCAGCCGTCTTTGAGTACTTTTTTTTTTAGGTAGGGCCTCTTGTAGATCAGCACACTCAGGCTGTGAGTCTACTTAACCGGACTTTCCTGTGGTGACCTCTAATAAATTAAAGGCCCCCAGCCAGGGCTTACAAACTAAAATATACTTAAAAACTAATGACCGCACGCTAAGGGCACTCCCTGTGGAGTACGGGCCTCGGCATAGCGGGGTCATTTTGGGAGGGCAGCAAGGGGACAGGCTGGGTCATATTATTTACGGGAGTATTTATTGCTACTGGCTCAGCATCGCGGGCTGGCTCGTTTGGCAAAGGTCGGGGAGGATTTTCATTACAAGTACGCGGACGTCGCGATGGGCCTCGTCGGCGAGGCCGGAATAAGGAACGCGTTCTGTATATGTGTTTTCTAAGAGTGCTGGTTTCCCTACTGCTCTCTTGTCGGATGGTGGTGGGGTCGTCAGGCTCGTCTAGGATGTTACGCGGGCGACGAACCCGAGAAATCTTGGAGGGTCTGTATCGGGCGGCCGATACGATCAGGGGGTTAGTGTGGGTCTCAGCAGAGGTGAAGTAACGCACTGACATGCGTTTCAACACTTGCTTTATGGTCGGGAGTTTGAGGTCTACGTGGAGATCCTCGTTCCTACAGAACCAGGGCGCGCCCGTGGCCTTTCGGAGAAAACGGTTCTGAATGACTTGCATCCTATGGATCTGATTGGGACTGGCATGAGCAAACACCGGACAGGCATACGTCATGATAGAACGTATGCATGTCGTGTATATTCGGATTTTACATTTAAGGGAGAGCTTGCTGTGTTTATTCAGCAGGGCGTGGAGCCTACCGAGAGCGAAAGCGGCTCGCGAGCGAACCGACTTTATGTGCTCACTGAAGTTGAGGAACTGGTCGAGGATCACACCTAAGTATTTGGCTCGCTTCTCCCAAGGGATTGGCTTGCCGAACATAGTGATCGGGCGAGGGGGGGTGAATTGTTTATGCTGGCGAGCCCTGCGAAACAGGACTGCTTGACTTTTGTCGGGATTTACCTCAATCCTCCATTTCCTAAACCAATCGCCTAGTGCGTTGGCTGAGGTCTGGAGGGTATGAGCGATGCTAACGGGATTATGTCCCGAGTAGTAGATGGCCGTGTCATCGGCAAATAGGGATAACTCTACTGGGGGCTTTTTGGGGATATCGCTAGTGAATAGCGTGAAGAGTGGGGGGGAGAGCACGGCGCCCTGAGGGACGCCGGCTCTGATAGGGCGGGGAGTGGAAAGCGCTCCTTCGATACGATATCTGAAGGAGCGGTTTGACAGGAAGTCTCGAATGATGAGCACGAGACGGTCCGGCACACCTAGTTGGTAAAGCTTATAAATTAAGCCATTGTGCCAGACTTTGTCGAAAGCCTTTGCTATATCAAAGAATAGGGCCCCCGTCACCAGACCGCGTTGAAAACGGCCGCTAATGTGCTCTACGATGCGGTGGGCTTGGTGGACACTGGAATGATGGGCTCTAAAGCCAAACTGTTCGTTAGGGATTAGGCTCTTGGCCTCGACAAAGTCCTTGAGCCGATTTAGAATAATCCGCTCGTAGACCTTGCCGAGGGCGCTGAGCAGACTAATGGGTCTATAGCTAGTCGGGAGGTTCTTGGGCTTTTTGGGTTTTGGGATACCTATCACTATAGCCTCTTTCCAAGCTTGTGGAAACAAGTTGTTGGACAAGGCGCCATTGAAGATGGCAGTCAGTAGGACTATTATCGTACGTGGGAGGAGTTTAAGTGCCCTAGTGGTCAGTCTGTCAGTCCCGGGAGCTTTCCTAGGTTTGAGTTTCTTGATGATCTCCTCCACCTCGTCTTCCGTGACGGGGGGGAGGGGAGCATCAGGGTCCTCGACAGGGGGTAGGGCAGATCTACGTTCGACCTCAGCATCCACGTGGGCAAGGTGGGCTGGGTCGACTGGTTGGGAGCTGGGAGAGCACTGTGCCTCCAGGCTGTCGGCTAGGCATTCGGCTTTGTCTTCGTCGTCGAAGGCAATGCTTTTGTCCGGGCGGATAAGGGGAGGCATTGTGGCAACCTCAGTGGCGCGCATTTTCCGCTGAAGTTGCCAGAAGGCATGGTGGGTGGGTTCCAGTTCGCTCAGGGTCTTGTCCCAGCCGGCTTCACGCCACTCTCTGATGCTGTGACTTACTTTGCGCTGTAAGTACCGCATGAAAGTTTTGTTATTCTGGCAGGGGAAAGCTCTGTAGGCACGGACTGCTGCGCTCTTCTCAGTCAGCAGGGCCCGTACATCGTCCGGGAGTTTCCGGCGCCAGTGCTCTGACACCGGAATCTCCTTTGAACAGTCGTTCAAGACAGATTGCACGTGCTCCGTGAGTGAGTCGATCGCAGCCGTCGTGTCGGCGGCGGACTGGATGTGGTCGGGGATCTTATCAAGGTGAGGAGACGTGTTGGATTTCAGCAATTCGCCTACTTTCCTCCAGTCAGTGATCACCTGTGTGGGAGGGGGGCGGTTAGGGTCATAGGGACCCGATCTCGGAGTTAACTCCAAGATCACCGGTCTATGGTCAGAGTCAAGTTCGTCTACCGTCTCTAAAGAGTGCAAACGTAAGTTCACATTCTTCAGGAGGGCAATGTCGAGTACGTCGGGCAAGTGGGATGGCTCGAACGGATAATGAGTAGGCCGCATAGGACCTATGATATCTATGTGGAGAGGTGTGCAAAGGTCGTATAGTACCTTCCCACGGGGGTTGGTAATACGACTACACCATGCGGGATGTTTGGCATTGAGATCCCCCGCTATAAGGACGGAGTCACTCATGTCAAGAAGGGCTGTAAGGTCGCTTCGTAGTGAGGCGTTTATCGAAGAATTTGAATCTACGTCGCTGTGCGGTGGGAGATACGCGGATACTATTGTGATAGGGGGATGGCCCGTCATGCCTAGCCGGCAAACGGATACCTCTAAGTGGGCAAGGGGCGGCGGATCCATAGGGATGCAGTGCAGGGAGTTCCTATAATATATTAGAGTGCCACCTCTGTGGCATCTAGTCCTATCGTTCCTAACTAGCCGGTAGTTGGCTACCTTGGGATCCCTAAGGTGGGGTTTGAGGAAGGTCTCTTGGACCAGAAGGATGTCGAGACTATGATCGCGAAGGAAAGTCGCGATCTCGTCCCGTTGATTGGTGATGCCATTGGCATTGAAGTAACCTAGCTTTAGGGATCGGGGCTTTAATCTCTTACTAGCCGTGTTATACATTATGGCTGTTTAAAAAGGTTGTCAAAATGGCTTTTTACATCAGGATACTTATAGTATACCTGAATCAGGGATTCAATGCTTTTGCAGGCCACGACCTCCGTTGCCATTTGGATGGCGCGGGGGGACTTGAAGAATTTAAATGTATTCGCTAGGATGAGGAACGCATCGAGTTCCGGCTCATCTGAGCGAGGGGGTGACTGGGGAGGAGGAGGCTGAGAAGCCACAACGACCGGAGTGGAGGGCATGATGGGTTGATCCATCAGCCCAGGGACTTTCGGCCTTAGTGCCGGGAAGTTTTGGGCGTGATTCGCCGCCGTCCAAGGAGTTGGACGCTGGGGACTGAGGGTCTGGGGGAGCTCAGACGAGAGTGTAGGACACTCTCGTCCCTGGCGTGCGCTAGCGCGCGTTGCCAGTTTAGGGGCGGAGGTTTTCGGGGCTTTCGGACAGCCTCGGTAGTTGGCGGGGTGGCCAGATTGCCCGCACAGCACGCAGCTGGGCGGGTCTGGGCATTGGGACCTATCTTTTGGGCGACTGCACTCGGCGGTGCCGTGATCGCCCAGGCACTTTACGCACCGGGGTTTGCCGAAGCAATTCCGTTGCGCGTGGCCGTATAACTGGCAACGGTGGCATTGGCCTACCGTGCCACTTTTGTGTGGCTTCTCAATGAGAATTCCTGAAAGACTGCATACAGTCTTCAGCGCAAAGATGGGGTGGGGACCTTCGGAGACGGGGTGGCAGATGACGAGGACGTTGTTAGACGCCCTGCCACCTCTGCCGTGCATACGGTGCACCTCAATCACCGGGATGTTCTGTGACTCTAAGTCGCAGGCGATCTCGGTGGTGGGGATCTCATTGGGGATCCGGCAGAGGACCACCCGAACGGGCTTGCTCTCATGGAGCGTATAAGTGTGGTGGGGGATATTTCGAGCCTTGAGTAGCTTCGAAAGCGCGCGGTGGTCGTTAGCTGTCGCTAACCCTACTTTTATGCCGTTCTGAACGGCGCGGGCGTTCGTGTAGGCGATGCGTTGCTCGCCACACGCTTTGGACACGTTTGTCCAAGCCCCCTTGTCATGGATGAAGATGGGTGGGGGAGGGATGGTCTTGCGCACTGAGGCGCTGACGACTGGGGTTTGGGTAGGGCTGGGCCTAGTGGCCGAGGAAGTGGAGGGCTGGCTCTGCACTAAGCGTGCTGGCTCGGGAGGGGAGGGTTTCTTGGCCTTAGGGGCCTGGGTGGAGGACGAGGCCTGTGACCTCTTCTTCCTCTTTCCCTCGACGAGGATAAACTCGTCGGAGGAAGAGGTTTGGTCGGAGGAGTGCTCGGACTCCGCTCGCTCCGAGCGCTCAGAGTGTATGCTCTCTGCGCGCTCCGAGCGCTCGCCTTCCGAGCCCTCTTTTTCTTGTTCCTCCTCCTCAGAGTCCATTTCGACGTCTGGGGGGGAGGGGGACCTATCTGCGATGGGCGCGGGGGTGGGACCTAAATCTGGCTGTGGGGTGGGAAACACCGCGGGGGGTATTTTTTCAATCTCATCTTTATACTCCCTTTGTAGGGCGGGGTTTTTAAATAGGATCTTTCCTAATATATCGGTTGTTAGATTTAACCGAACCGTTAGGGACTCTACTTTGGTCATGAGATCCTCTATCCTGTCCTCCATATTGGAGGCGACAATGGTGGGCATCCTAATCTCCTAACCCTAACATAAGCGCCTCGAGGAGACACGTCAAACGTGAGCTCCCCGAGCAGACGGTCCCCAAAGAGCCCTGCCCCGGAGTTTCTCCTAACACTTCGCTACCGAGAAGAGAAACCCAGACAAACTCGGTAGCTGTGTTGCCGTCTGATGTGGCCTGAGGGGCCCTATTTGCCTAACCCTCCGGGCGGGAATGACCCGGAGGTGAGTTCGCTCCCTGCGGGGATAGCAGGGAGGTGTGTGCCTAATGGTGTGCCCTAAGCTTGTAACCAGTCGCCAGTCTTAATGTGCGAACCGGGCCCTATTGGGTCTAGTGCGAAGGGGTAGATACACCCAACCGACACTAGGTGTGTATGCTGTGAAGAGAACTCAGTAACTAGGTTTGACTAGGAGATCCCCCAAGGCCAAAACCTAGCACTCGACTCCAATTGACTGCTTCACCCTGAAGGGGATCAGCGGGTGCGTCGGGTCAGCACCCCCTTGGTATTGTTGACACCGTGAGGTTTCCAACCAAGGACCACGAAACTGTGGTTTTACCCTGAAGGGGCCAAACCAAATTGTTTTGACAATCTCTGTTAGAGAAACACGATATCCTTCACCGCCTCGAAAAAGGCGGATCCGGACCAGGCGTCGTAGTCGGCGACTACGAGTGACGTCACGGCGGGCGTGACGAACGGAGCGATGACTCAGGCACGGAACGATCGAGAGCGCGGAGCGGCACGACTGTCGCGGGCGAGCGTCGGAGCAGAATGATGATGTAATCGGTGAAAATACATTACAAAAAATATATACGCGTCAAATTGATAACCTCCTCCTTTTTTTGTCGTCGGTTGATAAAAGCGTTATTATTTATTTTCACAAAAACAAATCGATATTTTTTATATTTTGATTCACTCTAACTACAATAACTGTACTCACTAAAGAATATTTTGTTCTCAAAACAAGCATTGCAAATGTTCTGAGTCCGACTATATTCAATCGATTTCATGATGATAAAAGCTAATAGGTAGCGACAAAAATGCTTCGAACGTATCTGCGTCCGGTGATACCTATGACGTTCGGGGGAGCGCGCGGGCGCTCGGGGTGGTCAGCACTGGCCGCTTGTTTCACGTTCAATGCTCAAGGACGTTGGGCTATCCTTTCACCTTAAATAGATCGCGATCCTATTTTTCGGCGAGTCCAGTGCGAAGTAGCCCCCTCTCTCGCGTCTCGCGCACTCCTCTAACTTAACTGGCTGGCATGTAGACGGGCGAGTTTAGTACAGTCCATAAATTTGTAGATTGCGGCCGCGAACACGTGTTATTTTCTTTTCTTATTCTCGGGCAACTTATGACTACTCACTCGCCTACGTTTGGACGCTACTTACTACTTATTACTTAACTGTCTGAGTTCTTAATTGGCTACTATACTTATTGAAGTGTACATCGGGCTTAAGATTATGGATTTTATGGTTGTAGTGTAGATAACGAGTCGGCAACAAAGTCGTCCCCACATCGTACACTCTCCGTAACCTGCAAATATCACCATCTCCTGTCAGTGTCACATAATCGTTGATGGCATGGTCATTGAATACAAGCTTAACAAGTTGTCGCTTGATGAGGCCAGGTGTTGCTAAAAATAGCATATTATAATATAGAGCATAATTACTAGTCTAAGAACGAGCTTTAACTTCCTTTGGACTCAATTGATCTACAAACTGCTGTATGTTATTATGAAGTTATTTCAAACAGGCCCTGTATTTGATGTCAATGTTCCGTTAGCGATTGAAGGTAACTGGTATATTACGTTAGCGTTTTATAATTACAAAAGACTATCGTAGGATTTATTTTAACTTAGTATTCGTCCATTAGTAATTAAATACTCAGAGGTCTGATCGTCTATTTTTATTATATGCGGCCTGTCATCAGTGGCCTTTTTTTGACTGACTTCTCCCACTCCGGGTGAAGTGGAAGGCAGTATCAGACTTCTACTGACTAAAAACCCACCCAACATAAATCCGCTTCTAAATAACATTTTGACTTTCGCTTGTAACTATTCTCTGCATCTTGCAAGGTGTCATCAAGGTTGGTGCAGTAGTTCAGCAATAAGTATCCAGGTTTGATTCCCATTCGGAATAAATATTTGTAAGGCCTACAAAAATAGTTGCTATAAGCTTTTGTCTGCCGCCAAAACTTCGGATGGCAGGTACCATTTGCTATTGTAAAATTAGTTACACAATTAATCAGCCTTACAGGTCTAGCTCAGAGAGCATGCAAATAAACTACAATTCAAAGCGCAGTTCACAAAAATCACACTCCAACTATCAACAAATCTAGTGATCACACGACACATTATTAGGTGTTCACAAGTTAAACATATTTTATTCAATTGAATAAATGGCGAAATTTCCGTGGTGCGGGTACCACAATCCGATATTTAGGTTACATCCAAACCGAGTCTATTGTGCAAAGTGAAACGTTGCCTATAAATGTGTGGGGCAAACGATGAGGGACTTGCGAAAATGGCTAATGGAAACAGAGATTAGATTCTCATAAATGTACAATCGTTTCAATTTAAATACAATTAGTTTGCTACTTTATGTCTTGTCACACACTGTTAGCACAGTGGTTAAGCGACTGGTTGCGACGCTGCTTGTCGCCGGTTCGATTCCCGCAAGTTTATTCCGGACAAATATTTGTGTGATAAATGGTCTTTATTTTGTATATCTTGAGTAGTTACGAGTTGAGCTGTTTTGTAAATTGGTTATCAAATTTACACTTCATTTACTAGAACTAGATGAGGCTGGTGTTTCCTAATTTACTACCCTTAAAAGAAACACCGAAACAAACTCATAGGTTCGTATAGGTAAAATCCATACAAACTGTACTTCAAATTATATGAGTTATTTGTAAGTTAATTATGGCCTACAAATCGTTGTTCCGGGTCAGGGTGTTTGTAAAAATGAACTCAAAATACACGAGGAATTCCTAATGAGGGACAATGTTTCAAAAATATATTTTTGATATTTGTGTTAAAAGCAGTGTTGGCCAGTGTATCACCGGTGCTGACTGGACTTTGAAAATATCCGAACCTGGAACAGCTATTTGTAAGTGACTCGTGAGTTTGAGAGGATTCCTGTGTTTCTGCTGTAGGCATGTCATAGGCTATTTTTAATTATATTAATTCTGCTTATATCTATTAATATATGTCCCAAGCGGTGGGCAGACCTGATATGCAAAGAACTAGCGATATCTATTACCTTAGGTCTTTTTCTTCGTGTCGATGGCATGACAATCTTATATTTTACTAGCAGTTCCTCGCGACTTCGTTCGCGTGGGAAGTTTTTCCCGTGTAAATCCCGATCCCGTGATCGAAAAACTTCCCACGTAATTTCGCAAAATCCTTTCTAAGCGGATGCCTACGTCATAACATCTACCTGCATGCCAAATTTTAGCCCGATCCGTCCACTGGTTTGGGCTGTGCGTTGATAGATCACTGTGTCAGTCAGTCACCTTTGAGTTATATATATTTAGATTAGTCCTGAACTTCGCCACTTCCACAGCGTCATCAGTGGCGGAGCAGCTAAAGATATCTTCTTTAGCTGCAAGTTACTGAGCTAAGAGGGCAGGATAGGAGATGCAGCATACTTCGCACTGCAGCTCTACATCTACCCCGCTGCTGCTCACTCCAGGTAGCCTCAATTGAAGATGTTGTTATTGTATTATCCTACCAGTGTAACGATTCAAGAATGGAACTATGGCGATAGCTGGTTGACTTTATGAACCAGCTATCTATGACTTCTGAGTCATGATCCTCTGCAGTGAGGGAAACGATAAATAATAAAATAAATAAAACGACCCAATTAATTCAAGTAACGTAACTCATATAAGATTAACATAATTAGAAACACACACACCAAATATTATTTTCTAAGAATAAATTAAAATGAAAATGACAATTACAAAAAAAAGGACTACATGAAATTAAAACGTCAATAAACAAAATAAAATTAATAAAATAAAATTTTCGTAATAAATTTTTCTATAATTTAAAAAACAAGCAAAAAATAAAGAAACAATACATCTCGTCTATAACATTTTATTCAAGTATTGTGGTATTATGAATTGAAGCTACAATAGCCTAATGGCTATGGTGTCGGGCTTTTGATCAAGAGGACGCGGGTTTGAACCCCCACTATAGCCGTGAACCCACTCCTGACACAAGTATTTAGTTGGAGGGGTTAACAAGATTGATGGTAATGTGAATCCTCATTGCTAGTTTTCTTTATATAAAAAATTAGTTGCTCATTTCCACAGATCTTATATACTCCATTAATAGCTGACATAGGCCTTTTATGACAGATGTATCATGGTTGTACTAGAAAAGAATCCCAAGAAGAACTTGTGCATGCCATTCTGGCCATTGTTGTCATTAGGGTCACTCTTGACGAATCTTAAAGTAACTTAAAAAATATGATATGTTTCTTTAACACGTTCGCTGACAGTGAGCATTTACCCTGACACCACATTACGACAGTAGAATTTTCCACGACGTACTCTTAAAAATAAGTGGCCCTTACCTCGACGTACTGTCATAACGTACTATTTTAAATTACCGCCTAACGACGTACTGTCAGATAACGTGTTAATACCCAGCATGTATTGACCGGCTAGTACCACTAACCTTTTATTGACTTTATTTTCCCTTACGCACAATCCTCTTCATCTCTTCCCTCAAACCTCACTAGCAATGTTTTATTCAGACGCACGACTCGTTAGCGTGGGGCATTGTGGTCGCCAAACAGACCGCCAGACCACGGCCCTTCAATGCATGCTTGATTTTTCAACAATAATGTAATTCCGCCAACGCTTCGTCCAAGTAATGCCAAGTTTTGACGAGTTGACAGCTAAACGAAACTGAAGCATGGGAGAAAGTCTTCATATTATGATGTAGGTACCAAATATCATAAATACACACATTAAGACTTTCTCACATAAAGAAAGTTAATAATTTTCATTTTGCACACTAAGATTTTCTACTGTATCGTGAGTGTATCTTACAAACACTCAGACGTTTTTTCCTGTAGGAAAATCATCAAATGACTCTAATGATGACGGGTGGAGTGAAAGGGAGTGAAGTGAGTGACTTCTACTGACTAAAGACCACCTTGTTCCTTCAGTGGCCCTTCATCTATAGGCCATACAAATATTTGTTCCGGTATGGGAATTGAATCCGCGACACGCAATGCTGCAGCCAATCACTCAACCACTGCACAAACAATATCTTCAAGTTGAAAGAATACGTGTTGTTGTATCATGCATCATCATCGTTTTAGTTGCATCATGTCTACAGTTGCTTTATTGAAACAATTTTTAGATTTTCAAACAATTGGATATTACATTATCTTGTTGCTTTTGTTGATACAGCTATGAGTTGTTTTATACAGATTTATGTAGATATGCTTTTATGAATAAAATTTATATTTTCTATAATACGCATGCCAGCACATGTCAAATTATTCGAATACTCTTACAAATGCCAATAAAGTTAATTTTACATACATTAACTTTATTGGCATTTGTTTAAAACTTTAATAAAGTATAAAAAAATTGTACATTAATTTTTTTAATATCGGGGAGTGTGCGATGGAATTACACAATCTAATTCCGCCAAGCCCACAGAAATCATTTATTTTATCTATGGCCAAGCCCGTTCCATCATCGGACTACGCGACAAACGGCGAAGCGCCATCGTTACATGGTGGACATTCCACCCATACGCACAAAACGTTTTGGGAATACCTTCATTGTGCGTACGGCTAAGGAGTGGAATTCCCTGTTGGAGTCCGTGTTTCCCGATAGCTATAACCTAGGAGTCTTTAAGTCAAGAGTGAATAGGTTACTTTTGGGTAAGCGTGCTCTATCTTCGACCACATCATCATTTACCATCAGGTGAGTTAGTGGTCAAACGAGAACTTATTTCAATAAAAAAAAAACAAGTGCATGTTCGATAGCAATGGTTTGACTCTAAAAATATAACCAAAATATAACCTCGAAATATAATAGTAAAGTCCAGAAAACTGTACGAAATCGGGACCTTCCACTTTTGTCTAAAGTACTCCCCTTAAATAAAGTCAGACAAAAATAAACACAGTCTAGTCGTTCCGCGAACCGCCTCTCAAAGACCCTAAATTGCACTCCGATCAAAGCGTAACAATCTTCTATTTTTTTCATCCTATGTTATGTCACACTGCGTACGCTCGTCCCACCTGTTAATCATACACATAAAATCGCGAATACGTTTAAATTTCCGTTCTCAAGACTATATATGTCATTTATAAAATCACCACAGTGTCCCCCTCTATAATCATCTACTTATTGTTATTGGACCTAAAATAAACACCTGTGATAATCGAGCTAAAAGGAATACTTTCCCCTTACGTAGTTCGTTTCTATTTTGAAATATAATTGCTTTTTACCCCATAAATCATTTGCACACGGTTATTTTTTCCAAGGTCTAATTTGCTCAACCCTTTCAGTTCTACAGGAAGTTTTAATTGCATAGTTTCGTGTTTATGCACAAATTCGTACTGATATGACAAGTACAGTCGGTGCGGAAACATTTGGCGATTGTTTGTTTTATACATGTTTTATTTTGACTCTTTAAAATAAACAGTTATGGTAAAAAAGATGCTTGTTTTTTATTTGTATTTGCACTAAATTACAGGAAGGATTTATGCAAAAATAAGGTTTTGAAACATACATTCAAAATGTAAATAAACTCACATCTTTTCTTTTTTTATGCGAATGCTATCGCAAATTAAATTTACATATACTAACTTCTAATACATCTGCGATAAAGTCACACCTAATTAATTTAATTAATTGTCTTCGATTATCTAGTATCTAAGATCTAGTCCATCTACATCTCACTCAAGATGAAGATAAGCCGATAGATAATTTGACGCCAGGACATCGCATGTGGTCAAACCAGTTATAGATTCTAGGAGTAAGTTACGAGAAAATCGCTCATATAATATTTAGTGAGGATTTCTTAGCGACATCAATTAAGTCTGCCAACTTACAAAAAATAACTGTAAGACGGGGACTAGAACTAACTGATAAAACTAGCAAGTTATCAGCGCAGTTTTATGGTGTTGTATTTTGTTAAATAAACTTATATTCTGTAATCCGTATGTAAATACAGTATTAAATCAACATACCTATCATCATCATACCACCACCAAACTCTCCACTATTTATTATCGGCGCATTCTTCGTAGGTACCTTAGCTACTTCGATCACATTGCTTGGAGACAACCGGATAACCTGTACAAGCTGTTGTAGCCAAAGTAGATGGAAAAGACCCCGAGGCCAATCATTGACTCACTGGTCGGATTCCATTAAAGAGGTCATGAGGCTGAATGTGACAACTAAACTCAGGCAAGCTGACGACAGGGTGTCGTGGAAGCAACTCGTCAGTTCCTCCACCAAAGCTTTCCAAGAAGGGGAAGACCTTCAGTAATGAAATTAACAACACAGAAGAAGAAGATCATTATCATCATTTTAGCCACCAGTTGGCTTTTAGCCTCCATTGGTAGAAATAGGCCTTCTCAACTATTCTCCAACATTGATCGTTGTAGTGCCTCTCACATCCTGCGTATTCCCGTAACCTTAACCAGACCATTTGTGCACCTTATACAACGTGTAATTTAAAGGGTATATACATACCGAGTGCACGGCTTCTTTGGATGATAACAAACGATATAGCAAGGGTTTTGTAATCCTATGTCTACATGTGTGGATCTTATTAGAAATTTCAATACATTGATACCAGAGACCGAGTTTTTGAAGTTAAGAAGAACGAAGAGAATTATCGTTTTATTGGCAAGTGACGTGGAAAGTTATGACCCTCATAGTGCTGTGACACGTTTGTTATTATTGGTATTCAAGAGACATATGAAACCAATAATTTGGGGTCAATTCTGTGAGTCACTTATTTTGAGCTAAAACTTTGCATAGAGACTCCATACCAGATGTTGTCTTCAGTCCTTTTGGATAGAGGTTTCCGTTACACGTTGTATATGTATCTCATTTTCCTGCCCTTATCCCAGTTCCTTGAGGTCGGCAGAACACGGTTTCTTCTTCCATTCTCTCCTGTCAGACCATGTCAGACGTCACAGCATCATTTACTCTTTTTTCTTTCATACCATTCTTCACACAATCCATCCAACTTTTCTTTGGCCTTCCACTACTTCTTCATCCATCAAAACTCAAACACTTTTAGTTACATGCGTGTCATCATAATAAATATCTATAAGAACATAATCAGTATACCACTTTCCCGCTACTAAGAGCCTATACGAGAGACTAAAAATAGATCTCCAACAACATTTTTTGCACCACCTGTACTTGCTCACAGTTGGGTGATTCAAGAAAATGTCCGGCTAATTACAGCCTAGCCACCATTATAAAGGTAATTTGCTTATTCCGGTTTTGTTCGACATCTGTGCAATAACAGCTATTATGCGTCCCTCCGACGTATTACGTACATACTTCGTACAAGTAATTGTTATGAAATCTGGACATTTGCCGGACAATGTCTCGATAAATATGGACCTGGCATGATTACTGCGGTTCTTTTTGGCAGATGGTGCTTTTAGACTTTGTTGCATCTGCTTTTAACTTTTCTTGTGAAGTTATATGGCTGCAAGTCCAATCATATGGACAAAATTTTAATAGGATGAATGCATAATTGGCTCTTATATGATGTGAGTTTTTTTTAACATTAACTGAATTGCATTTTTGTTTACCTGAGGATTTATAACTTTTTATTTAAACTATAAACGAGTGGCTACTCATTTATAGTTTAACATGAATGAAAATCGGTATCCGGCATACAATTACTACCTAATTAAGATACAGCTTATCTATAATTTCATGCACATAAAATATAATACATAAAAAATTGGGTGGCTATCACAAATGTAGTACGACAATATTATTTACATAAGGACTCCATTTCTGACACGCAAAACTGCACTAAGAGCCTTATTTGAAATGATTTTAAACCGTAAGATAGTTTTAAAATCAATAGGCATATTTCTAATATTTCAAAAATAAATTGTATGGGCGCTGGGTCGGCGTGATAGATTACTGTCCATTTCCTCTTATATAGATGCCTATGTCCATTAGTGGGAACTTTATTATGTTGCTTATGTTATGTTGATTTATATGTAAAATATGCTAACTAGTATTTTGACTAATTATAACCACAAAGTTTTTGAAGTGAAAACTTCTTTAGCGGCGTTGTGCACTTTTTTTGTAATGAGTAAAAATGTTAAACTCGCGTCAGGACACGTGACCTGATCAAAAATTCGTAAGACGGACGCAGAGTCTAAGAGATAAACTTTTGAATGTAATATAAATTGTCATGTTAGTGTACGATAGCGCAATAAATAAATATTGTATTCTACCACATATATAATAGTACTTTTATACTGATAATTAAAGGAATTCGTGCAAAATTATTCCCTAACCATTCCAAAATATCAAAAATGCACAACGTTAATATTCAAGTTTTCACTTCTGCCGGCACTCCCGGAGTGCAACCCTTCGTTTTTTTTTCTACAAACAATGGTGTGTTTCTTAAAACAAAACTCACGTTGTGATTTCGAGAGAAAAATCTAAACTAAATAAATATCTTTACAAATTTATATTATTTTAAAGCTCTAACTCATAATGCGTAATCACTTCGCATAAATATTCAATTCTATTTGATTTCAATCAAATCACAATACATCATTAAAATCCATTATGAATCAGCTCAAATATTGAATATTTTACCTACTTCAATTATAATGAAAATGCCAATCGCTTACATTATGGATACCTATTTGATTGAATATCTATTACAACACCGTCGTACATTGAATCTCGATGTAATTATATCTCCATCGTATTTATTACATCGGCCTTGTCAAAGTATGAAACGGTAGCCCGAACACAATAAGCTAATCATACGCTTGCAAAAAAATTCTTGTAAATAATATGAGACACACTTCTTTTTAGTTTGGCAAGCACTTGACCACAAATGATTAAGAATTGTTTTTCAAAATTAATTTGATATGAAAATTTATTTTCCGCAGGGGTTGATCTTCAAGGTTAGGCAATACTTGCCGCGGTCAGCTCGTGGATGGGTAACCGTCTTAACATATTCTGAGAGATTCTTCCATGCCTCGGAAAGCACGCCAAGCCATTGGTCCCAGCTGTCAATTCGCACGTCTTGGACAATGGTTACGGTCGTCAGAAGCCAGAAAATCTGACGCGTCTTACAAATTTTCATTTTGTTATGGAGCTACTGAGTCCTGGAGGTCAGATAGGCAGTCTTTCTATGTAAAACACTAGTAGGTACTCAGCTGCATTCAGTTAGACTGAATCTGTGTTTCCCGACAGCTACAACCTAGGAGTCTTTAAGTAAAGAGTGAATAGGTTACTCTTAGAACAACAACGCATAGAAGGATAGTACGAGTGCAAAAATCTGCGTCACTGCTGCGTAGGATTCGTGGGAGTACCAACAGCATTCTGAAAGTCATTGCAAACAAACAGGATTGTGTTTTCCTGCAGCATTGGACTCGCATGCATTGCGGTGAAGCTGATGCTGCGGGAAAATATATGAATTAGTTTTTAGTGTTTGTTATTTTAATTAATTTTATTACTAACATAGAATGTAAGGTGTTTTACTAACAAACTTTGTATGGATTTCTTTTCTGAAATAAATAAATAATAATAATAATAAAAAG
Source organism: Tholera decimalis (assembly GCA_943138885.2). Taxonomy (NCBI): domain Eukaryota; kingdom Metazoa; phylum Arthropoda; class Insecta; order Lepidoptera; family Noctuidae; genus Tholera; species Tholera decimalis. The sequence goes on along the minus strand of OW964563.2, from coordinate 30,759,875 downwards.
TAAGGCAACTAAAACTTAGCCATTTTTGGCTAACTTTGGTCGACGAGCCGTCAGTACTCAAGGTCACATTCTGCCGAACAGAGCTCGCGAGTAAATAATTTAAAACGACCGTTTGTAGCGTAAAGGGATGTCATAGTCCTTATAAGTCCTTCAGGAAAACAAAAAACGTGTAATCAAATTACATTTCACAAGTAAATACTTACATTTTATACATTATATTTAAGTAAATCGACCATCAAACAAAAATTCTAATAACCTAACTTATCACAATTCAATGTTGCTATCCGTGAGGAAAAAAATACCCATATTGATTTCTTTTGTGCTTATTTTTGTTTAAAAAAAATAGTTTTGGCGGCAATTATGTATGCGTCAAACTAAACTATATTTATTTACAGCTACTACCTACAGTGTTTTATAACTAAAAGTTACTGTTAGTTCGAAGTGTGGCATCATAAAGATGACAATTTTATTGATTAAGATTTATTTCATTTGAGTAATGTTCTCAATAATTTTTTTCTATTTCATAAATACAACACATACTTTTAATTGATATCAAACGAGATTTTTCAAGCAATTAATACATTCTATAATATCATTAAAACACATTACACATCAAACATTCTAAAGGCAATAAACGATATCTCATTTCGTTTACCTTCCGTAAATATATGTCATATAAGTCATATTACATGAAAAAACATCATCTTATCCAGTTTCATAACACAAAATACTTGATTTGATCCAGCAACATAATAGTGCGTTTTCCCATTTTTGTGGTAATGGTACCAGTATATCATTACCAGTAGGTAATGATATCACTGAAAACTATATTTGTGTGCGTTTGAAGAACGTAGACACATTCGGCTCACGCACACAAAGAAAATAAAGTGGACACACGAAATTGCTCGTGTTTTGTTCTAGACGCCTCTTCTATTCGTTGTTGTTCTAAGAGGTTACTTTTAGGTAAGCGTGCTCCATATTCGATCACATCATCACTTATCATCAGGTGAGATAGTGGTCAAACGCGAACCTATTTTCAATAAAAAAAAACCCGACCCACAAGTTGGGAAAATGTTAAACAAATGATTAATATAAATCCAAAATTTAAAAAAAAATATATTTTTGTTTCTTTTCCTTTTATATTAATTCATGGAACACTGTAGTCTCCCCTCTTGGAGTTGGGCGCTAATGGTCGCGACACAGTATTTCATACTAATGTGATTGTTAACGTACACAAACTTTTGTAAACTGATTTTTAATCCAATAAATCTTACTTCTTCTTACTCTTACTAATATTATAAATGCGAAAGTTTGTGAGGATGGATGGATGTTTGTTACTCTTTCACGCAAAAACTACTGAACGGATCTGAATGAAATTTGGTAAGTAGATAGTTGACATCCGGGAATAACAACCAGGCTACTTTTTATCCAGAAATTCCCACGGGATCGGGATTTGCGCGGGAAAAGCTTCCCACGCGTACGAAGTCACGGGCGGAAGCTAGTATTTGTATATTTGTATATAAATCTTAATTAGCTAAAACTAAAGCTAAACGCCTCCCGCGTTTAAAAAAATCCAAATTACCCACTTTGTTGTTAAATCAGTCTATCCATGTATCACAGTATGGCAATAGTACGATAGATGCATGGAAGTTCTATTCACGTGCGGCATTTCAATATTATCGCGAACCTTGTCAGGTGAACAAAGGCTCGAAAGCTAAGAGATGAAGTGGTGTCATTAGTTGGAAAAACCTTATGTATTCACATCACCTTTACTAGCTTGTAATACGGGCTATAATGCTGCGTTATTTAGAGAAGATAATTATGCCAAGGATGTGTAACGGTCAGCTATTTGACAAACTTCTAGCCTTGGACTTTTGATGTGAATGTTTGATTAAGGAGCTTAATTAATTAAATTAATTTGTATCTGTTTTTATACTATCATTTCAAGCTAGGAGCTGTTTTAATGGATAAATCGTTAGGCTGGCATTTTACGGGATAGCTCCTCGGTGGAGATTTTCAGAAGAGTAAAGAACCATTTCCTATCAACATGTCCCATATAATATGAACTGATTTTATGATTAGTATGCTATATACCATGATTTTCTTAGTTTAGTTAAAAGAAATAAAGGAGCACTGATGTTTCTAGTTTCGAGCCTGACTTGGCGTTGGTCGCGAGTTCGTTATATCATAACCACTGCTTACATAACGGTGAAAAAAAAGCATCGTGAAGAAACCGGCATTACCTTCGACCAATAGTTTGAAGACACATGTAACATCCACCAACCTCCAGAGGGCCTGCGTGGTAGAATACAGCCTATTTCCTCTTTTAGAGAGACCTAGACCGGGAACAATTATTTGTAGGCCATAAAATATTTTTTCAGTTCCCCTATACAAAATACTTATACGACGTGAAATTTAAATGGTTGTTTTTCCACAGCAGGACGGACCCATCAGTAGTAGTATCGAAACATACAGTTAAACTTTAAAAAAAACGAATGTTTTTTTTTTCAAATTATTTAAAAAAATATTCATAAACTCGAAAGCGTGAGAATCATTACTAGTTCAATAGACGTAACGTAGGTACCTACACGAACCACGCACCGCCGCGCGCTGCTAACAAAGAAAAAAGTGATTAATAAAATGTTCAGAGCAAAATAAGCTCTCACGCATGGTGATAATGCATTAACTATATCGCGCCATTTTTTACTAATATTTTATTTGTTTATAAAACGATAGTATTACAAAGACAAAGGCATTTCGCTTTGGTAAAACAACCATTAAAATTTCACGATGTATAAGGACAACAAGGAGCCCCTAATACATGTGTATGTAGCTAAGATAAGGCTACTTAGATTGAAGTTTGAGCTACAACAAAAAGCACAAAAGAAGTGATAAAATTGGCGCTCTGAAGGCTAAATAATACAGCTGTGTTGCATTTTGCATTACACAAACTAATTATTGATCAGTTTATTTGCATGCCATTATTTTCCGGGCATCATAAATACGAAACAGCTGCAGTGACATACCCATTAATTGGAAATGACTATATTTCCACCACTTTGTTTTAACTAACTACGTATTCCACTTTAATTACATAAATATGACGTAATTATTCTTGTGAAAATGTGTGTCTTTATACTTTGTTGCATTGTTGATACGCATCACAGCCAATTAAAAAACTTCATAGAACAAACGTTTCCGAACCAACCCACAGACAAGCGTAATGTGACAAACTATTAACCACGCGTTGTAATTACGGATAAAAAAGAATCTTCGTTCCTGAGCGAAAGATATAACCATTGTCTATTAGTAATAATGCATATAATAGTTACTGAAGCTGTAATAACTACTATCATTCAATAGAATTATGTGTTTAAAAGAAGTTAAGGTTGACAAATACGTATAGCATGAACTTTAAAAGAGATGTTGACCTCTGACTTTGTTTCAATGTTTCTTCTCACAGACTAATTTATTATCAATTCGTAAAATATTATTTAATTTCATAAGTCGCTGTTTAGTTATTCTTCTACTCTTTTTCTTCTACTAAAAACCCACCTAGTTCCTTCTGTTGTGCCTTTGCACTCCAGTGTCGTGGTATTTGTTATTTTTTGTTTCAGTTGCTTTTGAGGTTCAGTACCAATAATGTCGCATATTGACTATGTTTGTTCGAGTCAATCACCGAACTATATTAACATGTCAGCGTAATTGCGACACCGCGCACTATGTATTAAATATTTTATGTATCACCTTAGTAAAATAGTCAGTAGGATTTCAAATAGCATATCGGGTATAACTCGATCTCATCCCATTCACCTCATTAGTTTTAATTTCTATCCCATTTGTAATACTGAAATATAGTAATCTTTATAATCTTAATCTTTGTATATCTTTATCTCACCCCAATCCCGAACATTGGTCCTTCAAGCCATCGGAGCGGGATCATTACGCGTGTATCTATAAACAGTACAGTGTGAGTGTCTCGCTTGAAACTTGTAACCAGACCCTGGTGAACAGAACTGAGTGGATTCATAATCCTACTGATCCTGATTAGACCTGGCCTAACGAAAGCATCGCATCATCTCATCGCGCTGCTACTCCAGGTTTGTTCTTGCAGCCATTGCGAGGACATTGATCTCCAAAGAAGCCTTCAGTACAAGTAAGGTCTCTTTTTATCCTTATGATGTCGAAAATTGAAGACATTTTATCAACCCAACACCAACTGATCGAAGCCATAAATGGGCTCTTCATCAATTTCAAGAAGGATGGTGCAGAGCGCAAGACTTTGGACTACCTACGTCGCCAATCAGCTACCTTAGAACAATACTTTACAGAGTTCCATAATAATCATATGACTTTGTTATCTTTTGGTGATAAATCTCATACGTATTTCAGTACTAATCAATATGACCAAAAGAAAGAAAAATATAACAATATCAAAACTGCTATTGAGAATTAACACTCTCGCAAACAGATCACAAACCCCTGAATTAAAACCTGAATGAAACTTACAAGTGATGTCACACGCAATTAGTACTATCTCAGTTTGTTTGCTTACAACTTCTTATTTTTTTAAGTAATCTATCTCCTTATGAATGCTCCTACTCCAGATAAATGTAAAACTGTCAAACGATTCATCACGAGTTTTACTAGAACACCCTACACGCGCTACATTGGTGACCTCGACGTGATATTTTCTGGGTTCTACGCAATGTAGCAAAAATAGTGCATGGTCTTTATTATATATATTTTATTACCTCTATTATATAAAATCTCCGTTTATTTCCTGAAACGATTACAAATGCTGTTGTTTTACTTTTTAGAATGAAAAGCTCTTTTCTTCAACTTCAGAAATTGAGTATTTGTTGAGATATTCTTAGAAGAATAAAGTTATCTGAGACCTCACATCAATTCTTTGACAGGATACACCGGCACTAAAGATTTCCTAAGCCACAATATCAATCGCACGTTACTAAATAATAGACGAGTTTCATTCAATGGCTTTAGCTTTCAAAGCTATGACCATAAAGGGCTGTCAAAGACTCGCAGCTCTCTAATATCATATGACGCCATAAAATTCAACTTTATAGCCACGTCATATTAAAGGGTGTTTCATTAATTTTTAATTAGAACATTCGACTTTATACTTTTTAATTAAGCATTGTGGTGCTGTTAAGTTTTATGAACTTCTAACCACGCTTTCTAACGAAATAATGGTTTAGTGTTGAATAAATAATATTGCGAGTAACCCCTTTCAAACTACCATTTTTATGCTGTTTATATTCAATTTACTGCGGCCAATTTAGAAAGTTTTAAATATTTAAGTGTTTGTGAACTATAAAATATTTGTAGTGTAAATTAAGTTAGTGAAATAAAAAGGTTTTGATTAGTTCAGTGGTATTTTTATTATTTTCTTTTATGTAAACCATTTTATGTGTGAGAATGAAAATGTATTATGGTGAGATTAATAAAAACCTACAAGACATGCATGGTCGTTAAATAAACCTCAATTATTGAGAATAATTCGAAGTGAAATGGTAAAATGATCATGTCCCCAATTCGACCGAACTGACTAGCCAAAAGAACATGCTAATTACTTTATATAACAAATGCCAGCAATATCTCGCAAAAACCCTCTTATTTCCACTTAAATAAAGTTGTTAAAAACCCCTTTACGAGTCCAGGCAATGAATAAATTCGGTACAAACGCTTGCAATAAATACCAAACATTAATATACATGAAGTGCGATATATTACGTTGGTAGATTAAACTGATGTTGTGTATGAGACCTTAGGGAGGCGTTTAACTAACTTAGTGTGGACATAGAGTAGGGAGGAGATTGGAGACGGGTCACATGGTAATTCGTCAATGAGCAATTTCAAAAAAATTTGTACCCCAGGATTTTGCCTTGTCCCTCAACTTTAATCATTTATTTTGTTGAGATGAATGACTTCTAGGAGATTATATTGATATAAGTGAAATAAACATATATTAAAATATACAAATAAACTGTAGTTTTGTCGTTACTTTAATAAATATAAAACTTACAAAGATTTTAAAATACCAAAGAACATCGAAATTACCTGTCCCCTTCCCAACTAGCGTCAGACAACCTTTAATTTAAAAAAAAATCCGTGTATTGAGAGTGGTTTATAAATATATTTGAATTCTCAAAAGTTGAATTTATCAGTTAAAAGTATAAATAATATATTTTCTTACATATTTTCTATAAAAAATAAGTTTAAATTAAAATCGTAAATTTTGGCCAACCGGAACATTCAGTTTTGTGACCGCTCGTTTTCAAAAAAATTCTTCCTAATCGTGGATAGTATTTGGCACAATAGCAGCACAACATATTGTACTTCATCGAGAGACGCTATTTTGCTTTCATTGTAAAAAGAATTAGCTAGCAGTGCGGACTTATTGTTGAAGTGTTCCGTGCTTAGAATAACAACGCATAGAAGAGGCGTCTAGAACAAAACACGAGCGATTTCGTGTGTCCACTTTATTTTCTTTGTGTGCGTGAGCCGAATGTGTCTACGTTCTTCAAACGCACACAAATATAGCTTTCAGTGATACCATTACCAGTACCATTACCACAAAAATGGGAAAACGCACTATTATGTTGCTGGATCAAATCAAGTATTTTATGTTATGAAACTAAATAAGATGATGTTTTTTCATGTAATATGACTTATATGACATATATTTACGGAAGGTAAACGAAATGAGATATCGTTTATTGCGTTTAGAATGTTTGATGTGTAATGTGTTACAATGATATTATAGAAATGTATTAATTGCTTGAAAAATCTCGTTTGATATCTATTAAAAGTATGTGTTGTATTTATGAAATAGAAAAATATTATTGAGAACATTACTCAAATGAAATAAATCTTAATCAATAAAATTGTCATCTTTATGATGCCACTCTTCGAACTAACAGTAACTTTTAGTTATAAAACACTGTAGGTAGTAGCTGTAAATGAATATAGTTTAGTTTGACGCATACATAATTGCCGCCAAAACTATATTTTTTTAAAGAAAAATAAGCACAAAAGAAATCAATATGGGTATTTTTTTCCTCACGGATAGCAACATTGAATTGTGATAAGTTAGGTTATTAGAATTTTTGTTTGATGGTCGATTTACTTAAATATAATGTATAAAATGTAAGTATTTACTTGTGAAATGTAATTTGATTACACGTTTTTTGTTTTCCTGAAGGACTATGACATCCCTTTACGCTACAAACGGTCGTTTTAAATTATTTACTCGCGAGCTCTGTTCGGCAGAATGTGATCTTGAATACTGACGGCTCGTCGAGCAAAGTTAGCCAAAAATGGCTAAGTTTTAGTTGCCTCACTTTTTGCACACGTACTATCCTTCTATGCGTTGTTATTCTAAGGTTCCGTGTTTCAATTTCTTGACTCGGGTATGTGACCAAGTTTTACTATTATAAATCACTTTTCTATAAACATTGTTATTGTTGACACATTGCAAAAGTTGTATAGTATTTGATCCCGAAAAGTTAATACTGCTAAGTACGATAAGTAATTTTTAAACAATTTAAAACTACCAGAAGGTTGTATTATGTGACCTCCGTTTTGTGACTTATTCTACGGTCACATTTAACGGAACGGCAAGTCACAACAGGTCAGAATGCATAAAACTTAGTTTACATTGCTATCCTTGCTGACCGAGTTAATGTGATTTCAAAGTTTTAAATTAAATAAGTTCTTTTTTTAATTTATATTTCAGATTTATAGATCATTGAAGTTTGCTGACGACATTTAAATGTTAGGTAAGCTTTTCTTAACTTTGGTGGATATAGCAATGCCGCTTACTGGCGCGGAGAAAACTAGAAGATACAAAGAGAGATTAAAAAATTAATACCCGGATGCTGCCCAATGCAAAAAGAAATTTAGATCGACTGAAATCAAAATGTTCAATTAGGAAAATTTGATAGTTTGAGATAGCTCGATCTGCTGGCGTCTATACAATTTATAACAAACCTAATCCAACCGTGTATAACCTCAAACACACTTATTTTATTGTATGTAAGTACACCAGTACCTACATTATAATAATAGGGTTTGAGGTTTCTTTTGTGATTTCGCTCATTATAGTAAGGTAAAAATATAAGAATACTTAAAATTATTGTTTTATTTCTTACCTACTCGATTCTTAAAAATTTTCAGTTATTATTGACTTTTACTTAACAGAAATATATATATATATATAACTAGTTCCAATTTGAAAAGTAGAGCTAATAATGTTTAAATCATCATTTGATATCAAAATTTGTTAATTTGTTTAATATTCTACTAACTATGTAGGTCCGTATTATTTTGGCAATTAATAAATCATGTGAGCACAGCCTTATGATTTTAAGACTTCCATTTTGTCACTGTCCCTTCAAATTGTTGGAGTTAAATCTATGAAATTTGATGAATTTTCACCTTTTATTTCCATGCAATCACAAATATGTATAGCGTCATTATCTATTGCTTTTAGAAAATGTACGCATATTGAGTAAAGTATTATGTTTTTGGAGTAAAATTAAAAAAATGCCAAGTAAAAAGCGACATAGTCACAAAACAGAATAAAAAACAATATTTTTGTGTTAATCCTTAAAGCTGTGGCTATTTTCTTTGATTTACCAATTAAGTGCATGTATTAGTTGTTTAAATAAATATGAAAATGGCTTATTTATTTCATACTTTCCGTAAAATTTGCTTTTAAATCTAGTCACACAATGGAACCAGTTCCGTCACCAAGTCAGTTTTGTTTCGATATTACAGGATAAATGCCTCGAATTCAGCGTTCCTTTTTGTTTTCCTGCATATTAAACTATATTACCTTTTACATTTTGGTCAAATAAAAAAGAAAAAAAAATATTAAAAATATAATCGAATTTTAGAGCAGGGTACACTTTATTTTGAAATTGCTCCAATGTTAAAGAAATGGTTCTTAGGAAAACCTCGATTTTATGTCACATCACACTTTTTAATGACAAAAGCTGAGGCTGAAAACTAAGTTTGAGACATACTTGTCACATTTATATCTAACAATTCTTTAAAGCAAAATTGTTTTCTCTCTCCAGTCACATGAATCGTTAAAATGCGCTTAATGTTCAAGATCACCCTTAGAAAAAGCGTGAATTAAGAATAATAAGAATAAGAATAAATTTATTGGACCAGAGTTTTTTTTTTTTTTTAACGTGGTAAAATTATCAAATAAGTCCTCCCACCCCGGGCAGGATGGGAGGGACTGTCCGACTTTTACTGACTAAAATCCACGGTGTTCCTTCAATAGCCCTTTACGTACCGGGGCCACGGTAACGGGATGAGTCCCACGACCCCGGCAGGCTTCGGCCCTCTGCAGAGGGGGCCTCGTCATGTTGCTGACGCTCTTTGAGGCGCGCGTGGAACACGACGCGCCGTCGACCCGGGCATGGTCCATGGTCGGACAGCGAGTTGCCCTTTACTCGCTGTCCGCATGCCCGCGCCTACGGTGGCCGGAGATCGTCGGCCGACGTCCGACGCCGTGGGCGTCTACCACTGCGGCTGGGCTGGAGGGAGGACGCCATCCTCTCCATCACGCGGCCCGCCTCCTCCTTCGAAAGCATGACTGCTTCGCAGAAGGAGGCGACCGCTTCCCACTCCCTCTCGCCCCGCAGCATGGCCTCGACCAAGGCCGGGCGCGAGAGGTCTCCGCCTATTGTCGCCGTGAGGACACGTCGGTGCTCTGCCCAAGCTGGGCAGTCCTGCACCGTGTGCTCGACTGTGTCCTCAGGGCGACCCTCGCAGTGGTGACACCCAGGCGTCTCTTCCTTACCCATCAGACACAGGTACCTCCCGAAACTTCCGTGTCCGGTGAGGACCTGCGTCATGCAGTAGGTCAGGACGCCGTGACGCCGATCTAGCCACTCCTCAAAGAGGGGTCTTACCGCCGCAATTGCGGAGAGTTACAGTACTTTTCTTAACCTAAACAATTAACATTACGAGTATATTCTTGTTTGTAACTAAACATTGTTTTGCTAAAAATGATATCGACGACTTCTCGACGATCTTGGAAACCAGTTGCGTTAACAAAAGATAAAAATAACTATTCCAAACTAAATTATGAATACAATGGTCAAAAAAATATAAAATGAAGTGCCTAATTTAAAAATAAAACAAAACATTAAAAATAAAACAAAACGTAAAACAAAACAATTGTATGCACCTTATTCACATAAAAACAAATTGGACATGAATTTGTTTTATTATGGTTTATGAAAGAGTGTGTGATATTGATATTTCTTAGAGCGGAGTGCGTTTATTGAAGGCAGGATGCGTGAATGTATGTGAGTTAGCATGTATGTGATGTGTGTCTGTACTAGATAATTTCCTCTGTTTCATTGTACGATAAGGAAAGGAGTAATTTTTGGATTATATCCTTATTTATTTATTTATTATTATTAGTCCTTTGGTATTACAGTATTTACTGATTTGATTATAATTATAGGTGTGAGAGTAATATGGACAGCGTCTTGCCAGAAGATTCGTAGCGTTTGGAAGAGGTAAGTGTAGAATGCGTCTGGACAAGAGCTGTTGATAGTCCAACCTACTTTTGAAGGATTTATGAGCATGTAATGTGGCGATTGAAGTGAATAACTGCCGCACTCGGAGAACAGATAATTCATTAAATAGCAGGTCTGTAGGGAACTTAAAAGGCTTTTTTAGCATCACTTTGATAACAACTCTCTGAGCCCCTTCTATGTATATGAATATGGACTTACCAGCACTGAAGTTTCCTGACACGAGCCGAAAGAAGATGAATATGGGGTACCGTCGCGACCTTGAAAATAAATTGCTTATAGGCCACCGGTGGCCTTCCGACAGCCAAGGGGAGGAGAGATTTTCATCTATTGTGATACCTAGGTATTTGAGAGATTGAGTGCGGTCTATGCTAGTGCATTTACAATCTATGAGTGGATTTTGATGATGGCTGCTGCATGTATGGGGTTTAAGTTTTAAACTCTTTGGAGGACTGGATGCTGTAGTTTTGAAAAACATTATAAGTTTTGTTTTTTTTTTCACATTAACGGTAAGTAGATTTTTGTTAAGTACCTCCATGATCGTAATCAAACCAGTCTCAGTAGAATCATCTTCCCAGGTTTTGGCGTGAAAAACAGTAGCTGTGTCGTCTGCGTACGAAATGATTTCTGCATTATTTACTGAAGCATTAAGAATGTCGTTCATGTAGAAGGCAAAGAGCATTGGTCCAATGGACTTCCTTGAGGAATACCGAAGCTAATCAAAGCTACCGATGCTAATTACTAAGCAGAATCCATAAAACCTTACCTTGATTATGTATGGTGAGGACTTCCATGAATGACCGAGGCGACCGGAGGTCAGACTATAACTGATTTAAACCACTCTATGATCCCTCTCACACTTGCACCAGGGGCTGCGGAAGCAGTTAAATACTTTATGACTCGGTCACCGATGCCAAACCAGCCTTAAATATCGTAAGTTTCACACCACATAAGTGACCCACCTAGATCTTAATTGTTCATGCAACTAATTGTACACCACTAGTCGTGGACATCACTAGCGCGCGTCGGCGCGGGCGCGCTTCCTACTTCCTTCCGCCCTGTTCGCCGGCGATCGCGGTGCGTAGCGCACGCGTCATTCTTATTGTTTTTGTTACCGGCGAGGACGCCATTTTGTAACAATGTTTAGTGAAATTATAATATTGGAAATTCTCTCGTTCATCTCTATTCAATTTCCTTGAACCCGCGACCCAAGATGTGGATTTCTGGCATACGTGGGATGGTAAGGAGACGTCGAGTACCGATCCACCTCCCACAAGATTCGCGATCGACGCGGTCGCGAATACATTTTGGTGGCCCATGAGGGGAAGAGTCACCTGCCACCTCAGACGACTTGTGTAGAAGCTGACACAGATGTTGAGGTGTCAATGGATTGTTCACGCCGCCGGCGACTCCGGCGAGCGACCAACAACCGGCGCGCGGCGCAGCGCGGCGGGAATCGGCCGACGGCAGACGCAGAGGCAGCCTCCTGCGCGCCGTGGACCGTGGTGCCGACTGATATCAGCGATAAGTCCTACGTTGAATACACCGTTCCTCGTCCGATCACCGAAGTGAAGCAACATCGGGCGCGGTCAATGCTTGGATGGGTGACCGCCTGGGAACACCGCGTGACAACGTGCGAGTCGAAGCGACAAGTGGATAAGTGCGTACGGCAGTGAACTGTGTTTAGTTTATGTTAATTAGTGTGCACGGACACCATCTGTAAGTCAGTTCTTTTTATTTTAATTGCCAATTATTAATTGTATAGCACATTAATTTGTTTTGTTAGAGGACTTCGTCGCGATTGTCGAAATCTATGAAAATGTATATCAAAAATAGGTTAGTAGTGAAATACTAGCAGTGTTCATTGTTTGTTTATTACGTTATAGTATATTGTTTAAGAAAAGACAAGTTTAGTCGATACAGTTTTGTCATTAAGGTAACTTGTAAATTAGGTTATGTAAAATTACAAGTTTAGGTTTTGTTTGTAACCTGTACTTACGTCAAGTTGAGACCAGTCGACTTTCGTTTTTTATTATTATACTTTATTAGTATATATTAGTATATGCAGTCGACTGCGGGGCGTCGTCACTGCGATTGTATTTTGTTTACCTGTTTAAACCTGTTTGTTAATAACACATTCATTTTGTTGTATGACATCAATTGGGGCAATTGTTTTGTTTATTATTACTTAGTGTTATATGCTGAATTTTGAATTTGTAAGTGGAGTATTTTTATGAATATCAAAATGGATGTCAAAGTAGCTAGGCAGAGTTTTAAGATACGAGCTAAGATGCTCCGGGATTTCCATAGCTCAATTGAAGCTACAGCCTCATCGATTGCAGTCAAGGTGATTAAACGGCAATTCGATAAATATTATATAGATTTCTTACAGGCCTATGAAGAGCTGGTCGCCAGCGGTGTTGACGATATTGAGGACTTGGGGCATGAGTTCTCTGCAATTAATAGCCTGTTGGTTTCAGTGGAAACTAAGGCAGACGAGAGCGAGGTTGGACCCTCACCACTGATTAAAACCGTGACTTCTACAAGTGACCCGCATGATGGAGGCAGTTTAGCGGCTAAGCTGCCATTCATTCAACTGGGAAGGTTCAGTGGTAACCCTATGGACTGGGTGAGTTTTTACGATTTATTTCTGTCATTGGTCCATGACAGACCAAACCTTCCAGAGACAGAGAAACATTACTACCTGCGTAGCTGTTTATATGGGGAGCCATTGATGTTGGTGAAACACCTGCCTGTTGATGCCAAGAATTACGAGGTAGCCCTCGGCCTGTTGAGGGACAGGTATCAAAACACTCGGTTGTTAGCGGACACCTATCTGGAGCAGATCATGTCGTTACCTAATATCTCTTCATCTATGGAGGGACTGCGGCAGTCCTTCTACAATCCTCTTCTGGAGTCGACGCAGGCTCTTCAGAAGTTAGGATTACCTATAGCAGAGTGGTCTTATATACTACTATTTATTCTGTTACAGAAGTTACCCTCCCGCCTAAGAAATCAGTTCGAGGAGCGGAGTGGAACGGCTCCAGGGGAACTTCCTTCCTTCTCGGCATTAATGACCTTTCTCGACGAAGTGTGCAGGAGGCAACTCGTCACCCCATCAAACATGGAACAAGAGAGAGCTAAGCCGTCGCGGCCACGGAGGTCTCCCACAATTACGTCGCGTAGGGGCACCGCATCAACGAGTGGACGCCACTCGTCGCCATCGAACAGGATTCGTGGCCAAGTAGCCATTGCGGCAGTGGAGGTAAGGTGCATTTATTGTACTCACAATGGCCACAATATAGCAAGGTGCTATGAGTTCAAGCGTCTGGATCGCACGGCCCGCAAGACATGGACACGAAATAATGGGGCATGCTTTGTGTGCCTGGGGCAACATTATGCACGGGAATGTGCAGAAAGGACTGGATGCGAATTGTGTGGATCTGAGTTTCACCATAGCCTTTTGTGTACCGCAGCTGGGGAAACAACGAGGCACACGACACAGCTGGCACCTAGACCAGCGTCGCGCCTTCGGACGGCACCACAGGCGTGGACGCCGCTGCCGCAGCGTGCGAAGACACCTCCGCCCCGCTCTAGCGCGGTAGGACCCAACTGGCCAACTACGCCGCAGCGACGTGCTCCGGAGCAGGGGCAACCGCAGCCGCACGCCCTGGAGCAGAGGAGGCGACTGACTGGTACCAGGTACCAACAACAACAAACCCAAGATGAGGTATGGCCATCTGTTTTTATTCCGAAGCGGGAACCAAATGAAGACGATTATTGATGTGAGGCTCCTGTCGGTGTCGCTGATTCCTTAAGTAGTGATTTTAAAACCTGCCTAAACCCTACTGTGTCAGTAGGCATAAGGAATCATAAAGGAGAATATGAGGAGGCTCGTGCCTTGTTAGATACCGGGGCTAGTATGACCGCCATTAAAGAGGCTTTAGTGGAAAGACTACGACTACACCGACAGAAGAGCTCAGTCAAGGTAGTGGGTATTGGGAATACCACGGCGAAAACATCAGCCAACCAAGTTAAAATAGTTATAAAACCTTTAGATAAACAGGTGCCAGTCATCAGCACTGTAGCAATAGTAATGTCGGAGCTGACAGCTAATTTACCAGTGGAGAAGACTCCGTCTCAGGGAATATTGAACCAGTCCCCACCTACACTAAGTCTTGCAGACAAATACTTCACACTACCACATGGGGTAGACATAATACTCGGAGCTGATGTACTATATTACATTTTAGATGGTTCTAAAATTGATATTGGAACAGGTGGCGTCGCAGCCTATGGAACATGCTTTGGGCATGCTATAATGGGACCAGTGGACGGGTACGATTCCGAAGTGCTGCAGCCGGTCTTCACCACAACGCTGACGGAAGCCATCAAGCGTTTCTGGACGTCGGAAGAGCCGCCGTCACCCGCTCCGAAGGACCCTCGTCACGAAGAATGTGAGAAGTTGTACAAATCCACCACACTGAGGCTAGGTGATGGAAAATTCATGGTACGTTTACCTTTATTATCTGACCGACCGGAGCTGGGAAATTCTTTGGATACTGCAACGAGGCGATTTTATGCGCTCGAGAAAAAGATGGGGAGGCATCCATTATTCGCACAGAAATACAAGGAGTTTATGGAAGACTATGAGCGACTCGGTCACATGTCTGAGTCAGACTTTCAATTTGACTCTGAACACTATGTGATACCACATCATGGTATATTTAAACGGGACACGGATAAGATCCGAGTAGTCTTCGACGGGAGTTGTAAGACAACAAAGGGGGTTTCGTTAAACCAGTGTTTACATTCTGGTGAAGCATTACAGAATGATATTACAAAAATCCTAATAAATTTTAGACGACACCAAGTTGTGTTTACCACGGATGTGAAGCAGATGTTCCGGATGACCTGGATACACCCTGAAGACAGAAGGTATCAGCTTATACTCTGGAGGAGTGATCCGTCGCAGGAGCTCAAGGTATATGAGCTAAACACTAATACCTATGGACTAAGGTCTAGTCCGTATGTAGCAATACGGACGCTGCTGGAGCTGGCGGCGCAGTGGATGGAGGCACATCCTGATTCAAAGGCAGCTGACGTTGTGAGGGATGCTGTGTTCGTGGATGATATCCTGACTGGAGAGGACTCCATAGAGGAAGCGGAAGTCTTGAAGACAGAACTCATCGAGCTTATGCGAAGCGCAGGCTACGAATTACGTAAGTGGTCTACAAACGAGCCATATTTACTGAGAGATCTACCGACAGATCATTGTGACCAACCAAGGGAATTCGACGCAAATGACCCCAAGAGTTTCATTAAGGTATTAGGAATACAATGGGAACCAATATCGGATACAATGTCTTATCGGTTAAGTATACCCTCAGACAAGGTAGTGACGAAGCGGTCAATATTAAGTACTATAGCGAGGCTATACGATCCGTGTGGCTATTGTGCACCGGTGATAATAAGATTTAAGAACTTATTGCAGGAGTTGTTCATGGATGGCCTACATTGGGACGAGGCAGTACCAAGGGCGATAGTAGAAAACTGGAAGTATATGATTAATGATCTATACAATATGGAAAGACTGAAGATACCTAGGTGTCTTGCATTACCAAACGCAGTGTCTTACACGCTACACGGTTTTGGGGATGCTTCAGAAGCAGGATACGCAGCATGTATTTACCTCCGCAGCGAGGATGCACGAGGTAACGTGAAGGTTAGTTTGGTTATGGCTAAATCTAAGGTGGCGCCTATTAAGACCCGACAAACAATCCCAAAGCTGGAGCTTAGCGCAGCGCATCTGGTTTGTCAACTGCTTAACCATGTAGCGGATGCTTATGCAAAATCGATCAAGATCGATAATCTTTACGCTTGGTCCGATAGTTCTATCGTACTAGCATGGGTGGAGACGCAGCCACACTGTTTGCAGACCTTCGAGTGTAATAGGGTACAGTATATACAAAGCTCACCTAGGAAGCTGAATTGGAGACATGTGCCATCGGATTGGAACCCAGCAGATTGTGCGTCACGTGGCGTGACAGCCGAAGACTTAATTCATCATCCATTGTGGTGGACAGTACCATGGCTAGGAAAGGAAGAAGTTAGGTGGCCTAACAAGTATGTACGACCTACAGAACTACCAGGATTCAAAAGGGTAGTTAACACTAATGTTGTTCAGGTGGAACCATGGGATATTAGTCTATTGGAAAGGGTAAGCAGCTTTACCAGACTCATCAATACTACAGGGTATGTGTTGAGATTCATTAGAAATCTAAGGACAGATAAGTTGATGCGACCCGAGAGTTATATACTCTCAATATCAGAGACCCGAGGTGCTGTTAAGTATTGGATTAAGAGAATTCAAGAATTGGAATATGGAAAGGAAATAGACTTGTTGAAGCAGCATAAACGAGTAATTACGTCACTTCAGAAGCTGAGTGTGTTTTTGGATTCTGAGAGGGTCATCAGAGTCGGAGGCCGACTTAGACATTCGGAACTCACATATGGGGCAAGGCACCCGGTATTGTTACCTAAGGATACTAAATTTGTTCAGTTGTTAATGGAGCACTATCACAAAACTTATTGTCACATTGGCGCTAATGGTTTAATTGCGATTCTTCGCAGGGAATATTGGATAACGTCGGTCCGAAAGCAGGCAGCACGGACGATTCGACGGTGCAAGAGGTGTTTTCGATTTTCTGTGGCAGAACAACCACCGCGCATGGCAGACCTACCTGCGGACCGCGTGTGTCGCGCACGACCTTTCGAAGGAGTCGCTACAGACTTCGCTGGACCCTATTTGGTAAAATCAAGTTTATTAAGAAACGCAAAGTCAGTGAAAGCCTACTTTTGCGTCTTTGTTTGTGTAGCTACAAAGGCCATCCATGTGGAGTTGGTCTCTAGCTTATCAGTCGAGGCGTTTGTAGCTGCATTTACTAGGTTTGTAAGTCGACGCGGACTTCCCAGTCTGATACGATCAGACCGAGGTACGAATTTTGTTGGTGCCAACAAATATCTCAAGGAGGTTAATCAGTTCCTGCTGGAAAGGGAACACATTCTGAAGGAACAGTTCAGAAGGCTACATATACACTGGGAGTTCAACCCGCCAGCCTCACCACATATGGGTGGATTATTTGAGGCTGCGGTCAAGAGTGTGAAGCAGCTTCTGAAGAGGGAAATTGGCGATACTATAATGACGTTTGAGGAGTTCTCGACGCTCCTGTGCAAGATAGAAGCTATTTTGAATTCTAGGCCTCTTGTAGTGATGTCTGAAGATCCTGGGGATTTAGAAGTCTTGACGCCAGGACATTTTCTTATTGGTCAGCCATTGGTAGCAGTGCCTGCGATTCCTTGGTCAGAAACTAAAATGTCACGTTTATCTCGATTTCAGATGTTGCAGAAGCTGCACCAGAACGTGTGGGCACGTTGGCATCTCGAGTATCTTAGTACGTTACAGTCGCGAAACAAATGGTATCATGATGTTGATAATTTGAATGTTAATGACTTAGTTTTCATTAAAGATGAAAATACTCCACTACTACACTGGAAGCTAGGTAGGGTGTTAGAGTTACATAAGGGTAAAGATAATGTTGTAAGATCTGTAAGGTTAAGAACCCAATCTGGCGAACTTGTTAGGCCAGTAGTTAAGTTATGTAAGTTACCTATAGGGGAGGACTAGGTTTCCCAACCTCCTGGCTGGGCCCCCTGGGAATGTTCATGCAACTAATTGTACACCACTAGTCGTGGACATCACTAGCGCGCGTCGGCGCGGGCGCGCTTCCTACTTCCTTCCGCCCTGTTCGCCGGCGATCGCGGTGCGTAGCGCACGCGTCATTCTTATTGTTTTTGTTACCGGCGAGGACGCCATTTTGTAACAATGTTTAGTGAAATTATAATATTGGAAATTCTCTCGTTCATCTCTATTCAATTTCCTTGAACCCGCGACCCAAGATGTGGATTTCTGGCATACGTGGGATGGTAAGGAGACGTCGAGTACCGATCCACCTCCCACAAGATTCGCGATCGACGCGGTCGCGAATACATTAATCTTTGCCCCATTACAGCATCCCGTTGTAAAGCGTGTAAAAGACATAAAACTGTCTAAAAAAGTAGTGTATTGTCTGTAACGAAGACAATATGTAACGTGCCGTTAGCGACTTGTAAATTATGCATCCCCCTGAGAGTCGTTAGAAAAACTTTAGTCGTATTTATGATAATATATGTAAGAAAGCATGCAGATTAGTTGCAGAATGTTATGTTTAATTTAATATTTTTTTATATAGCTGGGGGCAATATTCAGATGAGTTTACATTACATTGCTTTCAAGAACAGAACTTTTGGAGCTATGTTAGTAGTGTATAGGTTTGTGTTTTATTGCAAGTATTTTGGAAGTATTTGTGACTTTTACAATTTGACACTGAATTTAATTATATTTGTCAGTTTGCCACTTGTGTCATACGCATTTTAAAAATAAACTGTTTAAATTGTGAAGTAGAGTGAGGGCAGAATACGATTCGATATTATTATTTTTTTATTTTATTCGATATTCAGTCGATTAAATGGTACTTTTCTGTGACAAATCGTGGTTTTTCTATATTTGTCCTTATATTATAAACCCTAAGACTATTTTATACCTTATTATACGTTTATTATAACACAAATTCCATCCATTTAGCTTTATTCACCTTAACAAATGAAGCCTTTACCATTATCCACGTTTTCCTTCCATGGACAAACTTTTAATGCGGAACAGAATTTCCAACGTGTTTGTTTCATACATGGCATTTTGTTGTTCTAGGACCGCTGCCACTACAATAGCTTGGCCTCCCTCGTCCCCCTCGAGTATCATAAATGAAGGAGAAAAGTGGTACTTCAACAGGATGGAAGGTTCAGGGAAAATTGGTTGCTTTATACGTGAGAGCATGCTTCATTTGTTTGTTGCTTCGGGCACTAGCACCCGAACCATTGTTTATGAGAACGCCCAATTATGTCTTTACAACATACTTTCTTTACATCTTATAGTATTTTAGTCTGCAACACCAATTTATTACTAGTACTCACTAAAATCCAATCTTATTTTTGGTAAAAGTCTTTTGTTTTACTTTCATGACGTAAATAGCCAAGATTTGTAGGTAAAGTTATGAAGTAGAAGTATGAAAACTGAGCTATGATAGTGATGTTATGTTTCTAATTAGAACTAAAACAATGTGAAGTATATCTTGGAAATACTTGAGATGCCCGTTGGAGGCTTACATGGAATTGAAATTGTGTTAGATTTAGAATGAAATCAGGCACAACTTCCGGAATCAGAAATTCGTGGCATACCTTTATTATATGCATGATATTTGCACCTGAAATGTCGCTGAAATTACGTTTCGTGAATCATCACGAACCATCAGGTCCATGCAAGGACCATCAGGTCCATGCAAGGACCATCAGGTCCATGCAAGGACCATCAGGTCCATGCAAGGGCGAAACACATGTGGAGTTGCGGAATGACCTAACGAGATACCGTGGCGCGGGAAATTATTTATTGTTTTAGAGTTACCGGCATTTAATTACGTGGCATTTAGGCGTTAGGCAATAACAAATTATTTTTTTTTTTTATTTATTTATTCATTGCACAATGTACACGCAGTTACAGGCATGTCTTATAACTAATGTATACATTACCCTGTTAGGACGCAGCAAATTAACTTAAAACTAACATGTTGCAAAATAAGGTACATACAATTTATATATTATTAAAATTAATCCTATGGCTAGTTTGACAATGCTAAATTTTATATAGAATAAGAGTATATATATTATAAGTAATATTAATTTAGAGGTTTTTATCTTCCATAAATTCTAGAATACTAAAACACTGCTTGAAATAAATAGAACGCTAGTAACCAATTGTTTGTCTAGAAGCGAAATAGGCGGGAATAGAATTAAATTTAAAGCTTGACTTGTTAAACGGATAATAGGAAAAGGTAATAATTGAAACGAACTCACAGAGGTCCTTAACCGTTACTCCGATTGATTTCTTCCACACTCAATTTTGGCCCGTATATCGAGGCTAAGGCTCAGTTAGCATCAAAAAAGTTGGGAATCCTAGCCAAGGTGAGACGGTACTTCACACCGGAACAGCTGCTCAAATTGTATCAAGCCCAGGTTCGGTCGTGTATGGAATACTGCTCTCATCTTTGGGATGGATCTGCGAAATACCAACTGGACGCGCTTGAGTCTATTGAGAAGCGGGCCAAGAGACTCATTGGCAACGATGCACTGGTCGAGTCAAAGCTCCAGAGCCTTGAACACCGACGGCGAGTTGCAAGTCTATCGGTTTTCTATCGGTTACATTTCGGGGAGTGTGCGATGGAATTACACAATCTAATTCCGCCAAGCCCATTCCATCATCGAACTACGAGACAAACGGCGAAGCGCCATCGTTACATGGTGGACATCCCACCCATACGCACAAAACGTTTTGGGAATACCTTCATTGTGCGTACGGCTAAGGAGTGGAATTCCCTGCCGGAGTCCGTATTTCCCGATAGCTATAACCTAGGAGTCTTTAAGTCCAGAGTGAATAGGTTACTTTTAGGTAAGCGTGCTCTATCTTCGATCACATCATCACTTACCATCAGGTGAGATAGTGGTCAAACGCGAACCTATTTTCAATAAAAAAAAAAAAAAAAAAACTGCAAGAGTGATTTTGCAGTTTTGCTGATCGATGACAGTTGGCGTTTGAATCCACTTCAACGGTTCACTTGATGACTGCTTATTTATCTTTACTCCTGGATTTTATCCGGCTCGAAGGACCATGTTTAAGATTTCAGGGAGATGAATGAAATAAGTGGACTGTATAATATGAAAATATATTTGAATAGCAAAAAATAAGTAGCGTTACAGTGAGGGGTCGATAGAGGGACGCGTGTGCCTTAGAAGCTGTCTGATCGAGTGAGTGGCGCTGCTCGCCGTCTGCTGCGCGTCGGTGCTCCACCCCGCGCCCGCCGCCCGCCGCCTCAGCCGTCGGTGACATCAGTCTATATGCTCACGCGTTTGATGCGTGAACAAATACTATTACATAAAAAAAACATACAAAAGGGAATGAAATACAAGTGCAACAAACAATCATAGGTAACTACAACATTAACAGATACAAAATATAATATATTTTGTATCTGTTTCACATATTTTGTCTTTCTTTTGTCATCTGTTTTACATATTATGTAGTTAAAAACAGTTAATGAATGCAAGGGCAACTGAAGAAGCAGAGTAAGTTTCGAGTCAGTAAAAGTCTGTCACTCCCTTTCGTTCGACCCAGTGCGGAAGGAGTCTTTTAATGACTTTCTCACCGAATAAAAAGGAACGTATCACCTGTCGAGTATGAGGGTTGGGTTGTATGTTCCGTCACTTCACTTAATGCATGTACGAATATAATTGGGAGGTCAGAACCTTACTGCATTCCAGCTCGAACATCTTACATTTGGCGCAATTAACGGTAATTACCTACTTACGTTTGTTACATGTAAATAATTTTTTTAACCGACGAAAAAATAATGAAAGATGTTCTCAAGTCAACGCGTATATTTTTTTTATGTATGATCATCTATTACTCGAAGACGGCTGAACCGATTTGGCAAATTCTTTTTTTGTTTGAAAGGGTACTTTAAAGGTAGTCCCATTGTTATCAAGTCAGGATCTGATGATCGGATCCTGGAGAAATCGAGGGAACTCTTCAAATATTATAATATTTGAACTACAGGCACACCTATACTGATGTGAATATTTTTTTATAGTAACATGTGCAGTTGCATTCGAAAAACACTATTTAGTGAAGTGGAACTGATGATGAAGACCACAGATGGCCATCGGAACTACTCAATAATAAGTATTTCATGGGTTCCGCTTCGATTACTTGAATAATTATGGTTTTTAATCACAATATGCTCGTCACAATGCATATGGTGAAGTGAAGCTGATGGTGAAGTACATACCAGGAGAACTCCTCAACAATTACCGGCCCAGCATCTGGAAAAGCATTTTTTGTTAAAAGTTATAAGTACTTAACATTTAAGCTTTTGTAACTAGGTAAATTACAAGCCGACCAACTTAAAAGAGAGAAACTTGTCTAACTGGCAACGGCAATGCATTCTACAGACGAGTAGCCTGCAATGTATACGATGAATCATAACATTTTGTGGAATGTGCAGGCATTGAAAGTGTCAAATTTACCGATGATCTCAAATCTCTAGTATGTGTCTCATGAAAGAACTTAAAACGTTATTTAAGGTAAAAGGGAATTCTTGGATTGAACAGAATATTGTAAAGTAATGATAAAATATGCGCATTCCGGCGAAGACGGATAGGCAGCCACTTGAGCTTAATACGAAACTTAGAAACATGATCATATTTGCGCAAACCAAATATGAATCTGATACATACATTTTGGAGTTGCTCAAGCTTATCTAGCTGCACTTCAGTGAGATCTGGAAAACTTGCATCAGCATAGTCAAGAATAGGAAGAAGGAGAGATTGGGCGAGCACAGTTTTAGTGGCAGTTGGCACGAAATTGCGCAGTCTACGCAAAGACCCCGCAGATGCAAACAGTTTGCGACTCACTTCTTGTAACTGGGGACCACAAGACATAGGTGACTTCCGATTTTGCTGCACAAATGAACGGGACGATCGCGTGTTCCCACGATTATCACTCTGTGTTAAGACGACAATTGTTACCTACAATAGAAAGAGACATAAAAAACCGTTAACTCGAGCACTAAGGGCGGGGGCACACGATGCGTTGCGGCGCCGCACTGCAAAAATTTCACCGTGTCAGTAGGCACACGAGCGGTGCGGCGCCGTAACGTTGTTATGTCTCAGTGGCGCCGTAGCAGCGTTGGACAGTCTGTTGACAGACAATCGAAACGAGCGAGCGTGTGTCCTTCCTTGTGACGCAAAACAACTGAGCGGTGCCGCTCCGACGTCGCAACGCTTTCACCCCTCCCCGCCTCGTCTTGGTGGTTGCAAGTCCGGCGCGGCGCCGGAGCGCATCGTGTGCATGCCACAGATATTTCTATGTAAGACGACGCAGCGACACCGCTCCGGCGCCGCACCGCCGCCGCAACGCATCGTGTGCCCCGGCTCTAAGGTTTCCGTACTAACTTATCTAAGTATGAGGAAGTAAGTTCATTAGTACTGAACTAACAACGCAACTACGATTCCAGATTTTTTGTTTATTATTACGAATAAGCCCGCTCTTGACCCCGATCACACCTGATGGTAAGTGTAAGATGAGGTCTACGATCGAACGCGCGAGCCCAGAAGATGCCTGTTCACTTTTGCTTTTTTTCTGATCGCGCGAATTACCAGTGTGATATACATATCTACCTGTTCCTGAGAAACGGGGTTAAAAGACAGACAGATAGACGGCCAGACAAACAACAAATTGATCCCACAAGGGTTCTGTTTTTCTCTCTAACGGTACGGAAACCTGTAAAGAACTTTCTAAGCTATTTTCGGGTTAAGTTAGTTTTAATTAGTATTTAAACCTAAGTGTTGCGGCGGCTTAAAGCCTTGGTTTGAAAAACGAATTTTTCTTAGTGGACTGTATCAGGGGCGGTTCTATGATGCAAGTAGGTGCTGGTGGTGTGGGGAAATGAGGATCGTACCTGCCTGGTGAGCTATGGCGGAGACACGGCGGGGGTTCCTTAGCCACGTGGCGGCGGCGCGTCCACGATGTCGTGTATGTACGGACGAGGATCTGCACTTTCCACAACACACAAAGACACGCACTTGCACAGTTTAATAACAATCTTCGTTCTTCGCGGTGAAATATGAGTTCTCTTTGACTTAGGGTTTAATTGCGACCCGCAAGTCTTGATAGCGGATGAGAAACTGGCGGTTTATTTTTTCAAGGCGGCACGCGACAGCGTCCGCGCATCGCGGATCTTCCTTCTCGCTCTCGCTCAGGCATTATAAGGGTTGCAGAAGGGAAAGGGAATGCGGAAGGAAATTTACGTTGCACAGATACTAATATTATTTAGAGTTGCCAATAATTAGGCGTGAAAATATAAGAAATAAATTATGGCGTTAACATTCCCCGCGGCCTTAAAGAGTCACCTTTAAAAGAGATTAATACAATAGAAATTACACTTAAATCTAACTTAAAGAGGGAATGGACTGAATAAGATATTACTGAGTAGGAAGGGGACATAAGCGGACCACAGGTCTCACAAGAATCCCATTAGAAGTGCGTACGGAAACGACTCGCGTGCTACCGTCTTTAGACGTATGCAATTTATCAATAACACCTAGAGGCCAGGATAAAGGAGGCGCATTATCATTAACAATCACTACTACAGTACCTTCCTTAATCATGTCTCCGTCAGGTTTATTCCATTTTAAGCGCGATTGTAAACTATGAAGATACTCGTTTCGCCATCTTTTCCAGTACGACTGGACTAATTTATCCATAAGAGAATGTCTTTGAAGCAGGTTGTCAGACGATAAACCTACTTCCGCGGCCGGCAATGAGTTAAGCGGAACAGTGTGTAAAAAGTGTGAAGGGGTGAGAGCCTTAGGCTCTACCGGATCAGCGCTAAGCACAGTAAGAGGCCTGGAGTTCAACAGGCACTCTATTTGAGAAAGAATTGTAACTAATTCTTCATAAGAGAGGAGTTGTTGACCTATTGTCTTGAAAAGATGAGTCTTTACGACCTTCACCATGGACTCCCAACATCCACCGAAATGCGGTGACGCGGGTGGAATGAATTGCCAATGAATGCGATGCTCAGCGAGCTCCTCTTCAAAGCGCGGGCGGTATTCTTTATTTATGAAAGTATATAAGTCGCGTAAAAACGAATTAGCTCCTCGAAAATTGGTCGCGTTATCCGAATATAAACATTGTACCGGTCCGCGGCGGGATAAAAACCGTTTCAACGCGGCTATGAACGAAACAGTTGTAAGATCTGTAGCTAATTCGATGTGAATAGCGCGAGTGGTCATACAGGTAAAGATACATAAGTAGCCCTTGCGACTCTTCGCACCTCGACTGCGTATGGGCACGTACTGTATAGGGCCAGCGTAATCACACCCTGTATGAGAAAAAGCTTTGAGAGCAACATTTACTCTAGATTTCGGAAGATCGCCCATCATGGGCGGACCATGAGGTCGCGGTTTCCACCTATGGCATGCATTGCACTTGTGAATTCTATGACGAATAATTCGTCTAGCGGACAAGATCCAATACCTATGGCGTAATAACGACATAGTGAGTTCTGGACCTGCATGTAAATATTTTTTATGATAATAGTCGACGAGAATTTCAACTATGCGATCATGTCGGGGCAACACTACAGGATGTTTAGTACTATAGGCCTCAGCCGAATGAGTTAATCGACCTCCGACGCGGATTAAGTCATCACCATCTACGAATGGCTTTAGTTTAATAAGAGCGGGTGAACAAAATTTATTATTTTTTAACTCGGAAAAATCCTTTAAGAAGTGTTTTCGTTGAACATGACGCAACAAAATGGTTTCAGCGAATTCGAGGTCGCTAGCGGAAACGGCGTCAGTTCGACGCGGGAGTTTTTTCATGAAGCGGTATATGAAAACAATAATACGCCGCAACTTGTTCCAAGACGACGTACGTTCTGCGAGTGTGAGTAGAAGCGAATTGTCTGAACTTGAGTCCGCGACTATGGGGTGCGCGTGGACCTTTTCTTCAGGAATGGGTTCCGAATTCAAGTCATTAACCTTATGTATGGGCCATCCGGAAGGATCAAGCTTAGCCCAAGCGGGTCCGTGCAACCATAATGGGTGCTCAATGAATTTGTCAGGTGTTAAACCACGTGACAAACAGTCCGCCGGGTTTTCAGTACCAGCCACATGATAGAAATGCTCCGCGGGGACGTTGTCTATGATGCGAACGACACGATTGGCCACAAACGTGTGCCAACGATGCGGAGAGGAATTTATCCAGCAAAGAGTCACCTTTGAATCGGTGAATGCGTACATAGCGGTAACATTATAACGCGGATTATAAGTGTCATGAACACGGCGAAGAAGCTTAGCGAGGAGCTCGGCACCGCAGAGCTCCAGTCGAGCTATAGTTAATGGTTTAACCGGCGATACCTTCGACTTTGCACAAACCAGCTGAAGGACCACGTCGTCGTTGCGAGTAATATGCGCATAGATGACAGCGCCATAGGCGCTTTCGCTGGCGTCAGAAAATCCAATTAGGCGGAGAATACAGTTTTCAACAATACCTAAATGGCGCGGAATTTTAAAATCATTTAAAAGCGGAAGGGCAGAGCGAAAAGTTTGCCAAATATTTATGATGTGACGCGGGGGGGTGTCATCCCAATCGAGCTTCAGTAACCATAACTCTTTGATAAGCAGTTTAGCGTAGAGAACTACAGGTGCGACAAGACCCATAATGTCCCACAGTCTAGCTACGGCCGATAGTATAGCACGTTTAGTACACGTATCTGGCGGTGCGGAAATAAGAAATTCAAAGCAATCATTAGACCTACACCAGCGCAAGCCGAGGACCTTTTGCTCTACCGACTTGTCGAATTCTAGTTGATCGGTCAATCTATGCGACGCCGGAATACTGTTTAGTACAGTTTGAGAGTTACTAGTCCACTTGACTAACTCGAACTGACCGCCTCTAAAGAGTTTGATCAGTTCGTGGGCAACCTGGATGGCTCGCGATTCGGAGCTTACGCTGCAGACTACGTCATCCATATACAGCGAGTCCATGATGATAGCGCTGGCGCGCGGGAAGAGATGACCATCGTCTTGAACCAACTGTCGAACTGTGCGGATCGCATGGTAGGGACTTGACTTGAGACCAAAACAGACGCGGTTAAACTGATATAGAACCAGAGGATCGTTTGTACTGAAGCGATATAAGATGCGTTGAAAGCGGCGATCACTTTCTCTTACTTTAATCTGTAAGAACATTTGTCGGCAATCAGCCGACAGTGCGAATGCGAACAAGCGAAAATTCAAAATTATGGTAAATAAGTCGCCCTGTAAATTCGGGCCGCTGTGCAAAACATCGTTGAGAGATACTCCAGTACTCGTTTTAGCACTAGCATCTAGCACGGAGCGTAATTTTGTTGTTGTTTTATCTAAACGTACAACTGCGTGATGCGGAATTACATAGTCAGGACAACTACTGTCTGAACTATCAGGAGGAGCAGGCGATAAATATCCTTTATCAATATATTCGCGGATGACGTCATTATACGCAGTACGTAACTCGGGTGCGGATTCTAATTTCCTTTCAAGGCAGAAAAAACGTTTTTTCGCGACATCGAGTGAGTTTCCCAATTGGAACACATCGCTGCGAAAAGGCAAGGCTACAGAGTATCTACCTGTTTCCTCATCGCGTTCCGTGGTCGAATTATAAAAATGCTCGCACTCTAGTTCATCGAGCGATTTGCTCGTTGAAGGAGTGACGGGCGCTTCATCGACCTGCCAGAATTTTTTCAACGACGATTCTAATGAGTCTTTGTCAGGCGGGTGCGAAACATATGAGCAACAAGCTAGTGCAGTCTTGTTACGACGCACAGGCAACACGGGCACAGTGCCCATGATGACGTAACCGAGTACCGTCTGCATGGCGGGCGGCGCGGAGGAGTTGCTGCTAACTACGCGGGGCAGCAGAAGATGCGGGAAAAGCGATGCCCCGATCAGCACATCGATGCGACCGGGTGTGCCGAACGATTCGTCGGCGAGCGGTAAACCATATAAGTAAGGCAAAGCGGAAATATCTACGGGGGCGATAGGTAGATTGTCGGTGATTGCATCGACAACTAACGAATTAACGTTATAAGTAACGTTCGGATTAAAGCGGGAAAAGAAAGTAAACTGTACGGAACCCTTAACGGATTTTTCCGTACCACCGATACCCTTAACGGAAGGCGTATCAGATGAATGCCTAGTTAAACCTAATCGTTTGCAGCATTCTGCGGTAATAAAATTAGTTTGTGAGCCACTATCTAATAGACAACGAATTAAATGTTCCTTATCAAATGCATCTCGAATTATTACAGTAGCGGTTGACAACAAAATAGTAGTATTCGTGTTACCTTGCGGCTTTGATACGCGGGAGTTCGAGTCGTAAAACCTCGACGCAGCAATGGACGCGTTACATTGCGGGGCGCTCTGGGCGGCGGCATCGTGCGCATGTTGCTCGCGTGGAGCCTGTGCGTGCGACAAGGACAGCTGCTCGGGAGCAGCAGTGCTATCTCTAGCGCGAGCCGTGGCGTTTGAATCGGCTTGTGTACGTGCGGTATTATCAATATCGTTCGATAATGCAGTCGCATGCGATTCGCGATTAAAGTGTAAAAGCGTGTGATGTTTATTGTTACAAGTTTTACATCTAGATTCAGACTGACAGGATTTGGCCTTGTGTTTAATACTTAAACAGTTAGTGCATGCTTCGATTTGCTTCACTGATTTGAAACGATCACTTGGCGTCATTTTAGAAAAGGCGGGACATTTAAATAAATGGTCATGGACAAAGCCATCACACAAACATTTTGCGGATTTATCAATTACAGTGTAAGATTGCGGTTGTGGAGTTTTAGACGTTTTTTTATTTTTAGAATTGTTATTAGACTGAGTGGAGCTCGAGCTGTCTAAAGCTTTAGTATTTTGTAAAATGCGAGATTGATTTTTAATAAACTGTACTAAATTGTCGAATTTAGGAATTTCGTCCTTCGAATCCATTTCGAAAAGTCGAGCGGTTTCAGAATCGACCTTCTTTATAGCGACATGGAAAAAGATCAAATCTGTCAAATCATTTATTTTAAGATTTTTTAATGCGTTTGCGGCGGAAACAAAATTATCAGAAAAGGATTCGAAATTCTGAATAGATGCGGTATTAAAAGATTTATGTTCAAACATCCGATTAAGGTAACCAGAAGCCAAAATACGTTTGTCTTCGTATTTGTTTACGAGTGAATTAAAAATTAATTGGTAATTATCGCCATTAGGGCAAACTCCTGAGAACGCGGTTTGAGCCTTAGCTGTCAATTTCCCCATCAAATAATATAGTTTTTCCGAATCAGTCAATGTATTATTTTCGTGTACCGTGCTTTTAAAATTAGCGTAGAATAGGGGCCAGTTACGAATATCGCCATCGAATGACATAATTTCAATGGGAGGCAAGCGAACTGTTTGCTTAATGACACCACTACCATTAGAAGTATGAGCTGATTTTGAGTAATTCGAATGATTATATTTAATTCGGCAATATAATTCATCAAAACTAATCCACGACTGTTCATCAATCGTATTTTTAGGGTTTTGTTTTAGAAGAAGCGAATTATGTTTATTAAATGCCTCGAGGAACTCGGTACGCATCGCATCGATATTGACACACGCACACATAAACTTTTCTAGCGGTTCCATACCGGACTTCATTTTTTCCATTAAATCGTAAATGATCTGCATGCGGGCAAAAATCATATTACGACATGACAGTGCTATTTGAATGGCGGATTCTATCGGATCATCCGATTCAATGGTTACTTTTTTAGACATTTTCGATATTTTTGTAGGTGTTTATAATACTTAGCTAAAATAAATCGCAACGATCTGCGCGCGGTGTGGTATTGGTAAGTACCTACGGTTATCGTAAACGAAAGATGGCGAAGCGGGCGAGCGGTAGGTAGGTTATATTTTCCTATGTACCTACATAAATTAAATATTATGTTGAGCGGGATGCGATATACCTTTGAATGTACGCAAGGACGACGTAGGTAGGTATTGTAATAAATGAAAGCAGTTTATTATATGAGTTTAAGGAACGAAGATTGAAATGAAATATAATTGCGGGATGATGATATACGGATAGAATAATTATATCCGTTATCGAAAGAGTATAGAAAAAAGGTATCCGTGATCGTAGGATCAAAAAATGTTGCGGCGGCTTAAAGCCTTGGTTTGAAAAACGAATTTTTCTTAGTGGACTGTATCAGGGGCGGTTCTATGATGCAAGTAGGTGCTGGTGGTGTGGGGAAATGAGGATCGTACCTGCCTGGTGAGCTATGGCGGAGACACGGCGGGGGTTCCTTAGCCACGTGGCGGCGGCGCGTCCACGATGTCGTGTATGTACGGACGAGGATCTGCACTTTCCACAACACACAAAGACACGCACTTGCACAGTTTAATAACAATCTTCGTTCTTCGCGGTGAAATATGAGTTCTCTTTGACTTAGGGTTTAATTGCGACCCGCAAGTCTTGATAGCGGATGAGAAACTGGCGGTTTATTTTTTCAAGGCGGCACGCGACAGCGTCCGCGCATCGCGGATCTTCCTTCTCGCTCTCGCTCAGGCATTATAAGGGTTGCAGAAGGGAAAGGGAATGCGGAAGGAAATTTACGTTGCACAGATACTAATATTATTTAGAGTTGCCAATAATTAGGCGTGAAAATATAAGAAATAAATTATGGCGTTAACACTAAGTAAAATTAAAAATCTCATCATACATACATGTCGTTTGTATAGTCACTGGTCACTTACTTATACATAATAATTATCTTCTTTTCTTGATGTGAAAGTGAACTCTAATTTTGTTATTTAAGAAAACAAAATTCGAATCAAACTTACTAAAAACTAAAAAAAAAATACTAAAAAAATAATGTAAGTAGCTACAGTAATCAGTTATTAAGGATGAGGATTCAGACCTTAAAGAAAATAAATTTTTGGTTTAAAATCTTTTCGATAAGATATCGGTTTGTCTGTCTCCAATTTTGACACGCTTGTTTCGTCTTTCGCTTGAGACTGGAAAAGTGCCGAAAGCTTGGAAGCTAGCTAACGTGCAGCCCGTGCCCAAGAAGGGCAGTCATGCAGATCCGGCCAACTACATGCCTATTTCAGTCACGTCTCAATAGTAAGCTCCTGGCATACCTAGAAGTTAACGACATCCTCAGTGACTAACAATACGGCTTCCGCAAAAACCGGTCAACTGGGGATCTTTTAGCGTATGCCATTCATATCTGGAGTGAGGCCATTGAGAAGCACGGGGAAGCACTTGCTGTTTCTCTCGATGTCTCCAAGGCTTTCGATAGGGTGTGGCACGATAGCCTTATTGCTAAACTTCCTTCTTTCGGTATACCCACTGAACTTTGCGTTTGGATAGAAGACTTCCTGAGAGATCGGTCTATTCGAGTGGTTATTGATTGTTGCTCGTCTGGCCAATTGGCTATTAATGCCGGGGTCCCTCAGGGGTCAGTTCTCTCAGCAACTTTATTCTTGCTGCATATTAACGATCTGCTAATGCCCGGTACCTTTGGGTATGCAGACAATAGCACTGTTGTGTGTGTTCTAGGCAAGCGTGCTTCATCTTCGACCACATCATCGCTTAAGATCAGGTGAGATTATGGTCAATCGCAAGCCTATCAACTATTAAAAAAAAACCTAAAACAAAGTACAAAAGAAAGAATAAAAAAATATACTGCTACAGATGTTAAATTGTGTTTCAATACCAAAGTGATATCTATTAACCTGCAGCTATAAACAAAACATTTTATAAATTATTTCTACTTTTATATTTAGCACATTACTATTCATTGCACAAACACTAGCTTCAAGGAATGTCCAGTCATTTTGAATTTAATGTCATATAAAAATTCATAAGCTCAGAGCACACCTGTCGTGTCCGGTGGTTAGTGGCAAATGTGGCAATGACAATAAAGTAGCAATGGCAACATCGTGGCACCGAAACTACATTCAAGCAAGTGACAGTGATGATAAACATAATTATTCTATCGTGTTCCAATTTTGAAACTTTTCTGCACTGTAATTATTCATTGAATTTAACGGTAGATTGGAACTTTTTTCATGTATTTTAAAAAAATAGTTTTATGTATAAAAATAAATTGATGTTCGTTAGTCTCGCTAAAACTGGAGAACGGCTGAACCAATTTGGTAATTTTGGTTTTATAATAATTGTGATAGTCCAGGGAAAGTTTAAAAGGTGAGAAAATATGGAAAAATAAATAGTGATACGATGTTAGTTAGCTAGTTTTATATAATTTCTACGTTACAGTTTTTAATATCAAAATATTGGCAATCGACCGGCATTCAAAGGTATTGGTATCATCATTTCCTTGAGTGCTATATAGAATGAGGCGAGGTTGCCGTGAAATTGTAAAGAGGAGATTAAAATCAATGTTACTATAAATGTTTACGTACCTGTTTAAGAAAATTGTAGTGTATTGCTAGTGATTGATATCAGCTATATATTGTCCATACGATTATTAAAACGCACTGCCAAATGACTTACGATCAGGTTAAAATTAAAAATTTCCGAAGAAAAGATAGGGTCTGTGAAAGGGAACGCTTACACACAAGTTTTTCACATCACTTCTTTTGCTATCAAAGTAGTAATTTATATAACAAACTTAACAAGATCTTATCCATATATTCGGTCTCAAAAAATAGGTGTAAATCTCTAGTTAAAGAATGGTTGCAAAAGCTTCTGAAAAATAACTTAAATACCAGTAAAGTCACACAATCTATAAACGCAAAATTACACACACACACATACACAAACCCATACACAAACACACACACACACACAATCAAACACACAAGGTCATAGTCAAAATTATTAATATTTTATTAGTTATGTTTAACAGTTATAAATGTTTTTGTTATTTCTTATTGTGTCGTATTGTGAGGAGAAATAAACGCATATATTATTATATTATTATTATATTGATTATTTCGCTAAAATTGTTGTATCTATGGAAGGTTACATATAAAAATATTGTACATAATGTATTTGTTTATTTAAAATGGGAAAACGTACTATCTATAAACAGTTTTGAAGAAAATGAAATAAGATATAGGTACCAGTTACCTATTGATTCAAATACCAATGAATGATACTCAGCAAAAAGAAATTGGCTGAAGGTATCTTCAGCCACTTTATGACTCAGAATGATAAATAAAATATGTGTGTGGCTATATCGAGTTCCATACAAACTTTTAATAAACGACATCTCACATACAATTTGTACACTCAACTGGAATTATTAAATATCATTTACGCGGAGTATCTGGGTCGGTACAACCGCGTACAGAGCCGCAAGGGCAAAAGTTATTTTTCTAAATGCGTGCTTGGCTGTACCTCGCGGGGACAATTTACGCGGGCCGGCCGACCCATGTGATTGTTAACTATACTACAAAGATTACCAGTTATCTACCAAGAGCACGATACTCCAATGAACATCGGGTTGTGGCCTGTCTCAGTATTTTTACGACTTATTATTACATAACCCGTTTACACTCACTGGAAATTATCGTCTGTAATAAATAACTCGATTTTGGTCCAATCAAAAGTTAGTTGAATCGAATTCCGTTCTTAAAAAGTTTACAAAAAGTGTTCGATAACAGAGATGATTGCTGCTATTTTGGTTTCATTTTAAGGAGCTGTGAGCACAATATATTGTTCACCCTTAGCGGCTAAATCCTTTTTAACGTTACGACTGAATCAAGTAACCCACGAACATGGCAATAAACTTTTTAATTGGCAACACAAAAAAGTATGCTTGCTAACAAAAGTCGTGAAATCATAAAATCGATTTTCAAAATGCACTTATTCTTTCGTTGTTATTTTTTTTTTTTGAGTTCCGCCAACGATGCGGAGGCACGTAACCAAATATGCGTCACAAACCGAACAAATACGACAAAAACCATGAAATCACTAATCCGACCTAATTTTGAACGCTATACGTCATATGAATAACGACTACAGAGCGTTAACTTGGAATCTTAATTCGAATCGTTCAAAGCTGCAGCTTAAGCATTTAATTATAGCGACCGTCGCTACATTCAGTTAAAATAATTTCACTTTAGTGTTAGTAGATAGAACAAGCGAACATAATTACAATATGTGAATTAAATTCACATCAAAGTGCACAAAAAAAACTAACTGATTATTTTCTGTGGTTTTATATTTTAATTTTAATTATTTTAATGATCTGTTATACTTGGAAGCGACGACATGCAATTTATTTTATATGTAAATATCTGAGTGATCTGCGTGGGCTTAAGTTCAAATTTAATTTGATTTCCAATTCTACCACGATACGTTAATTCACTATATTTCATAACAAACCTAAAACTAGAAATTAATTTTATATTCCGCAACTGCATTCGCCACTAAAGAGTAACATTGAAGGATATCGTAAATTACTTCACGTCATGTGAGTGAAATGCTGACAAATGACATGTGTTTGGTCCCAACGTTTTATTTTTGGAAGTCCCACACAGGGCTGTAATCAGAAACCGTATGAAGACTCAAACAAACGGACTCCTCATCTAAGAGGCTGAACAAATTTTCTAATTCGAATAAAGAACTTCTTTTATTCTTTTTTATGCAAAACTTTTGCACTTTACTGTATTACAAATGCGTTATAATGACATGAATGCTTTACTGTCCTAGTTATGTAATTTATTTCCTGGTTTTATAGAATTTCGCTACTTTTTGATAATTACATGTCATTTATTATCAACCTAGAAATTGTCTGATAGCGGAAAAATAAGAGTCTTGGAAAATATTTGTATTGATTATAGACCAAGTCTTATTGCAGTTAACTTTTTTTTATTGATAATAGGCTCGCGTTTGATCACCATCTCACCTGATGGTAAATGATGATGTGGTTGAAGATGGAGCACGCTTACCTAGAAGTAACCTATTCACTCTTCTTTTAAAGACGCCCAGGTTATAGCTATCGAGAATCACAGACTCCGGCAGGGAATTCCACTCCTTAGCCGTACGACGAACAATGAAAGTACCTACCTATTTCCAAAACGTTTTGTGCGTACTGATTATAATTACATGATTTTGTATGACTAACTAAAGCAGCAAATGTTTTTTTACGGCACTCACATTTTTTATCATTTTAAACTAATTCTATAAATGAATGACTTATAACTATTAATGACCTACCTACTTATAACTATTAATAAAATAGAAGTAAAACATTAAGAATTACGTAATTCAAATATAATAATTCTGTTTGGTATTATTTGCTCATAAACTAAGCGTATAATAATCGTATGTAATAGGTCTAATAAAGACATAATTTTTGTTGAAGAACATTATATTTTTTGTGAGTTCACTAATGAAAGACCATTAAACTTAGATCTCTGTAGATGATATAATCTTTAATGAATGTTTGAGAGTTAGGTGTCTTAATAAATTGGATAATGTGTAGCGTATATTTAGTGGCTTGAGGCTATATCCCATGATTGTGGAACATCAGGAAACGGAGATTACAAGTTCAGTATTTATGTATGTGAATACGTAAGTTAATATTTGAGGTAGTATTTAAAGTATGTACTCTGTTCAAACTAAACAACCTGATTAGAAAAAAAAATGCTCTCATTTGTACAACACGACTGTTCGGAAGGGATTGTCATACTTCTACTGACCAAAAATCCACCCAGTTTGAATAAACTAGGTGGACTTTTGGTTTCTAAGGGGTAACTGAATAGTTACCCCTTAGAAAATAATGCACAGAAGCCTAGTACGAGTGCAAAAAGTGAGGCAACTAAAACTTAGCCATTTTAGCTAACTTTTCTCGACGAGCCGTCAGTATTCAAGGTCCATTCCGCCGAACAAAGCTCGCGAGTAAATAATTTAAAACGATCGTTTGTAGCGTAAAGGGATGTCATATTCCTTCAGGAAAACAAAAAACGTGTAATCAAATTACATTTCACAAGTAAATACTTACATTTTATACATAATTTTTGCGTCAATCGATCATCAAATAAAAATTCTAATAACCTAACTTATCACAATTCAATGTTGCTATCCGTGAGGAAAAAAAATACCCATATTGATTTCTTTTGTGCTTATTTTTGTTTAAAAAAATATAGTTTTGGCGGCAATTATGTATGCGTCAAACTAAACTATATTTATTTACAGCTACTACCTACAGTGTTTTTAAACTAAAAGTTACTGTTACGAAGAGTAGTTCGAAGAGTGGCATCATAAAGATTACAATTTTATTGGTTAAGATTTTTTTCATTTAAGTAATGTTCTCAATAATATTTTTCTATTTCATAAATACAACAAATACTTTTAACTGATATCAAACGAGATTTTTCAAGCAATTAATGCATTTCTATAATATTATTATAACACATTACACATCAAACATTCTAAACGCAAAGAACGATATCTCATCCGTAAAAATATGTCATATAAGTAAGTCATATTACATGAAAAAACATCATCTTATCCAGTTTCATAACATAAAATACTTGATTTGATCCAGCAACATAATAGTGCGTTTTCCCATTTTTGTGGGTAATGGTCTGGTAATGGTATCACTGAAAGCTATATTTGTGTGCGTTTGAGGAACGTAGACACATTCGGCTCACGCACACAAAGAAAATAAAGTGGACACACGAAATCGCTCGTGTTTTGTTCCAAACCTTCTTTCTATGCGTTATTTTTCTAAGAGTTACCCTTATATTCTGGGATCGAGGACACCCAATACCGCTGACTGCTCTTTTAGGCGCGCGTGGAACACGACGCGGTGCCGTCACCTATATTGAAAAGGGAAAGTGGGGATAAGTAGTCGCTCCATGTAAAATACTGATACTCAACTGCATCCTTTAAGACTTGAATATGATCCTGACATAGTTGGGTTCTGTGTGAACATCACCGTAAAGAAGACTCCATGAAAAGGCTAGTAATGCAAGGGTTAAGTCGAGGGCAAAAGATCTCGCGGGAGTTCTTCACCACGGTGGGCAGACCTCATCAAGACTGTGACCCGTAAACGATTGGTGTCGCTTTGCCAAACATCGAGCTATATGGGGACCACGCTTCGCGAGGGTAACGCTGGCGCAGGAATCGACCTCAACATAACCACGACCAATCTGGCAAATTAGACGACTAGGATGATATAGCAAATGATTATAGGACCCTCCTATAATCATAAAATTTAACATGTTATCTATTTTGCTTAGATTGTTTGCGAAGATGTGGAGGATCGCAGTTTAATCTTTTTTGAAGAAGTGACGGGTATTGTAATGGTGTCTACTGTCCCAGTTCATAAAGTGAACAGGGTAGTCTATGTGTTCAGGACTGCAATTGGCCAGTGCAACGGTAACTGGACGGTCTGAACTTGTCCACGATACGTGGAGCTATAAACGTTGCTTACAATAAACAAGGTTACACAATAATCTACAGGCTCTCCGGCCGACCACAATCTATAGCCTCCGAGGCCTTACAAATAGTTACAAATAACACTCACCTGAGCTGTAGACG
Source organism: Tholera decimalis (assembly GCA_943138885.2). Lineage (NCBI taxonomy): Eukaryota > Metazoa > Arthropoda > Insecta > Lepidoptera > Noctuidae > Tholera > Tholera decimalis. The sequence goes on along the minus strand of OW964563.2, from coordinate 30,721,988 downwards.
GCAACCTAGGATCTGTTTGATCACGTCCAAAGTGTTTGTATGTAATATGAGATGAGTAATTGAAACGTGTGATGTAAGTCAAGTGTGTTCTAGGACGTTCCCAAGGCGTCAATCTCCAGATGGCGCGGGTCCCACAGCATCACAGCCTAACTCGTTTCCACCAAGCGCGTGCCACGAGGTGACGCAATAAGGCGATATGTTCCGAGAAATATCTGGATTCTCGTCAATCCGGGAGTACAAAGTTCAATTAAACACTGTTCACAATCAATCTGCTAATATCTCGTGAGATCCAATTCGATTTCCAACAAATTCCGCGTGTCAGCCCGACCGACGACTACGGCGTATAATCCAACAATATCCCGGGGTTTTCGACAAACGGAGACTACAACTTCAAACAACAAATAATTCGCGCCCCAATTATCGGTCTCAACAGGCGAATCCAACGATATTTTACCAATTATATTTAACTCAACAGGTCCGCCGCGGACATTTTTTTCAAGCCAGCAAAACTATCTGTCAAAGTCAAGTAATGTCAAGATCAAATTCTTTATGTCAAAAGGGTGCGTTCTGTTTCACGTCGGACCGAACACTATGCGTTTCAAATGCTATTAGGAATTTCAATTACGTTTATCTGTCAAATATCACTCAAATAGTACGGTTTGCAAGGAAAACTTAATGGCGAAAAATAATAACGGTTTATTTTACTTTGTTTAACCGAGTCTCACAGCTTTAAATATAATATTTAATTCTTTAAAGTCATAATTTAGTTTTTTTTAAACATACTTTTCTCTCTTGTTTTCATTGTTGGCACCCCCACCTGTTCTTTTGAAAGAGATAGTAATGTATTTTTTTATATGTGGGTAACATCGTGGATTACGTATTATATTATATTATACTGTAAAAAGACTTGGACATACACACATCAAAAGTGTCTAGGGATCAACATATATTTTTGCAATAACTTTTCTCCTGATTGATATTAACTAAAATTTTCTTTAAGGATTTATCAAATAAAGTGTTTTCGTTTATCACAGTAACGATAAACCAAGTCACCTTTGCATTAATAAAGAAATTTTCCATTTTCCTAATAAAGGGATTTTTGACATTTGAACCACTAACATTAAAGTTCGAAAAAAAGACTGAAATAACAGTTTTCTTTAAAATTTTATTGGGTAACTTAAACAATTAATAATCCGTGTTTCTACCGCGAACACTAACAACACAAGAACATCGGTTTGGCATACTCAAAATGAGTTCATCCAAATCACGCTGTGGAATGGCCGCCCATGTTCGTTGCAACAACAAAAAAAGGTCTTCTTGCGACTGGATACCCTCCATATTCGGCAGAGCTCTTCTCTGTAGCATATCCCATGCATGCTCAATCGGGTTCAAGTCTGGCGACTGAGCAGGCCAGAGCAGGACATTGATGTTAGCTGCGGCGAGAGTCTGTCTTACAACTCTTGCGGTGTGCGGTCGTGCATTATCATGCATTAACTGAAATAAGGGACCGATTTGCACTTGTAGAGGAACGATGACGTCAGATACAATCGTCTCAGCATAAATTTGAGCGTTGAGGTTGCCTCTGATCCAAATCAACTCAGTTCTTCCGCCGATCCAAATACCCGCCCATACCATGATGGTTCCACCACTATAAGGATGGACTTCCTGGCAGGATTTTAATCGCTGTTGGCGTCCAGGGGTTCTCCAGTATCGTATACGTCTTGTATCCGGTCTCATACCAAAACGAGACTCATCAGAAAAGCACACGAAACGCCATTGTTCTTCTGCCCAATTTCTGTGTTCAAGAGCCCATTGATATTGAATCCTACGATTGTGCATTGCTATAGGTGGTACCCGTAGCGGTCTTCGGGAATGAAGGTTCACTTCATGCAAGCGGTTTCTGACTGTTTGGTCGCTAATTAAGTTCCCTGAAGAGTGATGAAGCCTCACGGCTAACATCATGGCGGTTATTGTTGGAGCTCTTCGAGTTAAGATTTGAATGTATCGGTCTTGTCTCCGTGTGGTGCAGCGATACCGTCCTCCATGGCGCTCAGCCACGGTACCAGTGCTTCGGTAACGTGTCCGAAGACGACTGATAACACTCTGACTTGTATTCAGAGCTAAAGCCACAGTACGTTGCCGGGAACCAGCTTCTATCATTCCCACGGCTCTGAGCATTTCTTCCCTGCTTAAATAACGTCGCCGCTCCATAATAACGTTGGTTTTAATCAGTAGTAGGGAAACAGTAGCACTAATAATGTCTTCAATGCGTTGTATGTTTTTATAGGGAAAATATTGACAGCTGATTTTCATCTTTTACTCGAATTTGATTAACAGTTCCTGTTTCAAATTATGAAATGCACCAAAGGATCCATATAAATTTATAAAATCATAAATTTATTACAAAACCACATCTCAATCTCAAGAAATCCGCATAAAAATGCTTGATCCCTAGACACTTTTGATGTGTGTATTATGCTTTTTGGTAACTGTTGGTTTTTCCCAAAGAAGTAAATTAATAAACTAGAGAATACAGATGATTAATTCTTAAATAAGTATAAAGGTTTTGTTTAAGATTCCGTACTCGAAGGGTAACCAACGGAACCCAATTTTTGTAACCATTTGTAAGAGCTGCTGTATTACATGACGAACTAACTACTGTAAAAAGTATTAAGTTTTCATTGTGTGTATTTCAAATTCAAATATAATTTAAAATGAAAACATATCTTATTTTTTCCGGTTTATCCTTTCTTCTTCTAAAACTTCAATTTTTTTTCTTCATTGTTTAGTTACACTACATACCAGGCCGATACTAAATGAAGTTAACCAATCTTTCAAAATATAATAAGAAAGAATCTCCATTTTGACACTGTATTTTTCTTTTTGGGGCTCAATTTTTCGGTAGTGTAAAGTATGCTGTCTTCTTGGAATATTATTTCAAAAGTTTATAAAGTATGTCATACTTATGTCTGCTTTGACACGTTGATGCAAAAATAATTTCGTACTAAAATACTAATTGGTCAATGGCTTCGCGAAAGCAGTAACACTATTAACGTCAATTGGCGAGACTTTAAGAAGACACCTTTACTCACGTAAACAAGATGCACATTTGCAATTTAAATTGACACCATCAATAAATTTTACACATACACCACTTAATAATGAAATGAAATGAAACCTTATGAGCTTGATAATAGGATTCGGATTCAATATTCAGCGGCACCCAGTGATTTGCAAAGTTTTCAACACCAAATTATTTAAGAGCCGATTACCATAACTGAAACACAAAAGCTATGTGTAACTAATTTTAATAATGATTATATTTTATGAATATACTCACATTATATGAGATGCTTCCTTTAATCGTTTTATAACAACGTCTTTAAAGCATACGTCGTAATGCTTGCTTGTACCCTTGGGCAGTACATGACAGTAATGCCTACTGTTTGCAAAATGATCAATAAACTTTAATGCTGTGCTATAAAGTTGAGATTCCTATAACAAATCTCTAATCTCTTACAAATAACCGATGGTATGCGTTGTAAATATTTTCACAAAATGGCGTTCTCGGAACAATTATACTGAATTACAGAAGCTCTAGAGTCTCTTTTATATGTAACGTTAACGGGCCATGATATTATTAGAGTTCCGCATTGGAAATGTGTGATGAAATGTCGACTCGTCGGCGGCGTATAATATTTAACGTTTTTAGTAAAGGTTGGTTGCATGTTTTTTAAGGTTCCGTAGCTAGACAAGATACAGTCAGAAGTTTTTGAGATAAAGCACATTTTTAAAACTTTACTTGCAGAGGTATGCTGTGGTACGTATCCCAGTCCTCTTAGTCTGAAATGGATTTCTGGATTCATCAATCTAAGATCATCAATCTCATAGCGTCAATTCGTAGCATCATTATCAGATCAGAACATCTTTTAATTACTCGCCCATGTTAAGGCCTTTATTATTGAAATCAGAATGATAATTTTTTTATTTATTTCACAGAACCCACGCCGTTCCCGTCAAAATCATATTTACCTGTTTTAAGAAAGGCTCGTTACCCTGGTCCTATGTTCCTTTAAAAGCTTTATAAATTATTAATTTGACGACGATTCAAACTCTTTTGCTCTTAAACGCTAGAGCATGGAATTAATGTGATTTGCCTTGCTGTTTTATAAATAAATTCTCGAAGTTATATTCAAAATGGAAGGAATTATGTTATTTAGATTTAGTTTGAATATTTTATGAGAGGCCTAGAAGCTTCGATATAAAATACAGGGCTTTTAAGTCCGTTACGGCAGGAAGCTTTAGTTTAATATCTGAATATTTTCTTAAATTACTGCAATATTTGTCTCAATTATTTTGCAACATGATGTGATTTCTATGCAATGAAATAATTTAAATATAGAAGATTATCAACGTATAATTTAAAGGGTATATATATACATACTGAGTGCACGGCTTCTTTGGATGATAACGAACGATATGGGCCAGGGTTTTCTAATCCTATGTTTACATGTAACATGACATGATAACATGAACTTATTAGAAATTTCAATAGATTGATACCAGAGACCGAAAGTAGTAGTGATTTGCCGGTTCTGGCGCACCAATCCCATGGCTCACCGGTTCTGGCGCACCACCGCTTCTGGCGCAATCGCGGTCCAGGGCGTTTCAAACCTAAAAAAAAAAAAAAAAAAAAAAAAAAAAAAAAAAAAAAAAAAAAGGTTTTGGGGTCCGCTGATCACGTTTCTGCAATCCGTTTTCGCGTAAGATGCATGGTTCCGGAGATACAGAAATCAATTAACAACAATCTGTTTCATTTCCGGTGACCCGAAACCCTCATTATCGACTTTCATTGTTCGCCCTTTCTTATCTATTGTCCGTGCGTCCGGCCGCTCACCCTCATTAGGATTGCATTGACGTATGCATGTATTACTCATTGTTACTGCTACTGCTATTGTATACTTTTATTGTTCATAAACCATTGCTTACTTTGCTATTCGGGGTCATCAAAACGGAATCAATAAAACACATGCGTCATTAACAAATTTTATTTTTATCTACAAAATATGAGCGGAACATCTCATCCACTAAAATATCGTTGTACAGTGTGTTCCCTGTAAATATGTTTGTAAAACTATGCATTGAACATCCCTGAAACTTATATAGCAAATACATTAAGCAATATTCACCACAAACTGAAGTCCAATCATTCTGAATCCTATCAATACTCCAGCCCCATCTTTTACAATTCCTTTTCAAAAACTCGAGATGATATCGCGCAGGTGTTCGCCCATAAGAATCAAAATATTGACCGATGCCATTCGTATCGATATGTACAGCTACCCAGTGTGAACCTGGCTTATCATCCGCATCCAAATTGCATATTATATACGTTGGTGCATGGGTATACATAGGGAGTCTATTAGCAGCATAAACATTATTTTCTAGACTGGGATGAATCTTTTTCAGATGTTTTTGTACTTCTAGTGTATCCATGATATAGCATATTATTACACTACCAATCTATTCAATGGTTGTCATAGGAATGTTCAATTATAGTGATTTGTAAATATTAAATCGCATTATTTTGTAGCACTCACAAAACAGGTTGATGCCAGCAATGTGAGATAAGTTTGTTGACTCATAGAGTTACTATCAGTTTCCGGAGGAACGTGAGATAATTTTGGTGATTCATAGAGTTACAATCAGTTTCGTTGTATTTAGGAATTTGTTTTAGATAAGAATGGTGCTATATAAGATCCTACCATTGCAGTCATGCAGTCAGTCTATGGTCGTTTGACCGCAGTGGATTGTATACGTCTACCAATACTACGTTTGTGTTACTTCAACGCATCAATGGCCATGGAGGTAAGTGTTTATTCTATTGACAAACTTACTTGTATTCTTGTTGTTGTTTCCTAACGTGTGTGATTAAGTGTAAACAAATTGATATTAACATGATAACTGTCTTGTTGCAGAAATCATTCAACTTCGATGAAAATACCTATAAACAGTATTACTACTCACCGCTCTCCCCTCAACATGAAGAAGAGAACGATGACATCGTTATTAATAACACATGTGATGGTGGAAAAAGGAAATCACAACCGATTGATCATTTTTTTGAAGTGGCACCAAAAATAAAAAAGAAGAAACTGTTATCGTCAACCGTGGCACGAGCCGCTAGAGATGGTGTATCATACATTTCTAGTAATTCTGACGACGGAGACCAAGCGACGCATCTCATAAAAATTGAAATGTACGATATGAAGAAGCTATGTAAGATTCCAACTACTGATCATTGGAAACACGCTACCACGAGGATTAAATATTATGTAAAGAATAATAAGGATAGCATCTACGACAGCACAAACGGGCTCGTATACAACATTACAAAGACAATAGCAGAAAGTGAAAAAGTTAAAAAATACTTTTTTAACAATGACACCCATTAGTTGATTAGTGAATGTGATTCTGTTTACTTAAATTACTTCTGTGTACTCATTAGATTCTACCTGACTCGTCATTAATAACACATGCGATGGTGGAAAAAGGAAATCACAACCGATTGATCATTTTTTTTTGAAGTGACACCAAAAAAATAAAAAAGAAGAAACTGTTATCGTCAACCTTGGCACAAGCCGCTAGAGATGGTGTATCATACATTTCTACTAATTCTGACTATGGAGACCAAGCGATGCATCTCATAAAAATTGAAATGTACGATATGAAGAAGCTATGTAAGATTCCAACTACTGATAATTGGAAACACACTACCACGAGGATTAAATATTATGTAAAGAATAATAAGGATAGCATCTATGACAGCACAAACGGCCTCGTATACAATATTACAAAGACAATAGCAGAAAGTTAAAAAATACTTTTTTAACAATGACATTAGTCGATTAGTGAATGTGATTCTGTTTACTTAAATTACTTCTGTGTATTCATTAGATCCAAGGAGGTGTCGTCTTGTGGTGCTGAGAGAAAAACAAGATTAGAAGGAAGAGATGAGTGTGGCATACGTGAACAGATCACTTCATTGAAAAGCAAAACTACAAAACTGATTGGAGATGAAAAAGTGAAGAATATGCAGTACCCAAGAGCTGAATATCCATTTTTCAGTTCAAAATCTAGACGGTTGTTCAGTTTCGGAGACTGGCCACTCGTTATGAAACAGAAGCCTGAAGATCTTGCAGAAGCCGGTTTCTTTTATACTGGTCATGAAGACAGGACCAAGTGTTTCCATTGTGGTGGCGGTTTGAAAGATTGGGAAGATGATGATGATCCTTGGCAGCAGCATGTTCAGTGGTTTAGTCAGTGTGCTTATGTAAAGTTTAAACTCGATCAGTGTTCTGTATAAGATTGAATAGGGTGTTTATAAAGAAATAAAAAAATAGTATATTGCATATAATTTGTTTTATTAAATTTTATAATTTTTCCTTTAGTTACATACACATAACCTTAACTACTATAGTCTACAGTAACATTTCTATTTTTATCTATTTCAATAATATTATCAAACTCAGCATAAACAATACAGTTAATTGTTTGTATTAGTGAGGATTCAAATCGTACTTCTAATCTTACACTACCATGCTTTATGAGATTCCAATGAGCTGATGAGTTAGCTGATAAATCAGGAGTTAAATCAAATGCTAAAAGACAGTAACCTTTAGCATACTGTTCACGAGAGATTGCATTTCCTTCATTTAGAAAGTGAATACCAGTCCCCGAGAATAGAGTATGATATGCTGATGTAAATATATTATTATTAAAAGATGGTTGCAAAGCTTTTGAAGGTATTTGTTGACCATCAATATATAAGCTGAAAGAGTTAATACCATAGTTTTCAAAGTTAAATGGATTTTTAGTAAGCGAACCATTAAATGCAGAATTGTTTACAAATCCAATAATACATCTTTTGGGTACCTGTCCTAAGAATATATTATCAAGAGTTTTTCCTTGAACACCTGATGGAATTGTTAAAACTTTAACTTCAGCACGAGTAATAGGATATTTAGCAGTGGTAGAAGCTAAAACTTTCTGATGTGCGAGTAATACACTTGGATTAATTCGTGCTCTTCGAACAATAAGAGTTGCGTCTGTAATGCAAACTTTAAACTTTACATCATTTGACCCAGCAATTAAATTAAAACTCTCTCTTGATCGAACTAATTTTACACTCATTTCAACGCCATTCATTAAAAATTTATCTTGATTGAAAATGTCACCATGAAGATGACCAATCATTTCTATTTCCCTACTTTCATTAACTAATTCCTGTCTTTTAACAAATCCTATGTTTTTACCATCTGTGGAATCCATTTTTCCTGCTGTATCCTCATACCAAAGGCTACAAGTAAGATGAGATTGTTTAGCAGCAGGAGCATAGTTTAAAAGAGTTTCCATGTATGCTCGATAGGCATAGGTATTATTAGGTGGTGATACAAGTTTTTGGTTTAAATAAACATCAAGTTGACTAAAAAGTGAATGCAGCCAATTATTTACAGGTGCTACTGCTGTAGCTGATATCAAGTTTGATGAATCTTGATTTAATACTTTTGCCTTTATCTGGAGTAATGTATGAGACAAATCTATGTAGTCATCGCCTGTTCCAGGAACTTGAAACTCGATAGGTCCATCATCAGCAAGAGATGAAATTGGTTTATAGTGAATCCACAATCCATTTTCAATGCTTGTTTGTGTAGACGGTAATGCAAATAAATCTAATTCTGACTTAACGCACTCACAAGAATGATTATGAAGGAAAGACATATTTAATTTGAAAATATATCTTCGATGTTTTTTGGTTTTAGACCAAGTTTTTTCGTAGCTTTCACTTTAGCAGTTAGTGGTGGAATGAACGATGCCAATCGTTTTCTTTTAGTTATATATCCAGATCCTGTCATGTTAAATCGATCAATTTTGTTATCAGCCTTTCGTTTTAAGTTCGTACTAACTTGTTTAAGACGATCTTTTATTGAGGCTTCCATAGGACGCGCTTGAACCATATCCGATAAAAGTCCTACTCCAGCGTTTAATGCCTCCTTACCAACCACTCGAACACCACTTGAAAGTAAAGGTAAAACTGATCTAAATAACCCTCCTAAGAAGCTCCCAATACCATGACCGCGTTGGTATGGTGAACCCTTATAAATTACACCAACTCCTGATCCAGCTTGATGTGAATAATAATTTTCATATGGACATTTATGATGATCATGAGGAGAATACATTATTATAATTTGTGGAAATGTAGTTTGATACACACGGTTCCGAACTGGAATGGTATTTTTTGTCCTGTGCTCGATCTTATATCTATTTCCAGCGTATCGAACTCTCTTCGCATAACAGGTAAGTAGTGAGGTGGAGAGAAAACGTGCATTTTATTCGCACCATAAATGTATTTTGAAGGATCTAATGAAAGGACTCTTAATAGCGGAGTCATAACATCACCCACAATCTGAGGATCGATAATGTCACAATATAGAAATAGTTGAGATGGTAACCCTAAGTGTAAATTAGCAGGACACTTCCCAAAATTTCTGTCTAGAAGATTTGTATTTGGTTCATAACCTAGTTGTAAACTTAATTTGGGTGATAATGTTACGGATGTTATATTTTTATCCAAAACAGAAATAGACACAAATTTTGTTATTTCATCATAACGAAATTTTAAGTTCTCTCTGATACCATTTAACGCTCTTAAAATATGTTCAACGTTATCATAGTTGGTAGCCGGAATATGTTTTTTGTAGTACACTGTTGATGGTTTATCTTCATTAGGCATTAACATGGTTTTTGTAATGTACACAACATTTTCATGATCTTGAACAGTAAACATGGTGCATGGATATTGAAACTCGACAACTCCAACCGACCATTCGCCTTCTAATTTCATAGCTTTTGGTAATTTTGTTGAAAAATTTGTGGTCTTGTTATCAGGAAAGTATTCCATTGAACTATTGCTGAGCAAAGTTAAATAAAAACTTTCTTTATTCATATTTCTTTTAAACTAGAAGCTAAAATCCAACTGTTAAATTTATCTGGATAACCTTTCCACTTCACTAATACTTCTTTTCTGTTACCCGAATAACGAGTACCAATTATTTTATCTATTTTATATTGTGAGGTGGGGTTGTAAGTGACCTTCTGTAATTCTTTTTCATAAAAAGTACCAACTATTGCTTCATCTTGTAAATCTGTTATTGTATAAACAACCCATGGAGATCTATCAATTATTGAAGATATAATAAATATTTCATCACTCCAATTTGATTCATATCCTTTTTGGAAAACATGTTTATATTTAGTTATTCGAACATAATCACCCACATTGAAATTTGGTTTTGGATTTTCTAAAGAAAGTTTGTTTGATCCTCTATTATAAAGATTAGTCCAAACTGTCATAATATTGGCGGAACTTACATCACATGGGCACATCTTAATACTAGAGTGAATGCTGTGATTATAAGAGTATATTAAATCCTGTAAAACATCTATGTATCTATAAGTATTGTTATGAGTGAAATAACGCCACATTTTCATTTTTAGAGTTCTTTGAAATCGTTCAACAATACTAGCCTTAATATCAGGATTGTTAGTGGTATAGTAATTTATCTTTTTGGATTTAAAGTATTTTTGTACATCTTTTGAAACAAATTCTGTACCTTTATCAGATTGTATGTGAGTAGGTGTGGAATTACATTCAGTAAATATACTTTCAAAACATTCTTTAGTAGTTTCTGAGTTTTTCTTTTTCATTGGTCTTGCAAAAGCATATTTACTAAATACATCAATAACACAAAGTATATAGTTGAAACCATCATTATATTGAGAATAAGTTCGCATATCACTTAAATCAGCTTGCCACAGTTCATTAATATTTGATAGAATGTACCTATTACGTGGAAATTTTTTCCGAGTGGGTTTATGTAATGTATATGTTTCTTGTGATTGTAACCATTCCTTTACTTGCTTTTTATCCATTTTACCCTTCATGGCTTTTGATAATTTATCAATACTACCAAAACCAGCGGGGTTAGATGGATCATAATAAATCCTGTTAATTTCTTCTAGTACGGGGTCCATTTTTCCCAATCGAGCTTTTTACGTATTTTAGTTATAGATCTTTTATCTCCACTGCTCGGTGTAGAAAACTCTTGAACTTCAATCTCAGAGGTTTTGTTCAGATCTTTTGCTTGAAGTTGGTTAATAAACTCACATCTCTTTGGATTTCCAATATAAGTAAGTGGTACTTTAATATCTTTTAATGCTTTAGCAAATCTATCCCACCCTATCGGATCACTTCTTTTTAAGGGTCTTAGTGAATCATTTATTAAATCAACAATATTACTTCCAGGAATTTTTTCATTATCAATTATGACTGTGCCTTCATTATCCCAATGTATTTTACTTTTACTTGTTCCAATTAAGTTTAATAATGACTCACCTTTTTTATTATAAGTTTTTGGTATTAAACTGAGTATTTGAGTTGGTGTGTAAAGTGGATTTGTGTCATTTTCTTTACTTTTAATGGATTCTTTCTCATCCAACAAAGATTCAGCATCAACTGAACTTTTTAGATCTCTATCTTTATTTTTAAAACCAATTTTAGATTCATTTGAATCTTCATTAGATGTATCAGAATAAATTGGTAATCTGAGTGGTTGACGATCCTCTTCGGTAAAGTGAAGGTATCTTTGTAGTGTTTGTAAATATAACATCCACTTCTTGCGGTCTTCCGTCTTACTATTCATAATATTTTGCATTTCAATATCTAATCGAGACAAATTACTATTAACCTTATTTTCTTGTTTTAATTTTTCAATCAATCCAGGTTCAATAAGTATCATTTTCTTTGCATTTTCCATGTTAACTGGCTAGTCCACTTACTAATCCACTCAATATTGCACCTAATATTATTGGTAAGAAAGCCCCTCCTTTTTGTATGATTATATTTTTTCTTAGTTTATGTTTACACTTATGCACCAGTTTACGGAGTATATTTTTGTGTTTATTCAATTTTTGTTTATCTTGATCTTTAAGAGGTACCTTTCCTTGTAAAACGTTATGAATACATTCACAAATACAGTTTATTTCTTCTTCATCACATGTTTTAAGTAACGCTCTTTGATATTTTGGTTTAAGCGTATGCAAAGCGCTTAGCAAATGTTTATGCGTTGTGAGTCGACGATGCATCATTTAGAAATGATTTGAATTGTTTGATTCTTGGTGTATTTAAACTCTTTTGTGGGGACGTAGACTGTACAGTGTCCATTAAATGGGAAGACATTTGTCTTGATACGACAAAAATCATTGGTATTCTGTTTTAAATCAACCATTAAATATCCATGCGCTTCTAAAGTTGCATCCCTATAGGCATCTTCAATGAATTTTGGGTTGTCTGGTGACACTTGTCGTGCTAAATATCTTATTTGAGTTTTATCTCGAGGGTTTTTAAAATATATTATATAACTTGAGTTTAAAGAAATGTCTCTTTGACCTTTACCCTGATGAAATAAATTTTGTGTTAAATAAAATACACTCAGATTCCTGTGATGACTACCTTTTGTAAATATATCCACAATTCTTCCATCAGACTCTCTCATTAGATCATCAATAATAACAAGATGTGGGTTTTCACCATCAAACATATTAAGATTTGGAATTCCTTGATGATAGTTAACATTTGGTAAATTATATAAAGGTTGCATTTCATCAAAGCACCATGTGATCTGATTAAAATCACAATTACATATTTCTTTAACTGATTTTATGAAATTTGTTACAAAATTTGACTTCCCACATCCACTTGGCCCTGCCACAATAGCAGTAAACGGATGGATAAAGTGAAACATTTCACACGTCTAGAGTTCAAAGGGATGAAATAAAAAATGAAAATTATGTTGTAAAAATTAAATATATATATTGCTAAAATTACAAAAAACATGTAACTGATGAAAAACAGACTGATCTGTATACTATTTCTAACACAATTATTACTTATCAGAACTTTACAATCTTCTCAAATGTATGTTCACCGTTTTATTATTACTTAGATATCATTATTTACAATCGAATAATTAAAACTAACACAATTAGTACATCAGAATTTTACAATCTCAAATTTAAACCTACAAATAAAAACCACAATTATCTTACATTATTTACAATCAAACATTAAATTTTAAGTATGTAATAAACTATTATATAACATTATAGTAATAACATAATTTTACAATCAATATAAATTTTGTATAGTACAGAAGTAAAAGTAAAAAGTGTCAACACTTAACGTAATTTATAATGTCCCCAAGCCAATGTATCAATGTTGTTGTCCATAATACATCGTTTGCTATCATTATATGATAAAGATGCTTTATTTATTTTTTGTGTAAAAATAGTGTGCTTGATTGACTTAAACCGAAGCATACTACAATATTGTACATTTTTATTAAACAAACACGATTTGTAATTTTCCATATTCATTTTTTTGGTAACACTTTTGTTAACCCCTTTTGCCTTTGCTATAAATTTATCTTCTACTTCCAAGGCATACATTTTTGATCGCAACCCTACAAATTCCTTCAACACTTTACCATTATTCTCGTCTTTAAAAAAACCTAACTTCTTTTTATTTATTTTTGGATAATCGTAAATATTATTTTCTGGATAGTCTGATGTATCAAAATAGTGAAGTAGGTCAGGTTTTATATCCTCATACAAATTATCTGTAAAAATTTGATATATCAAACTATCGGTATCGGTGTACAATAACTTAATTTTGTTATTAAACTTTTTAACCATGTAGTTATAATGAAATTCGTACATAAGGGTCTTAGATATATCTAAAATACAAAATCCTAAATAAATTGGCTTATCATAAATTAATTTTGTTTTTCGTAATTGTATTGCGACTAAATGTTCTGAAAATATTGATAAACTATGGAATTCTGGTTTTGCAATCAATTCCTGAGCACCTAAAACTTTACCACGATTATCCCAGTGAGTTAGTAGTTTAACGTTTACTCTTTTTTCAATATTTTCCATTGTCTTACCGAAGACAGAATTGTTCATTAATTTAAAAAAGTCTTTTTCAAAGTTTGATTTAGCTAACGTTCTCAAACTAGTATTTAAGTCTATGTATTTCTTTAGCCAAGAACTCTGTTTAAATTTTAAAATTCTATGTACTTTAATTAATTTAATTCCCATTTCAATGCATTGTTTTAAATTCCTGTAGTGAATGATGTATTTATTTTTATTATTTAAATTAGGAACTAATTTAGTTTCTTTAGTATTACCCACACATATGTTTTCAGGACATAATGGAAAGTCAGAATGCAAATTATGAAGTTCATCAGGATATTCCAAATCAACTTCTAAAACATAACCAAAATCAGACGTATCCAACACATTATAATCAGTATTACAATTTATCCATTCGAAACCACCAACAGGAAGGGATTGGGACATTGCCCAACCATATAAATTATTCGCATCAAAATATGTTAGATATGAATTAGGTTTTTCACCATCATAATCCTCCATGAATTTATTATTTGCTCTAGCAAAACGATTGCTACATTGAGATACACCCCCTCTAATACCAGCTTTAAAAAAAAGCAATTTTGTCATAGTCCGTTAATAATTCTAATTCTATTTTCGTAAATTTTAACATTGCATCCCAACTTAAACCTGGAGCAGTATAGTAATGGGCAGGATCTAATCCATAAGTTTTAATACATAGCTTTCTGAAGTTTTCGAATACATCGGTCAAAAGTAAAACATCAGTTTTTAAATACAAATCGGAATAATCAGACATACTACTACACTTAAAATGTTGCCAAATATCTTTTGCATGATTATAATCATCATTTGAAATATTTGAATCTGTGAGTGAACTATAAAACTGGTGTTGATCAGGAAGTAACGGATGTTTCAAGCAATCACTATTACGCATAAATTCATAAGGATAAATACCTTTCCGTCTTAAACGTAAAAAATCTTCATTATTAGGATAGTTTCTTTTTAGTTCTTTAAACTGATCGTCATTAAGATTTTTAGCTAGCTGATCTAAACTACATGATAAAAATTTCAATGAATCTACGAATCTTAAGCTTACAGGTTGATTATTTATTGTTAACTGTTTTGAAAATGATATGTATCGTTCTTTATTTTGTGGAATAACTTCAACTTTGCCATCATCGAGGTTTAATGCATGGACAATAAAATGAGCATCGTAGTGACCGAGGTTATGTAAAAATATTGGAACATAACGAGGGGTTCTGTACTTAGAACTACACACTTGATGTGCAACACCCCTAAAACTGCCAGTGTACCAATCAAAATCGTAAAAAGGATCTTCATTTAATTGAGTTTCACAAATATGACAAATGTTTGAATTTGAAATTTTAATTTTATCTTCATCTGATAATGGAACGGGACATTTTTGGAAACAATTTTTTTTAACTATTGTTTTCACATCTTCACAAAGGCGATTCATAAACACTTGTGCACAGTTTGGCCCACTATACGTCTCATATTTTGATAATCTGTCATCATATGAACATTTAATGTAATATCCGAAACTATACACTTCATGTTTTTGAATACTAATTGTACTAGGCTTGGATGGATCGTTACTACATGATTCTATCGGGTTCAAAAATGCTTCAAAGTCTGCATAAACCACAAAAGGCATTTCCAACTTTTTCACGAATTTATCAAATTTTATTTTATTATTTGATGTTGCTTTACCGAACCAATCCTTTTTGGAATCCTTACCGTTTGGTAATTCCGTACAAATATGAGCGCAATCATATTGTTGATGGTTATTAAGTCTTTCCTCTGATGGGAAATGAAGTAAACATGAATCGCATATATAAACTGCGTGATGATTACTCGAGATTTGTGAGCTAACTAACCGCGATAACTTTTTAATATAACAGTAATGATTGTTAGTACCATTCGATAAATATAGTAGGTTGATATGATTAGGTGTACGACATTTTGTTAAATATAAAGGACCTACAACTGAATTACACTTTTTTTCTTTATTATACTCTAAACCAAAAACATTTATACTAATATTGTTTAATTTCTCTACTTTTGATATATCTACAATTTTAACCGGAAAAGAAATACCAGTAAATTTTAGTTTATTTTCATGAATTGCGTATGATGTTACGCGATCTACACTTTTACATACAGGATATAAACCGGAGAGTAATGCCCATTTGAAACACATATTATCATTATTTTTAACATTGATTACAGCTTTTTTTAATTTAATATCCTGAGGAAGATCGATATATGAACTACCACGTAAGGGGTTGAATTTGTTAACATTCATATCTATGTATTTAATTTGATTAAGACTCCAACCACTATCTTTTTTTTCAAATTGACAAATTTTACCAACAATAGTGTCTATTAATGATGAAAAAAAAATATTTAAGTCATCACCCTGACAAATTATATAATTAAACGTTTGAAAATCAAATGTATTTTTAATATCTTTAGTTTGTTGTATGAAATCAGCATGCAATATGAAGTTTATTTTAAAAATTGTATGTTGTTGAATACATTCATTGATTAAAAATAAGATATCAATTTTTAATGAATTTAAAAACGATTCCGGTGTTTCAAAATATTGTCCCGATTGAATTGTTTTACTATTAATTCTATATGTTAAAATTCGGTTGCCAAAAGCGGTTTCAACAACTGTAACATTTGCTAGTGAATTATGTGATTTTAAAAGATTATTTTTGTGAACATTGCTTTTTAAATGGTTATTTAGATACCTTTTATTAATAAAAACATGACATGTGTCACATTCCACCTTATTGTTCTCCACGTTATTTGTTTCAGTCGATGATGTAGAAGCTCCTTCATCAAATTTTACTTTCTTGGGAACCTTATTTTCGTCAGTAGTGATACCTCGTTTGATACCTCTTCCAACTTGTGGTTGACTGTAACAAAACAGCAAGAAAATTATAAGACAAATCTTAAAATAAAGCAATACAACAATAATCTTTCTTATTGAGTTTGTACTTCTAATACTTACATCAACGCTGTTTCAACCATCTCACAGTGATTATACAACTCATCATCATACGATGAATCAAACAGTTCACACTTCTCCATTTCATCACAAACTTTAGGCAGCTCCTGATCGAATTCGTTGATGAATAGTTCCATATTCTCTTCCATGGGTGCGGAAAAGAAAGCACTGGTACACACTTCACTGAAGTTTTCCATCTTTATAGCAAAGAAGAAATTAGGTAGCACAGTAAGTAACAGTTAAGTGTTAGTAGACCAACTGATACCCAATTTCAAATAATATTCAAGATTTCAAATAATGTTCATTATATAGAGTCTAACAAAGGATTAAAAAGTCAGGTAGAATCTAATGAGTACACAGAAGTAATTTAAGTAAACAGAATCACATTCACTAATCAACTAATGGGTGTCATTGTTAAAAAAGTATTTTTTAACTTTTTCACTTTCTGCTATTGTCTTTGTAATGTTGTATACGAGCCCGTTTGTGCTGTCGTAGATGCTATCCTTATTATTCTTTACATAATATTTAATCCTCGTGGTAGCGTGTTTCCAATGATCAGTAGTTGGAATCTTACATAGCTTCTTCATATCGTACATTTCAATTTTTATGAGATGCGTCGCTTGGTCTCCGTCGTCAGAATTACTAGAAATGTATGATACACCATCTCTAGCGGCTCGTGCCACGGTTGACGATAACAGTTTCTTCTTTTTTATTTTTGGTGCCACTTCAAAAAAATGATCAATCGGTTGTGATTTCCTTTTTCCACCATCACATGTGTTATTAATAACGATGTCATCGTTCTCTTCTTCATGTTGAGGGGAGAGCGGTGAGTAGTAATACTGTTTATAGGTATTTTCATCGAAGTTGAATGATTTCTGCAACAAGACAGTTATCATGTTAATATCAATTTGTTTACACTTAATCACACACGTTAGGAAACAACAACAAGAATACAAGTAAGTTTGTCAATAGAATAAACACTTACCTCCATGGCCATTGATGCGTTGAAGTAACACAAACGTAGTATTGGTAGACGTATACAATCCACTGCGGTCAAACGACCATAGACTGACTGCATGACGGCAATGGTACGATCTTATATAGCACTATTCTTATCTAAAACAAATTCCTAAATACAACGAAACTGATTGTAACTCTATGAATCACCAAAATTATCTCACGTTCCTCCGGAAACTGATAGTAACTCTATGAGTCAACAAACTTATCTCACATTGCTGGCATCAACCTGTTTTGTGAGTGCTACAAAATAATGCGATTTAATATTTACAAATCACTATAATTGAACATTCCTATGACAACCATTGAATAGATTGGTAGTGTAATAATATGCTATATCATGGATACACTAGAAGTACATAAACATCTGAAAAAGATTCATCCCAGTCTAGAAAATAATGTTTATGCTGCTAATAGACTCCCTATGTATACCCATGCACCAACGTATATAATATGCAATTTGGATGCGGATGATAAGCCAGGTTCACACTGGGTAGCTGTACATATCGATACGAATGGCATCGGTCAATATTTTGATTCGTATGGGCGAACACCTGCGCGATATCATCTCGAGTTTTTGAAAAGGAATTGTAAAAGATGGGGCTGGAGTATTGATAGGATTCAGAATGATTGGACTTCAGTTTGTGGTGAATATTGCTTAATGTATTTGCTATATAAGTTTCAGGGATGTTCAATGCATAGTTTTACAAACATATTTACAGGGAACACACTGTAGAACGATATTTTAGTGGATGAGATGTTCCGCTCATATTTTGTAGATAAAAATAAAATTTGTTAATGACGCATGTGTTTTATTGATTCCGTTTTGATGATTCCGAATAGCAAAGTAAGCAATGGTCTATGAACAATAAAAGTATACAATAGCAGTAGCAGTAACAATGAGTAATACATAGAAACGTCAATGCAATCCTAATGAGGGTGAGCGGCCGGACGCACGGACAATAGATAAGAAAAGGCGAACAATGAAAGTCGATAATGAGGTTCGGGTCACCGGAAATGAAACAGATTGTTGTTAATTGATTTCTGTATCTCCGGAACCATGCATCCTACGCAAAAAAGGATTGCAGAAACGTGATCAGCGGACCCCAAAACCTTTTTTTTTTTTTTTTTTTTTAGGTTTGAAACGCCCTGGACCGCGATTGCGCCAGAAGCGGTGGTGCGCCAGAACCGGTGAGCCACGGGATTGGTGCGCCAGAACCGGCAAATCACTACTACTACCGAATTTTTCAAATTAAGAAGAACGAAGAGAATTATCGTTTTATTGGCAAGTGACGTGAAAGTGATGACTCTCATAGTGATGTGACACGTTTGTTATTATTGATATTCAAGAAACATATGAAATCAACAATTTGGGGTCAATTCTGTAAGTCACTTAATTTGAGCTGAAACTTTGCATAGAGACTCCATACCAGATGTTGTCTTCAGTCCTTTTGGATAGATATGGGGTTTACGTTACACGTTGTATGAAAAAGAACGTTTTCGTGCATTGTTTTAATAGAACCAAACATTCGTACGACCTGCGTGATCTAACTAAATATTCGTTAATAACACCTCTGATGTAATAAATAAGTATTATAAATATTACTAACTTGTTGTTCCTTACGTGGAGTCTTATTTTATTTATTTTTATTAGTTCTATCAACAATTATGTTCACTGATTTCTTACAAGGAAGAAATGCTTAAATTCTAAAAATTTGTTTTGACAGTTTATAATCTATCTCTGTGCCAAATTTCTTTCGGGTCCGTTGAGACATAATGACACGATTTACTAATAAACATCCATTCATACATCAAAACATTCGCATTTATAAACATAGTTTTCTCATTTGATATGCATTAGTTAATAAATGATCCAACGAATTCATTTCAATTCTTCCTTTCAAATTAATTTACTTTATATTTTAAGATTACAGAAATCAAATACTACGTTTGTCCAGATTGAGCGTATCCAATTTTAAAACTGTATGTAATTTCGTACCAATATTTAAAGCGTTTAATGAACCTACGTCAGCGAATCTCGTGCCACATATCATTTTTTTATGTTGGAATAGTTTAAATACAGTTTCCGTTTTAATTGCAATACAGAAATGATTGATGAATTCTCATTCATGTTTTGTTCAAAAGATTTCAAATCAACAGATTTCTTTTAATCTTGACTTTGATATCCTGTCATAATTATTTCAAACAGAAAGTTTATATGTTTAGATAGTAGTTTAAGGAGCTTATTATCTCCTTTCACCCTCTTCTAACTATTTTATAAATAAATTATAAAAAAAATTACCTCGAACCTAAAATTAAACCGACTTCCAAAAAACACTGCAAAGTGAAAAATAACTTTAATTTCGGTGGTCGGTGTCTTTAGTTTTATATTTTCGTTTTTGATACCGACTTCCGAAATTAAAGTTATTTTTCACTTTGCAGTGTTTTTTGGAAGTCGGTTTAATTTTTTGGTAAAAAGTTTTTTCACTCTTTTTAGTTGGTCGATTTATAAGTTACCTAGCTACAAAAGCCTAAATGTCAACTACTTATAACCTTTTACAAAATATTGCTTTACCCAATGCTGAGCCGTTAATTGTTGAGGAGTTCTCTTGGTACTTCACCATCAGCTTCACTTCACCATATGCATTGTGACGAACATATTGTGCTTAGTAACCATATTCAAGTAATCGAAGCGGAATCCATGAAATACTTATTATTCATCATCAGGTCCAATTCACAAATGGTGGTTTTCGAATGCAACTACACAAGTTACTATAAAAAATACTCAAATCACTATAGGTGTGCCTATAATATTTGAAGAGCTCCCTCGATTTCTTCAGGATCCCATCATCAGATCCTGACTTGGTGACAATGGAACCGACTTCAAACAAAAAAGAATTTTCCTAATCGGTTCAGCCGTCTTCGAGTAATCGGTGATCATACATAAAAAAATATACGCGTCGACTTGATAACCTCCTCCGTTTTGTTTTCGTCAGTTGAAAAATAATCTTCATTGACGACATGAAATCTAAGCCATCTGAGGGTGGGTTTCTGAAGAACATGTCAAACCAGGTCTGCAGCATCTGCTTTTTTTTTTTTTTTCTTCTTTTTTTTTTTAGCGTGGTAAAATTATCAAGTCTTTTACCAACTATGTTGGGGTTGGGTTCCAGTATAACCAGATGCCGCTGAGTATTAAGCTATTGCATAGCTTTTATCGCGGGCTTTAATCGCGGCGACCGAATCAAGAAATTCCGTAACGAAAATAAAACCTAATACGGTCGAATTCGGTCAGTTATTTCAATTGGGTTACTAACGTTCTATTAACGTGTTTAGTAAAGAATCGTATTGGTAACCGTCAGTACATTGGATCAAACCCAGGGTCTCATCATATCTTTTTATGATTTCTTTTTTATTGAAAGTACTTTTATATTATATTTAGATATTTTTGTAAATATTTTGTTGAATAAAATAAGAAACATTTATATTTTTTTATAGGAGAAAGAAAGTCGAAAATGTCAACGCCGCGAGAAATAGCTAATTAAAACTAAAAACGTGGTATAATTGACCCGGTAACTTGAATTAATATCAAAGAAAAAAAAAACTTACTGCATTAATAAAAAATAAATAAATAATTATAATTGCAAAGTTGATAAAAAATGCCATGCAATAGCTTTACCGTGGCAGTCCCCGAGTGCCACACGTGTTCTTTTTTATTGTTTTACATGAAGCAACTGCCTATCTAACCTCCATAGCCTAGTAACTATCTAAGACTAGTATCAGATTTTCTGGCATCTGATTAGTCGTAACGACTGGCTAAGATGTACAAATTACAGCCGGGACCAACATGCTTTTTGAGCCACGGAGGAAATTCGTTATGTTAAGATACCATCAACAGATCGACCTCGGTAAGCATTGTTTTACCTTGAAGATCGACCGGTGCGGCTG
Source organism: Tholera decimalis (assembly GCA_943138885.2). NCBI lineage: Eukaryota > Metazoa > Arthropoda > Insecta > Lepidoptera > Noctuidae > Tholera > Tholera decimalis. The sequence continues at coordinate 30,699,955 of OW964563.2, read as the reverse complement.
CTTTTTTTTGAAGTGAAAACTTCTTTAGCGGCGTTGTGCACTTTTTTTGTAATGGGTAAAAAATGTTAAACTCGCGTCAGGACACGTGACCTGATCGAAAATTCGTAAGACGGACGGAGAGTAGACAGTGAAAACTTCTTTAGCGGCGTTGTGCACTTTTTTGTAATAGGTAAAAAATGTTAAACTCGCGTCAGGACACGTGACCTGATCGAAAATTCGTAAGACGGACGTAGAGTAGACAGCCGGCGCGGTGTAGGAGAGGAAGTTTCCCCCTCTCTACGGCGCGCCGAAAATGTATGCCTGCGCCTGCTGTTTAGTAGTTTTAGAGATTGGCGATGATGGTTGTGGTAATAATGATGGTGAAAAAGTCGTCGAAATTATGGATGAAATTTGATTTTTCTAAGAGATAAACTTTTTAATGTAATATAAATTGTCATGTTTGTGTACGATAGCGCAATAAATAAATATTGTATTCTACCACATAAGTGATAGTACTTTTATACTGATAATTAAAGCAATTCGTGCAAAATTATTCCCTAACCATTAGCCATTAGCCATTAACCATAACAAAATGCACAACGTTAATATTCAAGTTTTCACTTCTGCCGGCACTCCCGAAGTGCAACCCGGATTTTTTTGTTCAGTAAGAGCCCACTCTTCACCTCGATCTTGCCTGATGGTAAGCGATAGATGAGGTCTACGATGGAACGAGCGAGCCCAGAAGATGCCTGTTTACTCTTGCTTTAAAGGTTGAAACGTCATAAGTGGCAGGGAACACAGAAGCTGGCAGAGAGTTCCACAGCTTGGTTGTACGTACAATAAATGTGAAAGAAAAGCGCTTGGTGCGATAACACGGTATATCAACCAAGTGTAGATGGTTGGCCGTACGTCTGGTAGACCGGTAGTGAAAGGGAGATGGAAGATGTTATTATTTAGCCATGAGCTTTTTCCGGTATTGTGGCTAGAATAATATACTGTAATCAGTCTAGGTTATACAGCAAACTGCAGTTCAACGAACCTTCTCTGCTCTCATGAGAACTTTTGCAAACGCATTATGGTGACTTCCTTGGTGGTCTTAAGTGGTCGCAAGCGTGACTGCTGAGCAAGAGCAGGTTCGATTCCTGGGATGGGCAAAATCTACTATTGAGATTTTCTAATAGACATTTCTTTAGTAGTAGCCCGGAGTTTGGAAGTTGGTGGTGTGATAGCCTCCGTGCCTCGGAAACCACGTTAATTCAATTCAATTCAATTTATTTATTTTTACAATTTACTATGACTCATTTGTTAGTAGCACTTATCCTATGTTAGTAATAATATAATAATAATTTAATCTTAAAAACTGAAAACACTAAAAAATTAATTTTAAGAACTACATATAAACTAAACTGTACGACGCTTTACCGCGGCAACACCATTCCATGGGAAATGGTGGAGCAGTGATTCACGTACGAACAGTCCAGCCTGCTCGCGATTAGGGACAGGATCCTGTTATTACTGCCCCGCACCCTACACACCAGGGATGCACAGCGTTTACGCATTGTGGCAAAGAAACAATCCACATGTGCGTCCGCGAACATTCCTGACGCGCTGCAGTAGCGGGGCAGTCTCAACAGAACCCTGAATGCGTTATTGTACTGCACACGGAGGGCACTATACGATTGTTGAGTGTACCTAAGCCGTTGGTCCTGCGCCTGATCTCTCTCCGGTCGTGTCCGAAAAAGGAAGGAAGGAAAGAAAGAGAGTACAAATTTACCTGCGCACATACTTGTCCACTATAATATCTCCTGCGCAGATGGCTAATCAATTCTGCCCTACACTAACTAAAGAGCCGCTTACCCCAAAAAGTATTTTTCGAGTAAACGTAAAAATTGGTGGGAAATGATTTTTCTACAAAACTACGCTAGCTAGGACGATGGTGACTTATTTTTGTGGGCATAGCTTCTATGCACAATATATGTGAGATTTGTTTAAAGTAAATAAAAGTATCTTTTAGTATTGTATTATATTTTAGTATTGTATATATGCAAGTATTGTGGTTTAGTCACTTTTTAACAAAGGAAGTGAAAAAAAAAAAATTTGTTTAACTGCTCAGCAAAATTGCTATATCTCGAAAAGTATTAATCGTAGGAAAATGATTCTTAGATCAATAGATCTTATTAGTTTAGAGAATCGAAATTAGTTTAAGTATACATTAAAAAGTGAAAAATTACCTTTTGTGGCTTAACGGCCTTTTAGATAGTGCAGGGCAGAATTATGAGACGTGACGCCGTGGATGACATCGGTTAGTAGGACTATTATTATGGTGACATACTACTTCCTACTATACAAGTACCTTTTGTTATGAGTCAGGTCACCGCTCCACCAATGCTTGAACATTGTCTAACTGACCATAGTATGTAACGGATACAACTATGACCCTCTTACATCGCTTCGCACCGACATAAAGGCAAGGTCACATCGAGTCTGTATGACTGATGTTGACGCGAGCCGCCTTTGACTCCGAGTCGCTCAAACGTCGATCTAGCTCGAGGCATGCTCGTATTTATAGTGCAGCTAAATAGTTTGTTTTTCTTTTGAATCTTTTATTTTGTCGATATAATATGGGTTTAGTTTAAAACCCAAAAAAGTAATCAGCAGTTGGATGATAAAAAAACAATCAGACATAGACTAAAAATTAGTTACTTAGCAAAATAATTATTTGCGATCGAGTTTCTGATGATATTATCTACTATATTATAAAAAGAAACCAATTTACAAGTTCAAACTAATTTCTTAGTTAATAAATATATATAAGAAATAAATTGTTTGTGGTTTTTATATTTAAATTACAACGTAAGGTAGCATACGCTAATTTCAAAAATATTTCAATTTTCATCTTACTTTCTTGCTCTCGATTAGTCACTCGAGTACTAGTTTTTGAAAACAGTAAGATTATAGTTACATCAGAAGTAGGTATACATTATTTTCCCTTTTAACAAAATTTTATTTTAAATTAATTTCTCCTGTAAGATATTTCATTTGCATATTTTAATTTTACCGCGCGTTTCTGAAATAAAAACGAGAATATCAACAGAGAAATTCAGTCACAAAACCTACCCTACCTTAAAAACCTTCGTCATCCCGTCACCCAAGAGACAGCGTAAAACGTCACACATTCCCATTTTTTCGCGGCACAAATAAAATATGAACAGTTACAGGCTGGACTATAAATCCTGCACGCATCACATCGGTCGACGCGCCGCTGGCCATAATGATTCATTAAGTGCCTCCCCGGGATTACCTTTTTGTAATTGAGCGATGATGCGAGAGCCGTATCACTGCTTCTCTTTTACTCGAGGCATAAAGTTTAAACGGCTAGCTGGTGGTGAAGCGTTTTGTGGTTCTTTTTTGTGGGACACAATATGAGCGTGGTACACATAGATTCTTGTGTGTGCTACGAATGCTGCAGCTTCTTATTTGGGCAATTTAAAACGGTTCGTGGACGATTTTCGACTTTTGCCCACTACAGTTTTATTTTGCTGTGTTATATTTATGGTGATAATGGTCACAAGCGCGACTGCTAAGCACGAGGCCTTGGGTTTTATTCTCGGGTCGGGCAAAAAGTACGATTGGGTCTTTCTATAGAAATTTTAACAGAATTATTTTAAGGATGTTAAGCCGTTGATCCCGGGTCATTAGAACATCAGTTACAGTCGTTATGGGTAGGTTCAGAAGACTGAAAATTTGAGACTGGATTACTAATCGTTCAATGTAAAAAACTATTAATTAGCTGCATCTGGTTAGACTGAAAGCCGACCCTAACATAAAAGACAAATAGGTTTAGCAGATGAGAATGATATTTCTAGTGCTATATTATAGTAGTACATTATAAAAATAAAGGTGTACACAGTTGTGTGTTAGTAGACTATAAAGTACGTATACAAATCTTTTATTAAAAAAAGAAATAAAAAATTGGCTAAGTACGAGTCAGACTCGCCCATGAAGGGTTCCGTAGTAACTACGCCAAATAACTTTGTTTTTCATAGTGTTTGTATGAATTACAAAGTTATATTTACGGTTTTAGAAAATATGCTATATCTCAAAAACTGCTGACCTGATCTCGTTCAAACTATTTTTTTTTAAACTGACATTAAGATCTACAGTATATGTATATATTTTTTTTTAGATTTTTACTCTATTATTAAATAAGGACACACACACATTTTTTTCCACTTTGGATGCATATATATTTTAAAGAATTGGATTAAAGGAATGAAAAAGTGGTTTCAGAAACCTCAATGTAATTTTAAAGACTTTCTATAGATACCACATATGCATAGGTTTTATGAAAAACAAATTTTCAGTTTCAGTTCAAATTCAGCCCTCTTATTTTTTTATAGTTTCTTAAAATCGGAAAGCGGTTCACATAATACATCTACTTACCAAGTTTCACATATACAACGTGTAACGGAAACCCCATATCTATCCAAAAGGACTGAAGACAACATCTGGTATGGAGTCTCTATGCAAAGTTTCAGCTCAAAATAAGTGACCCACAGAATTGAACCCAAATTGTTGGTTTCGTATGTTTCTTGAATACCAATAATAACAAACGTGTCACAGCACTATGAGGGTCATCACTTTCCACGTCACTTGCCAATAAAACGATAATTCTCTTCGTTCTTCTTAATTTGAAAAAATCGGTTTCTGGTATCAATGTATTGAAATTTCTAATAAGTTCCACACATGTAGACATAGGATTACAAAACCCTTGCTAAATCGTTTCTTATCATCCAAAGAAGCCGTGCACTTGGTATTTATATACCCTTTAAATTACACGTTGTATAGTCTTAATAGTTTCGGATTAAAATGGCTGTGACATACGGACGGACGGACAGACAGACAGAAACTAGAAGGGTTCTGTTTTTTGTCATTCCGCTACGGAACCCTAAAAATGGACCATCTAAAGCATCGTCTAGTGAATAATCGTCACTGAGATTTTTTCTGCCAAGAGTTTTTAGGAGTTAGCGCACTTTTTCTGCTTCTAGGAGTTGTTTCTGGATTCCCTTTTTTCTCTATGACTTTTATCTATTTTTCTCAGTCACTGAATTTTGAAATCATTTCCAAAGCAATAAAGAAATAATACTGCCAGAAGTCTATAACGTTTGCATTCCTCCACTTTTCTATGAGAGTAAATGGGACTTTACCCACCACGCTACCTAAATGCATGTTAATTGATGTCACATGTGTTCCTATCCATATCCCATCCTAGGACACAATGTGTTCATTGCCCGCCGGGGTTGCGGGAATATTCTCACGAGATACCGCGACCCCAGAATGCAACCGAAGGTGCAGGGTGGGTTTTTAGTCAGTAGAAGTCTAAGACTCCCTTCGCTCCACGCTCAGCGGGAGGTGTCATTTGATGATTATCCCACAAAGAAAAAAGCACACAATGTTTTCCGTCACCGTTCTAAGAGTAATAGTGACAATATAATTAACTTAATCCTGACTGGGTTCAAACCCTTAACCCACAACTTATAAGTTAAGACGCTAACTAATGGACCACTACAGTGATTTATACAACGTGTAACATAAAGGGTATATACATAATAATCGCACGCCTTCTTTGGACGATAGCAAATAATATGGCAAGGTTTTTGTAATCCTATGTCTACATGTGTGGAACTTATTAGAAATTTCAATAGATTGATACCAGAGGCCCATTTTTTCAAATGAAGAAGAACGAAGTGAATTATCGTGTTATTGGCAAGTGACGTGGAAAGTGGTTGACCCTCGTAGTGCTGTGACACGTTTTTTATGTATGGTATTGAAGAAACATGTGAAACTGATAATTTAGTATCAATTCTTTGAGTCACTCATTTTGATCTGAAACTGTGCATAGAGACTCCATACCAGATCTTGTCTTCAGTCCTTTTGGATAGATATGGGGTTTCCGTTACACATTGTATAGAAAATAAAATAAGAAATTGTGTATTCTAAAACCGCAAACCGCTCGTAACTTACACCAAAAACTTTAAAGTATTAAACGTCCATCGTACAATGTTGGCCATGACTTTCCATGACTTAGAGGTGAACATCCGAATATATGTAAGCAAACAGTTGAGTTCATAATAGTTAGTATTGATAGCACACGGTTATTTTTTTGCAAGCTCCTTAACTAATCAATTAAATAAATCTTTGAGTTAATTAGCAATGTAATTTGACGGGATATTGTCATTGAGTAATGTGTTTTCAAACTGTATTAACGAGAAGCAAAACTCTTGATTTATTTCTAGAACAGCTTATGTGGCATTTGGTTTTTAATGCATTATAGTTTTTTGTGCATAAGAGCTTTAGATACAAACTTGAAAGCTTCAATAGCCTCATGGTTAAGGTTGGACTTGTGATTGAGAGTTTACGGGTTTAAACCCCACTCATTACACTACAAGCATATTTGGCTTACTTGGAAGGGTTGACAAGATTGCTAGTAGTAATTCTTTTAAAAATAAAAAAAGAAGATAAAGACTCAATTTCGCACAATCCATCAACGTTTTTAAAGCACAAATTCAAGCTCTTAACGTAACTAATATCGTTATTCAGTCACAATAACACAAAAATGCAATTTGAACATCACACTCAGCGACACAAACAAAAACTTTCTATCGCAATATCAATCACATTCTAACCAAGATAATGCATTATAAATGTCTACAAAATTACCCCAACTTGTTCCAAAGTATATGAAACTCACAACTTACTAAGTGGTTTCAACTATTACTGCTAACTTATTTCTATAGTTTCTTGAAAGTTTTGCCGCTGTGTTCTGAATAGACTGTTAAGATCACATTATACGTGTCATATCGGCCTGTAAACATTTCTATTCAAATGAGAGCTTGTGCTAAAAGGAACCAGCTGCTGTTGTGTATCGCTTAGGTAGTTTTCAAAGTTTTTAGATTTTTCGTTTATTTTTTTAAGGAAAATATATAATAAATATACAAACAAGTAATACACTTGCACAAACATATGAATTCGTAAAAACTATCTCTTGGCCATACAAACATTTGTTCTGGTACAGGAATCGAACCCACAACTCTTAGCGCAGCAGCCAATTGCTCAACCCCTGCGCCCACGGTGTCGTCAAGTAAGTCATATTGGCAGTGGACCAACTTTTTTTTTTCATTGACAATAGGTTCGCGTTTGACCACCATCTCACCTGATGGTAAGTGATGATTTGGTCGAAGATGGAGCACGCTTACCTAAAAGCAACCTATTCACTCTTGACTTATTTTTACCTATTATAACCTAGGGGTCTTTACCGTAGGTTATAACTATCAGAAAATACAGACGGGCAGGGAATTCCACTCCTTAGCTGTACGCACAATGAAAGTATTTCCACAACGTTTTTAGCGTATGGGTGGGATGTCCACCATGTAACGATGACGCATCGCCGTTCATCTTGTGGTACATATGCATACATACATTGGTATACTTATACACAAATCTATTGACTTAAACCCTTAGTGCCAGCGCGCACTTGTGATTTTGTCACTATTTCGTCACTGTCACCGCGTCAATGAAAAATGTCAATTGTCACGTATCCAAATGCGCGCACCTTCATTAGGGATGATGTACACGGTGACAGTGACGCAACAGTTACGGTGACAAAAATCGCTAGTGCACGCTTTGCTTTAGTCACCATAGAATCTATAACACCCACGTAGGAGACTTATCCTCGAACACAAACCATGACTGGACCATTAGGTTAATGCTACTAATATAGAAAAGCGATTATGAATTTCCTATGCATGAGAATTTTGTTTAATATTGCTAGTAGTTTTATAAATCGTGATTATAGCTTTAAGTTGCAGGGTAATGCAGCTTGACTGACCATGCAGTGTGGGTGGATGGAAGTACTTCCTGCATAAATTCTTATTCCGTGCATCGAAAGCTATGCCGTTGATCCCGGCTTTAAACATCATTGACCGTTTTTACGGGTAGTCAGAAGCCTGAAAATCGCACGCTATATAACGTGTAATTTAAAGGGTACATACATACCAAGTGCACGGCTTCTTTGGATGATAACAAACGATATGGCAAGGGTTTTGTAATCCTAAGTCTACGTGTGTAGAACTTATTACAAATTCCAATACACTGAGAGACCGAATTTTTCAAATTAAGAAGAACGAAAAGAATTATCGTGTTATTGGTAAGTGACGTAGAAAGTTATTGACCCTCGTAGTGCTGTGACACGTTTGTTATGATTGGTATTAAAGAAATATATGAAACCAATAATTTGGTATCAATTCTTTGAGTCAGTTATTTTGTGCTGAAACTGTGCATAGAGACTCCATACCAGTTGTTATCTTCAGCACTTTTGGATAGATATGGGGTTTCCATTACACGTTGAATACCTCCATCCCTTTTTCTCGCTCGAATGACTCACGTGTTAACACTTCATGGTATGGCCCCTGGTTAGACTGGAACCCGACCCAATCTTAGTTGGGAAAAAGCTAAGCAGTTTTTGAATGAACTCATTTCTAGGATACAAGCCCAAATTCTTTGGAACGGACTACAATCGCCACGCGGGCCCATAGTGATTTGTGGTCGTCATAATAATGTTATTGGTTATAGTACGTGCCTATTTCCTCATGGTAGTTTCCTTTACCGTTTTGAGAACAAGGTGATGATTATTTTATTTCATTTGAAGTGAAACGCTCAATAATTAATTTACAGCAAAAAACACTAACTCGTGAAAAAGTATTAAGAAAGAAAGAAATCATTTACTTATTAGCCATAATATAAGTTGAACCAACTTATATTTTTTTTTATTCACAATAGGCTCGCGTTTGACCACCATCTCATCTGATGGTAACTGACGATGTGGTCGAAGATGGAGCACGCTTGCCTAGAAGTAACCCATTCACTCTTGACTTAAAGACCCCAGATCGGGAAACACAGACTCCGGCAGGGAATTCCACTCCTTATATTATGGCTAATAAATGATTTCTTTCCTTTCTCTCTTTATTTAGTTGAGTCCCAATATATTTTACCATTACAGTGTGCCAAATTTTGCGATGATATTTATATCTCGACCTGAGATGCATAAGGTCGAATGTCGACATCAGAGTAAAACAACTTTAATAGTCAGCTGAAACCAGTATCTCGCGCTCTTTCTATGCATATAAAAATCATAATTCTATCTCTTTTTGTTCTGATAATAATACAAATGCATAAGGTCGAATCTGTCGAATTTCCAAATTTATATTGTGGAATAAGGCTTAATAGCAACTACAGAACTTATGCTTTAAATTTTGGTTTAATTAGAAGGTCGAACATTGACTTCAGCTTTTATGCTTGTAAATTATTTTAAGCGTAACGAAGGAACTATTTTGTCATTCGACTTTATCCTACAAGGATTGTTGGTAAAAATAACACGTATTGTCAGATAGAACTTTATGCCTCTTGAAATTAAATAATCAGATGTCGTACCTTGAGATATAGTGTTATGCCCCGAAAATTTTATTTGTTTGGTTAAGGTCTACAAACATAATTAGTCCTTATGCCTTTAAAAAGTGCTACTTTATCGTCATACAGAAATGCCTATGTGAAGAAGAAACACTATTCCATTGACTTCGTGACCGCACACCGACGCGATAGAATGACATCGGACATTATCACCGGTCACTCGGCCGTTTTCAGCGCCACAGTGGCTTGACCTATCAGCGCATAGCACCGAACGCGTGGCGCGTGCGTTTTGTTTACAAGCACAAACCATTACAAGTCTTGTTACTCGCGCGCGAGTTGTTATTATTGTGCCGAATTATTAGTGAATTTAATGATTTCTGATTTATTCAATTGCGAAGATCCGGTGAGTACTAAACCTATAAATAGGTACCTACAGATTTTATATTGTCAAATCGTTTGGTGTGGATTAGTGATATTTTATGGGTTATAGTAGGTACTCATTTAAATATGTTGTGAACTTAGGTGTATCTACGTTGTTTTTTTTGCAGGATGTTATACGCAAACTAGTCAATCTTCGTTTGATTCAGTCCCGTAGTAGGTACCTAATGAAGCTAAAGCTAGCGATACAGGTGCTTTAGTGGCCGGTAAGTTAATTTCTTACATTCCTACTCATTTTCGAAGCAAATCAGTATAAGTAGGTATATAAATTATAATCAAATTGTTTTGTTTTTGTAGAGGAAGACATAAGAAATCTATACGAGAATCCAATTGCAGGGCCAAGCTGTTATTGTCCTGAGAAGACAAGACATGAAGTCAATGCGCGTATATTTGAAAGTGCTTGTTTAGGCAAATACTTTTAATTAACTACTACTTCTTGTTTTATGAATGTAACCAATCAATCTGTCTATCCTTTCTTCCAACATGTTGGATTCGGCTTCCAGTATAATAACTAACTGTACCTACTTACACTATGCCTACAGAAATAAAAAACAAATATATTCATTTCATTTACTTAATTTATGTTGAAAATATTGGTTGAGATTATATTATTATGTTACAGATCCTGGCCGAGAATTTCCCGATTATGATAGTGATGATAGCGTTAAAGACAAGGCTTACGAACCACATGAAGATCTTTCGGATGGCAGCTACGTCAGTGGTTCGCCAGAAAAAGTCTTAGTTCTATCAGGGTCTTTGAAGGTTAAAAGAAAGCTTTCTTTTTCAGAAAAATCGCCTGAAATGCAAGCTAAAGTGGCAAATAATGAAGATATTAATTTAATCACTTTAGACGATTTTCTAGGACCACGAAAAAAAATTATATCTGCAACTTCAGTTTTTAATGAAAGTCCTAAAGAAAACGACCGTTTCTTTGCTGCAATGACTCCACAACGTGTTTGGCTTCAGGTTAAACAAGACCACCCCGGAATGTTATTTTATAAAAATACATTTGAAGAAGATTTTACGGAAATACCTTTCATCCGAAATGCTTCTAAGCGAATTCAGTTCCCTGAATATTTACCTAGTGTAAGTCAAATTGAAAAGCCCACAGCAACGGCAAAATACAATGATTTGATGAGTCTTGTAGTGGATTCCACAGGAATTCCTCACATATTATAAAAAACTTAAAACATTCCGAGAGTCAGGCAGATTTTCCTGAAGAGGATTATTTTTTATTGTTTCCATTCTTTTTTAGTTTAAAAAAAGTTTTTGCAACAAATAAAACCGACTTCCATATCAAAACACTACAAAGCCAAAATTAACTTTAATTTCGGTAGTCGGTGTTATTGGTTTTGATTTTTTTTTCACACCGCCTTCCAAAATTAAAGTTATTTTTGGCTTTGTAGTATTTTGATATGGAAGTCGGTTTTATTTTTCCAAAAAAGTTTTTATTTTCGCGCTTTTTAGTGGGTCAGTTTGTAATTAATCTAGTTACAAAATACACAGTGTCAAATACTTGTCAACTTTTACAAAATATTGCTTTTCCCAATGCAAAGCCGTTAATTTTTGAGGAGTTCTGGTATTTCACCATCAGCTCTACTTCACCATATGCATTGTGACGAGCATAAAGTGCTTAGCATCCATATTCAAGTAATCGAATCGCAATCCACAAAATACTTATTATTGAGTAGTTTCGGTGGCTATCCGTGGTCTTTATCATCTGTTCCACTTCCCCAAATGGTGCTTTTCGAGAGCAACTGCACAAGTTACTATAAGAAATACCCAAAAAGCTATAGGTGTGCCTACAATATTTAAAGAGTTCCCTCGATTTCTCCATGATTCCATCATCATTGTCATCACGTTCGACGGATCTGTCATAATTTCAAATTAAAGCAGAATTTTCCAAATCGGTTCGTAAATGATGGAGTTTTGCGTGAACAAAAAACGCAATGCAGAGTAAACGAAAATATCGTCAATGTAAATATTATGTTTTTTAGACTTTTGTTGATTTTTCAGAAACGGCTTATCCGATTTTGATAAAATTTTCATGGGACCATTTGGGAAGTATACTCTTTCCAACAAAAAATACCTTTTACTTTACATTCCAACAAATAATTTTTCAAATCGGTTGGTAAGCGACGGAGTTATGCGCGGACAAACATAAAAAAAATATAAACATCCAAATTGAGAACCTCCTCCTTTTTTAGAAGTCGGTTAAAAACAAGTTTGAAAGACGTAATGTTTAATTTTTTTTATATTATTTTACCTTATGTACTTAATAATAATTCATTTAAATGCCTAATAAATAGATACATGATAAGATCGGACGTAACTAAATTTCTATTTTTGGTCAAACATAATGTTACATGTTTTAAGAAAGCTTAAAATACGCACTGAATTTACAAAAAAATTACAGGCATAAAGTTGGATCAGTAAATATAACTAAAAGCATTCGTCGTTTAATAACTCTGTACAAGCATAAGGTTGGATGTCACCAAAAAATTGTTTTTGACTAATAAAATATTTTTATTTTACTGTGACTGGTTTTATTACAATACTGATACAAAGTTAGATGACTTATCTAAAATATTATACTATTTTTGTTAGCCTATTCGATAATAAACAAAAGTTTTGACACGATTTTGTCAATATTTTTCTTTTGGCTCTCCTCTAAACTTGTAAAATTCCACATCAGACCTAATGCGTCTCAGGTCGAGATATATCTGAATCAAATTCTAATATATACAATTAAATACAGCATTGTCCAGCATCATTAATTCAATAGTGACAATAATAAAATAATATGTTGTAATGTCAACAATAATAATGTCCAACCCAATTTTTATTAAATTACAATTAATTTATAACGATTAATGATTAATTGCAATATAGATATATATATTTTTAAATGCAATTGCAAACAGCGCTTACATCATTTTCATACTTAACAAACTTGTATCTAAAAACCTAACAGACAGAAGTAAATAATAAATCCACGCACGTTTTAAAGTAATAAGTTTCATTTAACACAACCTGAATACGAAATAAATCCATTAAAGGTGCCGCAGCATATATTGAAACATCAAATACTTACGTTTATTAAGAGCACAAAAATGCTTTTTATTTAATAATGCTTTGGTATCAGTGGCAAAAGGTGTTATGAAAATAGCTTGAAAAGATGCAAGCTCTGTTATACATTTCAGAAAGAAATCATTATTTAAACATGTACTTGTCTGCTATATAGTATTTTTAGCATTGCCCCTTTTTAGGGTTCCGTAGCCGAATGACAAAATACGGAACGCTTATAGATTCGTCATGTCTGTCTGACAGCAATTTTTACCGAAACTTTTAAGGTGCGCTTACACGGACAATACTTTAAGCAATAGTTGCTTGGCAACACTAATGGCGCAATCTCGATTAATTAGGTGGAGCAATTTCAATAAAATGCGCCAAGTGTTTCGGCATTATTGCTCCTAATTGTTCCATATCGCTCCATGTCGCTGATACGAATTGCCAAATATCCATTGGGCATGGAAATTCCAGTCAATTTTTATATCTATCTCGTTTGCACTTTGTTTTGCGGCTTCTACCGTCTCGCACAGACAGAGGCCGAGCAGTACACAGACTGTGCAATGCTCGTCCTCTGTCTGTTGTGAAATGTGACTGCAGTTCGTCAATTTAATATGTCGTCGTCTTCTTCGTGGAATAATGAAAAGATTGTTAACTTTATCAATGCAGTTCACTAGCATCCTTGTTTGTGGAATAACAAAAGCCCCGATTTTAAAGGTCACTCGCTGAATTGCTGAATTACTGAATTGCTCGTGTAGGAAAGTATTGCCTAGTTTCTTGAAGTTGCTCCTTATCGCTCGGTATTGTTGTTGCAACACTTTTTGCCAAGTTGCTGCTTGTTGCCGTTGCCCTAAATAGCTTGATGTAGTCGTGACGTCACAGTTGACGAATGTTAACCGGGATTAAGCAATTTTAGTTGCCCGTATAAGCGCACCTTTAGGACTACAAATTAATAAATATATTCTGTGAACCGTTTTACGATTTTTATACAAAACTAAAACATTAAGAATTTTTTTTGGTTTCAGGACCCCGAGTACCACGTTTCAGAGATGTCTATAGATAGATCTCATTGTACATACATAAAGAAAAGTAGGTATACATGTTTGAGACTAATTTATTTTTGTTTCATACACAAATATGTCTCATAAAAATGTAATGAGAAAAAACAAGTATCAATGACACGCCTAAATTATTATTTTATCGGCCCTTCAAACAATATTAGCAGATGACAGTCATAAAATACAAAATAAAACACTGGATCTGTTGTCTCAAGTACCTTAAAGGCAATAAAAAGCCAATCAACTCCCACGACATTGCGATAATAATGTCGGCCGACTGCAAGCCACAACAAATAATGCAAAAAGCCAACTTCATTAACCACAAAAAGATTAAAAAACAAAGCTCTTAAATGCGCCTTAAGCAAAGAATCAATTTCTTTTTCATTGGCATGGCTTAAACCGATACAATAAAATTAAAAATATAAACATTTAATGAGATTTTATTAAGCTGAAATTTAAAATATATACTAAACAGAGGGAATAATTACGCCGTAATGCGGTAAGGAGCATAAACACAGTCATAAAAATCGCACTTAAAAGTGAAGTGTGCACGAGGACTTATTAATTTAGATGTTTTGACTGGTCGCAGATTTATATTTAAAAGGATGACGATATGCAAATACAAATCATTTTATAGTATCCATAAGATATTTATCATTTCTTCAAGTACCTAGAACTAAATTGGAACTTACGACAGTAGTGTATAATTGGGGTTCCTGGATCAGAGATCCAGGAACCCCAATTACACTTGTGTCAAGTAAACAATCAGTCAATCGATCAATATTTTGTGAACTAGACAATCAGTCAATCACAATTTCTATCATTCATTACATCAACATTCAAATATTATTTCATACTTTCTAATTGATTATTTTTATATTCATTAAACTCGGTCTTTTACATGTGTGTTTGGTTTCGAGTATCTGATATTATTTTATTACTTAGCAAAAATTAGATACTTGATCTGCTCAATGCAGCTGTGATCTCACAAATGGACGAGCATTGTTGCTACGTGATATTTATACCACAATGTTTGCTTTAATGACTAGCAGATTTTTTCAAATGAATATTATTTGGTGAATTACGTTAAAGTAATGAAAATATACTTAGAGTCTTACAGGTGATTTAGTTTTACAGCTTCTGTAATGAAACTACGTTATTGCAATGAATAATCAAGTATTTATTACTTCATATAATTACAAATAAAAGAAATAAAATAATTACAATTAATTAAACAAAATAAGTAGGAATTAAGGATCCAGGTGCTTCTAGGTGATCCGTTTTTTCTTTTACAAGGATTGATAAAAAGTATTGTTTAAATACGGTAGCATGTCTTTGACACGTAGGTAGATGTTATCAGTGTCAATGCTCTTCACAATATGCTGAACACATATTTCGGCACTGCACTGGCACATAGAATTACTTTCGAATTGGTTTGCATCGTAAATTTCGATCCGTATAACTTTTGTGCCACCGGTCGAAACCGTTTTGTAAAAACTTATCAACTCCTTATTATTATTTGTATTTGTATTTGAAGCAAATGGGTTTCGTTGTTGTTCTTCCTCATCCAAATAATTTACGACTTTATCAATCACATCATGTTCTATCATTAACTGAGGTGAAGTCGGTGAATAAACCCAACTCGGTATCTGAAACAGAATACATTATTTTTTATTTTCTTTGCACTTCATGAATAAAGTTTAACAAAGCGTTCAAACAATAGTACCTATTATCAAATAATATATTTCCACACACGGCTGCATATAGTATAAGCAGACCTCTCACTGTACGGAAAATGTATAGCTTGATATGTAGCCGTGTGTACCTAATTGCTGGCTTCTAACTTGGCTAGAAAACGGAACCCAAGCCCTTTGACAAATAGCACCACTTATCAACCACTCTACCAACGTAACTATTCTCGTGGTTTGTTTAAACTAAAACTTTAATAATAACTTAGTTTAAAAAATAAAAAAGCTACCCTATATCTCATAAAAGGTCTACATAATATTTTAAATTCGTGTGATGGAGGAGTGATGGAATTGAGCGTAAAATACATTATAATTATTTATTGCAAGCATTCCACTATTCAAGTCAATAATCTAATGCTTGGCTCTGTCATTAAATCAAGTTAAACTTTGCAATAAAATTAAATATAAAATAAAATAATTAAATTAATACTCACCGACATAGTTATTACTCGTTGATTACTGGCGCTTGATGGTAGGAAACTAAATAATATTTGAATTTTCAAGATAATTTATCCTTTTTATAGGATTCTAATAAATAATTTTGAATGACTATAAAGTTCAAAATTGCTGTGAAAAAATTAGTACACACATGTAAGTGTACTTTATATATTCGAGACAATATGATGCTCTACAGTTTCAGATTACAATTGAATGCATTCCATAATATAAAGCCACTGGTAAATAGACAGCGGTGCGGTGCGATAGCGTCGCTGTGACGTTTAAATGTTAGGGAGTGCCTGGATAGATACGATACACTAGTTTAACTTCATAGAAATCCGCCTAAAAACGCTATTATTATTCTGTGTCCACATCATGTATGACCGCGCTAATACAGATTTGAACAATACAAACGTCACCGCAACGCTACCACACTGCATCGCTATCTATGAACTGGTGACTTAAAAGTCAACACACAGAAAGTGGCATCACCCAGAGCGCAACCTAAGGCCCCTGTTAACGAGAAAATTTCTAACCGGGCCGGCGCCGTGCCGGGTTCTTCACGAACCGGTGTCGTTAACAAACCTCTATAGTATCTCATACCTAACTAACAACCGGACGTAGACACGGTTTTAAACCGTGCCTAGACCAAGCGGAAAGCCGTCTAGTTAAGAAGGGGCCTTATAGACATATGAACCGGACCACCCACCAACTTAGCGAATTTACATAGGTAGGTAGGTATCTTATATGATGAAGATTAGTTCAAATTGCATTATCTTGATGTTTATATTTTAGCAAGATATTTTTCTACAACGTAAACGATTACATATTTGGTGTTAGGGCTGATAAAGCATTTTAGTAACGCGTGTCCCTATTCCATATATGGGATATCGTGACGTAGATTTACCACTATTTAAGAGTGCATCCTGCAGAAGCTGGATCACATCAACACTTCAGCTAGGAGGAGTGACATCTTACAGTTTTTACACTACCAAAGAACGTCAATCTTCTAAAATGTAAGTATCTACTCACCTTTCAATATACTTCGTGTTATCTGTTAAAGTTTCTTATTAGTAACAAGAAAGAATAATTAGAGTGGATAAGAAATGTAGTAAATTTGTTATCCACCTGTCACTATTCGATCATTCATGTATTAACCTCTTCAATAATTCAGTTAAGTTAGCGAGTCTATCATCTATAAATATTAAAGGTGTTCAGTGATTCATAATTTTTAATATTCATTCATTCAAGTAATAAATTCATGCGCTTAGTGTTGTCTACATAATTAAAACCAATTTAATTGTTAATGTACTAATTCATTGTTTTTATTTATTACAGGTCCAAGAACACGGCTGACCATATTTTCCCTTCGGAGGACGAATCGGCAGACGGGGAGCATGCACCTGTGAAAACCAAGCCAAAGGAGAACAAAAAGCGCAAGCATTCGTCGGCGAGCAGCTCCCACCCATCTACGGGTAAGAAAACTAAGCCAACCATTCACCCAATCACTCCTGTCACCAAGTCAACGGCTCGCGAGTTGTTTGGGAGCGACAGTGACGATGATAAAATTGATGTTGTTGCGGACAAAAATACTCCCCCGATATACTCATACATCACGAGGAGACTAGCGAACGGATTTTCACGACAAATTAACGAGCAAAAAAGAGGTGAGTTCTATATAGAACTCAAAGTATACAAATGCGATGAAATAGAGCGCGTCCAACCAGTAAATAGGTGGCGGCACTCAGTAATCACCATTAAAAACAAATGCGATGAGGATTCAGAGTCCTGGCATCACCTAAATGCTTATATAACAAGCGCTAGGAAGGAGTTTAAAAAATGTGCTCCTACTTTTATAAGCTCTTATCAATAGTCTTAAAAATCGTTTACATTATGAGATCTATGCTATACCATATAATTATGATCATTATACACTTAGAGAATGAGTTTATTTTAAGATATTATTTTGTAACCGCATTTAATTCGAATAATTAAACTATACAATAAAAATATTGTTCTTTTTCCAGTTACACACCCCAGTGATGGGGCATCAGCAAATTCTGATAATAATAATTATAAATACCAGATTGATATCCCAGAAAATGAATACGATACGAATGTTTATGAGCCAAATTCTTTATCAAAGTATATTCATTGTGATAAATGCAGAATTAAGATCCCAGAACATAAATACAGATATCATAAGAGAACGAATATTCATAAATCGAATTCCTTAATAAAGTCAGAGTTTGAAAATGTTGATATTGTAGCTACAGCATTTAAAAATAGAATTATGACTTACCGCTTAAACCCATCAATAGAAGACGAGTACCTCATACTGGAGGCGTTCTTGGGTGATAAGCGAAAAGATGTTTTGAAAATCATTGAGTTATCATTACTGGAACATACGTGCATTAAAGTTAACTTCGAACTGTTTGCTTACTTTTTACTACCACAATTAAATGAGCAGCAGCTCAAGTCATTTAATACGAAATATGAAACTGTATACAGCAGTACTGACTTTAATGATTTATTCTCAAATAAAATAGAAATATTTAAAAGAAAACTTACTGAATTTGAGCATTGTGAATCTGGATGGTCATTTGTCTGTATAAGTCATTTAGAAATAAATATTAATAAATATTCCCCCATGCGAGGTGGTACTTATTTAGAGCTACCAAAAGTTATTAAAAACACAAAGAGTTGTTTGAATATACACAATAATGATGAATACTGTTTTTTATGGAGTATTGCTGCAGCATTATTTCCAGCAAAAAGTAATGTCTGTAGAACAAACTCCTATCCACACTTAAGTTCAATATTTAATATACAAGGAATTTCATTTCCACCTTTACCTAAAGATATCAAATTGTTTGAAAAGAATAATTGTGAGTTGAGTATTAATATTTATGGATTAGATGAACGTTGTACTGTAACTGGCCCTCTTTATGTAACGAATTGTAAGAAAGATAAACATATTAACTTACTGTATTTTGAAAAACAAAACAAAGGTCATTATTGCTTGATAAAAAACCTTTTGCGTTTAGTGCGACGACAAGTTACATGTCACAAAGGTCAAATACATTTATGTGAAACATGTTTGCAATTTTTTACTACTGAAAAAAAGTATCATTCTCATAGTTGTTCCAAAATTTTAACCATACTGCCTGATAAAAACAATACATTACAATTCAAAAATTATGAGCGAAAGCAAAAAATTAACTTTGTGATTTATGCTGACTTTGAAAGTATACTATTAAATTATAAAGAAAACAATAATGATAAAAGTACGATAAAAAATAAACTACATCAACCGTCTTGTTTTGCATATTATGTATGTTGCTCACATGATAGGAGCTTGAACAAATTCGTGACATATAGAGGACCTGACTGTGTAAAAGTGTTTGTTGAGAGATTAATTAAAGAAGCTAAGTTAATTCACAAAATTTTAATAACTAAGAAACCCATGAGATCTATGACGAGAGAGCAAACTGATAATTATAACAAAGCAACTTCATGCCATATCTGTAATCATTTATTATTTGATGATAAAGTTTGTGATCATGATCATATTACATCCGAGTATAGAGGCGCGGCGCATTCACATTGCAATTTAATTTATAGAGTGTGTTCATTTATACCTGTTATCTTTCATAACTTATCTGGTTATGATTCTCATATATTTATAACAGAATTATCGAAATATGATGGCGAGATAAAAATTATACCAAAAACGAAAGAAAAATATATAAGCATAACTAAAATAATCAAAACCGGTACAGGATGTAAACCTATACAGATTAAATTTATAGATTCATTTCAATTTCTTAGTTCAAGTATTGACAATTTGAGTAAAAGTTTAACGGAGAACGATTTTATTCATTTATCATCACATTTCCCAGATAAAAGCCAATTAAATTTACTGCGAAGCAAAGGCGTATATCCGTATGAGTACATTTGTTCATGGCAAACATATGATGAAACACAACTTCCAGCAAAGAATCATTTTTATAACACTTTACAGATGAAACATATAACAGATACTGAATATCAACGTGCCCAAACTGTGTGGAAATGTTTTGAAATTAGTTCTCTTGGTGAATATACTGACTTGTATTTAAAGTGTGACGTACTATTATTATGTGACATATTTGAAAATTTTAGAAATATTTGTCTGCAGCACTACAAACTCGATCCAGCGTATTATGTGACTTCACCTGGATTAAGTTGGGATGCTATGCTCCTTTACACAGGTGTTCAGTTGGAATTGATTAATGATTTAGACATTTATAAAATGCTGGAAAAAGGAATACGTGGAGGATTAGCGCAGTGCTCTCATCGATATGCTGAAGCCAATAACATTTATTTACCTTATTTCGATAGTTCTAAACCATCAACATATTTGATATATTTAGACTGTAATAATCTTTATGGATATGCTATGACTAAAAAATTACCAATATCAGAGTTTAAATTTATGAAAAATAATGATATCAAAAATTTTAATTTGTTTGATGTTCCGGATAATGGCGAGTACGGTTACATTTTAGAAGTAGATTTAGCGTATCCAGATCATTTACATAATTTACATAGCGACTTGCCTTTTGCTCCCGAGAAATTCATACCTATTGGAGGGAAAACACCAAAATTAATTGCAAATTTGTATGATAAATATAACTACGTTATTCACTATGTTCATTTAAAATCATGTCTTAAAAATGGTCTAGTTTTAAAAAAAATTCATAGAATCCTTTATTTTAAACAAGAATATTTTTTGAAAAAGTATATAGACTTAAATACTAGCTTACGACAAGCAGCTTCAACATCATTCGAAAGAGATTTTTTTAAGCTTTTAAATAACTCAATATTTGGCAAAACTATTGAAAATAAACGTAAGCAAGTGGAGGTTAAATTAGTCACTAAATGGAGTGATGATTTGAATACAACGAATAAAATAGTAGGTGCACAGAAATTAATTACAAAACCTAATTTAAAAAGTGTTTCTATCTTTAATGAAAACTTTATAGCCGTACAATTGAGTCCCATGAAACTTGTTTTAGACAGACCGATATATATTGGATTTGCGGTGCTAGAATTCTCTAAGTGTCATCTATATAATTATCATTATAATTTCATAAAGAATAAATATGGTGACAAAGCTAAATTATGCTACACTGATACTGATAGTTTGTTGTATTTAATACAGACCGAAGACTTTTATAAAGACATGTATGATAATATATCAGAATTTGATACAAGTAATTTTGGAACTAATAATCATTACTTTATTCCTAAGGTGAACGAAAAAATTCCTGGTTTATTTAAAGATGAGTTAGGAGGTGACCCAATTACTGAATTTACAGGCTTAAGAGCAAAGCTATATTGCATTAAATCATTAAATACACAAATAAACAAGGCTAAAGGCATATCAAAGCCTGTAACAAGACGTTTAAAATCATCAAATTATAAAGATGTTTTATTTAAAAATTTAACATTAAAGCGTAAGATGAATATGATAAAATCAATGAAGCATGTGCTGTTCTCGCAAGAAGTAAATAAAGTAGTTTTAAACAGGATAGACGATAAAAGGCATGTTCTGGGAAATCAAATAGACACTGTACCTTGGGGTCATTGTGATTACATATGTTAATCGAGTATTTTTATACATTAATTGTAAACTTATTATATGATAAATTTAAATATGAGAATTATCAATAATTATAATTATAAATAGAATAAATTATTATGTTGTTATTTAATACATACATATTTACTTGTACTCTATAATTTGCTGTTTTATTAGTAACTCTTGATCAACATTACCTGTATAGATATTATATACGTATATACTACCATTTTATTTATTTGTCAACTTATTTGACGAAACCTAAAAGAACTATGATCTGATTATTGGGGTTATAATTACTTACCGTTCTTTATCACTGATAAGCATTATATATACTAGAATATATTAATTTTTCTGACAGATACAAACATGAAGTGGGTCAAGCAACCAGTGTCATTAGAAGTTAAAAATATTGATGTAGAGGAAAATAAGTTACATGCAAAGCATAGTGTTCTTTTTCCGAATAATATAAGATGTATAATATGTGGCCCTTCAAATTGTGGGAAAACGAACGTCATGATTAGTCTGTTAATCCATGAAAATGGTTTAAAGTTTAAAAATGTTTACCTGTATTCCAAGACTAGCTTTCAGCCAAAATATATTTTTCTAAAACAAATTTTAGAAAGAGTGCCAGAAGTAAGACTTTTTAAATTTAATTCTGATGACGAAGTTATTCATCCTAACGATGCATTACCAAATTCTGTTATTATTTTTGATGATGTGGTTTGTGAAAAGCAAATTAATATACGAAATTATTTTACAATGGGCAGACACAGAGGTATAGATTGTTTTTATTTATCTCAAACGTATTCAAAAATACCAAAGCAGTTATTACGTGACAATGTTAACTTTTTGATGATTTTCAAGCAAGATGAAGTTAACATGAAACATATATACAATGAACATGTTAGTTCTGACATAGAGTGGTCGAAGTTCAAAGATCTGTGTTCTAAAATCTGGATACATCCTTATGATTTTTTGACAATTAATAAGGATTGTGACTTAAACAAAGGCAGATATAGACACTCATTTGACAACTTTATTTATTGTGATTAATAGTTATATAAATTATGAGTGCAGAAAAACATATATCATTTGAGCATAAATGCTTCACAGTATAAGTCGTATAATGGACCACAAAATTACAGATCAATTAATAAAGTCTGCGAACGCTATAAAGAAAAAAGTGAAACAAATGAAAGATTATGAGTTTAACACCGACACTCATTTGAAGTATTTTTTTAAGCCTCTTGCAGACCCTCTTAATGCTATCGTAGATAACAAGCAAGTTTCTACAATTAAAAATGAAGATACTTATGATGACCAAATTAAACACACTGATATAAGTTCAAAAATATTTTTATGTGATAAATATCATGATATGTACAAACATGAATCATCTAATGAGTCAAGCTCAGTAGAAAAATTTTATTCGGAAGATGAAGGAGATAATGAATCAGAAAAAGATAATAACGCGTCGTTGAAAAAAGAAGATATCATTGAAATATACGAAGATATGAATATACCATTTGGTATACGTAGTGAAAATAACAAACATATGATCGGAAATACAATAGTTAATTTATCTACCACTCATGAGAACTCTGGTAAAGTGTATAACATTCGTATAGCTAATAAACAGTATAAAATAACACCTGGTCTAAAAGAACTATTGCTTCGCAAAAAACCTGATTTAAGTTTGGTCAATTTAAAAGATAAATTGGTGTACAAAGAAATACTCCTCACAACTAATGCTCATAAAAGAGACTTTAACCCTGCAGGTCAGATTAAAGGTGATAAAGGTTTAAAATATTCTCAGGTGATCAAACCGTTATTTTCAGAATGCTTACAAGAACCTACAGATGTAAAATCTAGGCAAAAAAGAGGTGCTGGTCTACCATATCTTAAAAAATATAAAAAAAATACTGAACTTGTTTATTGGGATGATCCTAATGAATTAGTGGACAGGCTTAAACTTTTGATTGCTTCAAAAACGGCAGGTAATACTAATCTCGATAACGAAATTTTATCAATTATTGAAGAGCTAAAGGAAGCGGGTGTAATAGAAGAATAAAAGGGTTTATCATATAAACTTTTACTTAGTCTAATTTTGTAATTCAGAAGTGATAGTCGAAAGAATGAGCAAAGTGAAAAGAGAAATTATAAACGAAATTCATAGAAGTGCAAGAATAAATTTCCCACGAAGACATGTAATATTAAAAGATATCGATGATCTTTGGCAAGCAGATTAAATGGATTTGCAAAGTTTCTCCCAATTTAACAACAACTGCAAATATATTTTACTCATCATTGATGGATTCTCTAAGTATGCTTGGGCTATTCCACTTAAACAAAAAAATAAACAAACTGTATCTGAGGCTTTCAATACTTTATTGAGTAGAGAAAAACGTATCCCTAGAAACTTGCAAACAGATCTAGGAAAAGAATTTTACAATAAAAGTTTAAAAAAAATATTATTAAATTATTCTATCAACCACTACTGCACGTATTCAACGAAAAAGGCTTCAATTGTAGAACGGTTAATAAGGACGATCAAAAGTAAGCTTTTCAAGGAATTTAGTATCAAAGGGAATTATAAATGGACGGACGGGACACTTGCAAATATCATTAATAGATATAATCATACCAAACACAGAACAATTGGTTTACCCCCCGTTCAAGTGAATCATAGCAATAAAATTAAATTACTACGGAGATATTTCAATCAAAATGGAATGAAAAAAATATGTTGTAAGTTTAAAACAGGCGATTTTGTACGAATAAGTAAACATAAAGGTTGTTTTGAAAAAGGTTACACTCCAAATTGGTCTACAGAGATATTTAAGATCAGTAAAGTTCAAAACACAAATCCTGTTACATATTTATTACAAGATGTTAAAGAGCAACCAATTTTAGGAGCATTTTATGATCAAGAATTACAAAAAACTAAACATCCTAACATTTACCTTGTTGAAAAAGTTTTGAAACGAAAAGGCAGAAAAGTTTTCGTGAAATGGTTGGGGTTATCCTCCTCTGAAAATAGTTGGATTGGTGATACAAATGTTTTATGAGTGGTTTATAAATATAACACCATGCTCTATAATAATGGCTCCATTCTGTTTGTATACATGAAAGGAGAAGGACTTGTCAATAATTTAATTAATAATTTACCATTTGAGCTCCATTTACCGGGATATAATTATTGCGGCCCCGGAACTAGATTACGTGAAAGATTGGCTCGAGGTGATAGGGGTGTAAACAAATTAGACGAATATTGTAAACATCACGATATAGCATATCATAATTCCAAGAGTTTGAAAGATCGTCACAAAGCAGATATAATTTTATTAAAAATGGCAAAAAAGCGTGCTTTATCTTCCGATACAAGCACAGGAGAACAACTTGCCGCCAATTTAGTTAATAATATAATGCTAACGAAAGTAAGTTCTGGAGCTGGACTCAAAAAAAACTTTAAAAGTTTAGTAATCCATACCAAAAAGTGCATTAAAAAAATTAAACCAAAGTGTAGGAAAAAACTAATAGAATTGGCCTATGCTGCTGCTAGAGAGTTGAATCGGGATGCATCTGCCAGGGTTCCACGCATCATACCAATTCCTAAATCTGGCGGTGTTCTGCCCTTAATACCTATATTTGCTGGTTTGTCTGCTGCTGGCAGTATTGCAAGTGGAATTGCTGGAATCGTCAAAACTATAAATGAATATAGAGTTGCAAAAAAGCGTTTAGAAGAAATGAAAAGTCATAATAAGAATGCAGGCGGTGTATCTATTGGAAATGGATTGCTGCTAAACCGGTACAAAGATGGACTTGGAATATACACAAATTTAAAGAGAAAAAACTAAATCATAGGCTACCTAATCGTGCTCTTACTAATATAGATATAGTTTATTTTACTAGAGACGTTCCATATTTTCGGGGAGTGTATATGAGGGATACCTTACCGAATTCCCCGTTTTTAAAAGAGTGTGGAATCATAAATTTAGATAATTCTAAAAATTCTGGTACACATTGGGTAGCCTATGTAATTTTAAATGAATATATTGAATACTTTGATAGTTACGGTAACTTGAAACCGCCAATAGAATTTGTTCGCTATGTAGGTTCAGACAATATCAATTATAATTACAATAATTTGCAAAATAATAACTTATTCAATTGTGGGCATTTATGCATTAAATTTCTTAACGAGTTTTGGAAAAAGCATGGTTTTATCAAAACTTAAAAAAGGTTTAAATGTTACGTGTCGTACTCATATGAGAACACTTTAACATTATCTGTTACAAGAGACGAATGTCAGATTTATTAGAGAGATTTAAAAATAAAAATAATGATAGTTCATAATATAAAATCATCTGGCAAAGTTAATAGCTTTACTCGTTCTCGTACCGTCAGAAGACGAAGACATATACGAAGTATAAAAAAATTAACGAAAGATAACAAATTATTTCTTCGAGCTTTGGGATTTAAATTATGAGTATTCTTCAGGTGAATGATTTACCACAATTCGATAACTCCATAGTGAGTTATGAAATTCATACTTATAATCCATATAGCAACAGCTTTAATGAAAATGATGAAATACGTATACCCATACATCAGCAAGATTTGTACGTATTACCTTCAGCCAGCTACATTTACATTGAAGGCCGAGCCACCGTGGCTTCGAAAGATGCAGCAGGAAAACTAACACGAAAGATTGTTAATTTTACTAATAATCATATATCATTCCTATTTCAAGACATTCGATATGAAATTAACGGTGTTGAGATAGACCGCATAAAAAATGCAGGTATTACTACCACTCTAAAATCATATCTGTCTATGAGCGAGGGGGAAAGTAAGGCTGCTGCTATTTGGGGTTGGAATTTGAAAGGAGTTAAAGATCACGATGGTATTTTTAGTGCCCTTATACCGCTGAATAAAGTTTTAGGATTTGCGGAAGATTATAATAAAATCATGATTAACTGTAAACATGAACTTATACTCAATAGAAGCAGTTCGAATTTCAACAGTGTTAAACTTGATGATAA
The DNA here is from genome assembly GCA_943138885.2 of Tholera decimalis. Lineage (NCBI taxonomy): Eukaryota > Metazoa > Arthropoda > Insecta > Lepidoptera > Noctuidae > Tholera > Tholera decimalis. Next base: position 30,673,086 of record OW964563.2, on the reverse strand, counting down.
TAATGACTCCATTCAAGTAATTATAGAGAGAGTGCAATGGCGTGTGCCTCATATAAAAGTTTCAGACCGGGAAAGATTAAGTTTGCTTAAATATTTAGAAAAGGATCGCCCGATTCAAATAGCTTTTAGAAATTGGGACTTGTATGAATACCCTTTATTGCCTAGAACTACAAAACATTCCTGGGTTGTGAAGACTGCGTCACAGCTCGAAAAACCAAGATATGTGGTCTTTGGTTTGCAGACAAATAGAAAAAATATGAAGACTAAAGACTGTTCAATATTTGACCATGGTAAAATAACTAATGTTACTCTTTTTTTAAATTCTCAATATTATCCATACGAATCGGTTAGTGCAAAATTTTCTGAAGACAAATATTGTATATTATATGAAATGTTCACCCAATTCCGTCAGTCTTATTATAACACCCGGTGTGAGCCGATGCTTGATTTGCAAGAATTTAAAGAAAAGGCGCCTTTATTTGTAATTGATTGCTCAAGACAGAACGAAGCCTTGAAAACTGGGGCTGTAGATGTGAGACTGGAAATAGAAAGTTCTGAAGATATACCAGAAAATACATCTGCCTATTGTCTAATCATTAACGATCGTCTGATTGAATATAAACCCTTAAGCAGTATTGTAAGGAAATTGTTATGAACGCCATAGTCGATGTGCAAGGGTTTAAGACCGAAAGTAATGAGTTTATCGTTAAAGAAATAGCAATAGCACTCAGAAATCAAATTATTGTGTTATTAATCAAACCACCATTCCCATTTTACAAACTTACAAAAAAAGAAAAAATCCAAGTAAATTGGATAGAGAGAAACAGACAATTTTTCTGGGAAGAGGGTTTTATACCATACTTAAAATTGCCGCATTATATTAAACCTCATCTGAAAGATAAAAACATTTATGTTAAAGGATGTGAAAAAGTGTTATGGCTAAGAAACATTGTAAAACATGATAATGTATATAATTTAGAAGATAAGAACTGTCCTAGTTTACAAAAATTATTTGATGATTATGGAATGTCTAGTAATAACAATATTTTTAGCTGTGTGTATCATTCGAATGCATGTGCTTTAAAAAATGTAACATGTTTGAAAAAGTGGATTGATGATAAAAGTATTTTTAATTGTTTATAATTTAGAAGATAAGGGCTGTCCTGAAAAATATAAGTTAAGTAATTTTTTAGCTTTGTATATCTTATCAATATAATTAATGTTTTTTCCATGAGTAAATGTTTTGTTTTATTTTATTATAAATGCATTAGACATAGAATGCCACAAAGAAATGTGCTATCTAGGTCATTACTGTTCCATTTGGAGCACCATATCTTTATAAATTAAGAGCATCAGATACAAGACTTCATTATTCTTTTATACATACCCATATTAGACGTTCTTAAAAATGATTCAAAATTATTTCAGCCCTAGATATGAAATATATAATGTACATAAAATTCGATTATGTTCATTCCAACATTATTGGGCTACAGTAGATTCAAAGCGACGATTGGTTATGGAAATGGCTGATGCAGGTTTTTTTTACTGTGGAAGTGGTTTAAACGACAAAGTTATGTGCTTTTCGTGCGGAGGTGGCATTGAAGATTGGGAGTATTACGATGATCCATGGATGCAGCATGCTATATTTTTTCCTGATTGCTTTTATTTAAATGCTGTAAAAGGAACAGATTATGTCGACGAATCAAAACGTCTATTTTTTAAAGAAACAAAAATATAATTTTATTCTAAAGTGGAGCAGTATAGATTGATGAGATTGATTGTCTGCTGAATAACCTACTAAAAAGCAATGGAGTCTAAGTAACTATATCTATATGCGATTACGGAAAATGTCTATAATTAAATGTCAACTGTGGATCAAATCAAATGTTTTGTAATCGATTATTTATTCTTCTCATGCTTTTTATAAAATAATAATAAATTGTGTTACTTAATTGACAGCAAACTTTGTTTCTTTTATCTCGATACCAGCCACAACCCACCCACAAAAAGTAAAAATAGTGTAAATTGATTATTCAAATCATTCAGTTCCTAGTCGTTTGCGGGTAGTATACGCTATCACTACTTAGTCACTTATTCATTAAGTAATAATAACTATCTATCGTCTAGTAAAACTGATTAAGAATACGATTTTTTAAACGATGTAGGTAATTGGTATTTTACTCGAAGGTCACATTACTCCGTAATAAATACACACCATCATACATACTAAATGAAAATTTTATCTCTTAGTACAGTCTCATAGACCACACTATTATTTCATTTTTTGAATGTAATGAATGATGGTTGAAGTTTGGGTGTTTCTGGATCTCTGAATTGATTGATTGATAGATAGCCTATTTTCAAGTGTAGAATTGCGGGTTCCTGGATCAAGATTGAGTTTAATGAATATAAAAATAATCAATTAGAATAGAAAGTATGAAAATAATATTTGAATGTTGATGTAATGAATGATAGAAATTGTGATTGACTGATTGTCTAGTTCAAAAAATATTGATTGATTGACTGATTGTCTAGTTCACAAAAATATTGATTGATTGACTGATTGTTTACTTGACACAAGTGTAATTGGGGTTCCTGGATCTCTGATCCAGGAACCCCAATTATACACTACTTACGACGATTTTAGGTATTATGTAGATTTAGTTCTTCTTGTGTACAATATTAAAGTCTTTGGTATTTGAGAAATTAATATACGAATATAATATCTACATACGATAATAATATATTACTTTCTTAAAGTTGGTTTATTATTTTTATTTTTAACAATTTAATTTGTGAAAGATACCTATTTCTATATTAGCTATGTATATGTATATTTATGTCACTCTGTTTATGCAAAAGACATTACTAAATGCTCATAAATTCCTGACTAAATACGTTTCAGTCGTCGGCGTGCCGCTTGGAATTGGTCACGCGACGACACGCTGTGTTTCGTTCGGCGTGTGTGTAAACTCCTTAATATTAATGTTATAGTATATATTCTGTTTATTTTTTGGTAGACCGTGCATATTTCATTCATTCTTTTCATGATGTTTTTATACCGTATAAGTAGTTATGTTTTTTTATTGTTATAATTAAGAAATTGCCACTTAATTCTGATATATAATGCAAAGCATATTAGTACTTGTAGGACTATTTTATATACTTAAGATAAATAATTACTTAAATAATTTGTTTTTTCTTTTATTAACTTGAATTGCAAACACAATATTTAGCCACGCAAATAATAATAAACGCCAATATAACCAGACACTATTAATGCGAGGAAATATTTTTTAATACGATCATTTACGATACACATTATACAACGTGTAATTTAAAGGGTATATACATACCTAGTGCACGGCTTCTTTGGATGAACAAACGATATGGCAAGGGTTTTGTAATCTTATGTCTACATGTGTGGAGCATATTAGAAATTTCAATACATTGATACCAGAGACCGAATTTTTCAAATTAAGAAGAACGAAGAGAATCGTCGTTTTATTGGCAAGTGACCTGGAAAGCGATGACCCTCATAGTGCTGTGACACGTTTGTTATTATTGGTATTCAAGAAACATAATGAAACCAATAATTTGGGGTCAATTCTGTGAGTCACATATTTTGAGCTGAAACTTTGCATAGAGACTCCATCCCAGATGTTTTCTTCAGTCCTTTTGGATAGATATGGGGTTTCCGTTACACGTTGTATAGCCAGCCTATAAAGTTCGCACTGCTGGGCCAAAGGCCTCCTTTCTATCATAGGGAATGGGCCGTAATACACCAGGTAGGCCCAGTTGATGACACATATCTTCAGATTTTTGGTCATAGACATGCCAGTTGCCTCACGATGTTTCCTTTCAACGCTTTTAAAGCAGTGGCGATTATGTAAATTACTGCTTGCATTCTTTTAGCGATAGGTTTAAGTTGAATGTATGTTTTATTTTATTTTTTTAATCTTATTATTTTAGTTATCTCATCGTCTTTTTTCTTTGTACTAACATAGCATAAGGTTAAATTGTTACTAACACTCTATGGACTAAGTGAAATAAATGATGATTTTTTTTTATTTATTTATTCGAGGTAACGAACCAAAACTTGTAAGTCTGCCTATGACCACTCAGCCACCACTGCTAAAACGAAGCTGTATTATTTACGATATTCGATATTTTATGACTCATATTAAAACTAAGTATACAATACTCATAAAAATATCGTTTGAAAGCTAACTACGTACAAAACAGCGAACCGATCAGTGTTTACAAGATTCTAAACATATAACATCCAAATAACCAGGATTTTATGAGTGTTTAAATTTAATCACGTTTATTCATAATAGGATATACCAAACCCAGACCTTCTCTGATTTTATCGATAACAATATTAAATAAAATGCGTCATAAAATTTTATTATGCGACCAATTTCAATGGCACATAGAAATCTAATTTTTTTCTACTCATACGTGTTCAGTGTAAGTTTTGTGAGGATTAACTAATTGGCTGGACAAAGTGGGCAAGCCACTATCCGTTGCAGACTGTCGTTAACAACATTATATTTACCACTAACATTACACTAAATTCCAAAAACATAAACCCTTTTCCAAAAGCAGTAAGACACAAATTACCAAGGCAATCATTTTTACAGCAGCACAACAAAGTATGTCAACAAGTATTATAAAATTATACGACCCCGGTGTTTGAAAACATACGTCCGAATCGTAATAATATCTTTGTATGGACGTCCTGTTGTGGCTCACCGTATAATTTTAACAGCCTTATTAGCTTTAGCTTTCAACACACGTAAACAGGAGTTAAATGGTTTATTGCTAACGTAAAATGTTTTTGCTATAACACCTCTGCAGCTCTGGGTACTACTGACGTTTCTATTGACTGGATTATTCCTTTCGGTTAAGCTCTTGCCAGAGCGGTCGTAGTCGTCCTGTCATGTTCCAGTTTTCCGGGCAGTGTAGCGGTCATGTTGGTACACTCATGCAATGATTTGATCAGTCCATCGCATGGGTGATTTACCGCGTGGCCTGGTGCCTTCGATTTTACCTTGAACAACGAGGCATTCGATGGATTCGATATTTCGCCTAGAGATGTGACCGAAGAATTTGAGAATGCGGATTTTACTTTGGGCTCATAGACGTTATTGGATGTGCAATTCGTCGAGTATGAATGCATTTGTGTGGAACTCGGTCCATGATACTCCAAGCATCCTTCTCCAGCACTATGTGTTAGCTTATCTTTAATTTTTGTATAACAAGTATAACAATATATATTAGTTTATAGTTTGTTATTATGTATGTATATTTTTTTATAGGCGAAGTAGCCTGAAATAAATATATAAAATAAAATTATCCCTAGTTCGAGGAAAGGCTTGGTAAGCCCCGAATTATATTATTGTAACTAACTGTTGAGATTAAAAAACCTCGTATTATTTACCAAATTGTCCAACGTCAAAGCACAGATGTCCTCCGCCCTGGGGCGGGCTAAAAGGTATGTCAGATTCTTACTGACTAAAGCCACCCCGTGTTCCCTCGTACACGTGAGCCGGGGACTGTGGAAACAATGTATTCTTCAACTCATTAATTTGTTACTCAAACTACGAAACACGCTATTAATATGGACTTTTACTAAAGCTATTGTGTGCATCTGAGGTGCACTTGAGTATAAATGTTTGACAACAACATATGTTTACTTATATCGTCTCTTAATTTCAATGACGAAGATCTTCTCACTAGTTTCAATAGGATGAAGTGAATGACGGAGCAAACAAAATACGTAAGTTGAGTTCTTCAGCTGTTTCACTACTAAATATTAACATACGATTAAATCAATATTATAGATCACTGCAATTGCGGCGGTAAGACCCCTCTTTGAGGAGTGGCTAGATCGGCGTCACGGCGTCCTGACCTACCGCATGACGCAGGTCCTCACCGGACACGGAAGTTTCGGGAGGTACCTGTGTCTGATGGGAAAGGAAGGACGCCTGGGTGTCACCACTGCGAGGGTCGCCCTGAGGACACAGTCGAGCACAAGGTGCAGGACTGCCCAGCTTGGGCAGAGCACCGACGTGTCCTCACGGCGGCGATAGGCGGAGACCTCTCGCGCCCGGCATTGGTCGAGGCCATGCTGCGGGGCGAGAGGGAGTGGGAAGCGGTCGCCTCCTTCTGCGAAGCAGTCATGCTTCCGAAGGAGGAGGCGGGCCGTATGAGGGAGAGGATGGCGTCCTCCCTCCAGCCCAGCCGCAGTGGTAGACGCCCACGGCGTCGGACGTCGGCCGACGATCTCCGGCCACCGTAGGCGCGGACATGCGGACAGCGAGTAAAGGGCAACTCGCTGTCCGACCATGGACCATGCCCGGGTCGACGGCGCGTTGTGTTCCACGCGCGCCTTAAAGAGCGTCACCAACATGACGAGGCCCCCCCTGCAAAGGGCCGAAGCCTGCCGGGGTCGTGGGACTTATCCCATTACCGTGGCCCCGGTACGTAAAGGGTTATTGAAGGAACACCGTGGATTTTAGTCAGTAAGAGTCTGACAGTCCCTCCCACCCTGCCCGGGGTGGGAGGACTTATTTGATAATTTTACCACGCTAAAAAAAAAAGATCACTTATTATGTTGACAGTGACAAAGTTAGGATCAAATCATGATGCTAACTTTGAAAGCAATACTGAAAATGTAAGTAAAATAATTTTGTGCGTAAAATTAATTGCCATTATCAAAATATTGATGCATGCAGAGGATAAATTGTAAAAACTAGTTTGATATAATTATCATTATTAATTCATTTTACTGATATTATTGTCGTTTAATCTCTATTGAACGTGACAAGCACTTAATTCTCAAGTCCATAAGAATGGTTTACTCTGTTTTATCCTCTCATTTCCGTTCTATCCTGATTACATCCATATTAATTTTGACATGATCTGGGAATACATAAAATTGGCACTATTGTTTCATTCGTCGCGATAAAATAAAGACAGTCCAAACAGAAATACAATAAAAGTTTGGATAAAATTATGAAATTTTAATGACATTATGTTTCATATTTATCGAACATGCGGCAGTTAAATGAACCAATATCAAATTTATATGATCAAATAAGCTAGTTGAGTACCCAGTAGAAAATAGAGATAAAAAATTAGCTAACTAAAAATTATAACCGGTCCATTCGTTTAGGAGCTACAATTCCATATACAGACACACAGACACGTCAATTTTATAACACACCTCTTTTTGTGTCAGGGGTTATAAAGGGACCAAATCAACCAGGAAAATACTTTGCTAAATAATATAAAATTTTCTTAAATGTAAAGATTTTTTTAACCAAAATAGATAGTAGATCTATTTTGGTTAAAAAAATCTTTACATATAATATATAAAAAAAAAAAAACAATTTAAATAATGATTGCGTCTATATGAAGTCTTGAATCCATGCCAAATCTCTCAAAGTCGGGAAATATCCTACAAATCCCGACGAAATCTTAAAGACAGATATTGAAAAAAAATTTGTCTACTTAATCCCCAACTCTTAATCCCTTTATTTCGCGGGCAATTAAACACAAGATTTATAGCAAATCGAAAAACGTCTCTAGAGAAGCTCACAGGCGATGGTAATATGCAGTAACTATTGATTCGCCATTACTGTTTTTTGTCCGCGTAAAATATTCGAAGAGATAAAAACTAAATGCATATCTCTTGGAAGGTATTTTTGTGTAATTTTTCATACTTATTCTTTAGAATGAGGTGATTGACCTGGTATTGGATGATGACATTAATAATTTTGATTCACGGATCAATAAACACAGTCAAAACAAATGATGTAAGCATAAAATTTCTGTAGCCATAAAGGAGAGCTTGTGTCTAATTACAGCTAGAAAAGAGGACCAACCCTCTTTAAAGTTAAGCAATCCTTATTGATGGTGGTCAGCGGATTTAAGATTACCTATCCGACGGACATTACGAGAGTCCTCCGTGCCTAGGACAGCTGGTGGAGTTATGGATATCTTTAAAGTAATTATTACGAATAGTCTCTCCAATGCGTATCACATAACCCAGTTAAAACACAGCTCTGTGAAAAATTATAATTTTTAATTTTTGTTATTTTTGACAGACTTACATTTGATCACCATATCATCTGATAATAAGCGATGATGTGGTTAAAGATGAAATACGCTTGCCTAGAAATAACCTATTCATTCTTGATTTAAAGACTCCCAGGTTACAGGAAACACAGACTCCAACAGGTAGGGTCGCCAGATCAAAAAATCGAAATTCCGGAGTAAATTCCGGACATTTGATGACATTTCTTGACTTTCTTTAATTTGAAATAAAAACATTATATTTTTTTATGTTTTACTCTTTCATTCAAATGTAGAAATTCCGGACGGTTTAGGTTTACCTATATTTCCGGACATGTCCGGGAAGTTCCGGTCGTATGGCAACCCTACCGGCAGGGAACTCCTTAGCTGTACGTACAATGAAAGTATTAAAATATTGATATTTAGCTGTATTTGATTCGACTTGAAACCGAATTCAACATAGGTGTTAAAAGTCTAGAAAAATATAACATTTTAACCAGTTTAATTTATTTATTTATTTAAACTTTGTGTACAATAGTGATACATGAGCGGACTTAATGCAACAAGGCATTCTCTACCAGTCAACCTTTGCGTTAAAAAGACCACAATGTGGTAGGTGTACAAGTAAAATAAATATCATTATCGAAAGAATATATATATATAAAATAATAATAATAGAATACATATATAACACCACCTACACAATAATCGCTCCTAAAATATTAAGGAAACTGAAACAAATTTAAACCCATATATATCAATAGTGACAGTTATTAATGTAAAATGTGTATATATGGGGTATTCAGTAATTGACTGCAGAAAAAGAGGTAAATGACAAATGAGGTTCGAGGCAAATAATCTGCAAGATTAATGCTTTAACTGAATTTAAGTCGGCATGATAAATATGTGTTATATATTAGTTTATCTTCTAACAATATATTTACAAGAGTAATCTCATAAGTATGCTATTATCGACCGCTTTTTGTCATTTCCTTTGGTTTTTGTTTAAAGATTGTGTTACATCCTGTTTGCCATCATATGATCAGGAGTAGAAACTGGATATTTAAATAAATACCATATACACACTGACATTTTAATTCTAATGGTTGTAATTTTTTTAAACCATGACCAAAACCTTAGAATTTCTCCTGTATCTTGAGTGCATTCTCAAAAACACAACACCTATACAAACATTTGTTTCGGTGCAAGAACCAAACCTGCGACACATAGCGCATCAGCCATTCACTCGACCACTGTGCTAATCGTGTCATGAAAACAGAATGATTTTTTATATGTTATAGGAAAGCGTTCATGAATAAAGTGAATACATTAAAATAAAACTATCAAGGGTAGTCCAATCGTTGAAAAGTGATATTTGCTAAAAACAATAAAAAGTCAATTTGTTTAATGATTTCTCAAATACAGCAAAAGGAAACCAACAAGTAACAATTAAAACCATGGCGAGTCCTATAATAAGCATCAGCTTCCTTGCACTAATCATTTATTTCGGCCATCATTCCACTCTTACCCAACAGTATTCACCAACTTTCTCCTATTACTTTGTACAAAATAAAAACACTTCTATCAAGGCGGGAGTGTTCCCAAGGGACGATCAAATGGATACTAACTCCGGTATTGTTAAAGCCCGTTTTATACTGACTGACAGGATCAATTAGACCTTGACGTAGCGGTGTTGTGTTACAAAGAAACGATACATCGTAGAAGCTTATAAGTAATGGACCATCAATATTAAAGGGGATATCTATATCTATACTTATAATAAATCTGTAGAGAGGTCAATTCTGTACATGAAATATATTTACAAAATAACTATCAGGAGGTGATTAAGGATCGATACTCATGCCAAAAATGCAATCAGTTAAATTTTTGTCTGTCTGTCTGTCTGTCTGTCTGTCTGTCTGTATAACCGTTATAGAAACAAAAACTACTCGACGGATTTTAACGAAACTTGGTACAATTATTTTTCATACTCCTGAGCGGGTTATAGTATACTTTTCATCACGCTACAATCAATAGGAGCAGAGCAGTGAAGGGAAATGTTGGGAAAACGGGAGAAGTTACTCCATTTTTTAAGCTTCCGTCGCGTGTGCAACCTTAATGGTTAAAGCTACACAAATCATTTCATGACGGAAATGTTCTCCTTAAAATTATATAAAAAATATCCCACGACAGCATATGTCTAACTTTTATGGTTGACTCACAATAACACGTGTAACTCCCGATAGCTTAGCAGTTCGAAGCTTTCTGATTATAATATTTGTCTACTCTTACGTTTATAACACTCAGTCACCCCTAATTGAAAAAGTTAACATTATTAACTATTCCATAAAAAATTGGCCAAGTGCGAGTCAGACTCGCCCATTTAGGGTTCCGTAGTAACTATAATATAATATGCAAATTTATTTACGAAAAAAAAAACCTTACAAATTTCTTAAAACTAGCTTATTTACATTTTTTACAACTGCGCCAAATAAATTTGTTTTGAAAAAAAAACCTTACAAATTTCTTATAACTGGCTTTTTTACATTTTTTACAACGGCGCCGAATAAATTTGTTTTTCATAGTGTTTGTATGAATTTCAAAGTTATATTTGCGGTTTTAGAAAATATGCTGTATCTCAAAAACTGCTGAACTGATTTCATTCAAACTAATTTTGGTTGAAAGTTTATATTAAGATCTACAGACATATATTTTTTTTAGATTTTTCACTCCATTATTATAGAAGTTAGAGGTTGTGTCCGCCACACACACATTTTACCACTTTGGAAGCTTATATCTTTTAAACGATTGACTTTATGGAAAAGTGGTTTTAGAAACCCCGATGTCGTTTTTAAAGAACTGTCTATAGATACCACACATGCATCGATTTCATGAAAAAAAAATATTTTCTGGTTTAGTTCCATGTATGGGGAGCCCCCCTTTATTTTAAATATTTTTTATTTTATTTTTTCTCAAAATCGGAAAGCGGTTCACAGAATACATCTACCTATCAAGTTTCACATGTATAGTCCTAATAGTTTCGGAATAAAATTGCTGTGACAGACGGACGGACGGACAGACAGACAGACAGACAGACAGACAGACGGACAGACATGTCGAAACTATAAAGATTCCGTTTTTTGCCATTCGGCTACGAAACCGTAAAAAGAATCATATAAATCGGTATAGAAACACCAGTTATACATGAAATACGCTTATGAATACTGAATCATGCTATAAGGATTATTTTTGAGAATCGGTCGCCGCGCTCGACGCGTCTCGCGGTCGAAACGTTCTCTAGGTACTTAAGCCTCATGTGAACGTGATCTAAACAATATTACCAATACATTAACTTACGCTGACGGAGTCGCGGGCACAGCTATATTGTATCATTACGCTAAGGCCAATAGGAGCGGAGCGCCAATGAAGAATGCTTCAAAATCGGGGTTAAATTTAACGTTAGCCCAAAGTAACTATTCCACGCGGACGAAGTCGCGGGCAAAAGCTAGTTTTTAATAAATTCGATGGAGAGAGAAATTATTTAAGCACCTGTTTTGGATGATGTACTGTCTTGTGGTGTCATGTTCGAAGTAAAGGTGATGGGTGACAGAAGATCGTTTAATGAGCTTTTGCTTGAGTGCTATTAAGAAGGTAAATTGAAATTAGGAGGCTACATAGAGATGATTCCATGGTTATGGAGAGATCAAAAAGTGAACTATGGAGCATCACATAAAAAATATCTTCCTACACTACCTACTTTAACTACTGCAGTTATTCTATTTAGGTAAATAGCAAAGTTCTGCTAACTTAACTACCTACCAAATTACTTTACTTATAATATATTACGGGGTGAGTAGAATATTTCTTTCTTCTTTTTTTATAGTGGCTTGCGTTTGACCATAATCTCACCTGATGATAAGCGATGATGTGGTCGAAGATGAAGGACGCTTGCATAGAAGTAACCTATTCACTCTTGACTTAAAGACTCCTAAGTTATAGCCATCAGGAAACAGACTCCGGCAGGGAATTCCACTCCCTAGCCGTACGCACAATGAAAGTATTCCCAAAACGTTTCGTGCGTATGGGTGGGATGTCCCCCTAGTAACGATGGCGCATCGCCGTTTGTCTTGTAGTCCGATGATGGAACGCGGGCTTGGTGGAATAAGACTGTGCAATATAATATGTTCTAATATACATATCATTACCATGTGCTTGGCCTTATACCAACTATAGGCCTTCAGTCTAACCAGATGGTAATGAGTATAAGTTTTTTACATGGAGCGACTGCCTATCTTACCTCCAGCTTATCAGTAACTGGGGAACACGAAACTTCTTGGTAAGACTAGTGTCAGACTTTCTGGCTTCTGACTACATTTTTTATATTTACGGATTTAGAATATAGGTTTTCTAATATACATTCATTATTTTAAGTTGGTCTCAACTTTTGTCTTCTTCAATTCAGATTTCTGTTCGTATCTAACCCCCGATACTGCAATCACCAACGAATCAATTGGGTCTAGCACCATCTGGAGTGAACTTTTAAGAACACCAGGGTTTTCTTTTTTATAAGTGAGCTAAAAATCCCACACTCCTTGGTCTTATCTCCAAACACCTAGTGCCTTTACCTTTAAAAACCGTACCAAAACCAAACGACCTTTGACACTAACTGCACACACATCTGTTCCAACAATCGCAAAATCAGACTCAATTCATACATCAAAGTAATAAACGGTTAACATCTTAGCAGATGAATACGTACTCAATAGCACGAGACGTAAACACGGCTATTATGTGGTCTCTCCAGTTCGACACACGAATAACGGATTGTTGGCTATAAAATACTGATTTAATACTAACAGCTGATTCACTATAAACAAGTTATAAAGTTAGAATAGGGTCATCACATAATTTATATGACAGAGTTGAATGGAACACTTTTTTACGGCTCATATGAGTGGCGTGGAGAATTGATGGAGGCTAAAGATGTGGTATCAGGTGACGGTGGTTTTATGAATTTACTTTTTGTTTAACCAAATATTGACACAAATATGAATGTGAAATTATGGTACTAAGAGAAAAATATTTTATTTAATATTGCTAGACATTCTCCTGTATCGTGACTGCATTTTTTCAAACACCCAGACATGGAACATGTAGTTGTAAGCTATACAAACATTTGTTCGGGTTCGGGAATCAAAATCGCGACACGCAGAGCAACAGCCAATCGCTCAATCACTGTCCTACTCGTGTCATCAACATTCAACCAGGGATGTTATAGAGGCAATTCCAACGGAGGCGGCGATGCTGATGCATGGCGTTGTCTTCGTAAATGCAGTCGCAGTATTAACATTTACAAGACAACACCCCTAAAGTCGTCGAGAAAAAATACCCTACCAATATCCAACCAAGAATGAAGACATAATCGTAAAAAGAAAACAATGTGTTTTTCAATTTCCAACAATAGGTTTGACGAATTTTTTCAACATGCAATCACAGCTCTAATTAGGTGACGCATTCACGAAACAAAAGCCGCGTTTCAACCTCGAAATAAATCAAAAATCGTGTGTCGCGTGTTATGTGTTGTCACGCAATGGGTACAAAAAATATATATTCCTTACGATGGAATTCTCGTAAAATATGTTAGTACTTATAGTCGCAGAGGTGAGCGGGTAACCGTGGTTGCTCAAATATTGTACGCTAAATTCGTATGCTGCAGACGGGCGGTTTTAATCTTGGGCTGAATATTTCCGATTTTCTACTCTCGCAACTTTTTGTGGTAAACAGGATGGTTTGCGAGAAAACGTGATTAACAAAATACGAATAAAAATACAAATAAAATTATTTCCAGAAAAATACGCCAGTAACGGTACTTATAATTATTTATTTATTTAATAATTGCACATAATAAGTAATACAGTTCCCCGCAAAATCGATTTAGCGGTTTGACTGTGGGCATTAAGTCGCACGCAAGGTTACAACACAATAGGTTACTGTAATTTACATTTTTTTTTATAAAATGTTACTTTAATTTCTTTTTACAATTATCTGTTAATACTTAATGGATTGGATCAATTCCTATTTTGTCTTTACGCTTTGTTTAAATTCTTTAGTCTGTAGAAAATCCTCCTTCTTCCAAAAGTACATTGTAAAATCGCAGGCAATTTTTGAACTAAAACCAAAGAACAAAATAAACAGTAGAAGAAATTGATACTTGGTAAATATGCGCTCACCAAGTGTCCGTAATGAAAAACAGTAGGTGGGCTTTGACCGTGAAACTTGGGAAAAAAAGGGGTCATTCGATCGGATGATTATAGGAAATGAAATAAAATAAATATCGCGCTACAAGACGCGTTTAAACCTTGATATTGTATTGTTTTAAATGTCATGGTTTTTGAACGAGACGTTGCTGGAATTTGTAGAGTTTATTTTCATAGAATTTGTTGGCTACATAAAATACAAGCTGTGCTCCCGACTTCGTTCACCTGGGAGGTTTTTCCCGCGTAAATCTCGATACCGTGGGAATTCCGGGATAAAAACTAGCGTATGTGTCATTCCAAGATCATAAATTCATAACTAAACTAACTAACTAATCTACATACTTACTAAATTTCATTCAGATCCGTTCAGTAGTTTTTGCGTGAAAGAGAATCAAACATCCATCCATCTTGAGGAACCGTCACCGTGCTTTGTATTTTCAATTAAAACTATTATAGCGTGATTAGTCTACACTTACCTAATGTTGGAACACAGTTTGAATAAAAACAGGACCTTAATCAAACACGCGGGCTAGTGTGTTTCAATAATCTAGAAATAGGTATCATTCTTAATTTTTTTGAAACATGAAGAAATCCATTTAATTTTATTGATTTTTGTAAAAATAATTAATACTTTCATCGTATTTTACTTTATTTCAAAGGCACAACCATAAGCAACTTACCATTTTGAATAAAATATGTTGTTATATGTACATTTATTTAAAACAAATCGTGTGCAATATCCATAGAATACTATACAAAATATCTTTTATCGTGTCAAAACAATATCAAATTTTGCAGTTATTGCAATATAGTAGGTAGTTGACTTTAATATCAAGAAGGCAGAGGTTGTCAGTTGAGAAAAGTTTAAGACCTACGCGTTTGCATAAAGTGGCTCAATAACAGCCTTTTGGACCTGAATATTATTTTATTATTTTTTTTAAAACCAGTTATTTATTTAAATAGTTCGTTTTGTTTAGGTTCTATTTGATCATCTAAGAATGCTGATCTGGTGAAGTAAGCTACCGAATTAAATAAGAAATTAGGGATGCGAATATTCAGCTAACAATTTAATATGTCGCAGAGTGGAATAAGGAAACTATGACTTATCAATCCAAAATCCATAATGATTCCGTCGTGAGAAAGTGACGACGCTATACGGAACTATCTCTTTCTCACAGCAAAAAGTCAAGAAGACGTACGCCTGTTAGGTACCCACTGTGAATAGGGTGTCCCGTTCATGTATGGGGGAAAAAAAAATGAGCTACGGCTACGCAAGAGGTATCAAAAGTTGCGTTTTGATACATATATTACGATTATTATAAAATTTAATTAGATATCCGGCATCTTGACCCCTCTACCAGTCCTTGAAGTTTTTCAAATTTGCTATTTTTAGGGGTTCCTAATATAAACTATAAATCATACAAAAATAACATTTAAATGGTTTTTATTAAATTTAAGGGTACAACAATGAGTTAAAGCAAGGTTTAAAATAGTTGAAAGACAAAATAATCAATGGCAACTTTAAAAACGGAACTGGTTTTTGTGACCAAAATTAGGCATTTCTGAGCGAGATTTTTATCTGTTCCTAATAAAACCATCCTGAGCTGTAGCGTCCGTGACGCTTTGAGAAGCCTCCGTCACTAGTTTTACACATCTTTCCACTGACTGTGTGTGGCAGAGAAAGTCAATAATGTCGAGGATGTGTTCTTTAGCCTTAATTCTAAGTTCATCGTTGGAGACGTGTCGCAAAATTGGTGGAGCTAATATTTCACACTCTTGCCAAAATATTATATCGGTGTAGTCTCGCGCACAGAAGTTAAGCTTTGGTGCTTTAAATACCCTGCGAGAGTTGCTCTTTTCTGCTTCTCTGGCCTTTAATATTTTGCGAGATGCAAGCTCTCGAATACGCTCTCTATCGTCGAATAACATGGCAATAAGCAAGTTTTCTGGGTGCGCAAAAGAAGCGTTTCTTTCGATCACCGAATTTACAATAGATCTCTGACTATCAGGCAAAAATCGAGAGTATATAACCATTTGAAAAATATGCTTGGCTCCATCTTTAAATGATGAGTTTTGCTTGATTAGGAACCAAACAGGAGCGTAAACTTTGACCACGTAGTTCACAAGCAGCTGCAAATTATTTGATGGCGAAACAGTACTTACGTAAAGTCTGAGTATGCGATTGGCAGTAGTGAGCCATCTCGAATGCGCCATTTTTCCAGGTTGGCGGTTCGCTAGCTCAAGGGAACAGGAACCAGCCATCACAGCATGACACATTTCGTACAGATACTTTTGATCCGTGCTTAGTTCCTTCACAATATTATCAGGTAATACTAGCAAATTGCCAGACACTGCACAAAAAGACGCTAGAGGTTTACTTTCACAAGCAGCTAGCTGTTTTTCAATAGGTCCTGAATATTCTTTTGGCCCAGATGTGCTACCATCCAGAGACATGAACAAATGACGAAGCGGTAATTCATTCGCGTGAAGCATACAAAAACACCATTGCAACGGTCTCTTTAAATAGTTTTCCAGGTATTGAATGACACCTCCCTTCCAACCTGTATTCATAGCAGTACCATCGCACCCCACACAGATCACCTCTTCCAAGTTCAACCCTTGATTTTCTAACAAAGATATGATAGAAGAGACGATCCCTTTGGCAGTGCCACGACTTGGCGTCATATGTCCCAAATAAATAGATCCCGGCTCTGTGAGAACTGAAATGTGTTCTTGCAACACTTCTCTGCGGTGGTACCGATCGCCTATTTTTAACCGACTTCTAAAAAAGGAGGAGGTTCTCAATTCGGATGTTTGTTTGTTTTTTTTTATGTTTGTTCGGGCATAGCTCCGTCGCTTGCCAAGTGATTTGAAAAATTCTTTTTTTGTTGGAAAGGGTATACTTTTCGAATGGTTCCATTAAATTTTTATCGAAATCGGACAAGCCGTTTCTGAAAAATAGACAAAAGTCTGAAAAAATATTTACATTGACGATCTTTTCGTTTACTCTGCTGGTGAAGGTGATAAGTAGTTGACATTTTGGCTTTTGTAACTAGATTAATTACAAAGTGACCCACTAAAAAGCGCGAAAATAAAAACTTTTTCGCAAAAATAAAACCGACTTCCATATCAAAACACTACAAAGCCAAAAATAATTTTAAAATCGGAAGGCGGTGTGAAAAAAAAAGAAAATACAAAACCAATAACACCGACTACCGAAATTAAAATTATTTTTGGCTTTGTAATGTTTTGATATGGAAGTCGGTTTTATTTTTTGCGAAAAAGTTTTTATACTACAAATATTTGAATTCAATATTCTATTTTATTTTCTCGATTATGAGTGTTTTGTCCTTTCGTCCATCAAAGTAGATACTTTTTATTACAATCGTATCAATGTCTTTGCTGGCCTTGGTCCGTGCTTTTGAAATAGCTCTATGAATTTTATTCTTATCAATAACAAGACTTAGATCTTCGGAAGATACCAATCCTACGTCAGCTAAGACCGCCGAAGCGACCGCAGCCGCAGATCGTGTTGATAGTCCATACCGATCACATACCTTAGCTACTGTTGGCAGCGCCAGAGTGTTCCGATTCAACGAAGTAGATGGAGTCTCATTTAAAGGCACGTCACTATTCGCAGAAAGCTCTATTACAGGCGACTGCGGTCGAGGTGGCAACTCGCGCACCGGAACAGGATTGGTTTTTAGTGATGCACTGGGAAAACATGCGTGCTCTGACTCTTTCCGATTCAAATTTTCTTGTCTCTGATGTTTCTTTAAAAGTCTTGCTGTTTCTTTTGTGTCTATACCGCTTATTGCCATTTTTCTATCACTTCTTTGATCCAGTAAAAAGTCTCTTTCAGAAATAGGAACTTTCTTAGGTTTTATGCAGGAACAAATGTCAAACGAAGTGCACTTACAAGCAGCAATATCGATGAGCTTGTTCGACGATTCCAAAAAGCACTTCACTTTGCTTTCGTAACTATCATTTCTTTTATTTTTGGGATATCTTATCAATGACAGGTATTTGTCGAAATATGATTTCAGCAATTGGGTAACTCGTACGTTGGAAACGATAGGAATCGAAGCTTTGGTCCAAATCGTATCAAGTTTTCCAGAAACGTTTTAAAAAACTTCTGTGTTAGAAGGATCTTTCCCATTCTTCTGTAGTTTTAGTTCATTTTAGTAAACAAAATGAATTTGATAACGTCACTTATCACTGGTAACTGGCGATCGTCAAGTTCTTTATATGATCCCAAAATAGCACAAGTAGTCTCACTTCGTCTTGAACCCATTATTATATATAACAAAAACACGTATTTTATCACAAGGAAGTGCAGAGCGACACCTTACAGCAATAAAACCGCAATAGAAATGAGACGAACTGCCTCACAGTACAAGTAGAGAATTTAAGTAAAACAAGTCAAAACATAAATTTTGCGAGTTTGTTCCAAACCAATTCCTAACACAAAAAATCCTGTCGTTGCCTGCAAATCATAACTTAGGGTTTCACTATCAATGAAATAAAAAATAAAATGGGAATAATGTACATAAAATAGAATAGACGACATTGACTGGAGGGTTATTTAAGTGATAAAAAAATAAAAAAATGCCGGTAGAACCCTCAAGATATTTTTTTATGTTTTTTTTTTTTATTATATTTACGGTAATCTAAAACTAATAATGCAACTTTTGAGGGGGCTTGAGTAGCGAAAAGCGAAAAAAAATTTTTTGGAACACCCTACTGGGTAATGATGTCTTCTGTCATCAAATTATTACTATGATAATGACAAAAAACTTTGCTCTTATATTTCAATGTCTAAAACGTACAGACCCGCGTCTAAATTAAATACTTTACCGTACTTAGCGCAAGCATTGATTTCAAATGTGCTTTAATGCAACAAAATAATGACAGGTTGTTGCTGCATCACCCACGCTAAATCGTTGCAGTGTGGGAAGTATTATTTAGTGACTCCCATTTCACAAGACTATGAAACTCATATGATTTACGCATAGGAAAAGCACACAGTGTAATTTAATATTGACTGTAACTGTGCAATTAATTTGGCATAATGTCAATATGATACTACGGTAATAGCAGAGATTGAGGTGGGCCGGAGTCAATGATCATGGTACATAACTTAAAGAAAAACGTAAGTTAGATCAGTGTGGGAAGGTCGTTATGTGCTGAGTGCGGTGGACTTAGATAATGGGACATTTTGTCAGCGATAGCAATCGTCCAAAGGATTTATGCTTATTCTTGAAATGGATTACCGAAATATCACGTGAACGTCACTCATCATGATCATTACGCCTTTCACCAGCAATGTTGGGATCGTCTTCCAGTCTAACTGAGTTCAAATGAGTACTGTTAATTTAGATTGAGTGATTGTTTGCCTGTCAATAACAGCTGTACAGATGACAGCTGGGACCAAAGGCTAACCGTGCTTTCCTTTGGAGGAATATCGATATAATTATGTTTAGATGGTTCACGGACCAACCTCGGAATACGTTGCCTATCTAGGAAGTATATGAAGTAAACCCATCCTCCAATTGGTCACTTCCAAACATTTTGAAATTGCTGATATGTCGCTTTGTGCTAGAGCCCTTGGCGTTTCCATCGCTTCAATTAAAACGCTCGCCTGCCCGCCCCATGACCGCAAGTGGGCCAAACTCTAGAACAGATTAAAACTTGTGATGAATCGCTATTTTCGTTTCCCCGCACTCAAAGTTCTGGATACGAGAAATTTACTTTATGTGTGAAAATGTAAATACGATGAGAACTTCGACGCTTGCCAAGGAAATCGCGTTCGTCGAGTGTTGACAGAGACTTGTCGGCTTTTCGTACTGGATTATTTGAAGGATTTACTTAATGCTATGTGTTTGCTTGTGTAAAGGATTAACGTACGCTGTTTGCGTTAGTGATTACTACACACGCAGCCATCCATCGATGTTTTTGCAGCCTAATGGGAGTTTAGTTCGCTGGTAGCCTTTGGATGATTAATGAACTGTGTTGGACGGCCAAATTGAATGTATAAATGTCAGGTCGCTTGTGAAAGGTCAGAGTTTGTAATCTTGCTACATTGATACTTTAATGTAGCTTGATGATTGGTAGCAATACGTACCTATATACTTACTACGTTCGCAAGTAATACACCGATCACACTGGCAGTCGTCATTCGTTTCTTTATAAAACTCATTTCATTTACGAAGCAACAATTAAAATAAAATAAGTCATTATTACACTCATCAAAAAGTAATCAACTTGTGCAATCTTGTAAAAAACATCATTAACGATTAAAGACACTCCCTTTGCTACTTTTTATTTACAGTCTGTAATTTCAATTTATCATTAATACAGAAAATAATTCAAAATTTCATAGTATCGTAATGAAGTACATTACAAGGGCCAATGAAACGAAGCTAATTTATCTACTGCAATACAATTCCAGCCCATTATGCCTTATTGCAACTCATCCGTTGATACTCAAATTGACAGAAATAAACGGCGCACTATTTTGCTTACAATGCCACATTCTTACCGGGGGCGTACACTGGCGGACATTAAAATAGTACAAAGGTACAATAACATGTAATTGCAAATGATGCAGTGTCTCATATTGGTGCAGCATGTTCGTTGCACTACCATTTATGTCGACCCACGCTCGAGCGATCCCTGGTAAGAAAACGCGCACGGGTAACTTTTTGCGATTAATTTATTTCGTTACTTGCGTTTTGCCGTTTTCCGGAAAACACAAATTATTTTTTGAAGTAACTGGGTTAATTTTATATCGGGGATCGGTTTATTACCATTAGCACTAAGTGGCTTAATATATTACTTTAGTGCTTTTCGCGTCTACGCTGTCAAAGCTTTTATTTATTGTTTTATATATTTATGGGAATAACAATTGCTTCCAGCTCTTAACTAGGTAGTAGCCAATTATAGTTATCCACACTAGATAGTTATTGTATAAGATGGATATTATTTAAGCTGTTTGACCAACTTTGAAGAGATAAATTACAAATATACAATAATGCATAAATATGATGCAAAATATGTTTAGTAAAATACCCAATTTTAAACAGAAAAAAAAATACTCAATTTAAAAAAATCGTAGTTATAATATATTACTTAATGGTTTAGGAAATAATTTATTGACCCAATTAAACAGTGGTAAGTTGACCTTAGTCGACAGTGTAAAGCACGTTTAACCCACGTTCGTATATAACCGTAGTCTCAATTCATATTTTGGTTTGTTTATTGCAACCGAGGCGAACATTTATTGAGTTACCACTTTATA
Organism: Tholera decimalis; assembly: GCA_943138885.2. NCBI lineage: Eukaryota > Metazoa > Arthropoda > Insecta > Lepidoptera > Noctuidae > Tholera > Tholera decimalis. Next base: position 30,651,441 of record OW964563.2, on the reverse strand, counting down.
TTGCGTGTGATACATTTTTTCAATAACTTTATTTTTCTGTTGAGGTCATGATTTTATTGTTTGGCCGACTATTATGCTTGTAAATTTTTATTAATTTGTATGGTACCTACTGTAACAGTATTATATTTTCGATTAAAAGCTATTTAGTTTAAAACTTACGGATCAAAACCAGATCTCAATATCAATATATCCAGACAACTCAACACCGTTTGGCCTGGATATCGTCCTACAATCTATATTATATATTGTATAGATTCTATATATTTGAAGCATACATAGCGTAATAGCTAAGATGTGATCCAGAGTTTGCAGGTTCGAGTCCAACCCATTACACAATTGCCGTGAACCCACTCCAAACACAAGCATATTAAGCTTAGTTGAAGGGGTTAACAAGATTGCTAGTTATGTGAATTCTACACAACTAGTGGTCTTTCAAAAAATACTATGGGAGCTACATAGAAGCAAAGATAATCTCGGACACCCATATGCACATACTCTCCAATTATGTCTTAGTCTGTCGACCTCTAAGAATAAGCTATACTATCTTGATACTTTACTCAAGAACTTCACAATGCACCTGGATCTCCTTCAATGTATCTGATTCCAATTACCTTCGGACCCAAACCAATTAGTCGGATGATCGTATCTATACACATGTTTGGAGTTAGTGGATCACAGCACCACGCTGCAAGGATCAAGGAAGCCATGCCATCCCTCAACAGAAAATTAATCAGGCGGCTCCTGCTCTAGTTAGAGCGTTATTTCACCTGGTGATAGTGACCATCTCTTTGAATAAGCATTTCCACACGACAGGTATATCGGATGGTTTCACGTGAAGAACACGCACGGCGGTGGAGATAATAGTGAACCACGCGCTTCTTCAGTGTAAAGGCGTCACTGAAATACGAATTAAAATAACACCAAAGATTTCTCCTACAAAAATCCTGATTAAACTGAAACACCTACTACTTCTCCAGGGAGACAAACTAGATAGAATAATGACCACTACGGCCCACGCACATTGGTCCAATATAAGGACTTGGTGCAAAAACCAAGCCCCCTAATAAAAAAGAAACTAATTCATTTATAATGACTCAGTAGAGCAAGCCTTATCTATGTTAGCTATATTCGTGAGGCTCAACTATAACATATTAATCTATATGCATAATATGTTAATGCCCATATCATGTTATGTCCATATTTGTGGTCGATTTGTATGTTTTTCAAAGCATTAGGACATAGCTAAAATATAATTTATGGCACAGGAACAAAAGCTCAAAATATTAACTTTCATTAGATATTCCATAAAGCGTTATCTCACAAACCTGTCATTCAAAATATGAAACCACATAAAATTTTATTTTTATCACCACGTCCGAAGAAACGGTGAAAGAAAACATCGTGTGAAAACCCACACATACTATAACTTAACAATATTAACGTCGCTTAATATTTCCCATTGTACTATAACCTGTCAAAACTTGTTACTTTATAGCTTTCGTTCTTTTTCTTCATCGTCAAAAACACCTTAACTAAATGGAAAAAGGAATTAAGTGTCTATTATTAAGTTGAAATATCATTAATATACATTATGCTGAAAAGTCGTAAAGATAAATACTTAATTAAATTCTACGCAGTCCGAATAAGGATTTTTATTACTGTTTTATATAAAAAGATAAATCTGTATTATACTAATCAGCCTCTAATAGGCGCGTAAACTTTAAACTTGAAATGAAAAAGGAATATTGATAAATCCGTGCGACGATTATAATAAAGTATTCAATTAAAATCCTATAAAAAGCTTAATAAACAACATTTTCATCCTTTATCTAATGCAGATACCTGTTTAATAGTGGAATAAAAAATGATAATGTATTCAATATTTTACTGTTCTCTAGTAGCAGGTTGTTTACGATAATATGCATTATTTTTAGTTTTTGATACAACTCTTACATTATTGTTTGATCCAAACAGATAATTTTGTGCATGTATTTTACAAGCTCATCGTTAAAACTTGTATGCTATTATAACTACGAAGAAGATTCCTTCCTTAGCAGCAACCTTTACGCAAAGCCTCTAGGTAGGGGCCATGTTCAGAAGTGAACCCCTAAGGTTACGTAAACCCAAAACAGTACCAAACAGATAGCTTGGTTAGAACAAAACTGACCCTAATTACAATAAAACAAGACCTCCCAGGAACATGGACTTTACAATACAACGAACAAAGGTCAAATAATACTCAAAGACTCCGAGCCATGCATGGCCGACATTGTATTCAATAGAATAGGTACCTGTCCTTCCCAATAATTCAGCTGGTACCAAATAAATAGTAGCGATTGTAATAACCGAAGGCTTTCCCATGGCCGAGCCAGTTAAGGCTTGCCCACACACATTGGGTTAAATACCTTATTTATAGCTCACTTGGACTGACCTTTAATGGGCCGGGCTGAAAGAGAAAATAGGTAAGTTAGAAATCGACAAAAATGTGTGAGTATTGGAAGAAAATATTGGAGTACTTTTGGTAACAATGTCGGCTTTGGGGCATGATATAAAATATATTAAATGAAGCGTGGAAGATACGGTAAATTGTCAGGTATGTACATATGTGGAGTTTTGTTTGGCAGATATAATGGGGTTTATTTTCTGTTTTCTGTTCAAAAATTTATTTTTTGTAAAAATATAAATGTCTTTTCGACTGGAAACCTCGCTCCCAAAGAAGTGTAGGCAGACCACCGCGCTTGTCCGATGACATAGTGGCACTAAAAGGAACTTTTTTGGCCAATACCGACCTATAACAGAGTCATGGGGAGATCATTTGGAGCAGCGTTTGTTATAAATATGGTGGGCGAATATGCGATAAAAATGATTGGTATTTTTTTCAAATAGTTTAGATCCGTAAAGTTCTGAATAAAACAAAAACTACACGAAAAATTGGCAATGTTTGCACTATCTAGATAGGTCCATTTCAATATGTATTGTCGATATAACGGATAATCGATTTGCAAAATAAAAATCATCTATTACTGTATAATTAATTTATTTTGATGGCTTTCATTCATTTCTAACTGTTCATGCGTGTCTACCCAATACCATTTTGAATGAGTGTATTTAAAAGTATGGTCACTCTCTACCAAATAAATTTTCACAGAACCCTCCAACATTTTTAACAGCAAACAAAACATTTCAGATAATTTATTGTGCATAATAATCGTATGTTTTAGTTTCCGATGGTTTCCAACTTGAGCGTTTCTCTCAACGCATGGCTATTTCTAAATAAGGCCGAGCCCGAACAACGTATCGGTGCAAGGTTCGATATTTTGTTTGCTCTGACCATTCGGGTAACGGAAACCGGCGCCATATTGCAATCTACGGAAGTTGTTCTCTATGTCGTGTATTTTGTAAATATTTAGGTAAAGCGGAAACTTTTAATATAAATATTTGGGAAATTAATGAAAGTATTTGTGTAAATACATACTTCCGTGTTTTGGGAACATGAACTTTCTCAAAGAACTTTTTATTTCTTTTGTTCATTCTAATTTAAAATAGTAGAGGCATTCTAAAAATGGTTTTCTTGATTTCACACTGTTGTCACATAAAAAGGAATGTTATTGTAGTTCTATTTTATGTTATCTTTTACGTTCTCTAAACATGACAATAAAATGTATATTAATAATTTATTTAATCAATAATGGAATATACAGTTAAACAAAAACACTAAACTACATATACAAGGTGTAACAGATTAAGCGCAATATCTCAGACACCCCAATTAGAATATTAAATTATAAGTCTAAAACAACATCCGTCGGGTAAATAAATTGAAAACAAACCTAGACATTTTTTATAAAATAGTTATCCTTACTAAACGCAAAACGTATGTGCGTCATACAAAATCCTTACGCAGACGCATACACTCATGCAATGTTAGCGGCCGACACGCACACGAGCGAATTTCCTTGAATTAAGGATTGTATTAATTTGTCATGATACTGTGTTTCCATTTTAAGTTTTAATGAAAGATTTTCCGTTGCAATTTAACACCTATTTTTTATGACGGAAATCGATTTAGAAGCCGATTCTAAACAAAGAACTTTCAGGAATTGCGTTTATTCTGTTACACGTTGTATGATATCTAAAAATAAACTAAAATATGGCGTCCAGAAATTCGTGGGCATCGCTGTCCACTGGAAATGTGCCCAAAAGACTGGCGGCATTGCCACGCTGTATGGCAATGCTTAACCTCTGTCCAAGGTAAAAGCCACCTTTTGGGTCGCGCGAAGTGTCAAATAGGCTCCTGGATAGATCTTTAAATAATTTGTGAGCATTCGGGCTCCACGATCCCAAGGTCTCCACCCCAAACAGCTCGAAAATATAACCTCCAAGAAGGTTATTATACAGGGTTAATTGTAAAACACCGTTAACCTCTCAGGACTATGTTACTAATATCATAATCAACAACTTTTGTTCTATGACTTTTAAAAATTCGTCATATTCATTTTCATGTTGTAAATGTTACGAAGTCTATGCGAAGCAAAAGAAAGCGATTTATACTATCACTTTCTTTTGCTTCGCATAGACTTCGTAACATTGAGGGCGTTCAATTTCAATATTTTTATTTTTGTATGAAAATCTGGTGAACTAAAATATGACAAATTTTTAAAAGTCATAGAACAAAAGTTGTTGATTATGATGTTAGTAACATAGCCCTGAGAGGTTAACGGTGCTTTATAATTAACTCTGTATTTCCACCGCTTGAGGTTCTCAGCAGCTGCAGTGGCAGTGCCAGCACAGTAAGACGAGCTAGAAAGATGGGATGTTGCAAGAGTATCGACACAAGTTGCGTCCCACACTAATAAAGGCCTACCCATCTTCCATGGAAATAAAGGCATACCGTTCGGTCTTTTGCCATCGTCGCGTGCCAGGGGAATGTTCCAACGAGATACCGCGGCCCCGGAACTTAAGGGCAGCTGAAGGAACAGGGTGAGTTTTTAGTCAGTAGAATTCTGACACTCTCTTTCGCTCCACCCAGAGCAGGAGAACTCATTCGATGATTATCCCACCCAGAGAAACCAAATAAGGGCCATTGGGTTCTAATACAGCCGGAACGCCGCGTCGACAGTAACAAGAGCTCCTCGGATAATATCGTTAATATGTAGATAATGGATGTATATACATATGTAGTTTAGGGTTTTTATTTAAGTGTATATTCCATTATTGATTAATTAAATTACAACATGTATCAATAATATGTATATAATATGTTAAAAAAACATTGCCCAACACTAGGAATTCTCCTGTATCGTGGTAGCATTTTTACAAACACCCAATCCTGCAAGAAATAGAGTGAGCCCATACAAAAAATTTTCCCGATGCAGGAATCGAACCCGCTACACGCAATGCAGTTGTCGATTGCTCAACTACCATACAACCGTGTCCAACCGTCTGAGAATACGACGTTCAAATCAATAGATTCCAACTAAATACTTAACTTTTCAATGCGTCATACAAACTTTAATATTCATCTTTGAGGTTTGACCAAAACCGACAGAGTTTGCTTCGTCCCACTCACTAAGTACCTAACTCAAATTCTCTACGGATAGTTGTTATGATAGTAACATTTTACGACTCATCCAAAACGAACTGTTACCTGCTATTTTAAAGTAATAAAACTGCTTTTTAAAGTACTCACTCTCTAAATATTGGGTGCGTGAAAATATGTTCTTTTAATAATCAAAATTTCTTCTAGAATACGGCCGCGGGCGTCCGTATATGTAACTACACCGGATCGTGTATTTGGCTTTGATTTTCGTCCAAATTGCTTTATAAGAAGCGAGGCGTTATCTTTGGGTAATTTAGAAATGAACGTGGAATTCGTTTGTGAACGTCCCAATTAAATGTTAGTTAACATACTTTTTACTGGGTAAGTGTAATGTTCAAAGTTATCATTTTAAGTTAAAGTAAGAAGGGGTCTAGATTATTCTATTTAAATTGCTTACATAAATGAATAGCCCAACGATATAACTCGTAGGCATCATAGGTATTTAAAAGTGTTAAAATGTTTGTCCGTGGTGTGCATAATATATAATGACACTCTGCACTTCTGCTGTCTTTGCTCAAACGGAAAGCTCGCTTAGAACAATAAGCTTCTCATTTTTTATAAACTTCTGCAACTCAACCAAATACCCATTATCATGCAATCGAAATAAGATTTCCAAGAAAAAAAGACTCAATGTCAAAACTATAGTATTACATTCACTGATATGGAAAGTAGCCGTCCAAAATATGGCTACAAAGTATTTTACGATCGCAGATATTCAAAGAACGCAATAAACCCAGCCATTACGCCAACATGCTACAAATTCTAGTCCTTGAAACATGATATCTAGATTCTAAACTAGAAACTAATCATTCTAGGTTCTGTAAGTCATCCAGCCGCAGACAGTAAACAATACAAATAAACAAAGGAATTCCTTAATCAAATCGACTTCAAAGATCAGAAACTACAGATGACGGGAACGTGGAGCGAGTTCATGATACGGGTCTCCGTACACCTACTCATCGTGATGCAGCAATATCGATGCATTTAATTGTTGTGTGATAGCATACTAATGCACCTGTCATGGAAACAAAGGCAACTCTAGATAAGACCAAAATTGAAGCACGATCCGTTTTTGTTGGCGGTTGGACGTCTCAAATGTAAATGTTTATACTTTCTCGTTTGTAACCGATCGATTTACATCTCGGTTGATATGAGACGTGCCAGTCATTTATCATTAATCCAACGAGATTCAAAGCATTTTGTTTCAATATTTGTTGGTATGTAATTGTTTGGCGTTGGTATTTAAATGGTGACAACACATGCGTGAGTTTGGTAAAATCCATAATAAAGCCCTTTAACAAACACTCGTTAAATGCCAAATAATATACCAATAAAATACCTAAACCAGTACAATTTTATCTTTATTACAATAAAAATTCAGATTTGTTTTTATGTGATTCGCAGCTTGGTTTTTATATGATCGATCAAATCAAATACTTTTATGTTTCACGTCCACAGTATATTATTTCATTTTCATAAATATGCATGTGCTTGCTTGTCACATTCTTTATGGAAAATCTAGATATGTAATATGTACTATATAAACTATCTACAATATTACGTCACGTTCAGACAATTTGTATCAGAAAACAGTAACGAAATATTAACAACGCGCGCACATATAAAATATGCGTTCAATGCGTATCAGATATTGCGCCGTATAATATTATTAATAGCACCAATGCAGATAGGGTTTACGCTTAACGATTGGAAGCCCTGTACGTTTTACCGGGAGCTCGTAACGAAGTGGGACTTGTTCCTTACAATGCTATCTACCCAGACTGAAAACCAGTTATGATCCATTATCAGATCCTATGCCCGGGGTGGCATTAAAATGTCGGCTCGGCCCTGCTTTGTTTATTAAATTATGTCCACCGTCGCTATAAATATCGCTTGAGACGCGTTCATTTAGTGAAATACCGATCCGACCAACGATACTGCATGAGTTATGTTGCGTCCTTAAGAATAACGTATTAAAACCGCATAAACAAGGTTGAGTAAAGAAAAATGGATAGTTTTCTAGATTGTGCTGAAGGTTACGATTGTAAACTTGGTACTGTTACCATTATGATAAAACCACGACTTGTGAAATACAAAAAGTGGAATAGGTAGCACTGTTATTGAATAGCTGTACTGAAGTGAAAGTAAGATAACAAAATAACAAGGACAAGTCAGGATTTTTCGCACAAAATATAACAAGAAGGTTAAACTGTCTAGCCCAACATCACAAAAAGATTAAGTACTAACAATATCCCAACGTTGCGATTCTCTTAGATTATGATCAGAGAGCATTAAAAGTAATTGAATCAAAAACAAACGAAAGTGGCGGTCGAAGAGAGAGAAATAAAGCCCGCAAAAAAGGGAACAGTCGAGATGTAATGACGTAGATAACTTCAACCAATTACCGGGAACGCAGAAGTGCTGCATCTGCAGGATAAAAATGGACTCTCCATTTGCAAATAATATGCAAGGATTGTTATTATTCCAAATACAGTGGGAAAGGTTGAGGAAGAAAGTTTCTTAGACGTAGTTGTTAGTTTTGCTAAAGAAATAAAATCTAGCCAGAGGAAAGACTGAAAGAGACTCTTTGCAATACGAATATATTTCTGCTAGCTAAGGAAATATTGCTGAAGATGATGCAGATTTTAAGTAATAACATTTGCATTTTGCGGTGGTTTAAAGAAAAGAACCACTTATATTAAATCAAGCTACACATGTACTAAATCAACGTTTAGGGACGGTCGAGCCGCCAACGGTTAAGGCCCACGTCTACCGACAGGACACAACGATTTTATCTTACTAGAAGCCGACCCATTACTTCCACCGCTTCCATGGACTATCACGACAATTACTCTTGGTGCTTATACGATTTGATTTAAAGGCATTTAGTTTTGTAGTTAATGAAATAGGCATTTTGCTATTTCACTGTTCTTTTTTATGGTTCTTGTTAACAAAAGCATGACTCTGATATAATTGCTGTGTAATCTAAGAGATAACATCGTATCCGTCTGTCTGCGGTTGAAAATATTGAAGGCCAGTATAGAAATAGTTTAGGAAGAACTCGTTACGTAATATATTTTTTGTTACATTGTGTAACAGCGAAGTTTATCTATTGGTACAATTAGATCCATGTTTTCTCTTTGCCGATAGAAGCACTAATGATATCAGCATAACATGGATAATTTGAATGCTAACATGGACTTTTATTTTAATATTTAGAAATTTACTAGTTCTACAATGGCCGAATAGTTACAAGCGCAACTTACGAGGGTTGTGGATTTGGACTCTGTCAGGCACGATGCTAAAAATGAAAAATGATGAATGAAAATGAAAATGCGTGTGGAACAAGACGTGCCGCCGCCGTGAATGCTAACACGGACTTTTATTTTAATATTTAGAAGTTTACTAGATCTACAGTGGCCGAAAAGTTACAAGCGCAACTTACGAGGGTTGTGGATTCGAACTCAGTCAGGCACGATGCTAAAAATAAAAAATGATGAATGAAAATGAAAATGAAAATGCGTGTGGAACAAGACGCCGCCGCGCTCATCTTTCGGTAAGGCCTAGTCCTTACCGAACGGTGAGCTGCCCGCTCTGGGCCTGAGTGGTGGATTATGAGCCATACCTTCTCATAGATAGAAGGTCCCAACAGTAGAAATAGTATAAGCTGATTATATAAGTCTACTAGATCTGACACGATATCAAGTCCGTCAAAAAGCTACTCAACTAGCTAGCTAGCTACTTTAACAACATCAAATGATTCTAAAAACATGAGGACTCAAGGAGGCTAACCAAGTTTACTGGCCTAGTTTCCAAACGGAAATTACCAAATGTATGATCGATCAGTCCTATAATAGTCACGATTTCTCTCTCAGTCAGATGTTCGCACGGACCGAAGTAGGATCTTTTATGATCTTGACATTTGTTACAAATTGTTTCAAAGCCCGTGATTGAATTTGAATGGCGCCCTTCGCAAACCTCAATATCGTGCCATTAGGTAACTCTTTCGGGCCATCCAGTTGATCTTGAACTTTGTTCTGTAATGGTAACAGTGAAATGGCAATTTCGTATTTGGTGTGATTTCACGATGAAGTTTCGAAGAACAATTTGTAATAAAATCTGCTCATATGTTTTTCTCTCTTATAAATGAGAAAGATACTTTAAATAAACGATTTTAAAACAAAGTTATTTAATAGAACAGATAACTCACGCAAGCAAAACCATTTGAAGTAAAACATTCAATATTTTTATTGACAACAAAAGAACGCCGCCGCGCCCGCTCCAAACAAAGTACAAATTTTTTTATTAACAAAAAAGTGACAATAAAAACAAATGAAATGGTACCAGCAATTAATTGGCACGCGTGTAGGCATACAATCGCATAATTAAGATCGCCGAGCGTGGGTGACGTGATTCGCCCGTACATACCCCAGCCCTGAACATTGCGAACAAATCGATGGTATTAATTTTTAATTCTGCCACAGTGCAGTTACATTCCTTTCAATAAACTGAGCAAAAATCCAGTATAACCAAGTATTCTATACAGAATTGAGTGCCGAGAAATTCATGGATTGGAAATTCTCTTCGTGTAGGTGGCTTGAATTATGAATGCAGATAACCGAGAGTGGGGTTGCATTAATTAAATAATTATGACATATTGTGCGACCGTTTCAATGGGAGGGCGCGACTGATAAGGAATTGGTATGGAAACACTCATTACTAATTCTGAACACCTGTTTAGTGAGTTATGATTTGATATCTATAGAACATTGAATAATTAAGTAGTTCATTGGCACTATGAATGTAAAGGGCTAAAGTTTGATATCCGTAACTCTTGTAATAATCAATAATGTCTATAAACCATTCCTGTACAGGGTACACCACAGTGGCTTTAGAAGGAACGCACATTCAAAAGATTTCTACCAGATATAATAAAAAGTATAAATTAGTATGTTATGCGCTAGAAGCCGTGTAGGTATCAAAAGCCTGAACAAAAAAAAAACTAATTTTAATTATTTGAGCCGGAGTGACTCCCAATATTAAAAGCAGATCTGGCAGTTTCTGTTTTCAAAAATGTTCTTTAAATTGGGCTATAAGTATTTAAATGTTTATACTATCGCATTATATTTCGGTCAGCGCAGCTTTTCAAATGTCACACGTCCATTTCTTATCTAAATGGTGGTGTAATTCACGGTAGCAAATTTTTGAAATGATTATAAAGTGAGATTCACAATTAAGTCAACAATATTTTTGTATTGTCTACAAATTCGTTTTTTTTGTCAAAGTTATTTAAGTAATTTGGAAATAATAAGTTTATACAATACACAAAGATATGTGAATGAAAAAGTTTATTAAATATGTATGAAAAGTCAAAAAATAAACGGCGCGGTGTCGTCTGTGTTGTATTTAAAAGCTTAAAAAAAGATCTTCTATTATCACCATACCAATAGTCACATCGATCCATTTCTCCTTTTTGACTTAAAACAAACAAACGATCAAACTTTCGTATCTATAATAATTCGTTAGTTTGAGAGAAAGGATGGATATAAAACAGTAAAATCTCAAATAATCTTTCATTCAATACACTGCATTAAATTAATTACTTCTTAAGGATTAAATTGCTCGCATTGCCGAGAACACACTAGATAGAGATGGATCTAGATCATGCTGTAAAAATAACTTATTTATTTTGGCATACAGTACACGTCTTTTGTCAGAGTGGTCGTGGCCATACCCAACCAGCAAAAACTAGGCTTACAACAATCTCAAGACTACTGTTTTGTCGCTCTTACATCACTCCTATATAATGATATAAGCCTGGGTTTGGGCACCAATTATAAGCATATTTAGTTTAATATCGTTCTAATATCGATGGCCCCACCGAATAAACGTGTAAGAAAAAAGTGAATTTCGGTAATGTCTTCTTACATGTTTATTCGTGTAGAAATGTATGCAAATTTTATTACTAATGTTTTATTCCACAAAATAGAAGTTTGACTATAAATAGGCTAAAATGCATACCATCTTTCCAATCATATAATCGCAGAACAATGTACTGTAAACAAGCGTGTAAATAGTTATAGCTGGGTCAAAATTAAACTTGATTTACGGAGAATAATAGTGTAACATAACAGTATGTTTTATTCGTTGTGCATTATTACACGAATAAACGTATAATGATATATTACTGTGAACTAGTCATGTAAATTTCACAAGAGTAAAAACATTAAATAGGTTTTCATGAATTTCCTGAAACTCGCTGAAGTTTTTAAAAAAGTAAATATACAAATCTATAGTTTATTTTTTTACCTATAATTCGATTAAACATTATTTATACATTTTTACATTGAAAAGAGCGTTATTGAAGTTTAAACGTTTTTATGTTTTGCTGAAAAGTTGTCACTTTTCTCTTACACGTTTATTCGGTGGGGCCATCGATATCAGTCTAATTGAATGCTGTTTGCACTTACTGAAATCTAGCCAAAATTAATTTAAGCCGACTTAGGCTAATATTCCTTTTCCTTTCATGTAAGCCTGCATAGGCTTATATTGGTCTAAGCTTAGAATATTTTGAGAATTTTTCGTCAGATCCAAATTAAAAGTTCGTGTGAGTGTTGGTTTGAAATTAAATGAAAAGAGATTAAAGTTACGTGAAGTTAATGTTTATATTGTGCGGTACGGCATTTTAGTATAAAAGTAAAAGTAGTTATACTGTAAGTAATTGTATTGGAATTTATTATTTACTGTTAATTAGACCTCGTTTTACGCTTCAAAATTCATGCGCCTTGTTAAATAAGGTATTTCCTGTTCTCGTTTAATTATTTTATTTGTTAATTTGTATTGATAGTGTCGCCATTAGTATAGCTGCATTTTACAAGCGCACTATTAAACTAATGTAAGATTGTTTACTCTAATTTTAGCATTCGGTATACTAAAGATAACTCCATATTGGAATAAATTATGGTTCCTCGCAATTTTACTTAAAACCTTAAATCGACAGAGAGAAAAAACGAAGTCGGAGCGTGCGGCGCGGGTGACGGGGACGACGACTTGAACTATTAGACACTGGCAGTCCGTCTATTTTGACATTCAAATGAATAATATCTGGAGTACACGATAAACGTCCTGAAATATCAATGAGTCTTGTCATCAAGCCACTGTGCCAATACATTCCGGAAGCCGAATTACTAATGTGTACTATCTCTTTGTTTGATTCAAGTATTGTTCGCGCGTCTTTGGGTAGAACATCATTTAGATTCCTGTTTAAAATAAATAATAATGCATTTAGTGCTGCATGTGATATGTTAAATTTCAACGCCCATTTCATGGCATCATTTTTTAACACGAAAGTTTTTTCATAGTCGGTTTTGTCCTAGCTCGGAGATTCATCTTCGCTGAAATCATTTATCACAAAATTCCCGTCGTTATTATCGACCTCTTGTATGAAAGCAAAACCTGCAGAACCCCCACTGATATTTTTCTCAACACTACTTTGTCCTGGCAGCGGTATATTTGTTTGTCTTTTTAACATTTCATTGTACTTCTTTACAATTTTCCTACTGTAGCCACCACTTTTCATAAATCTTTTCCAGTTTTTGTAATCTATTATTACTATTAAATTTAAAAACTTAAAATAAAATATGGCCAGCAAAATTACTCTTAAAACTATTAAAATTAGTTATTCCCAAAATCGATCTAAGATCAAACGCTTTAAGACCCATGTCTTGTCTTTTATATTGTAAATATGTTGAACCAAAATCACTCTAATATCATACTTATCCAGTGGTATTGATCTTATATTAGTTTAAAATAAGATCAGAAATGCACGTACTCACAGTACTCTTATGCTATGCTGATATTAGTCTGACATCTTACAATAGCATTTAGCAAGTCTAATATAAAATCAAATGAGCTTAGATAATACCCATATAAGAGCAAGTTTTTCTCAAGTACAACTAGTCTTAGTAAATGCTCTCATATACATATATGAGACTTGGTTATGAGACTGAACATTCTTGAGGCCATACCGGCTTGTCTAAAAGTAATATAGGATCGATGGTATGTTCAAAAACAAATATAAGAGCGTTTTAAGCCTACTACTCTTAAAAAGTCCGAGTTCTGAGACTGTTTTGCTTGGGTATCCATAGTGTTCTCGCTGGGGATACGTAAAGGCGCATAAATATCATAACTATAACATAATCAACCTATAAACTTCCCACTGCTGCGACTGGGACACAGACCTCCTCTCCATGGGTCGTAGTCCACCAAGGGGTGCCAGACATCCACCAACTCGCAGATGGATGTCACATTATGTCTTCGGAGTTTTGGTCTAAGGACATCCAGGTTTCCTCGCGATGTTTTCCTTAATCGTTTTGAAAGCAGTGCCGATTATGAAAATTACACAAAGTACCTATTTATGTTAAGCTGAAACCACTGCAAGGCACGCAAATAACACGATTTAGAAAAAGCCTTTAGTGGGCACACACCCGTAGCTCATTTGTTTTTTCCACATTCTCGGGCGTTGTCCCAACATCCTCATTTGCATTTTAATTGTTCGCCGGGCGTCGAATCAATTCGACGTTTCTTACTGACATTATGGCATTAGTCCAAATAAATTCTTTAATATCTAATGTCTTTATTATTGAACTGGATTCTTCAAATGTCTTATCTTACGCCGTAATAAATTGAGATTACGTTTATTAATAGCCTGAATTATATAATATATTTAAATTCTAATTTGACTATGGTTGTGAGATAAATAAAGAAATATATAAAAATCTTGTCCAGTTCTTATCTAATTCTATTAATTTTGGGAGCCTTTTTTATATGGTTTAGAGCCTAACTTGACTTACCTAGTTACGTAGGTATTTAATATTTAAATTAGATTAAAAGACGGTGTCTCTGCTACGCAGTTTTTTTTTATAACAAATCTAATAATGGTTAATTGGGGGAACTAGGTAAAGTTAAATCTCAAAACTTCGCAGTTATAAAGTCAAGGCTACCACAGATGCCCTACAAAAAGGGTGAAGAGTTTGTCTACTTCGTACTTTTTTACAGAAATGGTTGTAATTGGACATAAATCAATTAGTAGGTAAATATTCACTTTTTCTCTCTGTAATCGATCTATTGTGACTGAACTTCGTGATCACCATTCAACATCCACCGGTGCGTTAGGCTTTTCCATTTATTACAATCGGTGGCCTTATGGACATCGTATTCGATCCGTGGAAGCTGTTCGACTTCTGTTGCTCCGAGGACGTTCCTCGTGATCTCCCTCTAGATCTCTTCACACCTCTTGCACAGATGATCAGTTTTTCCATGTTCTCATCTTCGCGAAGGATAATGTAGCTGAAGTAGCGGAGGGTGGGAAGTCCTCATATTCGATACTGAACTCTTTGAGAGTCGTTACCAATACAACCGCTCGAATAATTTATAAATAATCAATTGTTAAAATAGGTGTTTTGTCATCGATATCCCATTAAAGCGTGACGAAGCATTTAAAAATAAATAAAAATTGTTGTTGTTGTTTGTGTAAAAATAAATAAATAAATCACAACAATTTGACAGTACTTAATTTGCCTTTGAAAATGTCATTAAAATATCATTCACAACCACCTATCCACACGACTAGTTAAAAAAATAGGAAGGTGATAAACAGCGGCGCACAATAATCAAAACAAAATAAAATATAAACAGAAAGTTTAAAAGCCTCATTATAATCCAGCACGTGTTGATTACGTCACTGGTTTTGACTGATCACTTCCTTAGACGAGCTTTACCTACTTATATTTACACTTGAAACAGGCTAAATTCACCTTTATGTTAAAGTAATTAAGAGGTATACAATGTTTTCTAATTGTAATTAAAATTAAAAGTGTTTTGTGCAACACGAATCGCTAGCCCTGTTCAATGTAGCGTGGTGTGAGTTTGCGGTTACACTTTGCATGAGCGCAGATTTGTGTTAAGAAAATGGAGCAAAAGTGAAGTAAAGGTGTTAGAGTTAATTAATGTTTTTCATTAAAATTTTAATTTATTCTTTACGTACGTTTGACCTGGCTGTTTGCACGTAAGAACTGTTTAAAGGAAAAAGGAAAATTTTGCATTATTTTATTGCTTAGCCATAGCAAATGCTTTACAAATTATGCTAAAATAGATTAAATAGATGAACCAATTCATCTCAAAGCTGGTTCTGACTTGTTTTTTTAGGTATATAGAACCACAAATAGGCCGGTACCCGGCCCTGGAGGAAATACCTGGAGAGGAGCAGAAATGACCCTTGAGCCTTTTTAAATTTACTTTTTAATTAACTTCTCACGTACATATTGCACCTCCCACGCTATCTCTTCATCACTGGTTGACTGGTAGAGAATGCCTTCGGCATCAGGTCCACCTTTGTACCTGTGTAAATGAAGTGTAAATAAATAAATGACCAGATCCGACGAAATTGACGAATTGACGAAAATTTAGTTCTTATCTGCAGCATTACAAATGCCGAGAAAATGTCATTTTCATACAATGTTTTGACCCATCAAAACCGGGTGAGATTGAGCATTTCTTTCGCAAAGGCGTAATTAAATGTATGGCCTACTTATAGTATACAATGTGTGACAGAAACCCCATATCTATCCAAAAGGGCTGAAGACAACATCTGGTATGGAGTCTATATGCACAGTTTCAGCTCAAAATAACTGACTCAAAGAATTGATACCAAATTATCGGTTTCATATATTTCTTGAATACCAATCATAACAAACATGTCACAGCACTACGAGGGTCAATAACTTTCCACGTCACTTGCCAACAACACGATAATTCTCTTCGTTCTTCTTAATTTGAAAAATTCGGTCTCTGGTATCAGTGTATTGGTATTTGTAATAAGTTCTACACACGTAGACTTGGGATTACACAACCCTTGCCATATCGTTTGTTATCATCCAAAGAAGCCATGCACTTGGTATGTATATACCCTTTAAATTACACGTTGTATAATTGCCTTATGTATGTTTAGGGTATGATGGAACTGACATACGCTATTCGTAAAAGTTCATAAAAAAAATAAAGAATAAAAAAGGCGTAACAATTATTACTATTATTATTTTATTACAAATGAGCCCGCTCTTGACCTCGATCACGCCTGATGGTAAACGATAGATGAGGTCTCCGAAGGGGCATGCGAGCTCAGAAAGTGCCAGTTCACACTTATTTTAAAGGCAGACGGGTCATTTGTGGAAGGGAAGGAACATAGAAGCCGACAGCGAGTTCCTCCTGAAACCGAGGGCGTGCTCACAATAACAGAAGTCGAATGTCATTTATGGCACTGTATACAGTACAGTGTCGTACATTACAAAGTATTCTAGACTAGTTCAAATTTTGTTCTCTTCTGTTTATTGTTTCCTGCTAAGATTAAATAAACCAAGTCGGATTTTATATGTTCTTCTTTTTTGCTACTTCGGTGTAATGAAAATAAGGATTTTTCCTTAAATTAAATAAAAAAAGATTAAACAAACAAACTTTAAAACAAATGAGTTAATAATTTAATTTGAATCATAAAACACAATGATAATTGAAAAGCAAATAAAGTTGACAATTTCGGGTCATTTATTATTGGCGCACCGAAAACTGTGGAGTAGCTCGACATATATTAATTGCGCCACGCGGTCGTGGTCGCAATTGTGGTGGCAATTGCGGTCGCATGAATTTTTATATGGAAAATATGTGTTACAGCTAAGTTTGGTTGTTTATTTCTAATTTATAACATATTTTAGGGTGAGTTATTGTTTGAGTGTAAACTGTGGTGTCGAACGAATAAAAATTTGAAGAGGCTATCAGACCTTACTTTCATATTCAACTTTTACAAATAATTTAGTCAAAGGGTAAGGTTTAGTTAATATTCATCAATGACGCAATTAACTAAGGAGTAGG
The DNA here is from genome assembly GCA_943138885.2 of Tholera decimalis. Lineage (NCBI taxonomy): Eukaryota > Metazoa > Arthropoda > Insecta > Lepidoptera > Noctuidae > Tholera > Tholera decimalis. The sequence continues at coordinate 30,633,920 of OW964563.2, read as the reverse complement.
ATAAACGCTACTGGATTTTTTTTATCATTCCTAACCTAATGATTCTCTAATCTGTATTAGGCTCAAACTTTTATAAAACTGCAGAAAATTCTTATCACCCTATTTCTTCTGATTTTTCAAAGCTTAGATTAGCTTGAGGATTACAAAAGCCTTATAGCCCACTATATTTCTAGGTATACAGCTTTTATTTGAAATTCAATTAAGTGGTAGTTAGTACGTGACTGAATTCTAAATAAAAAGGTGTATATAAAAGTATAATAGTCGTTAATTTATTCAGAATGTGACTATTGGCGCGTGGCCCCACAAAAAGTGACTCTTATTCCTGGTAGTTAGTTACATTGCTCACATAAATTTCTTTTAATGTTTCCTTATTAATGTTGTTTGTTAGTATTGAACAAATTATCAACAGACTGGTAAAAACACAACAGCATTCTGAGGTGTATAAGTACCTACATGTTATGTTTTTTTATTAAAGGTTCAAGTTAAAGGACTATAATAGATGTTTTTCTTGAGTACCTAGATTTTTAGAGAAGTGCTTTTTTGGTACATCTAAACAGGATGAGGCTGAAAGAGCCGTAAGTTTGAAAGTATTACGGTCTAACTGGGTTGTGGAGGTCAAATCATTCAGTCTCTTCATGTAAAACACTAGTACCTACTCAGTTATATGCAGTTAGTCTGGAAATCAACCCCAACATGATTATGAAAAAGCTGAGCAGAAGATGAGGCCATTTCTTAGCTGACTACCCTGAGAAGAAATACTGAAATTTACTCAAAGGTCAGTCTATTTTACGACTACGGATCGCAAAATCATAACAGTACCTTGTAAGTTAATGTATTTTTTAAATATATATTTTTTTTATATAAATGGAACTAGCAATATGGGTAAAATTCAGATTACTGGCAATCAATTATGAAGCGTCAATAGCCTAATGGATAAGGTGTCGGACTTGTGATTGAGAGGTCCCGAGTTCGAATCCCGCCCATTACACTATTGCCGTGAACCCACTCCAGACACAAGCATATTTAGCTTAGTTGGAGGGGTTAACAAGATTGCTAGTAATGTGAATTCAACCCACATTGCTAGTTTATCTTTTAAAAAAAAAAAAAAAAAAAAAAATCTTATTAACCCCTCCACTAAGCTAAATATGCGCGTGTCTGGAGTGGGTTCACAGAAAAGAATATATAATTAATATATTTTATACTACACCTGCTTAGAAAGTACCTTGATACTTTATCAAATTTACGGTAGAAAGTACGTCATTGCATATCGAACAAATATGCGGGGAGAAAACGCATCTGAGCGGGAGAGAAAAGTGCATGAAAATCCATTTCGTACGTGGTTTTTCTTTTTTAATTTTGGGTAAGACTAAATATCAAAAGCCAAAAAGTTTTTACAGTGAGTTTTCATCTCCAAGTTCGCAAAATGACACTGGCCACTAGCTGTGTGTTGGATGGTGTCGGGCTGGCAGTGCGAGCCTGCGGCGGCAGGATAAACAATTAGAAAAAAGAACATGTGAAAATTGCAGACGCCATTGGCGCCATTTTCAATTTGTGTGTTGTTTGAGGATTCAGTTTTCGTAGAAAGTAAAATAAAACTATCAAAATGATATGTAGTGATAGTGATGATGAAGATTTTTTAACTCCGCCGCAGTTGAAGGAAACAGCAAAAATACTGATTGATAACCTTTTACCACAGAAATCAATTAAAAAATATAATAAAACTTATGACGATTTTTTGCAATGGAAAAGTGAAAAAAATGCGGCATCTTTTTCTGAAACTGTTTTGCTAGCTTATTTCAGTGAAAAAGCGCAAAAATACAAACCAAGTACGTTATGGTCTATGTACTCAATGTTGAAAAGTACTATATTGACAAGAAACGACATAAATATTCAAGAATACAAAAAACTTACAGCATTTCTGAAAAGAAAGTCGGAGGGATTCCGTAGTAAGAAATCAAAAGTGCTTACTACAAAGGATGTTACCATAAAATGATGATGTTACCACAATAAAACGCCACGGTGGTTGGAAATCGTCCGCTGTTGCAGGAGGTTACATAGAGAATTCCATAGAAAACAAAACACGAATAAATAACCAAATATCGGGATCGATTAATGTGCATCAAGACTCATCTCCTCAACCATCAACGAGCGCGGCGATGCCAAATGCCCCTAGCAGCCAGTTGCCCCTTTGGCACCACAGCCTTCTACGAGTGCAGTGCCAATAGCACAGCCAGTTATTCCTCCTACATTGTCGCAAACATCTCAAACAAACATTAATGGAAAAAGTGTTACATTAAGCTTCATTAACTGCAACAATTTCAATATAAATTTCAATTAGTAAAGATTTAGTTTTTTATTTTCCTCGTAGGTGTAGTATAAAGCACTATGTATCACTCGAGAGAAAGTGCGATTCCCGATCTCGGGTGTTTTAAAGCCCTCGCCTATGGCTCGGGCTTCAAACGACACCCTCGACGGTAATCGGTCACTTTCTCCTCTCGGTGAACAATGTACTATTTCATCACACTTGCACGTAAACAGTATCTAAACATACAGGTTAACTTGGCCGTAATGTCCCATATAAAACCCGCGGGCTTTTTTTTCATGAAACCCAAGGTCGGTAAGTAATTTTTTTTTAATTTATAGCACAGCACACAGGTCATGCAAGTTCAAGCAAGGAGTTTACACGCAATTGAAAAATTTTCTTAAACAGGAATGTAATTGCAATCTCGCTACATGTTACTTAAATACTCAACTAATGTTCTTAATAATCGATTTTAATACTTTTTCGTATCAAACCGTCGAAATTATTTTTATTTTTTTCATTACGTAAGTATTTGTCCTTAACGTTTCTGAACGAAACATTTGTATAATCTGTGGTGTGGGCATAAAGCCCGCCCGCCATCCGCTTAAAAAAAGTTCACTTATTTCGTAAGTTACGTAATAATAGTTGTGCTGACTTGTGTATTAAAGCTATAATTCATAATAATTTACCTTTTGTATTTGAAAACAAGTAAAAAAGTTATAAAAAAATGTCGTCGGCGGCGTCCGAAGAGTGTGATTTAAATGTAACACCGCCAGATATTATCCATGCAGCAAAAACAATTAATGATGTACAGTGACTATAAATTTTAATAAATAAGTTTTGTCTGCCCCATAATTTTATTTATTTACTCGCAAATGTGATGAAAAACATTGTATGTTTCACGGGCGGTACGGGAATTACGAACCTCGACTCAGAAAGCCCTCAGTCTCCGACTTCGGGCTTCTACTAGAGCCTCGATCGTAATTCCTTACTTACCGTCCTTGATACACAATGTACTATAGTAGGTACACTATTGATGATTTGAGTGGATCTGTCCAAACAGTGCTTGTAGTTGTCAGTTATCGTGTAGCTCAACTTAGAACTTTTAGGAGCTCGTACGATTAGACGAACTACACGTATACCATAGTACATGTAGGAACATTTTAGTAAGTCACGCAAAGTTGGGCACGCCGCAATCGCGACGATAAGTCCCCTCTTTGAGGAGTGGCTGGAGTGACGCCACGGCATCTTCACCTTCCGCCTGACGCAGGTGCTGACTGGATATGGCTGTTTCGGGAGGTACCTGTTTCGGATACAGCGAGGGAGAGGCAACTCTCTTCCTCGCTTCCGGCCACCATAGGCACGATGTCTGGTAAAGACCAGGCCCGGGTTGGCGGCGCGACATGTTTCACGCTTGTCTCAATGAGCTGTCAGCAACAGTGACGGGGCCTCATTGCCTGGCGGGGTTTGCGGGAAAGTTCTAAAGAAATACAGCAGCCTCGGAACTTTAGGGCAGCTGAAGGAACAGGGTGGGTTTTTAATCAGTAGAAGTCCGACACACCCTGCCGCTTAACCTAGAGTGGAAGAAGTCGTTCGATGATTTTCCCACCTGGAAAAAAAAACCGCGCGAAGTACCTACAAATAAACTCCTAGACTGTGCCGCCCGTTCCACATTCTTATTCTCACCTATCCCTCACATAAGATCATAGAGATTTATTTAAAACTAGCTTTTGCCCGCGACTTCGTCCGCGTGGAATAGTTACTTTGGGCTAACGTTAAATTAAACCCCGATTTTGAAGCATTCTTCATTGGCGCTCCGCTCCTATTGGCCTTAGCGTAATGATATAAATTGACTATTTAATTAAAAAGTAATTTTTCAATTCGAACCAGTAGTTCCTGAGATTATCGCGTTCAAACAAACAAACAAACTCTTCAGCCTTATATTATTAGTATAGATAGCTGTTGCCCGCGACTTCGTCCACGATTCCGTCGTTTTTCGTAAAAAAAAAAGTAGCCTATGTCCTTCCTCACGGTTCAGTGATTTTGATGTAACAGACAGATTAACTTTCGTAATTTAGTAGGGAAATATAATATGTCAATCTATAATACTTTTGAAAAATATCGCAATACCGAACCGCACAATATTATTGTTAATAGCTGTGCCCGCGACTAAGTTAATGTATTGGTAATATTGTTTAGATCACGTTCACATGAGGCTTAAGTACCTATAGAACGAAAATACTTCAGCGCAAAGCTTCCGGGTAAACTATGTTGAAAGTTGATCCGTCCGGCACGTGAATATAAAGATTTCTAGAACTGCTAACCCGGGAAAGAGCGACGTACACTGACCATGCGAGAAACAACTGACACCGAGATCTACTCCAGCAACACGAGCCTCTGTCTGCCCTTGAGCCTTATTAATTGTCATTGCATAACACACCGATACTGGGAATTGCGTTCTTTTAAATTGGAATGGAAAATTATTTGGTATTATGGGAATTCTGGGAATAAAGACGGTTTCTCCTGCACCGCAACCTGTTAAAATTTGAGCCTCGATTATATTTTGTTGCAACTGGGTTACTTTTAGCCGAGTTCCATTGCAAAGTTGTGGTGGTTTTAAATTTCGGAGCAGAATAATAATCAGAAAGCTTCGAACTGCTAAGCTATCGGGAGTTATACGTGTTATTGTGAGTCAACCATAAAAGATAGATATATGCTGTCGTGGGATATTTTTTATATAATTTTAAGGAGAACATTTCCGTCATAAATTATTTCTGTGTAGCTTTAACCATTAAGGTTGCACTCGCAACAGAAGCTTAAAAAATGGAGTAACTTCTCCCGTTTTCCCAACATTTCCCTTCACTGCTCTGCTCCTATTGATTGTAGTGTGATGAAATGTATACTATAACCAGCTCAGGAGTATGAAAAATAATTGTACCATGTTTCGTTAAAATCCGTCGAGTAGTTTTTGTTTCTATAACGGTTATGCAGACAGACAGACAAAAATTTTACTGATTGCATTTTTGGCATCAGTATCTATCCCTAATCACCCCCTGATAGTTATTTTGTAAATATATTTCATGTACAGAATTGACCTCTCTACAGATTTATTATAAGTATAGATTCGCAAAGTATGCCCAAACTAGAAGTTATATGAAGTAGGTACCTTGGATAGGTATCTACTATACCTACTAAGTACCCAAGGTATTGTTACGATAAAAATACCTTAATCAACTATAATCATTATTATAAGCATTCAGAAACACTCAATGGTCAGTAGATATAAAATACTGTGGCTACTGAGCACTAAATGAAAACATATTTTTAAAGGGAAGACACTAAATAAATATTTCACACTCATACTATCTGTTTAAACCTTCATTACGGATATATAAATCACACAAAAAAGGCTTAACCAAAATACTTTTCGAGGACCTAAATGATTTACAGCACACTGATAGTGCTTATATTATACCGCAGTCTTTGTCGATAGCATATCGGTCTAAAAACGACAAAAAAATATCCCTTTGTTCTTTGTCGCCCTACTCATATGCAAATGTGGTCGGTCCCCAGACTGATTTAGGGGCTGCATTATCAATTCACGAAAACGTTGAAAAGTGCAAACTTTTTGGATTGAAACACTTTTTGAATTGCTAAATGATTTATATTTAGTTGATAGTTTGGACAGTTTCTGGAAGTTGTGAAAAGGTTAAGTAAGTGGATGGATAAGTGTTGTACCAATGTGCTGGAAAATATATCTTTTTTAAGACAGTGAATAATTTTTCAGTTTCTTGTTTAAGTTGGCTGATTTGTGGTTATTTTTAACACTGCATTTATTAAATTATTTTAAGGATGAAACCTATTTTATGTCTTAATGTCGTATACCTACAACTACAGGGTAACCCTGTAGTTAGGGTAGGGGACATTATAAGTCATTGATAAATAAATTATTTACTTTTTTAATACATATATAACACATTATATCTTCTAAATGTTTTTGCGATCATCTTTTTTATTTAATTTTTTCAGAAAAATCTTTCGACACACATAAATATTTCATCTCATATCGCAATGATGGAAATACAACCTCGATCACACTTAACAACTTACCAAAACATTCCTTTTTAAACTTCCAGATTATATATCTGTCGTGAGTCGCCATATTTAACACTTACAGGGACTTATGGCATTTGATATCGTACGACTAATCGCTTGCCACTTTCTTTGGACATGACGTGAAACTCCGATCATATTGTTTCTCTTTATCGGCTTCATTCGGCAAGTTTCGTGTCGATTCGGGCACTGATTTACAACATGCCTTGTTTAGCTTCTCATAATGACAGTAACTGAAAGATAGTGTCGTTGTTATGTAAAGTTACGATGCTGGATGTAACAATGGGCTTTGATAGTTACATCGAGAGGATCAGCTATCTTTCATATTTTACTGCGAGGCTCAAATGTGTTCTACTGCAGAATTGTTTTATAGACTTAGTCTATTCAATGTTTCTTTAATAATAAATATAAACCTTTCTTATATTAGGATAGTATTTATTAGTCTATTATTTTAGCATATATGTATATGTATTTTGTTATTATTATTATTTATATATTATATACATATATTCTTTCGATAATCACATTTATTTTACTTGTACACCTACCACATTGTGGTCTTTTTAACCCAAAGGTTGACTGGTAGATAATGCCTTGTTGCATTAAGTCCGCCCATGTACCACTATTGTACATACATAAACTTTAAATAAATAAATAAATAGAAGGGTTCCCACTTGACTCCAACACAGTCCAATTAGCTATATTCACCCCTAGATTCCTGAAAAGAAGACACTGAAAATTTTCAGCTAAATATTAAGAAAGGACAACAAACAAGCTCCTTATATCCCTAAAACTATGCTGACAACAGAAAAAACCAAACACGTAAAAAATTTTTATATCCATAAATCTACTTTGATCTATGAAAAGGTATCTTATCCATCTATCTACTTGAAGGCAACATCATTACGTCATCAACCTATAAACTTGGTAAGAACACTATGAAATATGGTCTGAAGAGACTTTCTGCCAGGCTAAACATTTTCGAAGCAAAACAAACGATTTTCAATACAAACATCATTAATTTCATCCAAGTTCCAACATGCTAACATTAAACCTACGTAGACGTCATTTGATTTTGCACTTTACGTCGTGGTATTAAGAGTTGCCTGATGTAATTGGGTTTGAACGCTGTGTAGAACAAATGGTCGTGTTCTGTTCACTTTTCATGCGTTTATTACATCTTGGCACGATATGAGAGCACTATTGATTCCGTTTTATCATGTTACTAAGTACGTAGTGTAGAGGTGTGTGCATAGGGCTGTGAGGATGAAATTAGGAAACCTAACTTCTTTAAAATGGCGCGACGTTTAAGTATATGTGGTTGCATTTCCTTTGCATTAATTCTTGGCGTGCCGATATAAGATTGGTTAGCTGTGTTAAATGGAGATATCTTGCAATAAATTAGAATCAATAAATCATATGAATTGTAGTTGTAAAATGTCAATAAACATCTTCAATATAATACTGTGTACAAAATGTGCATATCTAAAACAATTATAATAAATAGGAAACTCGTTTTTAGCTTATTAACCGACTTTCAAAAAGTAGAAGGTTCTTTATCGAGTATAGAGTTTCTGTATAAAGGCAATACAAACATTTGTTCCGGCGCGAGAATCGAGGCTATGATACGCAGCGCCACAGCCAATCGTTCAACTAGTACTCCAACCGTTGCATCAAAACATACCGCTATGCATACGCTACTTTTATGTTGAACGAAATTTCCTGAAATAACACACGCACAATTTCAAGAATAATTATTTTTACTTTACTTTTTTGAAAAAACTCCAAACTCAAAGCTTTTAATCACAATCATTGCACACCATCCAACTTTTTATGAACAACTTAGTTGCACTGTATGATATAGCCGCTAAATCAAACATTTGATTTATATGTCCTTCACACTTGAAGTCAGATGAACAAAAACACTGTGATCCCTGCCCAATGGTACTTACGATTTGATTTATAGTCTCCTGCCCGCCACATACATGCAAGTTTGAGCGATAAAAGATGAATCACACTGAAATTAATATTGTTTTCCCAAGTGCATTCTTATCTCGGAACATTATGTTGGCAAATGGTTGCGAGCTACTCAAGACAAATGTACTGGGCTGTTGTTGAATTTTAAAATCATCCATTTCTGTAGTAATACGTCTTGAGATTGCGGACTGATGATAAATATTCTCATGTATTATTTGTCTAACGTAACTAGGACTAGATTTAAAGTGAGACTGTAATCTGAAAGGTCCGGTCTCCACTTTTATCTCTAGCACTTTGTATGATATTGTATTGTGATAGCTGAACGGATAGATCGATGTGATCAATAACTCGTAAATGTCCTTAGATACAGTTGACTGCACGTCTGTGGTAACAAAGCGGTATAAGCTGGCACCGCGTTTTATTGAAACTCAATTATACCATTATTTTTAAATTATTCCGGGAGAAAATAACTGATTAAAAAGCCTTCCAAGTTCCTTCAGACGCTTTTGCGTTCCAGGGCCGCAGTATCTCGTTTGTTAGATCATTCCCGCAACCCAAAATAATTTTAGTATCGACGGTCGGACCCAACCTTCACAAAGAACTTTTAAGCAGGATATTGGCGATGAAACTATGAAGGTTGGAAAAAAAAAAAGGAAAAAAAAAAAAAAAAGAGGAAGTTGCTTTTAACTTGTTTATATTTTGCAGGTACCATGTAATGCCTTTTTAATATACAATGTACCGTGTATTTGTTTTAAGGTCAATAAAAATATTTGTATTTGTTGTGTTTGTATTGTATATATTTATAATAGGTAGAGCATACTCAGTTTTTTTGTGTACCTAGAGTACCTAAAAAACTGAAAAAAACTATTTAGTCTGTCAGATAGACAGCCAAAAAATTAGGAATGGTATTTTTCCTTTTATCACGTAAACAAAAAACGAAGATGGAAACAGCTAGCTGTAATTTCGAGTGATGTCATACGTTGTACACGAGTACACTTTTTCCAATAAGGGACATCACTGGCACCCACTTCATAGCTTAGATGCGCTTAATCTTTGTAACTTTTTATGAATTTGAAAAGGCAAAAAATATTTTATGATATATTTTGTAAACAATTAAATCTAAACTAAATAACAAAATAAAATAAAGCATCAACGAGTTCGTCACTTTTAGCTGGCATTATACCGAAGAGACTGGTGGTATTGCATCACTGTCTTTCAATGCTAAGCCTTTGGCCAGTCCTTGGGTCACAAGAAGTGTCAACCTGCCTTATCGATTTTTTTCTTTTCTTTGAAGAGGTAGTGAAAACAAAGAGCCCACCGTACTAGAGATTCGACCCTAAGCGGCTCGAAAATATAGTTACCACTGATATTATAATGTTAAAGCCACTTGAGGGTTTCTTAGCCTCGACGGAAGCGCCAGCTCAAAATAGTTTATCAAATCAGATGAATAACCAAATCTCGTCATTATTTTTCTATCTAAGATAATACTCTACGGGGCGCAGAATCTGGTGCAACCAAAAACAGGTTAGTGTCAGCGTTTAATACAGAGCTATTAGGTACCAACTTGTCTGAGTGACCTTCTTAATATAGAATACCTAAAATCTCGAGTTTAGACCGACTGACCAACTTTGAAACCCGAGTCAATATGAAATTGTCAAATCACAAATGCAAACGCTAAACCAGTCAATATAACAGTCAAATCCGTCACTTACAAAATATTATTAAACTACCCTGTAACTATTTCTCGCACGAAATACGGAGTTCATAAGGATTACTTATTATTATGCAGTCGTTATGTCAATTGTCGGGGCGAGCACGCATTTATTAACATAAGGCAGCCGCAAGTTCACCCAAACTGACAGTAATAACAAATTAGGGTAACTGCTCCAAACGTTGTCCAAACCGCTATTGTACTGTTGTTCCCCCGGCAGCTAATTGTGTTTTTGTTTGCTATTTTGCGGCCGAATGGCGCTTTAATATTGAGATGCTTGCGAGTTTCGTTCTTGTTTTTGGTAAAGTCTTTAATAATATGGGTTTTATCGCGATTAGGTTTAGATTTGTCTGTAATGGATCAGTTGCAATTAAGGATTATTATACACGCTGTGCTCGCGACTTCGTTCGCATGGAAAGCTTTCCCAGTCAAAATCCCCACCCCGCGAAATATTCCGGTAATCAATAAGATCCTCTATCTGCCTGTGAAAGTCCTATTAAAAGTGGTCCAGTCATTCCAGAGATTCGCCCAGACAAACAACAAAGAGACAAAAATTTAATAAAAAGCTTGTTTGTGTTTTAGTATCGCGTGAACAACGGGTGGTTTTTAGGGTTACATAGTCCACATAAAAACTCTCTTATAGTTTCGCCAAGTCTGTTCGCTTGTCCATCCATCTGTCCGCGGGTTAGCTCAGAAGCTAATGGTAGTAGAACGCTGAAATTTGGCATTGATATATGTACATAGTAATCACGCCGACAAAGTGGTAAAATAAAATAAAAATAAATCTTTTTGTTTACTCCACTTACAGGTAAAGAGGCGATGTTTTTTAGGGTTCCGTAGCCGAATGGCAAAAAACGGAACCCTTATAGTTTCGACATGTCTGTCCGTCTGTCTGTCTGTCCGTCCGTCCGTATGTCACAGCCATTTTATTCCGAAACTATTAGGACTATACATGTAAAACTTGGTAAGTAGATGTATTCTGTGAACCGCTTTCCGATTTTATGTGAATATTTAAAAAATATTTAAAATAAAGGGGGCTCCCCATACATGGAACTGAAACTGAAAATATTTTTTTTTCATGAAACCTATACGTGTGTGGTATCTATAGATAGGTCTTTAAAAATTACATTAAGGTTTCTAAAATGACTTTTTCATAATGTTAATCGTTTAAAAGATATACGCTTCCAAAGTGGTAAAATGTGTGTCACTTCATTATTATAGAAGTTAGAGGGGGGCCTCTAACTTCTATAATAATGAAGTGAAAAATATACAAAAACCATATGTTGTAGATCTTAATGTAAACTTTCAACCAAAATTGGTTTGAACAAGATCGAGTCAGCAGTTTTTGAGATACAGTATATTTTCTAAAACCGCAAATATAACTTTGTAAATCATACAAATACTATGAAAAACAAAGTTATTTGGTGTAGTCGTAAAAATTGTGAATAAGCTAGTTTTAAGAAATTTGTAAGGTTTTATGTTTTTTTTTCAAATAAATATATTAAGTATATTATATTTATTATAGTTACTACGGAACCCTTCATGGGCGAGTCCAACTCGCACTTGGCCAATTTTTTTATCTTAGCGTGGAGTATAGTAGTAGGTCGTTCAAAAGTGATGGGAGTTTGGAAAGATAATTTTCGATTCAGTAAACCGTTTGCGTAAGCTTTAAAGTAGTAATTTTCTTTAGAGCAAGTGCCCCCCTCCCCCTACCAACTATGTGGTAACACGTAGTTGGCCGATTTTTCATTTGCTTAAATCGATTTATTCTCCCTAACAATGTATTTTACCTGATTTCAATATATTTTTTCAAGGGGCGGAATTGCTTAAACACTTTGGATTTTGTTTAATATCTGGGTTGTTAGTTTTGACAATACAACAGCAAGATGTTAGCGACTTTGTGATTTTTTTTAAACATGTATTTACGACTTAGCAATCAGTAAAATACAACACTCAATGTCACACAAAAATGATATCACTAAATTTAGAATCCATGACCAGCGCACCAAAATACCTTACCATAAATTCATAAGAGAAAAAAGTAAAAATAAGTGCTGTGTATCTATTTATTTATTATATAATTTAATGTTCACCTTATAACACCACAATATAGTTATGGAAATAAAAAGTAAAAGTAGTAGTACAATCAACGCATTACCTTGTAATAAGGCTGTCTCCGAATGGGGCGATGCCAACTTGGTCAGGTTTAATGCAGCTAAGACCCAGGCTCTTCTCCGCAAAAAGGGGCGAATCCGAACTGGCTTCTACTTTCCGTGGTGTAACCGTGCCGATAACCGATCATATTAAGCTTCTTGGGGTGACTTTAACTTCCACACTCAATTTTGGCCCGTTTATCGAGGCTAAGGTTCAGTTAGTTCAAAAAAGTTGGAAATCCTAGCCAAGGTGAGACGGTACTTTACACCGGAACAATATATATAATTTGTATCAAGCCAGTCCCATCATCGGATTACAAGATAAACGGCGATGCGTCATCGTTACATGGTGGACATCCCACCCATACGCACAAAACGTTGTGGGAATACATTCATTGTGCGTACGTCTAAGGAGTGGAATTCCCTGCCTGAGTCTGTGTTTCCCGATAGCTATAACCTAGGAGTCTTTAAGTCAAGAGTGAATAGGTTACTTTTAGGTAAGCGTGCTCCATCGTCGACCACATTATCACTTACCATCAGGTGAGATAGTGGTCAAAAAAGAATCTATTTTCAATAAAAAAAAAAAAATGGTAATGCTTTACCTTACGCTATTTAAGTAGACAACATGCCTCAAAACTATTGCAATACATAATTTTTACTGGAAAATCATACCTTCCTATATTTTAAAGTTCGGTATAGAACATTAGAAAATGATAAAACGTAGACTTTAATCAATAGCGAAAGCTTAATTCAGACGAGCTTAAACTCAATATTGACAATCCGTAGTAAACCGCTCTTGTCATGTAGCCCATATGGCAGAGCGTTAACAATGGAATTAGTCGTCATTCAAAGTACTGAGTCAAATTCACAACATATCTGGATAACGTGTAGCAAGTGCTCTCGTCTGCCAGGGGTGACACTTTGAGCCCTTCCGATACTGACATTATGTGACAACACTGAGCTAGGGGCGTTCGCTTACACAATGGCCGATCATTGGTGCCTTCACCCCATCCATGTTCGCATACACTTTTAGCACAGTTTTGAATATGAAATCCAGTCATGGTTTTACGAACATGTGGTCTCTAATTTTTGGTATAATAAATGGTGAAAATTAAAGCAGCTGGGTGACACGAAACCTCTTGGCAAGAACAGTGTTAGATTTTCTGGCTTTTGACTCCCTGTAACGATTATCAAAGATGTTCAAATGACAGTTGGAACCAACAATATATCGCACTCTTAGAATGAAAGTGACCTAACTCTAAATTCGTGTAATTTCAGATTTTGATGTAAACTGTCCTGAAACGTTACTCTGAATTGCCGTGGAAACAGGGATCTGAATTACGAGTTATAAAGAGACAGCTTATACATTTGCCACTTGAGATACATGAATATAATTTATTCAATTCTGCCTTATTACTGCTCATATCGAAAAAAATACTATTTTTTGAGTTAAGTCACTTTCATTCTGAGAGTGCGATATGTTAAAATGGTTACCGACCTACAAACCGTTTTCAACAAGCGTTGCTACCCTCGAACACGAACTTCGCAATTTTACTCAACGTTCAATTAAAACCTTACACAAACAGAAGTGCCGCGTTGCATTAAAAAGTAAATCTAAATTGTTGATTCCTTTATATCGTTCCGGAATTGGAGGAAGAAAATAAATTCACCCACAAGGCACGGCTTGAAATATTCAATGAAGAGATTTTATGAAGAAAAAAAATCTCATTTGCATTTCAAAAGCGATGCGACTTAATGGGACCATTTCGAATGCGCGGCACGCCATTCGATATATATTTCCGCATCGTCTCAACCCTTACACGACACTTCGACTAAGGACAGCGGCACACGAACTAATTGGCGTTAATGTATGGATATATCGATAATCGATATCTCGGCTGAATGTAATACTGGGTCAAGCGGTCGATTTACGATTCTCGGTAACTGATGTCCGATCTAATTGTTGATGGAGTATGTCTTTACCGCTGTATATTAAAAGACCAATTCACCATGATATTGAAGCAGTTAAAAGCATCCTCTTGCTGGGTAGGTTCTCCTAATTTCTGTAGGTTTACAATATTTACATAGTTTTAGTTTTGTGTTAGTATTCGTTTTAGAACATATAAATTGTCCATAAACCAAGATTGAACTACTTTGTATTCAAAAGACTAGTTCATTAAATAGAAATGTTTTGCACTAGCTTTTTTCCCGTGATCGGATAGCGCACATCATGTTACCGATGCAAAGGTTTCATTTACAAACATTTCGATTCTTCATTATTAACTTTGTATTGAGTAACTTTTAATAATTAACAATATGAATTAAATATATCCAATACGCTTTAAGTAGGTAAAAATGTTCAAAGCTTAGACTAATAATCAATATAAAAAACACCATATACAAACTGTCCATGCCACGTAGTAAAGAACATCTTAAGTAAAAAAACATTTTCATTCATCGCATTAATCGTTCATTTGGGATTTAAATTCGTTGCTCCTTGCCACCGTTAATAACCTACTACAAAATCAACTTGGCAAAGATTCTACAAAATACTGTCTCAACTAAATCAACATCATGTCATGATGCAAAGAGTCAGTCATTCAAGAACAGCCGAATCGAATTCATAGTGTAGTATTTTTTTTTTTTTATGAATAGGGTATAATGGAATTCTCCATACGCAGTGCCGTTTTAAAAGGCCCCTTTTAATATATTTAATTCGGTTGATCCTCTACAGATTGTACTTCGGAGAGTGCCCAGGAGCTCCTCCTTGACCTGATCCCTCCATCTCCCTTTCACTTTTGGTTCGGCAAGAGTGAACAGTCATCTTCTGGGCACGCTCTTGTAGACCTCATTTTTCGCTTTCTATCAGTCGTGATTGAAAGCAAGAGCAGCTTAACCGTAATCAATAAAAATCCTGTTGGTTAACTTGGCAATTTCATCCAAAACCGCAATATGAAACCATTAACACGTCACAATATAATAATAATGAAGAGATTGTAATTCAAATTAACAAACGCCGTCGGAAGCATGTTCCCTCAAACAGCGATTGAGTGTTTCATTAAGCGTCGTGCGACCAAACACATGTCGAATGAAAATTAGCGGCAGCCATTGACGAACTCATAAAATTTAGTAAATTAAGAGACATACTTTACTTTATTGATGTCTTTTTAATTACACCCGTTTAACGATTAGGTTTCATCGAGCAATTGCTTTGCAAATTACTCAATTTAGTACGTGTTTCAATTGAGTGTCTTTATCACTTGAATTTTTTCCTGTATCGTGGTTCTGTTTATTTTTAAATTTATATACATAAACACTCGAACTCGGCACTGCTATCTGTAGTGGTGCGGAAGTCAAACCCACAATCTGCAGTTTGGTAGCCAATCGCTCAACCACTGGGCCCTCAATGACGTCAAATGACTCCTCCCGATCACTTCCACACATATTACCTGGTTACTTCCAACTCAAGTGGCCTTCAAGTCCGCAGTCTTCAAAGTCTATCAGGTAAGGTTACGACTGTCATGTCAGGTCTAGATTCTGGGATACATTCCGAAGCTAAATCTACCAGGATACAGTCGCGATTCTTTAGACAATAAGCGCCATAATTATATTCTGCAAGTTATGAGCTCTGAATGCACTTCAAGTAGGCTTTAAAAAAAAAGCAGTGGTTGAGTTCGTCAGTGGCTCAGCGATTGCCTGCTTCGATGCGGTCGTGGGTTTGATTTCCTTCGAAACAAGTGTATTATATGGCCTATAGATAGTTGTTCCGGATTAAGTACATACCGTGGTATCTGGTGCTCATCCAAAATATAGGAAAAAACAACACTGAAAGGCTACGTTTAACAAAACGGTTACCAGGATTCACTTGCCGTTTTGTCATTTCTGACGATTTTTTCTAAGGTCTACTTACTAAAGCATACTTTACTTTAATGTCTCATTTTCGAGAAACTGTGTGAAAAACATGTTTTATTGTTGGTGTCCCAAAGAGTAACCCGTCCCTTATCATACTCGAAATCATATTCTAAGAGTTAGCCGACCTCATTCCAGTAATTCAGGTTACAAACAAAAACTTGTTATACCTGAATATTTTAAATATAACAGCAAGCTAATGATACGTAGGTAATGGAATCGTCTATTAAAGCGAACAGCGTAATAAGGGACTCCACTTTGTAACACAAATCCCATACTCAATAACAACCAACCGCGACATTACACAGAACTATTATCCTTCAGTGAATTTAAAGCGAGAGCTTATAAAAGTCAAGAAGCCATTCACTTACACAGAAACTCAGTTAAAAGCGTGTAAAATCACCGATGCTTGTAAAGAAGTTGACTGCCCAAGGAATATTCTTAAGCGTAAAACTTTACGAATTAATACGGGTCTCCACAAAAACACGAGTGAATTATGCATGTGCAAAGTTTCGCCGAATGAATAAAGTAACCGTAAAACTACTCTGTAATTACGTAACATCGTCTGCCGATACGATCGGAGGCTATATCGATACCGAATCGATACATCGACCGTGCGATCGAGATCCGATTCGAACGAGCGCGACCAATTTTATTCACGAAACATTTAGCTTTAGATAAAATCTCACGGCGCGCTCCATAATAGCCTTAGCTGATTTTAAAACAATAAAACGCAAAGCCTTTAGAATGAGTGCGATTGTTAGTGTGAATCAGATAAGTAGAATAGATATTGAATGTTATGGGATATTGTTTGGAAACACGGTTTATTTTAAAATTATACGCTAAGCGAGGTGTTTACTTGTTTATCGCGTAACGAGTATACACTGCTCCGATTTGAATTTATTCCGGAGTCCGTTAATCGGAGTTCCATTAAGTGCGAGTTATTCAAATTATGTAAGAACGATTAACCTTACTAACATAATTTCTCTGCAATCAGCACAGAATTCGCGGAACTGTGAGATATATCTTCGCGATATAACAATCTTAATCGTCCCGTCAAAAATCTGAAGTGAGCTCCAATTATTAAAAAATCGTTTGTCGATAAAATCGAGTTAATGAAGAACGGTACCCGATATCTCGATCGGCGGTGCGCACTAACTCTGAAATTGATTTCATTCCATCGACGCGCGTCGATCGAAACCGCTGATATGATTTGCGGAAGTATTATGAAATCACATCCTTTGAAGATATCATAAATTCATAATGCACTGCATTATATATTAAATGTCTATAGTTATTCAATCTTCTAATAAGTGCACACTACTACATACAACTTCAGCTGAAAGATAGATAGAATATACTTTATTGTACACCAAAATTTAAACACACCTATTTAATATTACGTCTTAATTCTATGGTTACAATGGCGGTCTTATCGCTAAAAGCGATATCTTCCAGACAACCTTTTGTGTTGCTCCATATTAATGCTACTGCGGTGTAGCTGTTGACAGCCTCAGGCACCATGACTTGTAGAGCGCAGAGCGCATAGCACGGAACGCTAACATCAATGATATCATTCATCATCATTCAAGAACAGAATAGATTGGTACGTAATGATGGGAACAGACCAGATGGTATGGCACTGGTGCCGTGAAAGGTGGGTAGATTTTGTTTGAAAGAGAACTAGCAATATGGGTTGAGTTCACTTTTTAACCGACTTCTAAAAAAGGAGGAGGTTCTCAATTCGGATGTTTGTTTGCGTTTTTTTTATATTTGTTCGGGCATAACTCCGTCGCTTGCCAACCGAATTGAAAAATTCTTATCTCTATACTTCCCAAATGGTCCCATGAAAATTTTATCGAAATCGGACAAGCCGTTTCTGAAAAATCAAAAAAAAGTCTAAAAAAAATATTTACTTTGATGATCTTTTCGTTTACTCTGCATTGCGTGTTTTGTTCGCGCATAACTCCGTCCTGTACGAACCGATTTAGAAAATTCACTGACCCACTAAAAAGCGCGAAAATAAAAACTTTTTTGCAAAAAATTAACCGACTTCCATATCAAAACACTACAAAGCCAAAAATAATTTTAATTTCGAAAGGCGGTGTGAAAAAAAAACAAGAAAATACAAAACCAATAACACTGACTACCGAAATTAAAATTATTTTTGGCTTTGTAGTGTTTTGATATGGAAGTCGGTTTTATTTTTTGCTAAAAAGCTTTTTATCGATAATATTCTCGCGTTTGACCATCATCTCACCTGACGAAGTTAAGTCGAAGTTAAAGTGGAAATTGAACATTACTAGCAATCCCTGCAACTAAGCTAAATATGCTTGTGGAGTGAGTTCACGCCATCAGTGTGATGAGTGTTCGAACCCGCGATCTCTCGATTACAAGGCTTTTCAAACGCTTCGACTCGTCGAGCTGTGCCGCTGCCACTGTGGCTCTAAAACAGCGCAAATACTGTAATCTTCTCGGTTATACAATGTCGAGCTGTTTGGGGTTTCAAAGAAACGGTGATGGGTCCCAAGAGCTGAAGCGCATCGACTTCTTTTAAAGCCGACCACAAGATACTTTGTATGACAGGAAGCTAGCCCAGAAAAATAGTTTGCCATACAACGTGGCAAAGCCGACTGTCTCTGTATTTCCAACCGACCGATTTGTGGACAAATTTTTGTATGCCTATTTATTTTAGTTTGTAGTTTAGTTTGAATTTAAGTCGGAAAGCAAGAAGCCAAAGCATTTGAAATTTTCTTCTTTACCTAAGAAGCTATAGTAGTTTTCTTTTCGCGGAATTCAAAGAAACTGTATACAGTGTATACAGTTAGAAAATTCTTTGCAGCATAATTACGAGAATTCTATTTTTCAAGTATCATAGTACCGTATATAACTCAGTTCCACAAGTTTTCAAAGGCACTTTCCTACGTTTAAGCACTAATCTGATTTTAAAATACAATAGGTACCTACTGCAAACGCATAGCATATCTTGTGAGAACAGGTAACTAATTTATGTACTTTTTACATTCCGGTCTCATTTTCTACAGTTGAATAATGTACAGGAATTCAGACAGTACTGAAACTGGTTCAGATATTATCTTGCTTGGTTCCTGAGAGCGTTGACTTTGAATATTTACACAATACCGTGAAAGGTATGGAATTATTTCTTTTTTAGGCGTTAAACGTGGCGCTGTACCTACCTTCAAATATTTTAGGAAAGAACACAGTTTCTGTTTTGTTTGTTGTTGGTTTTAGTTTCACAGTTTCGTTATCCCATAAGATAACTAATGTCTGTGTTTCCTGATAGCTACAGCCTGGGGTTCTTTAGGTCAAGAAGGAATAGGTTACTTCTAGGTAAGCGTGCTTCATCTTCGACCGCATCATCACTTACTCTTAATGTGGTCAAACGCGAGCACAAGATACTACTATCATTTACTACGCTGAATTCGCTGAACACATGACACAGTTGGCGCAGTAGTTGAGAGATTGGCTTCTGCATTGCGTGACGCAAGATCCATTCCCGCAAGGAACAAATATTTATAAGACCAACGGATAGTTCTTTGGAGTCTGGCTGTTCGTGTTTCTACAATTATGTTTATAAACGTACCCACGATACAGGTGTAAGTCCAAGAGAGGAGCAAAACTCGTACTTAAAAAAAAGACCAAAAATATTCAGCTTCTGCGAATATTTTATTCAGAGTTCATCACTCGACTGAAGGTAGGAAAACGCCTTGGTATAATCCAACAAAATGAGAAACTTCTTTTTTATTTTAATATCAATCAAAAAGGGAAACGTCACCAAATTTTGCTTTCCAATCCTTCCAATTTTGCACAAGAGTAGACCAATTAAGCATGACATGTCACGTTTGTCTGATCAGTACCCATGCCTTTGAATATTTACTTGATATCCAGACAACCTTCTTCACAGAGACCAGAAGATCCAAGAAAAAGTATTTTATCATTGAATATCATTAAAAATGAGCGAACATAAAGCGCGATACTTTTCCTATATTTTGTTCACAAATTTTATTACATTTGCTATTGATTTTCCAATCACACATTCAATTTGATGGCCTCCCCCGACAGTTGGTACGTCAATAATAATTCAGAGTAACAGTATACTGTTGAATAAAATGATTAACCTCCACTCGGGAGCTGGTTGACCGGAGTCTAACATACAGGATGCTTGTATGCACGCCATGAACATATTTGTCAAACACGTCAATATTTTGGTGATTTTGAAAATAAAATTAGAAAAAAAATATTTTGGGCTGTAATTTGGAACTATCGTTGCGTGTGTCATGGGGAGTCGTAATTATTGCTTTTGTGTTGTTGTTAATGATCGGGTTAAATATGATAACAAAACTTGCGTGTACAAACTAGGTTTGTTTTTCAAAATTTCTTAAAATCTATACTAGAAATAATAAAATCTATAATAGTTTGTTTGTTTGTTTGCTTGAACGCGCTAATCTTCGGAAGTACTGGGTGGATTTGGATGCAATTTGGTATGGAAGTAGCTTGAAGCTTGAGGAAGGTTATAGGTTTTTACGTGACTGCAAAAAAGGAGAGTTATGTTTTTACCGTGATAATTCTACGGGAGCGAAGCCCCGCGTGAATACTAGTATCGAATAATTAAGAGAACATTGTAACCCAAAAACATATTTGTTAATGACCTAATAAAGTTATATTTTGTAGAAAACATTTCTTAATAGTAACAAATTGAAATATAAAATATGAAATTCAATTTATTTCGAACGAAATTGGAAAATTACAGAAACAGAAAATAATAAGCCAATATTTCTTAACCCATAAATTGGACGTAGGTGTATGCAAAGTTGCACTAATTAGTAATGAAACGTTATAGATGATGTTATTGATTGGCCAATGTTAATTAACTAGAATACATTAATCAGAAAGCATTTAATAAAGAATACAAAATACAGGTTTTGATTAAGCGTTTACTTTTCATTTTTAACTTTTGAAGTAGATGCTAAAAACAAAAACTATATATCGTATATTCTTGTAACTCTTGCATATAACCTAATAAATATAGTATGAAGGAAATCTGATACTGGCTAAATTTAAAACGGAATATTTGCCATGTAAATATATTAATCAGTTTACGAGTTTCACATGTTTCGGCACTATAAATCCGGTTTTAAGTTCTAAGGAGTCTGTTAATGACCATTTCACTTTAAAATTTGAAGCTTACTGTTCCGACAAGGTTTTTAAAATATCAAAGCTTTTCATTTTTATTGTTGCGTAATGAATCCCTGACATTAAACCGTAATCGTTAATTGAGCAACCTTTACATGACATTTGATTAGAATACAAAATATCATGAAACAATGAAACAGCCTGTATTGTTCAACAGAAATGTCAACATTGAACTTGAATGTGTCGCAAACATTTTCGGAATATGACATAAATTATATCAATCCTTATTGGATGAACGGAATGGAATAAATACCATATGTATGCTGGCTCAAGTTACGTTGCTTGCCGCGTTCTAATTCCCTGAGCTTTGTAGGGCAAAAGATGAGCAGAAGCGATTTGGTTTAAATATTATAGCATGATGTTTTAACAACACGTGTTCATGTAAGTAGCGTGCTCTTTCTACTGTGAGTTTATATGTTTGTAAATGCATCCATGATCCTGGACGGACTTTGACGCCTAGAAGCTTGTTTTTTATTTTAATTTTTTATGTACGGACGCCAGCATATCAAGCTACAACAATCTGTCAAATTTCTTTAATAGATTTTCAACTTTATTGTTAAAGATATTAGGTTCAAGGTTGATTGCGAAAATTTGACAGTTTAGGGTAGCTTCATGTGCTGGCGTCTGTACATAGTTAGGTTTAGCAGTGTTTTTTTAAATTCAATGTTTTATTTTGGTAACAAATTTTATCATTTAACTTAAAATGAAAACACAGTATTATGACAAATTAATACAATCCTTAATTCAAGGAAATTTTGCGCGTGTCATCGTGTTAACATTGCATGAGTGAATGCGTCTGCGTAAGGATATTACATGACGCACATAGGTTTAGTCAGGATAACTATTTTATAAAAAATGCTTAGGTTTGGTTTCAATTTATTTAGTTACGGATGTTGTTTTAGACTTATAATTTAACATTCTAATTGGGTTGTCTGAGGTGTTGCGCTTAATCTGTTACACGTTGTATATATACTTTTTGTATGTTTGTATATAGGGGGAAATCTCTGGAACTAATGATCGAATTCAAACATTTTTTTCATTGGTGATGCGTTATTGGTGAGTGCTATAAGGCTATAAATTATTTGAATCCACCCGGACGAAGTCGCGTGCGAAGTGCTAGTAATAAATAATTTGGGTTAATCGCCTCCTCTCATGCCTTACTCCGTCGCCGTAACTGTCAACTATTGGTGCCGTCGCCCCACCGATTGTCATAGCTCGAATCGGTATGACATCTCATTGTGGCAGTAATTACGCCGTATTGTACATTTATGTTCACATATTGTTCATTCGGCGTGATCTTCTCTTCATTGTTTGAGCACTTGCTTGTCACTTGTTTTATCACATGATTCGGTATTTGTTTATTTGCTGGAATATGCTGGTATTGTCTCAATAAAGTATTTGCATTTAGGATATTGTAGGCTTAAATTGATGATTTTTACGCTAGTATTAGGAAATTTGCTGTGTGCGTAGCAACCCGAATGGTATTCTGAATTCCTGAGTATGTGTTTGAAGAGATGTTACCTACATATTATATATTGTTATGTTGATGACGTGGATGAAGCAGTATATAAGCAGTCTTTATTTATATTTGAAAGATATTCTTATTATTTATAATATACACTGGTTTTAATTATATTATGTATACCTGAATTTAATTTGAATGGATTTAGACTATTTAAAACAAATTAATTTAATTTGGTGGTACGAAATGTGTTATACCTAAATACATTATTGCTTCAATAGATGTGTGCTGAAATGATTTTCAACGGTTTTAAGTTATTGAAGAGCATTTCTAATTTGACCGATTTCTGGTTCCAGATAAACACGATTCAAATATTTGAAGTTCGTTACTTTATTATAATATTCCCATAGCAACAAGCTACAGTCCTTTAAGGCTTGAAATCTCTAATTGTACCAAAAAATCGACTCAGTAAAAATTGTTTCAAGGTTAAACAATAATTAAATACACCGCAGTTACCTATAAATTTAACCCGCCTTGGCTGGGGAACGAATTGCTAGAAATCGTTTAAAACACGCAGCTATTCTTTTAATCAAAACCATTCACACATTATTAAGACGGATCAAACCTCAAGCAAAAACATGCATCAGATCATTTATAACAAACAAAACGGATAACAAAGTTTAAGTTACCAGTTTTTCCATATCGATTGTATACTATATCAAATTGCCGTTGGAAATCTATTATGGAATGAAGGCTATTTTTTATTTGTAGGCTCAATCAAGATCGTCGCGGTCAATTATATGGATTTTTACTAACCAAATGATACAGAGCCGGTTCTCAATCAGAAATACTCGTAGTGAATTGAGTATTGATAACATTGTAATTGTTTTATTGATGGTTAATGAGTTGTGAGTATTCGTCTTGTTGTACGATGTTTGATAGAGAATGTAACTAGTGACCTATGGTATAAAAGCCGATGTAACTAAAAAAATAAATAAATAAAATATAAATAAATTATAAAATTTATAGTAAATTGTCTTTTATTTTGAAGTAGTAACTAGATTTTATTATGAATAAATCTAATTTTATTAAAAAATAGTCATATTTAACTAGACATGATAAAAACGACTCTATTTGAGATTGTTTCAAGTGATAAATATTTTAATAAATTGTTCGAGATTACTATTAAAAAGACTTCCCCCGCACCACTGCGACCTAAACTCTGTTAGAATGGGAACAGGCCCCTGTACCTGTTCCTATTCCAACGAGGTTTAGGCCGTGCGCGCACTGCCTTGCGGTGGCCGCAATTGCGGTAGTTCTACCGCACCGGTAGAATGACCGGGGCCACCGGTGACTCTACCGCACGCGTTTATTCCACCGCGGTGCGCGCACTTCTATGACCTTCCATACTTCACAGATTTTGCGTTTCCAAAACGCAACGCAGTGCGCGCACGGCCTTAGGTCGCAGTGGTGCGGGGGCAGCCTTTGGCCATGGCAAAAAAAAAATTCGTTATTTCGTATCGTATTCGTGTGTATTATATTCGTTTTATTTTCACGCCCCTTTATAATTACATTTTTTTTTGTTATTTTCACACAATATTATTAAAAAAATAGTTTTCATCGTTATGCGATTTCATTTCTGAATTGATTAATTTAGTTACATCACAATTTCGTAGTCGTCATTATATGACAATTCAGAAACTGTCAGTCTACTGTATCAAATTAAAAGTCCTGGTATAGTTTAAAGAAACTTGTCAAGTAGTCGCCATGCACTTGATGAAGTTAGTTATGTGTCTAATGTATGACAATTGACTCAAATTTGATAATCCTCCCGTGTTGGTACTGAAATGGATTCAGGTATAAAAATTAGTTAGCTGCGCGTTGTACTTTCAAACGTACCATACGCTGTTTTGCTTGAAATTTTAATCTGTACTACCTGTTGCCTGCGACAAACGCATGTTTTAGGGTTCCGTATCTCAAAAGAAAATACGGAAACCTTATCCGTTCTTGCTACGTTGTCCGTCTGTCTGTTAAGATCCTTTTTTTTTGTGGAAACAAAAATATGTATTGTGTATTACTAAATACCAGAAACAAATAAAAGTTACTTTTCTTCCACTATATCCATTCTAAGTTTTATCAAAATCGGTTTAGCCGTAAATGAATTACAGACAGATTTTCGCATACAATATTAGTATGGATTATAGCCGCAATAGAAATACGTACTCCGTGAGAATTTCAACTGTCAACCTATTACGGTTTATGATATACAACTCACTGACAGAGAGACGGACAGATAGCGAAGGATTAATGACAGGGTTTGCATGCGGAACCATTACAATTAGAGCGTGTGGAATATTTCATATAATATGTTTTTATACACTTTTTTGAAACATAGTTGCTTTTACCTGTTAACAGCGTATTCGAGATCGTTCTTTAATATAAATTTCTTAATCTACATATAACATTTAAATATGAATGCCAGCAAATAATTTCCACTTAGAGCAATAGTTACTCAGTTGTTACGGATCCAACTTACGAGTAGGTCGTTGATTTGAACCGAAGAAGGCGCATTACTTTGTGTTATTTACATAACTGCACTCAAACACGTTGAAGAAAATCATCGTGAGGAAGCCGTATTGTCGTAGGACCAAAGATTTGATCGCATGTGACATCTACTAATATCCAAGTGGTGGATAACGGTAGTACAGTCGTCAGTCTTATAGAGACGAGGCCTGTGTTCTCGTAGTGCGAATGTTACCTAGGCTTTTTATTGTTGATAGGCTCCCGTTTAACCACAATCTCAGCCAAAGATTAGAAAACCCCTCTGATCTCACCTGATGGTAAGCCAGTGTGTAGTCAAAGGTGAAGCACGTTTGCCTAGAAGTAACCTATTCACTCTTAGCTTAAAGACCCCCAAGTTATAGCTATCACGAAACACAGACTGGCAGGGAATTTCACTGACGATTGAGGCTGGTGATAATAATGTACATCAGAACGGAAAGTGTGTCAAGTCAATATTATGCTGAACAAACTTCAATAACCGGCAAATTATTTCCGATGCCCTTTTAAACAGTGCATCATTCGTTCACATAAATCAAGCTAACCAACAGTACTATCGCAAAGTTATCGACAGAGACAAACGAACGCGTCAATCGCGACACAATTATATTAATCAGTGCACATTTGTCAACCGAACTGTCGATGTATCGTGTGGATGAGTGTTGATTGAAGCGAATTTAGAAATGTGAGGTGATTAATAGTTCAGAGCTTTATGCAAAAAAAATACAGAATATATCATTACTTTTTATCAGCCTCAAATATGCCTAATATTTGAGGCTGATAAAAAGTAATGATATATTCTGTATTTTTTTTTTATAGGCTGTCGTTTGACCACCATCTCACCTGATTTTAAGCGATGATGTGGTCGAAGATGAAGCACGCTTGCCTAGAAGTAACCTATTCACTCTTGACTTAAAGACTCCCAGGTTATAGCTATCATGAAACACAGACTCCGATAGGGAATTCCACTCCTTAGCTGTACGCACGAAGAAAGTATTCCCAAAACGTTTTGTGCGTATGGGTGGGATGTCCACCATGTAACGATGGCGCATCGTCGTTTTTCTTGTAGTCTGATGATAGAATGGGCTTGGTGGAATTAATTTGTGCAATTCCATCGCACACTCCCCGAAATGTAACCGATAGAAAACTGACAGGCTTGCAACACGCCGCCGATGTTCAAGGCTCTGGAGCTTTGTCTCGACCAGTTTCTCGTTGCTAATGAGCGTCATGGCCCGTTTCTCGATAGATTCGATTCTAGAAGTAACCTATTCATTATTTCCTATAAGACACCCAAGGTTATAGCTATCAGGAAACATAGACTCCAACAGGGAATTCCACTCAATAGCCTGCTTGTTGTGTGGTGTGCCTGAGTGTGCGGCTAATTAGCTACATAGCATTAGCAAAGCCGAAATATTATCAAAATAATATATACCTACTAAATAAAACTTTATACTTAATAAAAATTTAAATACTTGACTTTACCGAAAAGATGGGCAGGCAATGTTACATGATAGACATGTATGGAAAAAGGAGACAACCTCTAACGGACTAATGAGATCAAAATATTTAATCAAGAATTTGTAAGCAAAATGTATTTACGTAAACGGTGAGAACAATTCCACGAAATAGAATAATACTGAAAAGCCCGTTAACCAAGACAGACAGAAGTTAAGTTTTCCATTCATATTGAGGATTTCTAGAAACCTTTTGTGCTTTACTTTTGAAAAGGGTTTTCCTGTTACAGGTTTTGCTTCAGTTACTCCGTGTGAATGTTGCCACATACCTCTTAAATCACAAGCCAAATAAATACATACATCATTCAATTCAATAGTTCAATTCAGTAGCATCAACTATGTACATCATTATGCATAAATCGTATTGTGAGAAACGTCAGCTGTTTTCACTCGCTCGCAGCCATTTAACAAACTGTAAGTGCGTTCGGGTATTAATTTGCAAAACAAATGAGGATTGTGCATAACAT
This sequence comes from Tholera decimalis, assembly GCA_943138885.2. Taxonomy (NCBI): domain Eukaryota; kingdom Metazoa; phylum Arthropoda; class Insecta; order Lepidoptera; family Noctuidae; genus Tholera; species Tholera decimalis. The sequence goes on along the minus strand of OW964563.2, from coordinate 30,606,539 downwards.
AAATAAAACAATGTTGCCAGAAAACTGTTTGGCGTGTTTATTATGTCTCCCTAAAATCACAAAGGTAATTTTGCTTTTAGTCTTTGGTTGAGCCAGATGACTTTGATAATTACGCGTAAGTTTTTGTTTACGTATAATCAATTGAGAACTAGAAACATAAATTGCATTGAGAATAAGTATACTAATTAATAAATATTTATAAATTTTTATTTTATTAAATATATTTATTTATATACTGGTTACCTACGCCTCTTTAGTGTCAGCCAGAACATGAAATACGATAGTTCTATGAGATGTATATTTATTTTAAAATGCCAATTATGTTACTCTACTGACAAGAAAAAGACAGGTGGACTGATCCATATGTGCAAGTATAATTTATAGGGCATACAAAAATGAAGCACTAAAAAGTAATCATATGCATTGTCATGAACAAATTGAATTAACATGTATATCTCATGAACATCGGTAGAAAAATTAAAATGATGTTCATGTACAACTTGATGTTTGGCATATAAATGTAGACATTAACTTTATTGGTTATTACGATACTTTTCTGTTTGTATCGTTTGGTAATCGGAGAGTAAGAATGACAAACGTTCGTACAGTAAAATAAAATTGATTAAATTAATTTAAATTTTGTATGTGCGTGCATGTTAGGTCAGATACCTATAGATTTACATCTATATATATAAAAATGAATCGCTAAGTGTGTTGCTAAGCACGAAACTCGAGAACGGCTGAACCGATTTGGCTGATTTCTTTTTGTTGTGTTTGATGAAATCTGAGGAAGGTTTTTATGGAGAAAAAAAAATAAAAAAACGAGAAAAATAGTAAAAACATCAATTTTTCCCATACAAACCACTCTGTCCCACAGATAACTTTAAATAGCTGTCAAACATTTGACGTCTATCAAAGCAAAACAAAGGCGTGCTAGGATTATCTTTGGTATGCCTTCAAGTTGATTAGAGGTTGCATGTCATTAATGAAAATAATATAACAAGATCCCTCAAATTCGTTTTATAGTAATTTTTATTGTGTAAAAAATTGTGTTATTTTACTTAATGTTAATCAGTAATCGTGACGGAAAATAAGTGATAAGAAAGAACATAAGCGTTGGTGCACTATTTTGGATGGAAAGAGGCTGCATGGACTTAAATTATCACCACATTAAATATTACTAGTCTTTCAATGTTATTTTATTTCTATTAGACTGCGACAGACTAATTACTTTTGACAGAACGTAATCTGTCGAGGCAGCTATTAACATAAAAAAAAAACAATATTACTTTCTTTTAGAGAAATAAGGCAGAACAAGGTCTGCCGGGACAGCTAGTTATAAATATTAATTACGATAGAAATGTTTCAAAAATCAGTACAATTGCAAAGGATATTGGATAGTTCATTCCCCCATTGAACTTAAAACTCAAAGACCCAAATATATCATAAAAAACTTACATTGACAAATCTCTTACGCCCGCACATCCTTTTAGTATTGAAGTACTCCGTGGGCGTAAGAAACGTTTAAAGTGACAACCCTAAAAATAACTTCAAAGAAGTGATCAGAGAGTCCATATGTGCCAATCTATCGTGACCTTATTTAAAATAACCATCTATTTAAGGACCCCTAAATAGAATCAAAATAATATCACAAAAATATGTTTTTATACACTTTCACTGAGGATCGTATTCACCCAAAGGCTTATCCTAATAAGCCTCTTTACATATCCTCGCATATATAGATGTATAAATATATATAACTAAATAAAGTAATATCAAAGAAAAGTTGCCGCTTTGAACGGGAACCAGCCGTTTTCCATCACGATTCACATGATACATAATTTTATTACATTTCTTCGAAGCTCTACCCTAACTCCATGTTTATTGGCTTGGATATTAATTTATAAAGTAATACTTGACCTATATTATGTGGCAAGACTTTTTTTAGAACTAGCTTATACATCACCATCTGTTTAGTCTTTTTCACAATTATTTTGGGGTCAGTTTCCAGCCTAACTGTTGGTGTTATTGATGATGTCATTCGACCGATTTCAGCCACGAACACCTTTGTGACACTTAAATATTTTGTAACTTTATGTAAGAACTAGCACTTAGCCTGCGAGTCCGTCCACGTGGATTTTTAAATAGTGTATAGTCTACTTAGTTTACTTTTAGGTAAGCGTCCTCCATCTTCGACCACATCATCACTTACCATCAGGTGAGATGGTGGTTAAACGCGAACTAAACGAATTAAACGCGTCTATATTGTTCTGGAGGTTAATAACATTGGTATAGTGAATTAGTAGACAACTTAACAAATATACCTAATAATATTTGACTAATTCTAATCTAGACATAAACGTTTTGAGTAAGTATTAGCGATTTTCCACAGTCAATCAAAATTACGTCCTCAAAGAACGATCCTTCCTTCCTTGCTTGTCGCTTCGTTTTTGACAGAGCGGTCGTGGTCACGTTGAGGCTTCCGCGTTGGTGGTAGGGGCGGAAACAGCTCTTCGCACGATCTCCCGCCATCTGTCCCTGTTGGCAGAGTGTTTCGCGCACTCAGATACGCCGCTTCCCAGTGCTGATTTCACCTGGTCAGTCCAGCGCATTCGTGACCTGCCACGCGAACTGGTTCCCTCCACCTTTCCTTGAACGACCAGCCGCTCTATAGAGTCGTTCCCCCGCCTAGAGACGTGACCAAAGTACTGCAGTATGCACGACTGTACTACGGCCGATAGACGCTGCGTGATGCCGAGCTCCTGAAGTATGGACACGTTCGTGCGGAATTCTGTCCACGATATTATTAAGAACGATCGATTAGTTGCAAATAAAAGTAAAATATGTCAACTTGCGATACGATACGATACGAGTCTCGGCCAAATGTCATTTGACCGAGACCCTTATCGTATCGTAAATATCGAAGGTTAGTTATTGGATCAATTCGAAAACAATCTAAACTTCACTCATATATCCAGTCCCGGGTTCCTTCTTAATAAGTATAGTTTACTGTTTAGTAATTACTGTACATATTCAACCAACCTGTAAAATATATGGAAAGAATCTGATTAGTTATTGATTAAAGTTATAGTTAACATAAAGTCTACCATACAAATATATGTTATCGATGATGAGATTGTAAAAGCGCTTTATAACAGCTTATAATATATATTGCGTATCAACATTTAAAAAAAAAATCGCGGTGGTAAGAAATATGTACACATATTTTTTGGTTGTTATGAAATATCCGATTAACTTGATGATCTCTGCGCCTATTTTTCTACAGTATTGTGATAAAAATATACAATATATCCATCACATTTCTATTAAAAATATCAATTACGCACGTACTTTTGTCAATTCAAAGTACTGCAAACAGACGACATAAATATGTAGAAAAATAAATTATGAGGCTTTCCAGTCACTTTAGGCTGATTTCTTTACCCTCTTTGTGGACAATAAGATTTTTTGTAAGACTGAAGTATCCTTTTCACAGAAACTTTTTGAATGTCAGGAAATTGATTCTGTATGCCTGACATTTTCCCCAAAACCCTTTATGATGGGTCGGCTGATCGCTGTGGTAGAGGTTCTATTATCACTTTCTCTTTTCACGTACTTCGCGAAGTCTTATCGACTATTATGGGGTTGGCGAACCCCGTATTTGGCACGCTCCTGTGTCTATAGGATCAGATATGACAGGGTGTAGGCTTTCTTTTTGGATGAAATAAGGACATAGCTGCATTAGCATATCAAAAGAGAGTAAGCAGATGTTTCTTTCATGTTTTTTGGTATACTGTAGATACCAACCTCTAATTTAATAATTTAACTTTGCGTTACTACTTTATACAGATAATCTTATCTAAATAAGCAAGATAAAGGAATGCATCTTGAAGTTTATTATAAGAGTTTAAAAGTAACCATTGTTCTATTTAATTATCCACACTAATATTATAAATGAGAAAACTGTTTGAATATTCTTAGACGTAAAAACGCTTGGATAATAGATAATTTTATCACGAAAAAAATACTTTCCAAACAAATGAAACTACGAGCAGTGGCTAGTTATTAACCCATCTACTACATTAAATTAAATTAAATTTTATTAATTTATAAATTAAATTAAATTAATTTAATTATCTATAATCTATTTAATGTATTTAAAAGAAATGTATACAATAGTGTGTGTGAACAAGAAGAGAAATAAATATGAATATATTAATTTCGTTGTTAAACATTTACTACTTTTTATCATTTATTCTTTTTATTATTTTTGCTATTTTTATATTACTCTTAAGTACTTAACCTATAATTTGTATGTATGGTATATGATAACTGCAAGTGCAAGTTTTTGATTAAATAAATAAATATAAAACTATTATTATAATTTTAATTACGGCAAACCTTTCTAAAATAAATGTCAGGTGCGATTTGTAATCACATTCAAATTGATAGCGGTCTCTAATTTTTCAGTGACAAAAGAATGACACATATTTCAACTGCTTATTACTGTAGGTACAGGCCGTTGAAATACAGACCGACTTAGCCTAGAAAGAAGATTTATACATATTATTTTGCCATAGAACAGTAGATATCCGAGTATAAATCTTAAAAAGCTATGGAGTGATTCCAAACAGCCAGTCAGTAAGTATACAATGCATTTATGTTTGGTCACTTACAAAAAGATTTTTATTGAACATTTGAACTTGGAATTCCATTCCACATTGATATTTACATATGTGTGCACGAAAATCAATCCAGTTACTGTCAATTCATTGCCAGTTTATTCGTCCCGAATTTGAAATAAACAGTGAATACCTGCACTATTCACGAACTAAACTTGAGTGCTATGGATTTAGGTCATTAATCTCGCGAGCAGTGATGTGCTCATCTATGATAGGTAATTGACTAATGGGTTTGAGCTAACACTGCGGTTTATATACAAGCTTTAAGTTAGCTAAACAAATAATTAAATAGATTTGTAGTAAAGGTTAATTTAGCAGTAGATTTATATGAAAAATGTGTAGTGTTGATCATGGCTAATTTAATCAATAAGTTTATTGAAAAGAATATTTTAATCGCAAAAACTGACAGTGCGAGGCCAGTTGCGGTCTAATTTACGAGTGTGTGAATGCAGGTACATTCATTCGAGAGGGAACAGACAGCTTGTGTCCCAGATACGGTAACGCTGATTATTATCTAAACTAATATTATAAAGCGGAAAAGTTTGTTTGTGTGTTGGTATGGAAGTAAATTGAAGTTTGAGGTAGGTTATAAGCTTTTTACATAACTGCAAAAGAGGAGGATTATTATCGTGATAAAGTCTGCGAGAGCGAAGTCCTGCGCGACGGCTATAAGCCACAATTATATATGAAGATTGACTATATAAATGCTTTCATTCTGCTCCGACGCTCGCCCGCGACAGTCGTGCCGCTCCGCGCTCTCGATCGTTCCGTGCCTGAGTCATCGCTCCGTTCGTCACGCCCGCCGTGACGTCACTCGTAGTCGCCGACTACGACGCCTGGTCCGGATCCGCCTTTTTCGAGGCGGTGAAGGATATCGTGCTTCTCTAACAGAGATTGTCAAAACAATTTGGTTTGGCCCCTTCAGGGTAAAACCACAGTTTCGTGGTCCTTGGTTGGAAACCTCACGGTGTCAACAATACCAAGGGGGTGCTGACCCGACGCACCCGCTGATCCCCTTCAGGGTGAAGCAGTCAATTGGAGTCGAGTGCTAGGTTTTGGCCTTGGGGGATCTCCTAGTCAAACCTAGTTACTGAGTTCTCTTCACAGCATACACACCTAGTGTCGGTTGGGTGTATCTACCCCTTCGCACTAGACCCAATAGGGCCCGGTACGCACATTGAGATTGGCGACCGGATTACAAGCTTAGGGCACACCATTAGGCACACACCTCCCTGCTATCCCCGCAGGGAGCGAACTCACCTCCGGGTCATTCCCGCCCGGAGGGTTAGGCAAATAGGGCCCCTCAGGCCACATCAGACGGCAACACAGCTACCGAGTTTGTCTGGGTTTCTCTTCTCGGTAGCGAAGTGTTAGGAGAAACTCCGGGGCAGGGCTCTTTGGGGACCGTCTGCTCGGGGAGCTCACGTTTGACGTGTCTCCTCGAGGCGCTTATGTTAGGGTTAGGAGATTAGGATGCCCACCTCTGTCGCCTCCAATATGGAGGACAGGATTGAGGATCTCGTGTCCAAAGTCGAATCCCTATCGGCTCGGTTAAATCTAACAACCGATTTATTAGGAAAGATCCTATTTGAAAACCCCGCCCTACAAAGGGAGTATAAAGATGAAATTGTAAAATTACCCCCCGCGGTGTTTCCCGCCCCACAGCCAGATTTAGGTCCCACCCCCGCGCCCAACGCAGATAGGTCCCCCTCCCCCCCAGACGTCGAAATGGACTCTGAGGAGGAGGAACAAGAAAAAGAGGGCTCGGAAGGCGAGCGCTCGGAGCGCGCAGAGAGCATACACTCTGAGCGCTCGGAGCGAGCGGAGTCCGAGCACTCCTCCTCCGATCAAACCTCTTCCTCCGACGAGTTTATCCTCGTCGAGGGAAAGAGGAAGAAGAGGTCGCAGGCCTCGTCCTCCACCCAGGCCCCTAAGGCCAAGAAACCCTCCCCTCCCGAGCCAGCACGCTTAGTGCAGAGCCAGCCCTCCACTTCCTCGGCCACTAGGCCCAGCCCTACTCAAACCCCAGTCGTCAGCGCCTCAGTGCGCAAGACCATCCCTCCCCCACCCATCTTCATACATGATAAGGGGGCTTGGACAAACGTGTCCAAAGCGTGTGGCGAGCAACGCATCGCCTACACGAATGCCCGCGCCGTTCAGAACGGCATAAAAGTAGGGTTAGCGACAGCTAACGACCACCGCGCGCTTTCGAAGCTACTCAAGGCTCGAAATATCCCCCACCACACTTATACGCTCCACGAGAGCAAGCCCGTTCGGGTGGTCCTCTGCCGGATCCCCAGTGAGATCCCCACCACCGAGATCGTCTGCGACTTAGAGTCACAGAACATCCCGGTGATTGAGGTGCACCGTATGCACGGCAGAGGTGGCAGGGCGTCTAACAACGTCCTCGTCATCTGCCACCCCGTCTCCGAAGGTCCCCACCCCATCTTTGCGCTGAAGACTGTATGCAGTCTTTCAGGAATCCTAATTGAGAAGCCACACAAGAGTGGCACGGTAGGCCAATGCCACCGTTGCCAGTTGTATGGGCACGCGCAACGGAATTGCTTCGGCAAACCCCGGTGCGTAAAGTGCCTGGGCGATCACGGCACCGCGGAGTGCAGTCGCCCAAAAGATAGGTCCCAGTGCCCAGACCCGCCCAGCTGCGTGCTGTGCGGGCAATCCGGCCACCCCGCCAACTATCGAGGCTGTCCGAAAGCCCCGAAAACCTCCGCCCCTAAACTGGCAACGCGCGCTAGCGCACGCCAGGGACGAGAGTGTCCTACACTCTCGTCTGAGCTCCCCCAGACCCTCAGTCCCCAGCGTCCAACTCCTTGGACGGCGGCGAATCACGCCCAAAACTTCCCGGCACTAAGGCCGAAAGTCCCTGGGCTGATGGATCAACCCATCATGCCCTCCGCTCCGGTTGTTGTGGCTTCTCAGCCCCCACCTCCTCCCCAGTCACTCCCTCGCTCGGTAGAGCCGGAACTCGATGCGTTCCTCATCCTTGGAAATACCTTCAGTTTCTTCCAGTCCGCCCGCGCCATCCAAATGGCAAAGGAGGTCGTGGCCTGCACTAGCATCAACTCCCTGATTCGGGTATACCATCAGTATCCCGATGTCAAAAGTCATTTTGATAACCTTTTTAAACAGCCATAATGTATAACACGGCTAGTAAGAGACTAAAGCCCCGATCCCTAAAGCTAGGTTACTTCAATGCCAATGGCATCACTAATCAACGGGACGAGATCGCGACTTTCCTTCGCGATCATAGTCTCGACATCCTTCTGGTCCAAGAGACCTTCCTCAAACCCCACCTTAGGGATCCCAAGGTAGCCAACTACCGGCTAGTTAGGAACGATAGGACTAGATGCCACAGAGGTGGCACTCTAATATATTATAAGAACTCCCTGCACTGCATCCCTATGGATCCGCCGCCCCTTGCCCACTTAGAGGTATCCGTTTGCCGGCTAGGCATGACGGGCCATCCCTCTATCACAATAGTATCCGCGTATCTCCCACCGCACAGCGACGTAGATTCAAATTCTTCGATAAACGCCTCACTACGAAGCGACCTTACAGCCCTTCTTGACATGAGTGACTCCGTCCTTATAGCGGGGGATCTCAATGCCAAACATCCCGCATGGTGTAGTCGTATTACCAACCCCCGTGGGAAGGTACTATACGACCTTTGCACACCTCTCCACATAGATATCATAGGTCCTATGCGGCCTACTCATTATCCGTTCGAGCCATCCCACTTGCCCGACGTACTCGACATTGCCCTCCTGAAGAATGTGAACTTACGTTTGCACTCTTTAGAGACGGTAGACGAACTTGACTCTGACCATAGACCGGTGATCTTGGAGTTAACTCCGAGATCGGGTCCCTATGACCCTAACCGCCCCCCTCCCACACAGGTGATCACTGACTGGAGGAAAGTAGGCGAATTGCTGAAATCCAACACGTCTCCTCACCTGGACAAGATCCCCGACCACATCCAGTCCGCCGCCGACACGACGGCTGCGATCGACTCACTCACGGAGCACGTACAATCTGTCTTGAACGACTGTTCAAAGGAGATTCCGGTGTCAGAGCACTGGCGCCGGAAACTCCCGGACGATGTACGGGCCCTGCTGACTGAGAAGAACGCAGCAGTCCGTGCCTACAGATCTTTCCCCTGCCAGAATAACAAAACTTTCATGCGGTACTTACAGCGCAAAGTAAGTAACAGCATCAGAGAGTGGCGTGAAGCCGGCTGGGACAAGACCCTGAGCGAACTGGAACCCACCCACCATGCCTTCTGGCAACTTCAGCGGAATATGCGCGCCACTGAGGTTGCCTCAATGCCTCCCCTTATCCGCCCGGACAAAAGCATTGCCTTCGACGACGAAGACAAAGCCGAATGCCTAGCCGACAGCCTGGAGGCACAGTGCTCTCCCAGCTCCCAACCAGTCGACCCAGCCCACCTTGCCCACGTGGATGCTGAGGTCGAACGTAGATCTGCCCTACCCCCTGTCGAGGACCCTGATGCTCCCCTCCCCCCCGTCACGGAGGACGAGGTGGAGGAGATCATCAAGAAACTCAAACCTAGGAAAGCTCCCGGGACTGACAGACTGACCACCAGGGCACTTAAACTCCTCCCACGTACGATAATAGTCCTACTGACTGCCATCTTCAATGGCGCCTTGTCCAACAACTTGTTTCCACAAGCTTGGAAAGAGGCTATAGTGATAGGTATCCCAAAACCCAAAAAGCCCAAGAACCTCCCGACTAGCTATAGACCCATTAGTCTGCTCAGCGCCCTCGGCAAGGTCTACGAGCGGATTATTCTTAATCGGCTCAAGGACTTTGTCGAGGCCAAGAGCCTAATCCCTAACGAACAGTTTGGCTTTAGAGCCCATCATTCCAGTGTCCACCAAGCCCACCGCATCGTAGAGCACATTAGCGGCCGCTTTCAACGCGGTCTGGTGACGGGGGCCCTATTCTTTGATATAGCGAAGGCTTTCGACAAAGTCTGGCACAATGGCTTAATTTACAAGCTTTACCAACTAGGTGTGCCGGACCGTCTCGTGCTCATCATTCGAGACTTCCTGTCGAACCGCTCCTTCAGATATCGTATCGAAGGAGCGCTTTCCACTCCCCGCCCTATCAGAGCCGGCGTCCCTCAGGGCGCCGTGCTCTCCCCCCCACTCTTCACGCTATTCACTAGCGACATCCCCAAAAAGCCCCCAGTAGAGTTATCCCTGTTTGCCGACGACACGGCCATCTACTACTCGGGACATAATCCCGTTAGCATCGCTCATACCCTCCAGACCTCAGCCAACGCACTAGGCGATTGGTTTAGGAAATGGAGGATTGAGGTAAATCCCGACAAAAGTCAAGCAGTCCTGTTTCGCAGGGCTCGCCAGCATAAAAAGTTCACCCCCCCACGCCCGATCACTATGTTCGGCAAGCCAATCCCTTGGGAGAAGCGAGCCAAATACTTAGGTGTGATCCTCGACCAGTTCCTGAATTTCAGTGAGCACATAAAGTCGGTTCGCTCGCGAGCCGCTTTCGCTCTCGGTAGGCTCCACGCCCTGCTGAATAAACACAGCAAGCTCTCCCTTAAATGTAAAATCCGAATATACACGACATGCATACGTCCTATCATGACGTATGCCTGTCCGGTGTTTGCTCATGCCAGTCCCAACCAGATCCATAGGATGCAAGTCGTTCAGAACCGTTTTCTCCGAAAGGCCACGGGCGCGCCCTGGTTCTGTAGGAACGAGGATCTCCACGTAGACCTCAAACTCCCGACCATAAAGCAAGTGTTGAAACGCATGTCAGTGCGTTACTTCACCTCTGCTGAGACCCACACTAACCCCCTGATCGTATCGGCCGCCCGATACAGACCCTCCAAGATTTCTCGGGTTCGTCGCCCGCGTATCATCCTAGACGAGCCTGACGACCCCACCACCATCCGACAAGAGAGCAGTAGGGAAACCAGCACTCTTAGAAAACACATATACAGAACGCGTTCCTTATTCCGGCCTCGCCGACGAGGCCCATCGCGACGTCCGCGTACCTGTAATGAAAATCCTCCCCGACCTTTGCCAAACGAGCCAGCCCGCGATGCTGAGCCAGTAGCAATAAATACTCCCGAAAATAATATGACCCAGCCTGTCCCTTTGCTGCCCTCCCAAAATGACCCCGCTATGCCGAGGCCCGTACTCCACAGGGAGTGCCCTTAGCGTGCGGTCATTAGTTTTTTAAGTATATTTTAGTTTGTAAGCTCTGGCTGGGGGCCTTTAATTTATTAGAGGTCACCACAGGAAAGTCCGGTTAAGTAGACTCACAGCCTTAGTGTGCTGATCTACAAGTGGCCCTACCTAAAAAAAAAAAAAAAAAAAAAAAAAAAAAAAAAAAAAAAAAAATAAATGCTTTTGTATCTTGTGTGTTAAAACATCTTACTTAATGTATAATCTGGTCTGTGTAACTAATTAATGTTATACCAATAATTATACGTACAGTAAGCTTCAGAGAACAGGAACCCCTTCGTGACGCGCCCGCCGCCGCCATCGCTCGGGTGATATTCTTTAAGTCTTTGGGGGGTTCCTTTTCTCTGACGCTGACTGTACCATATCAGTCTTTGGATCGCCAAAGGCTGATATGGTACGGTATCTGGGTTTTATGCAAATAATAGAAATTCTTTTCTTATATGAATAACGAATACATATCACTTCAAAGATCAACATACTTGGATATTATCGATGTCCGACAGTTTCAAAGTCTTCCTTTAATATTGGACTCTTAGCTCTCATCTTCAATTCCTTCAATAATATGAATTCGATAACTACTAGGCTGACCAATACATGCATATAGATTGTTTTATTTCGAAGAGATGTTTCCGATATAGAAATGCTGCGAATTTTCTATGCTTCAGTAAATAGGTCAGCTGTTTCATCGTGATGATCGCTCCGATGGTCAAACGGAGCGGTTCATTGCTAGTCAAGATGCGACTCGTGTTGTCAGATATCGTATATCTAGAACATGTAAATAGAAATTGAAATATGTGCGCTTTATTTTTATCATTCAACAGGAAGCAAAAATTCTTCTTCATTTGTATTATCAATTGCATCTGCTCTGATTCAGAGGTGCTTTAAAATTCCCACATTTATTGATGCCAATAATAAACTCGAATACAGTGTAGTAAAACAATGCACTGCATTCGTTCTGAATGTATTAACACTGTTTTCAACGTCGTAACTATTTCCTTTTAAATGCCAATTTTCATAAAGAACATGTTTCACAAGTTTTCATTATAAAAACGACCAAGCCCTGTAACAATGGAATGGAAAATGTATTTGTAAGCATAAATATCATGTTATCTATCGTCTTCTGGGCTCGCTTATGCCACCATACCTATACCTCATCAATCGCTTGCCATCAGGCGTGATAGAGGTCATACGTAATAAAAAATATCTGTAAACCGAAAATTCAACTAAACGATTTTGAAAATTAGTTATAAATTAAATTTTCACACGACATTAAGAAAAAAAAATCTTAAAATAACTAAATGAGGCTCCATTTAGTTATTTTAAGATTTTTTTTTCTCTCTGGCTCTCTCCGAATAATAAACACGTCGCCCAATTAATACTTATGTCGTCTCCAATTCGCCGTCGAACACTCCCCGTACGCACGCCAATAAATAACGCACAATTATATCAAACATTTCTGTATATTCTATGGTTACAACGCTTGATTTCCCACGACGTAGGTCCCTCAGTTGTAGACTACAATGAAATATGCATGCGTGACATACAAGCCGTGAAATAGCGTTAGACTTCGCTGAGCGAATTCGGGCCCTCTCTGTTTTGAAGTGGCTCATGTCCGTTTTGACTAGATATTTCATACGGTAATGAGAATTGTGTGTTTTATGTTGTCATGGGTAATAAAGTATTTTTTGTATATACACAGGATGTACTTAATGATTTTTATAGGTTTTTTTTTTACAAACGTTTAAATTCATATACACAAGCATACTACATTCAGCCAGACTCGAAATGTCTGTAGGCCATATAAATATTTATTGCATTTGGGAATCGAGACCGCGCTGTGCAGCACAGAAGCCAACCGCTCAACCACTGTGCTAATGCTAACTGTGTCAACTCTAACAAGTAAATAGGCATATGTGTGGGTGTAATGATTATGTTCCTTCTAGAAATTTTACTGTTTTCATTTATATACAACGTGTAATTTAAAGGGTATATACATACCGAGTGCACGACTTCTTTGGATGATAACAAACGATATGGCAAGGGTTTTATAATCCTATGTCTACATTGTGTGAAGTATAATAGAAATTTCAATACATTGATACCAGAGGCAGAATTTTCAAATTAAGAAGAACGAAGAGAATCACCTTGTTATTGGCAAGTAACGTGGAAAGTTATCGACCCTCGTAGTGCTGTGACACGTTGGTTATTAGTGGTATTCAAGAAACATATGAAACCAATAATTTGTGGTCAATTTTGTGAGTCACTTATTTTGAGCTGAAACTTTGCATAGAGACTCCATACCAGATGTTGTCTTCTGTCCTTTTGGATAGATATGGGGTTTCCGTTACACGTTGTATATTTTGGATTAAATTGTAACCATAAAAAAGGCGAATGTTTTCAGAACAAGGTGAAAATATTACCCCACCTCCGACACTTTAATAACAGCAGACACATCGTCACACACACTTTCTTCAAATCTATTGCATTAACAATTCAGCGAAGTGAGATAAACCTTTCGCAGCTTTAACACATTTGGGTATTTATATAACATTCGCAAAATAAATCGTTCTTTGAAACTTCAATCCAGTTTTTTTTTTTAATCCCAAGGGCACCTTCCAAGTAAATAAAATTGGATTCGAAAGATTCATTCATTTGTCATTAGCCGTCAGTCATTGGGATTGCGCATTCAGCTTTACACTGACGATAAAGTTCTGATATAATTTTTTGATATCGCCAGTAGGGCGCTTTGACACCGCGCTGAGGCATTTCGATAAATTCGTATCAAAATCCAATATCGTCTTTATAAGTTGAGTCTAGAAAATTCTTTCTAGAGATCATTCCGATTGAAAATGCTCTTATGCTAATACTCATTCGACGGTCTCTGGAAGCAAGATAAGGAATTCCGTAATCCAGATTATTGAATCTGTAATATTCTTTCTTCCTTGCTATAGCTATTTCAGTAAAACTGTCACAGTGTAAAGGTACCTCGATAAAGAACAAAACGTATTGGAAGAACGAGCGAAGGAAGGTAAAGATAATTTCATAAGTAAAAGAATTCCCTTTGTTCTCGTATCGTGTGTACTTCGATTTACTGAGACGTCTTTATCGTGGCTAAAATGTATTTGATAAGAAGCGGATTTAGTTATTCTCTAAATATTCAGACTCGGAATTTATTTCAATTTACGAAAAGGTTAATTTCAATTGAGTACAGTTGGTTTTCAACTCTTTTTTTCCGTCAGATTGATATTTTGCATGATGAGGGGCTTGCTCGTTCTTCATCCATAGAATTGTGCCATCGAACGTGACAAAGCTGTCTACTGGACACGTTTCTAGATCACAGGAATGTGGAGGAATTCTTTGAAGCTAAAGTGGTGATATTTATTTATTTATGAATATAGTTAGATGTAGTAGAGTTACTTATTATTTAAGTTAACAATATGTTACTAATTTGCATGTACAGACCCACCCTTACAGATGTGTCACCAGCTATTTAGAAATAAAACAATGCTGTTTAATTACTTCCTGGATAATTTCCTTAATAACCCAACAAGCCTATTGACGGGACTCACGCAATTAACAAAACCGCTGCTAAAATAAGACTCATAAAATTTCTACACGTTCTTAACACAGAACTCTTTGATCTCAGTGCGGGTGGGTAAAATAAATTATGTAGCGAGTAAGTAAGCGGTGCGGCATATCTCTAGTGCCATAAACAAAGCAAACTAGCGGAGGTGCGGTAATGAAATGCAAATATGCTTGCATACTCTACGGAAACACTTCTCGTGCCTAGTGTAAATAACAGGTGACTTTTTGATAAACTTAGGTACACGAAGGTTTGTCTGCAGATGGAATTTTGGTGGAAGTGGAGCAAGCAACTGGTGTGCTATTTTAGGGGTTGAGTCATGTAATGGTAGGTATCCAAACGACTATGTTCTGAGTACTGTTCAATTTTCCAATAAGTTCTAGGTGCAGGTTAATTTAGCATTTTATATGATACGTATGATATATGTATAGAATTGAATAAAAGGTTAAAGAACGTTTGCCAAGGTCCGTCCATGGATGGGTAAGCATCTTGACATATCATACACATATGACAACCTCAATCTTCTGACAAAGCGTAGGACAACAAATGTATGTCCTATAGAGAGACATAGAACAAAACTTGCAAAACGACATTTTAGGATTCTTGGCAGTCGTATTTATAACACTGTTAATAAGCAATGTAACATCTACTAGCTCAGTAAATTTAAATGTAAAAGGGAGGTCAGTAAATGGATTATTAGTCTTAATTTTGAGGAGATAGAACAAATACTATATCCGTAGGACGTACAAGTTACAACCAATACTGTGTCAGTTACATAAACAATTCAACACCCACCAGCATGTACACACATATCACGCACATTCACACATATTCATACACAATCATACTCACTCATCCCAACACACACATACATAACACTGCACAGAAAGTTTAATTATTTTTTCTGTAATTTGCATTATTATTTTAAATTTTTGCTTGTATGGAATCTTTACTACTGTTTATATTGCCTAATATGTGTACATAACTTAATTCCGAACATTTAATTAGTGTTAATAGTGCCAATTTTGAGTGCCCTGATACCCATAACACAAGTTTAATCTTAGCTTGGGTTTCAGTGGTCTATAACTCAGTGTAAAGCTATAATTTATGAGATGAAATGTTATTAGTGAGTAATGACTAATCACATGTAAATTGTAAACTGGAAATAAATATTATTATTATATCAAGATTCCTTCATGCCACGGAAAGCACGTGAAGCCTTTGGACCCGGCTGTCATTTGTACATCTTTAAAAGTCGTTACGGGTAGCCAGAAGTCAATCAGTCTGATACCAGTCTTGACAAGAAGTATCGTGTAACTCAGAAACTGGATTGTGGAGGTCAGATAGGCAGACATCACACCGCCAACTTTCAATCTCCGGGCTACTACTGAAAATTTCAAATAGAAAACCCAATAGCACTTTCTGCTCGACCAGTGAGTCGAACTCGAAACCTCCTCATGTTTAGCAGTCTATAAAGACCACTAGACCACGAGGCAGTCTACAACGTGTAACGGGAACCCCATATCTATCCAAAAGGACTGAAGACAACATCTGGTATGGAGACTCTATGTAAAGTTTCAGCTCAAAATAAGTGACTCACAGAATTTTACCCCAAATTATTGGTTTCATATGTTTCTTGAATACCAATAATAACAAACGTGTCACAGCACTACGAGGGTCATCACTTTCTACGTCACTTGCCAATAAAACGATAATTATCTTCGTTCTTCTTAATTTGAAAAATTCGATCTCTGGTATCAATGTATTGAAATTTCTAATATGCTCCACACATGTACACATAGGATTAGAAAACCCTTGCCATATCGTTTATTATCATCCAAAGAAGCCGTGCACTTGGTATGTATATACCCTTTAAATTACACGTTGTATATGGAGAAGAAGTGCAGAAAGATGATATTTTTGTATTTAAAGTTCTAACTTAAAATTAGACCACCGAGCGGCCACAAGTAATAATTAATTTATTAAACCAAATTCCAATTCCCTGCCACAGTTATGTACGTTCTAGTGAACTAATATAACCAGTGTTTGTGTGGTCTCTTTCTTAACAGTATTATTCAAGTCGAAGACAGATACTTTTCCGTACGCATAAATTACCTTTCATTATGTTAGAAAATGTTTTATGTTACAGGATGTCGTGATGAAGGCACACTCTTTACTCGACGGGTTATTTTTTACAATAGGACTTCTAATATTTTAGTACGTTCAAATGCTTCGTTAGCTTTCAGCGGGTTTTTTTTAGTCTGGCATTTATTTGCGTTGGATTGGATTTGCGTATGCTTTTAAGGAAGTTCAGATTAGCAATTGAAAATGTTAGATAGTTTTTCTTATTTGGTCTTGCATCTTGAAATAAATGCTTTTTAACATCTTTTGAAATACTGTCGATGTATTAGTTAATATCAGGAAATATTATACTATATTTTTGGAATTGTAAAACCATTAAAATCGGATTAAAGTAAAGCAAGTTTGGGTAGATGTGTTTACACATAATCCCTTTGAAATAAACACTCCTTCAATAATGAACTTTTTCTCAAAATTACTTCAATTTAATTTCTCAACTACAAAGTAAAGGATCGTTTGATAAACACTGTTGTTCCCTGATTGTAATTTAATACTCCTTTAAGAGAAACTCAGCCAAACACTTGGTGTAAGTAAATGTACCTGGGTTAAGTATCACAGATGTGAGATTGTTAACTTTACTGAGAAATCCTCCGGTTTCCTTCAAGCTCGTTATTTCGACCCGCGTCGTCGCGTTGGTCGGGTACCGCGAGAGCATTTTAACGTCAAAGAAACGGCGCTCGCGCAGTCGCCCGGCCACTTTACGTGGGCATTTGTTTTTAGTGCACTGTTCCGCCGGCACATTTTGTTCTGCACGTCAATATTTTTTTTCTTAATAGTCTCTGTACAAATGTTGTTTAATTATTACGATACGAAAACATTGTTGAAAGTGGTCCGAAGGATCTTACGTGATTGTAACATTCTCTTTTAAAACCGAAGTAGTTAAGTTAAGTACTCCACTTTTTGAATTAACTTTTTTATCCATACAAGCAGCTGGTATCAGGAACATGATACATATTTTAGTGACATACAAAATAATCAAGTTTCTTTACCAAAAACCCTTTCAATTTTTCCTTATTTCTCAAAAAAAATGCCGCGTCTTGAATAATGCAGTTTCAAGTTTAGCTTCAGGCAAACAGGAACTAATATATCTAATCCTATTTCGTTTTTGCCGATGCTATCTCCCATGTTTCAACTTGTTACATTGTATTCGAGAAACGCTGACGGTCGACGTCACACCGATCTATTAGATAGCGCTAGATATTTTGACGTGTGAAGATTGAAAAAAGTAGACATGAGTGGGTTAGATGGTCCAAGATACCATCAACGGGTTAATTAGTAAAGTGTTGATAAAAAAAAAATACTGCGGTCGCACGCAAAATGGTTGTAAGGAATTAAAAAAGATACGGCAGCATTTGAATTAGTTTGTAAGAGAAACAATTGCATTAAATCATCTAATCATGCAAACACATCTCTAAAGTACATTTTGTTTGACAGTTTATTTGAAGGACGGCTCTTGTGATAATATAAAACAAAATATTGACTTGGAAACTTTCAGAAGCTCGCAAACGCAGTTACAAATGACATCTACAAGAAAATTCCATTAAGAACATGGCCATAACCACTGTGAAAGACAGATAGATGATCATCAATAGTAGATTATATCATAAGGGAGCAAAATAATATTTTTACGGTGAGGGCGCTTTTTTGAATCCAGAGCGAAGTGAGGGATTCTAGAGTAGAATCTCGAGCGTAGCGAAGGATTCTTTAGTAGAATCCTGAACGTGGCGAGGGATTCAAAGTACGTCACCCGAGCCTAAAATATATTTTGCGCCCGAGTGATAAACTCTACTTTTCATCACCCACTATAAGAAAATAAAAGGCGCCTCAATTTTATTACAAATAAATTTAAATTAAATAGTATCTGACGGAGAGACAGCCTCGTATATGTTTTTAAAAAGTGTGACTCAGCTCAGCTGGTGTCACGAATGTGGCTTGGTGATTACTCATGTTTGGTTTTCAAATAAAAGCACTTGTTAATGTTACCAGAGACTCGTTTATTCAACTGACAGCGTAACGACTTCCCAGATAGGTCCGTACTGTCCAGCGGCTCGAACAAGAATGAATCTCGCGCTCACAGTAGACATGGGTAGTTCGCGAACGATTGAATAAAATGAACTACTTCACTTCGTAAAATAAACTTATCATTCATTCAGTTGTCTTTCAAATGTGTTTCTCCTTCTGTCCTTCATTTTGTTAGTTCACTTCTTTAAAGTTTGGCACATACCTACTGAATGAAAGAATGACACGATTAACAATCTAAAAACTGACGCAATTGCTATTTGTAATGAGTATTTGCAAATAATCACCAAATAAAAAATATTTGGTGATTATTTGCAATTACTCATGGGTATGTAAATAATTTTAAATCACTGTAAGTACCTAAATACTTCCTTAGAATCTTAATATGCCAACCTAGAAAAGAGAAGCATCTATCTACCAGTAAAAAGGAATATACTGAGTCATCAGTCTGTTTAATTTATGAAGGAAAATCAAGATAAGTATGTAGAAAAGTGAACTAAGTGAAGTGCATCATTCGTAGCTTATTAATAAAATAAGAGTGAGCCGGATATGTTAAAGGTATGGACTAGTTCTGATTTGGTGAACTAAATGAGTGGACTACTTCGTTGAGCGAAAAGATATACTTCATTCGTTTCTTTTCACTGACAGATTTTGCGCATGACTAGCTCACAGTGACACAGAGAAAATGTGACGGTGAATCTCGTTGTTTGGATGTAGATGGGCGCGGCGACAGTGGCATGAATGGATTAACTGAAGGTTGCAATTTAATGTTTTCCACGATGCGTTCACTTGTTTTCGCTCTGCTACAGCACTCGAATTCCATCCTCCATGTCGCTTGAGAACAGTAAAGTCCGCTCCAGAATCTGCTAAATGGGTTGCAAAAGTACGACGAAAACAATGTCCTGTATACAGCTTAATATCTGGTAACTTCAAATAAGTAGCGATTTCTTGTGGCATGTTAGAAATTTTAATTTTTTTTCCCATATCTTGTTTGAAACATTTGCCATTTTGATAACGGATGAAAAACCGATTGGTCTTCATATCAGCAGGACGCAGGTCCAGGTATTTCTGTACAATAGTTTTGTATTCTCCTCGGATTACGAAGGATCGTTCAATTTTTGTATTTGTGTCTGTCAGCCTTACTAACAGTAAATCATCCGAGTGATTTTCGACATCATCTACAGTTATTTTTAGAAGTTCATTGCCATGATAAGCTCCATGTACTTACTCCGAAAATTAAAGCCACCTGTAAAAAAACCGAATGTGAATAAGACAAGTATCTGTCGAAGTACAAGTTACAATAAAATGCGCATTTTAAAACGCAATGGTTATACTTTAGTAATCCATCATATACATAGTTACTTACTTTTACGGTAAGAAAGACTTTGTTGGGTGACTCATTAAGGAAAGCAGGCTTACAAGGCTTGAGCCTCGGCCCGCAGTAGTGGCAGCGTTAATACTGTTGTTCGCGTATTGAAGAAAGCCTTCAACTCTGCCGCTAAGGCTTGCAAATGAGTATTACGTAAAGCTCGTTTCGACCATGTTGGACGAATCGGGGCCAAATTGGCAACCTACCCTTCGAGTAGCAACCAGTTTTGGTCCCTCGCCAAATCGGTCGAGTCTAACTTTTGCCGTCCTTCGCTGCCTCCTATGTTAAGACCGGATGGAACACTGGCTCACACAGCACAAGAAAAATCAAATTTATTTGCCTCCCACTTTGCCCTATGTTCACGTCTCGACACGGCGTCTAAAATACCACCTGAAATATCTCATTGTGGCTCCGTGATGCCGGAAATTGCACTTCACGTTAAGGAAGTCCGTAAAGTCCTTTTCAGTCCTCATGTGAACAAAGCCAGTGGGCCGGACGGAGTACCAGCTCGAGTCTTAAAAAACTGTGCCCCGGAGTTGTCTCCTGTACTGACTCGCCTGTATCGCCTTTTTCTTAAAACCGGAGTGGTGCCGATGTCGTGGAAGCTGGCTAATGCGTAACCAGTACCCAAAAAGGGTAGCCGTGCCAACCCTGCAAACTATAGACCAATTGCCTTGACCTCCACACTCTGGAAAGTTATGGAGAGATTTGAAGATATTGATATAGATATTGAAGACAATGAGCTCCTCAGTGACCACCAGTATGGCTTCCGCCATGGTTGACCGCTTGTGTATGTTACGCACTACTGGGGCGAGGTCATTGAGAAATACGGCGAAGCCCTTGTCGTGTCCCTCGACATCTCAAAGGCCTTTGACAGGGTCTGACACGCTAAGCTGCTGAGCAAGTTTCCTAGATACGATGTCCCTGCTAGCTTATGCAACTGGATTTGTGACTTTTTGAGTGAACGGTCAATCCGAGTGGTCATGGATGGCTGCGCGTCGGATCTAATGGCTATTAATGCTCTGCGACTCTATTTTTGCTTCATATCAACGACCCGCTTCAGCTAGGAGCTATTGGGTACGCGGATGACAGCACAGTCTCAGAGAGATACTTGTCCAGTGCTAGAGCTGGTAGGGACGAAATAGCCGCTCTTACAAAGGCCATGGTAGAGCGAACAAATTTGACCTTAAATCTCGTTTCCCAGTGGGGCAATGACAATCTGGTCAAATTCAACGCTTTAAAAACATAGGCTTGTCTTTTCTCCGCTAAAAGGAGCCAATTTGAATGGTCCCCTACTTTTAGAGGTGCATCTGTACCTATTACCGACCGCTTGGAGCTCTTGGGCATGGAGTTGACGTCTGACCTCCTGCACTGCAGCCAAAAAGCTGGGCATCCTACAGAAAGTGAGGCGATACTTCACACCTGGACAGCTTTTGAATTTGCATAAAGCACAGGTCAGTTCCTGTATGGAGTATTGCAGTCACTTGTGGGATACCTCAGCCAAATACCAGCTAGCTGCACTTGACTCAATCGAATGCAGAGCTAAAAGGCTCAGAGGTGACGAAGTTCTGACAGGCAATCTTCACAGCCTGGCTCACCGGCGAAACATTGCTTGCCTGTCTATCTTCAACAGTATGTACTTCGGAGAGTGTGCGCAGGAGCTCCTCGACCTAATCCCTTCATCCCCCTTTTACTACCGGTCTACCAGACGTACCGCAGGATACCATCCACACTTGGTCGATATACCGTCTTGTCGTACTAAGCGCTTTTCTTCCACATTTATTGTGCGCACAGCCAAGGTGTGGAACTCTCTGCCGGCTTCTGTGTTCCCTGCCGCATATGACCCGTCAGCCTTTAAAGCAAGAGTTGTTACATTCGAGATTTTGTTCCTCTAGAGGTAATGGAACAGAATCCCAGAAGCCCAGATGCATGGTGGTTGGTATTGAAACAATAAATGGTTTCAAACAACATTAGTTTATTTAAACAAGGTAAAGTAATACATAAAAAAATAATAATAAGTAAGTAATACATAAAAAAGGTTATTGCCAGCCAGCTTAAAATTCAGTCGGTGGAGCTTCAGGTTGTGGGGGGATGAAGATAATACCAGTACTATTCTATTCTTTCAAGTTAAGTTTTATCTTAAATTACTAAGCAAGTATTAAATATCAAGGTACAACCTTCCAGTTTTGGTGAAAGTAAGTGAGAGTACTAAATGGGTGCCAGGGACTCTAATAGTCCCGGATCCCTGAGCCGACGAAGATGTTCAATAGTCTTCCTGTTAAACATAGGTGTCGACCCCCAGGGTCCTGTAATTAAATTTATTGTAGACCGGCTTCTCAATTTGAAGACCGGACAGGTGATAAACGGGTTCCTTCATGAACCGGTAGAATATAAATGCTTGGTAAATTTATCCATGTAAAAAAAGAACAAAAAGAAAAAAGGAAAATAAGAAAAACCGTTCCGTCTGCGCTAGAACGCTAGGCGGACACTGCCACCGCACAGTCATCTCCACAGGAGGCCTTGAGAGGACTCGAGGAACGGGGTCTCGCGTCCAGGCTCCAGAGGCGCCTCTAGATCCTGGCGGCGAGACGAATCTCTCGAGCTGCCTCACCTGGAATTGGCAATACGGAGACCCTATTATATAAGGCGAAACTAATGTACTTTCCTCGAGGAGGGAGTGAGGTGACCGTCTGATCGAGCTAGGAAATCTAAAGGTTCACTTTCAAACACCAATACACCAAATTCCTTACCTTTTAAAACATGGGATTAAGTTTCGTAGCCCATTCCAAGCGTGGTGACTTGTCAAATCGTCGCATCACCTGATATTCTACGGTCGTTGACCAAAAAACCACAGACTAAGTATAGACTGTGTTCTCTTCGAAACTTCCAGACTAATGTCTATAATAAAAAATTATTTCACTTCCTTTTTATTAAGTATTTTAACCAAAAGCTGAAAATTATTTAGGATTGGTCTTTTCGATATTAGTTCGATGGCTTCCAATCAATTTGCTAAAATTAATTAATATCGATTCCGAACTAAAACTACGAATCGGCTACCGCCAGATGTCGCCACTAATTGTCAAAAACTGACGTACAACCGAATGACACTTAGAATGTAAACAAAACCACAACTTGATTACGATATAATGGCTCTAAATTATTTTGAATACTGGTTTATTAGGATTTTGAAAAGCGATTCAACGTCCGAAAGTGTTACCAAAGAGTTCAGTGACGAAGTACAGATGAAGGGATGTTCCTTTTCTATAAATCGCAAGCCAAAGTCCATTGTACAAACTACAGGGAACAGTTCACTTGGAAACCTTACAATTTACAACTCTGTTACGTTGTTTTAGGCGTTTTCTGGGCTCGCTCGTTCGATCGTAGACCTCATCTTACACTTACCATCAGGTGTGATCGAGGTCAAGAGCCCGCTCATTCGTAATAAAAAAAGTCTCCGCGGTTTTGACATTGGGCTAAAAACACAGATTCTGAAAAATTCTTGGCGCCTCTTTCATTTCTCCATTCAATAAAATTACCATAGGCGTTCATATATTTCTCCCGGGATTTTGCAGGCAATAGATTATCCATCACAATCCTTGCGTCAATTCTAATACTTTCAGGAGTTAATTCTATACTTTCACTGTCACTTGAAGAACTCATTATTAAAAACAAAACCATGATGTTCGTACTTTTTAATTTGATTTCTTTTTTTTATTCAGCCGGCGGTGTGACTATGGGCCGTCGTACCAGCCAGTCTGTATTCAAACAATATTTGCGTTCGATTTCTTTGGCGCTGAACATTAAGATTTTCCAAATTCAAAAAGTGCGCGGCAAAGATAACGCAATTATCTTTGCCGCGCACTTATAAAGAAGATTAAAAACTCATTACTGCCCGTTCATTCCGCTTCCGACGCTCGCCCGCGACGGTCGTACCGCTCCGCGCTCTCGATCGTTCCGTGCCTGAGTCATCGCTACGCTTCGTCACGCCCGCCGTGACGTCACTCGTAGTCGCCGACTACGACGCCTGGTCCGGATCCGCCTTTTTCGAGGCGGTGAAGGATATCCTGTTTCTATAACAGAGTATCGTCAAAAACAATTTGGTTTGGCCCCTTCAGGGTAAAACCACAGTTTCGTGGTCCTTGGTTGGAAACCTCACGGTGTCAACAATACCAAGGGGGTGCTGACCCGACGCACCCGCTGATCCCCTTCAGGGTGAAGCAGTCAATTGGAGTCGAGTGCTAGGTTTTGGCCTTGGGGGATCTCCTAGTCAAACCTAGTTACTGAGTTTCCTTTTCAGCTACACACCTAGTGTCGGTTGGGTGTGTCTACCCCTTCGCACTAGACCCAATAGGGCCCGGTTCGCACAATAAGACTGGCGACCGGTTACAAGCTTAGGGCTCACCATTAGGTACTCACCTCCCAGTCTCTACCCGACTGGGAGGGTTACACATCCCCGGACCCATCCATCCGGGGAGTTAGGCCAGTTAGGCTTTAAATAGGTCCCCCGCGGGAGAGAAATCTCCAAAATTTCCCCATTTAATTTTTGATTCACCAGCTCACCAGCGATCTCACGACTCTCTTTGGCCTGAGTGACTCCGTCTTACTAGCGGGCGATCTCAACGCCAAACACCCCGCTTGGCCGCACGACAAATGCCAGAGGCAGAATCGTGTATAACCTAGGCGCGACCCTAAACTATGACGTCATCGCTCCGATGACTCCCACCCACTACCCACACGACCACAACCATAGGCCCGATGTCCTCGATGTGGTGCTCCTAAAGAATGTAAACCTCCATTTACACTCCATAGAAGCGCTTCACGAACTCAACTCGGATCACCGTCCCGTTATCCTACACCTAGGTTCCCGCTCGGGTAACCATGATCCTACCCAACCTCCTCCGACCCAATTGATCACCGACTGGAGGAAAGTAAGTGAAAAACTGAAATCCACCACGTCGCCTCACTTAGACACCATTCCTGACCACATAGTCTCAGTCGCTGACACGACGGCGGCGATCGACTCGCTTACAGATCACGTACAATCCGTCCTGAACGATTGTTCAAGGGAAGTTCCTGTAGTGGAAGACCACCGCTGGAAACTCCCGGACGATGTACGGAATCTGATAACCGAGAAGAACGCAGCCATCCGTGCGTACAGCGCTTTTCCCTGCGCCGCAAACAAAGCTCACATGCGCAACTTACAGCGTGCTGTAAGGAAACGTATTGCCGAGCAGCGTAATGCAAGCTGGGACAAGATGCTGAGCGAACTTGAGCCCACCCATCTTGCTTTCTGGCAGCTTCAGAGGAAGTTACGATCCACTGAAGAGGCCACAATGCCTCCTCTCATTCGTCCCGATAAGAGTGTCGCCTTCGATAACTCTGAAAAACCAGAATGCCTAGCCGACAGCCTAGAGTCCCAGTGTTCTCCCAGCTCTCAACCAGTAGACCAAGCCCACCTCGATATGGTGAACGCCGAAGTCGAACGTAGAACTTCCCTTTCGCCCGTCGAAGATCCCGATAATCCATTGGCCCCCATCACTCTTGATGAGGTCCAGGATATCATTAAAAGTCTCCAACCGCGAAAAGCCCCTGGCTCCGACGGCATCACCAATAGGGTTTTCAAACTTTTCCCCGCCCAGCTTATAGTGCTAATGACTGCCATCTTCAATGGCGCATTGAGCAATAATATGTTCCCCGCAACCTGGAAACAGGCCACCGTCATAGGTATTCCCAAACCAGGCAAGCCCAAGTCTGACCCGTCTAGCTACCGTCCCATTAGCTTACTCAACGTCCTCGGTAAAATCTATGAAAGGCTTATATATAAGCGGCTCAAAGATTTTGCCGAAGCAAAGAGTCTTATACCCAATGAGCAGTTTGGATTTAGAACCGAACACTCATGTATCCAACAAGTCCACCGCATCATAGAACACGTCAGCGCCGGCTTCCAACGGGGCGCAATAACGGGAGCCTTATTCTTCGACATAGCGAAAGCGTTCGACAAAGTCTGGCACAATGGCTTAATCTATAAGCTATACCAACTCGGTGTGCCTGACCGTCTCGTGCTCATCCTGCGGGACTTTTTATCGAATCGCACCTTTCGTTACCGAATTGAGGGGGAGCTTCCCTCCCCCCATCCCATTCGCGCAGGAGTTCCTCAAGGCTCCGTACTATCCCCCCTCGTTTTCACGCTGTTCACTAGCGATATCCCCAAGCATAAAAATACTCAGCTAGCCCTATTTGCCGACGATACGGCTATCTATTATACCGGTCTTAAACCCGATGCCATCGCTCGCACTCTCCAAACTTCCGCAAACACTCTGGCCAAGTGGTTCCGGAAATGGAGAATCGAAGTCAATCCAGACAAAAGCCAGGCAGTCCTCTTTTCTAAGCCGCGGATAAACCCACCCTCCCCCCGTCCGATTACCATGTACGGCAAGCCGATCCCCTGGGAAAAGCAAGCCAAATACTTAGGCGTGGTCCTCGATAAACACCTTTCCTTCGCTGAGCACATAATGCAGGCACGTTCGCGCGCCGTTTTCGCTCTAGGTAGGCTCCACTTCATTCTTAGCTCCCGCAGCAAGTTATCACTCAGGTGCAAGCTGCGTATTTTCACTGCGGTCATCCGTCCCATCATGACCTACGCCTGCGTTGTTTTCGCACACGCAAAGCCCTACCTCCTCCACAAGGTGCAGACCCTTCAAAACCGATTCCTCCGTAGAGTCACGGGAGCCCCCTTTTATGTTCGAAATGAGCTTCTTCACGTAGACATCAAGATGCCCACCATACAGCAGTTCATGAAACGTGTCTCCAAGCGTTTCTTTGATACTGCAATCCAACATAGGAATCCCCTTATCGTATCGGCCGCCCAATACGAACCCTCGCGTATCTCTAAGATTCGCCGACCAAGGCATACCCTTGTCACTCTCGATGACGCAATCACCCTGCTCCAAGAGAGCCGTAGGGAAACAAGTACAGTGGCACACAAACACAAAAACCGACCGTCCTTCCGTCCTTGCCGCCGAGGCCCGCCGCGACGTCCCCGTAATAGTCCGCCCCGACCCTTGCCAGAGCCAGCCCGCGACGCTGAGCGAGTAGCTTTAAATTCCCTTATTAATAATAATAATGATATGATCCAGCCTGTCCCTAGCTGCCCTCCCCCTGCGACGCCCTAAGCCGAGGTCCGTACCCCACAGGGGGTGCCCTTAGCGTGTAGTCGCCTAGTTTGTAACTTTTTAATAAGCCCTGGCTGGAGGCTTTAATTAATTTATTAATTAAGGCAACCACAGGCAAGCCCGGTTAAGCAGCCGACAACCTCAGAGGTTGTACCTGCGAGATGCCACACACAAAAAAAAAAAAAATTACTGCCCGTTAAAAGTTTCTTATAGAAAATACCACCTTTGGGTGCACTTAAAGGTGAACCTAATCGTCCTTTTCGAATAGGTGGGTCCAAAAAACTAAAGTATAGCTAAACACAAAATAACCACGAAATTCACGTACCTTTATCCCACGCAATATTAAAGTCCATATTCACACTGACATCATTTGCCGTCTACGTTAAGACTGTCGCCTTAAATTCATAAATTACAAGCATGTATCCCAAGTATGTTCTCATAAACATCAGGCAGACCTACGCAATATTAATTTGCAACTTGTTGATGATCAGACGCTGCTCCGTTTATCGTCCGTCACGGCGCCCCCCGCACATTAATCACGTGACCTCACCTCTACAACGGCCAAAGAACATGTTGGTGGTAGACCCGACGAACGTGCTCGCTAAATTACCTACAAGACTGTAGTAAGTGCTTTACTTGTTGATTTATGTTTTGGCGCATACTGAGCCATCTGCAGACTACATACAACCAAATGGTGTACTGTGGTTAGCAGAGAGATTGATATATTTAGATTATATTGATAGATAGATATACTCTTTATTGTACACCCTAACAAA
The DNA here is from genome assembly GCA_943138885.2 of Tholera decimalis. NCBI lineage: Eukaryota > Metazoa > Arthropoda > Insecta > Lepidoptera > Noctuidae > Tholera > Tholera decimalis. The sequence continues at coordinate 30,578,542 of OW964563.2, read as the reverse complement.
ATTAAATAAGGACTTTACTACAAAGGGTGTAACAATGTGCACTAAAAGCGATCTTTTACAGACAATTTTTGGAAGGATTTGACATAGCAGGAAAAAATGAATACGTAAAATAAAATAAATAAATATATTAACATGATGATGATCTGAAAAAAAAGAAAACACATGAATGATAAGAATCACTATCTGACCTGCAAATTGAATATTAAAATGAACATAAGTATGTGCGTAAGCACTAGCACTCAGCTTCACCCGTTTAAATTGGAAGCCGACCGCAACTTTATTGAGAAAAGCTAAGCACATGACGATTAAATTTTGTAGAGTTGATAAGTAAATATTTTTATTTCCTCATAAGTTTTTATGGAATTAATTCACCATTGACCAATTTAACCAAGGCTGAGTTTTCTCCGTATTGAACATGAAAGCTACTTGCTTTCATGTTCAATATGTGAGGAAAAGTTTTAAAAACGCACTGTAGTAACTGTGAATGAACCATCATAGCAGCTTGAAGTATATCTTGTACCGCCGTATGCGCCTCCCTCGTACGTCTTTGTAGGTATTTGTTATGGACAAAAAGCGCCACATACTTTTTGTCATCAATCAGTCTTATTTCCCCACCAATTTAACATTTCATATCTCAACCAACCTGATCTATGCTTAAAACGACATCGCACTACCCTAAGGTGAGACGCGACAGCTTATTAGGGGAGCCTAGAACTTTAGGGTCGAATTCACCGCGGATGGGGAGACAAGGGAATATGTGTGTACGTCCAGTCCCCGTACCACATTATCCAAGTCGAAACTACCTGGCAATAACTTGACAACTATCTCATTCATTTCTAAGAAGTTAAAACAGGACAGAGCAGACTCGGATTACAGGCATATGTTTACTGTTTCAAAGGGGGGATTACCATGAAACAGCCGGAGGCTCATGGGAAATATAAGTTGGCTCCATAAGCAAGGGTGAATTGTCAATCAGTACTAAAATTCGAAAGGGCTATAGTAACGGACGTTTTCAATTTGTTTAATGCCTGAACGTTACCTGGGGCGTAGTAAGCTGGGATCAGTTTAAAGGTTGGCAATCACATGATTGGAATTGGTCATGTGTGTCCAAATATCGGGAGCACAGTAAACATTTTTGTTAATATACGAGTAAATAACTATTTCTATTCAATATATACAGAGAAAGGGGTATAATACACTTTCAACAAACTTTGCTTCACGTGGATGAAGCTACTCTAAAATCCAAGTTTCTTTGACGTCTGAACCTCTACCGAAACTACACATCTACCAACCACATCTAAACAATGATTGATGACAGCAGAAATCTCCAGGCAACATACGTATACCAAAGCATATTCCCAAGATGATACGCTACAGGGCTTCCGAAGACACGCATCATTAGATCCGTAGCCAGACGTATTAATACCAGATCATTATTATTAATATATCAGCGGCCAGAGATAATTATGCCACATTTGAGTTGATGTTAATAAATATACCGTGTTCCGCAATATTGGCTTGCAATATGTCTTGATATCTGACTACGAGTTTCTAGTTTGGTTATAACTCCCTATTATTTTGTTTATAAAGTGATAAGTATGTGATAAGGATTAGATAAAATTTTTGCATATCAGCCCATTTACATATTACTACATTTACGACTGTATTAAACTCCAACCTCGGTTTTAAATGCCTGTGAGAAATGCTTTGAAAACTTTAATATCACACTACTATTTCAATACAGTAGGAATTAAATTCTTTTAGGAATTAAATTTACATCATTAATGACTCTTTTATAAATTTCAAAATATTAATTAACAGACAAACAGTTGACAAATATTATGAAACCAATAATAATTCAAATCAAAAATGCAAATTGATCGAATTTGCTTTCTTAATTAGCCTCTAAACAAACTCCTCTCTAACTAAATCGCCTAAGTGACCAATTATGAATAATTACATAAGTCATTAGAGGGTTGTTTCTGTATTTTGCGTAACACGTTTATGGAAAAAAAACTGTATGAATGGCTTGTTAGCGTTTTCCAGTTGGTCTCAAGAGTTCGGGCGTGAGGTGTAATCGTTAAGGCTGGGATCATATTGGGAAATAACAGCGATTGCGGAAGCGGATTTACATAGAAATAAAAACATTACGCTTTGTGTAAATATATATAGATAGATATACTCTATACTGTGCACCATAACAGAAAACTAATAAGGACTTAACAACTGAAAAAGGGTTTTATCGCTTAAAGCGACTTTTTACAGACAACCATTGCATGTAGTCCATCCGTCATAAGTATAGGTCTGTTGATAGAAAATGTAGTAGATATTATTTAGCCTAGAAATCTAAAGCTGGTTTCTGAATTATTTTAGAGCTAAGAAGGAGTCAAACCGTTATTTATGTCAAGGTTATAACACTAAATCAAAGTTAGCCTCAACATCAAATTATTAATTCATAAATCGGTCGCTAACCTGTAACTTAAATATAGAATATTTTATCCCAGCTTCATCAGTAGAACTGAAACAGACTTCGGAACACAAAAGCAGTGTTAAAAAAAATAAGTCATAAAAGGAACAAAATCTAACATTAAAAAATTACACAAGCGGCCACATAAAGAATAGCATTAAACAAGGTACAAAAGTCGACTCATAAAACATATAAAGCCAGAACTGTAACACAATATTTCCCTGACATCACCCTAAAAGGTCATAATTTTCGATCGTTGACTCAAAAGGGGATAGGGCGTGACTTGCAATTGGTAGCATGCAACAAGACATATTTTTCGTAATGCCAAATAGGTGTGGGGGCTGTAACGACGTGCCAATTCATTCGTTTGTTGCTTTCTGTTATGGGAGCTAACTGTTTCATTTGTGTTTTCTTCGTAAATGAGTTATATTGTGTAGGTGGCTGGATTGACGTTTTTTTTTTTTCTTGTTAAAGCGTCTAGGGACCCTGGTTACCCTAGGGATGACATGTTTTATTATTGCACACGTTTTATACGCGTATTGGTCTGATGTTCCAACTTTCAAACTATATTAGTAGATACTATTAAGTCCTACATTTTCACATCGTGATAAGTACAGCTGCATGGTAAACCAGAAAATATATACTAATTCCTTTACTTTCCCCTCCTCTTTTTATTCCATTCAAAGGTTGAACTTTACGAACTTTAAGTTCGTAAAGTTTGAATGGCTAAAGGTTTTTTGGAAGATATCGCTATCAACGAGAAGACCGCCATTGTAACCTTAGGTTAAGCGATAAGTATTGTTAAACTTAGTGTTTAAACTTTCAGTATAAAATAAAGTATATCTATCTATCCATTCCATATACTTTATTAACATGTTTTTATTAGATCGACCTGTATGTAACTAACTATGTAATGGAATCTAAGGTAACTAATTTAACCATATTCCAAGGGTCGTAGCTGCCAGTTTTCGCAGCTTTATGTAGTTCTGATGACAATACAATAATACGGTACTGTCGAACTGATCTGATGATGGAGCCGGAAGATATGAACTGGAACTTCATGTTGGAAAATTGTATCATAGCTGTTTTGGATTTCTTAGAAAAGTCTTGTAATGAACTTTGACCACGATTAGGTTTCAAGGTCTGATGATGAAGCCGGAAGATAGGCACTGGCATTCCATGATGGAATATCGTATCATAGTCGTGTTTGCACTTATGAGAAAGGCCACGTAACGGACTTTGAACACGATCAGGTTTCAAGGTTATAACAAACCTAAAGAAAATCCGTTATCGGTTTTCTTAACCTTTTTGAATTACCGCGTAATCCATAGATTTATTTTTTATAGATATCACTTTCAAATCCTCTGGCGGGATCTACCGTTTAATTGTTCATTACTCGTGGGAATAATATGGCAAAAACTACAAAAAGAAACAACAACAAAGAAAACTTTTTTTTTGTTTTTATGTGCATTTATAAAAGCGTGTTTTTTTAGTGATTTTTAAACTATTAATTTATTGTAAACCTTATAATACTTATATGGATAGAACAAGTAAAACTAGTGTACATGTACAATGTTGAATGAAACGTTAATGGCCTAATGGCTAAGGTGTCGACCTGTGACCAAGAGGTCGAGGGTTCAAAACCACTATTGCCTTAAACCCACTCCTGACTCCTGACATGCATATTTAGGTTAGTTGGAAGGGTAAACCAGATTGCTAGTAATGTGAATTCTACCCACAATACTAGCTCTACAGTACAAGGCGATCTCTTACAAACCACCATTGAATGGACAGAACTTACTTAATTCCTAATGTAGCTCTAAAAGTCAAATCTAGCGACCTAAAGGCCTGATCATACATACTTCTTGAGAGCTTATACAGTGGAACACGGTGGTTGCCAGGCCTACCCGAAGAAAACGTGATTATTTCTAAATATCTTATGCAAATTAAGTGCTAAACATTAACAAGTGCTTTACTGCGAAAACTCTTAAGCACATCCGGTACTTCTTCAGTAGACCTACTTAGTACTAACAGGGGCATTGCTTACAAGTACAACGTGGCAATGCCGTCAGTCACTAAGGCACATTTACGCTAAGGCTCGCTAAGTGATACTAACATAGTTTAAAGTTTTAGGTACTTACCTACACAATAATTGTTATTAAATGAATACTTAGGTAAAGGAATTAATTCATTATTTTACCTGAGAATAAATGGATTATTATAAACCAGGCCTAAAAAAACGGCTATTATCATTTTTTTGCCTTTTTTAGTCTTTTAGTATTAGTCTTTTAAACTTAACTAGTTTTTCTGTTTTATTTTATTAATTTGTTTGTTACTAAGAAAAAAACAGAACCACTCACATTAATGATCTGGTTATACGGCATAATGCCTGTACTACAGATCACCAGGTACCCAGGTGATCTGTAATACAGGCATTATGCCTAATTCAGATACCAGCTCCTCACGTATCTAAGGTAATAAGCATGATATGTACACCCATTTATCTTATTTGACTTAATATGTTATGTTATTATGTTTGTCTTATTATGTGATGAGAAATAAATGACTTACTATTATTATCAGCAGTTTTAATGCTAGTGGGTCACAAGTCCAGTCTCTCCGAGAGGCAATGGTGGGGAGCTTGAACTTGACTTTTAAGGCTGTCTCTGAGTGGGGCGACGCCAACTTGGTCAAGTTTAATGCTGCCAAGACCCAGGCGTGTCTTTTCTCCGCAAAAAGAAGAAAAAAAAATTTCAACCGGCTCCTTCTTTCCGTGGTGTAACCGTGCCGATAAATGATCGCATCAAGCTTCTTGCGGTTACGTTGACATCCACCCTTAATTTTGGTCCGATTATCGAGGCTAAGGCTCAATTGGCTGCCAAAAAGTTGGGAATCTTAGCAAAGTGAGACGGTACTTCACACCGGAACAGCTGCTCAATCTCTATCAAGCGCAAGTTCGGTCGTGTATGGAGTACTGCTCTCATCTCTGGGATGGATCTGCCAAATACCAGCTCGATGCACTTGAGTCTATAGTTCTCTATAGACTCAAGTGCCAAAAGGCTCATCGGCAACGAGAAACTGGTCGAGACAAGGCTCCAGAGCCTAAAACATCGGCGACGTGTTGCAAGCCTATCAGTTTTCTATCGATACATTTCGGGGAGTGTGCGATGGAACTGCACAATCTTATTCCACCAAGCCCGTTCCATCATCGGACTACAAGACAAACGGCGATGCGCCATCGTTACATGGTGGACATCTCACCCATACGCACTAAACGTTTTGGGAATACTTTCATTGTGCGTACGGCTAAGGAGTGGAATTCCCTGCCGGAATCTGTGTTCCTGATAGTTATAATCTGGGAGTCTTTAAGTCAAGAGTGAATAGGTTACTTTTAGGCAAGCGTGCTTTTCATCTTCGACCACATCATCGCTTAACATCAGGTGAGATTATGGTCAAACGTAAGCCTATCAGCTATTAAAAAAAAGAAAAAATAATTGTAGGTCTATAATATTTTTCGATGTTAGTTAAATAAAGAAATAAATTAGTAGGTACTTGAATTTTAATATCAACTTTATGCATTGGTAATAATGACACTTTGGTGTGAATTCAGCCTAAACGTCTTTATGTGACATTTGTGTTAAAAGCTTTTTTATATAATTGAACCTGTTTTATTAGCGTCATTAATTTACTTCATTAATTTAAAGCGTAAAAATTTAAATATGGGAAACTGCCTCATAATTTTTGATGTTTATTATAAATTTTGTATAAACAAGCAACGTGACGTTGGCTGTATTAATCCCAGTCGTTTGTTTATAATGAACTTGACTGATTGAATGTTATGGTTGTCATAACGACACCAGTCTAACCTGAACTTCCACGCATTTAAAATTTACGGTGGAACATTCGGAGTCATTCAGTTAGTAGAGGTCTTCGTCAGGTGGTTACAATTCTGTGTTGATTATTTAAGTTGGACGATTTGTATGAAGTAAGTGTAACGGGATATGTCACAACTGCACGTTACTGTAAGAGATCTTTAAGATCTGGCTTAAGTTTCGCTACGGTAATTTGTTTAAGGAATTTTTGATGTGAAGTTCAAAGATTTGCTTCGGTATTTAGTTAGACCAATCCATTTATCGGCGACAAAGAAGTTTAATTATTTTTTACTTTGTCGTGGCCAATTAAATTTTTAACATCTGTGAACAACCATCCATAAAATCATAATAATGCCCGTGACATAATTCCATAGAATATTGACCTTCTTTGCATACAGCAACGGGAAGCAATCAGGTAGATATTGGCATAAACGTACATTTGATATAGTATAATAGGCCACTGCTATCAATCTTGGTAATAATTATTAGTTTGCTATACAGGCAGGCTCTATACATAGTTGAGTCTATGTAGTCCAAATAGATGTATTGTCGAGTCCATACATTTCATTTCATATTGCGGTTGCAACAACATTACTATGTACATTGAAATATAATAATATCTTACGGTTAATATTAGTTTATACTAAGTTTCTCAGAAGCACAATCAATACCAAAGCATTTGGAACGCAAATAGCGGCATTAATGTGTCTTAAATATACCAAATTCGTATTATATTTTCCCGAAAGTTCTAATAAATATGTAAATGAATAAAAATATACTAAATATTATGAAAACCTTGGCGTCTATAAATACCGGGGTACATAAATTGGGCAGCTGGTGTAAATGCAAGTAAAACAAACGTACCCCGCAGGTGTCGTTGGCGTGATGTCAATTCGGTCACACTCGGCGTCGACATTGAGTGAATCGACTACTTTATTAGGGTTCCTTGTTGTTATTAAACGTTTCCGGTTACGTATGCTGTTAGTAAGCTAAACAATCCAGACTTGCAACTAACTGTGTTTATTTTTGGGTAAGTTCGGCCAAGGTGTATCGTCTTACCCAGTTACTGGGTTGTGGAGGTCAGATAGGCAGTCACTCTATGTAAAACACTATTATTCAGCTGTATCCGGTTAGACTGGTAGCCGACCCCAACATGGTTGAAAAAAGGCTAAGCAGATGACTTTTCAGGTACTGCACAATATTATTTTCATAAAACCGTTTTCATCATTTAACAATTGACTAAGCAATTAACAGAAACACATTTATAAATACACCGAACTAAGGTTTTAAGCTTAGTACTTTTTCAACATAGTTATTTTACTCGAGACACCAAATTGTTTTCAGTACCATAACAAAAAGTTGTACCCATTCGTCATTCAGTACAAAACATTTAACAAAAACATTATCACTATGCTCATTAAATCAACTACACGGAACCCCACCCAGTAGTCTGACAACACACTGTATAATATTTCTTCGTCTCCACGCGCCGCCACCTGCCGGGCACTCATTAAGACCGGAACCGAATCCACGACTATCACTTCGAATAAATATAATTTTATTTTGATTACTCTTTCTAATGTCCGTGAGCTTGTAAATACAACATGTAACTTTAAGCATTTTATGTTAGTTGCAGGTGTTTTTGTAATGGAATAAAGAATGCTAACAGATTGAGAAATGTAAATACTTTTTGAAAGACCGACTTTTTATCTGGTGGTTGAAATAAGATTTGGATATGAAACAGATGGGAAGGTTAAAGTGTAAAGATTGTAGATGCACAACTTGAATAAAGAAATAGTTTGCCTTTGTGTACTCAAATTATGTAATGACTCCTTAAACGATGCATCGAATAACAAAATATTTGAATTTCTTTTATTAGAGAATGCTGGTACCCAAACATTTTCTTAGGTTACCGAGAGTTCACACAAACGTTTGAATTAATAACATCTTCTTCGGTCTTAGTTTGAAATGAAATGAAATGAAATATTTATTTTATAAATTGGTTATAAATAACACTTTTACACATCATGTTTTTTTGCGTGTTAAGTTTAGTTTAGCTAGATGAGGCCGGTATTTCCTAACTGACTACTCTGAGAAGAAACACCGAAACAAACTCAGAGGTCAAAGTCTCTTTTAAAGTCCAGACAATTTGTATTTGTATATGAGAAGCATGTAGGTTCATGTCTGTGGTATTCTTTTGAGGAAATAACCACGCAAATTTGAGCGGACCTGTCCAGACAGTGCAAGCATTAGTCAGTTATCGTGTAAAATAATGTTTAAGTTTTATTTTGTATAGTTGTACTTTTTATTAGTATTTGGACTTTAAATTTTTTTTTTAATGTTGATAGGCTTCCGTTTGACCACCATCTCACCTGATGTTAAGGATGATGTGGTCGAAGATGAAGCACGCTTGGCTAGAAGTAACCTATTCTCTCTTGAATTAAAAACTCCCTAGTTATAGGTATCAGGAAACATAGACTCCGGCACAGAATTACACTCCTTAGCTGTAGACACAATTAAACTATTCCCAAAACGTCTTATGCGTATAGGTGGGATGTCCACCATGTATCGAAGGCATGTTTCGAATGGTCAGATAATAACATCAAAGAGATGGATAACAAAGAACTCGTTTTTCGATACAATAATATGAATAAAGACAATGAGTATTTAATTAACATGTAGCCGTAGTAACGAAGTGTTTGGTATCGCGTCCGCAATAATGCACAAATAATGACAGGTTTCAAACCTGCTATCTACAAGTAGGATTTAAAAACACATGTCCGCTTCCAGTAGTGTGAACGGCTGATGGTGAAACGCAATACCCCTTTTCCGGCCAGTAATTTATTGATGGCTATCAGACCTCTGTGTAGTTTTTTTTTTCAGATTAGGCGTGTTTTATTTTGACATGTTTAAAGTTAAGCTTTAAATCTAATAATAATACAAATTAATAATAATACATTATGCTCTAAACATATCAATATAATCTCTGATCTAAAAATAAGTGTGTTTTCTCAAGTCACTGAAGTTATTTACAATGATACACAAACAAACGTTTTAAAGCCTCAGGTGCAGGCGTTCCGTAGTTATACGCATACATACATTATGTCCTGCCCTGACGCCTGACGCGACGATTAATTTTTATTTAGATAGATTTTGTATGTTATACTTCAAACTTTACCTTACCTAAGAGTATCAAATCAACGTTTCTATCACAGCTACACAATTAATGTAGGTATACTAAAGTTACAACCCCCATCTCACCTTGCCACCATCTTATTATCCTCCAAGACGAAACACGATTCTCTTTCGTTATTAGCTTTAAAGTAATTTTCATAATTAATATAATTTCGACTCTTGTTTGAACGTGAGTTGGTAGTCTGATACACTATCTGTTTATGGGTATAATCAAGCTTTGAATATATTGTATGTCTTTTTAAATGCCTTGTTGGTCTAGTTGGTCAAACCGTGGCTATTGATAGAGGTCGTAGGTTCGATTCCCAGGTTGAGCAACCCGCTATTTAGCACGCATATTCTAAATTAGACAATTACGAGCTGTTGCCCGCTACCTCGCAAGCATGGGAAGGTTTTCCCACGCTAATCCTGATCCCGTAGAAATTCCGGGATAAGTAGTAGTAAGTAGCCATTTCAGATTTCTGCTATGTAAATACCAAATTTCATTGAGATCCGTTCATAATTTTTGCGTGAAAGAGTGACAAACATCCATACATCCTCAGAAACTTTTAATCTATACTTAATATTATAAAGCTGAAGAGTTTGTTTGTTTTTGTTTGTTTGTTTGCTTGAACGCGCTAATCTCAGGAACTACCGTTCTGATTTGAAAAATTCTTTCAGTGTTAGATAGCCCATTTATCGAGGAAGGCTATAGGCTATATATCATCACGCTAACACCAATAGGAGCGGAGCAGTAATGAAGAATGTTTCAAAATCGGGGGATTCTTTTTTCCACGGGGACGAAGTCGCGGGCGGAAGCTAGTTCATAATAATAAATAAATTTCTAAACGATTTTTCATTTACTCCACCAACTTAACTCACCAACCAGCATTTAGCACGCTACTCTATGAAAGATCAAGTTTAACAGGGACTAGCACAATGTTTTTACTAAATAATATGAGATAATTTAATAAACAGCATAATGAAAAATAATTATTAAAAGTATTTAAATCCACATGTTCTTATAAAATAAATGATAAAATGTAAGAAGCGGTGTTCGATGGTATTCCTTGAAGAGTGTCGGGCAAAGTATACCTGCAAAGACAAATTCATTTCAATAAAACGAAACTTAATCTTAAGAAAGAGGAATAAATTGACTCGCAACAAAATAGACGCCATGTACTTGTTTAAAGTTATTACTGATATAATAAAATTAATTTCAAACACTAATAACGTGCAACCACATTTTGCAACCGCATAGAAATTATGACAGATGTAACACCCAACCCTGCAAATGATGATGGGAAATTTTATCCGCACGAGACGATTTACGCGGTCCTTTACACCTCGCGATTTACGCGGTCTCTTACACCTAGACGCGGTCGACCAGTAATTACGCTGCCCGTGCTTCTTTCACCGCTACCTTATCTTGACAATTTATCTCGTATATCTTCGGTAGTACTGTTTGTATGCTAATGGCTGGTACAGTTGAGTTCGCCCTTTTTTGAGTAATTACGGGAAATAATTGGATAAAGAATACGATGACAGGCGTGTACTATTTATTATTCATGTAGTTTTGTTTTCGTAATTGCGAAGCTATTATTTTTATTAATCGACTTCATTTTTTTAAACTAAAGGTATCTTCACTTATAGGGCTGATGCTTTACTGGCTGGTGAACTCCCGCAATTTTTAGAATTTAATTTTTGTTTGCAATTTAACAGTCAAACCTTTTAATTCAAAAATATATGTGTGGTAACCATAAAATAAATTGAAAGTAGTGTAAGTCTAAATATAAATTATCCGATTACCTTTTGTATGTAAATGTAAACGGTAGTTCATTGTATTTTTTAAAAGTAACCTTTATGTGATAGCCTGTACATGGTGAACGCTTTCTACGTGGAGCTATTATGATTGCGGACATAAATGGACAATATAATGAGACATTATGGCATTAAGTAAAAATATCACGTTCATATTTAAATCCTTTCTCCTTTGTACCTATATACGATTTTATTCATAACATCACAAATCACTGTCTAATGGGTGTTACTTAGCATTTTTTTTGTGTATTTTTTGTATTTTTCACTTATCGTAGTAACTCTAATGGAATCTGACTTTATAAAGAAAAACGTAATGTCCCATCTAATCAGTTACAAAACCGTGATTCAATCGTCCCATTCTAACATTGCATCATTCTTATATTGGTAATTGATATCTCGATTATGTTAATTTCGATTGTAACCTAATACGGGTACTTTCACCTCTATTGCAAATATCAGATGTCAGTCATTTAACGAGCCAAAAATCCACTCACGACACACTCTTTCCGATGCTATTATCTTATTTCGTGAGATTACCACTACGCAGCGGTATATAATTTGACAAATAGAGAATGAGATGCATTAGTGCGCATTTCCTCTGTAATGGGGTACTATTGACCCTTGGTGTATAATCTAGCGGTACGGTCGCAAAGATGGGTTGGTCGCGCGGCCGCGGAACGTTAATAATATTTGATAAAAAGTTTGATGACTCTTTATTTAACATCCAAACTTGTTTAGTCATTTAATTTGGTCTTGTGTTAGTGTTGTTCTTATTTAAATTGCCCTAACTTCCGAAACGTTTATCTTTTTGTTCTAAAATATGTATAAGGTTAAAAAGTATGACTATTTCAAGAAGTAGCAAACAGAGTTTTGATATTTGAACAATGCTGTACATTGTATCCAAATACTAGTCACAATTCATAAAATTTTATATCATGGTACTTCGTACTTCAAATGTCCGCATATGACACGGATAAGCCACAAAGTAACAATTCCAATCATAATGATCAACGATAGTTTCCATCAACTTTGTACATTTACTCATACTCACATATATATTGACTGTCGTAAACACCACATTCCCCAATAAAACGCAGTTTGTTAGCCGAAATACTGAACTTAAAACTATAACATCAGTTTATATCATGTCGTAAACTTCAGTCTATTTTACACCAAACTTTGATGAGTCCCTATCTATTGGATTATTGTAAGACTATATAACATCGTTGCTATAAAATTGTAACGATTGATTGTAAATAATTAATAGCCTTATCAGATATAGTTAGGGGTCTTTTGTTATCTGTATAAGGCTAGTAAAAGATATTAGCAAACTATGAATCTGAAGAGTGCATGCAGTAATGGCTTGGCGAACATGTTGTAAAATATGTACGTTCAGTCGTAAAACTTTACCGAGCTGATTCTAACCATATCGTAATGTTTATTTCTTCGTAGAAGAATTATAAACACTAATTTATGTTTTTATTAATTTAGCTCTGATTTATTAATTATAATCCTTCGATGATCAGTATTTTTTAAATCTTACATTTTCAATATAAAAAACACAGCATTCAGAAACTATTAAATAATGATCACATTGTCATGCCTTTATAAACAAAAGTAAACTAAACAAAAATATTTTGAAATATCCGAAAAAGTGAATACTTTTTGTTTTCGTGGGGCCAAAAACTTGAAGAATTGGAGAAAGTTAAAAATGTAGTGATAAATGGAATTGACCCAACTGTCAATTACTGTCGTGTTGGTGTCGCATTGACGGGGTTGTGAGTTTCGAAGACTTAAGATCTATCCTATCCTACTAATATTATAATTGCGAAAGTTTGTGAGGATGTCTGTATGTTTGTTGCTCTTAAATTCTCGCAAAAACTATTGAACATATCTTGAAGTAGAAAGAATGAAATTTGGTAAGCAGATAGTTGACATCCTGGAATAACACATGGGCTACTTTTTATCCCGAAATTTGCACGGGATCGGGATTTACGCGGGAAAAACCTCCCACGCGAACGAAGTTGTGGACAAAACCTAGTAATCTCTATACTTAGTTTTCGGTAGAAAATCATTACTTGTGCGCATGGATTTTTTGAATGTATATAGCAGGAAAATCATTAAATTTTTTTTTTTGTAAGTTGTATCAGTATTTTAATAAGCAATAAATTACGATGTCAATATGTCAGGTAAGCAATAGACTTCGAAGGCCAGCAACTGTCGCTATTTACGCAGAACTGCAAATTCTTAACCGCAAATGTACCTTGTTTGCAATCGCATCAAGCATGATCTTGAATTGTTAAAAAAGGGCTTATTATCAGTAATGTAAATTTGCGTTATTGCTTATTCTAAGTTTTACATACCTCTTATTTGCTATTTAATAAGAGGTATTAGTGAAATGAAATATTTTATTTGTAAATTGGTTATAAATAACCCGTAATTTTACACGTAATATATTTTGTGTTTTAAGTTAAGCTACATGAGGCCAGTGTTTCCTAACTGACTACTCTGAGAAGAAACACCGAAACAAACCCAAAGCTCAACGTCTCTTTTAAAGTCCATACAACTCGTATTAGTCAAATCATAACATGAAAAGCATGAAGGTTCATGCCTGTTGTGTCTTTTGAGGACAGGAGTACGCACATGTGACATTTGCATACCGTAATAAACAACAATAAAATGTATTTAAAAAATTGTGAATTACATTATTTATTTATTCACATGTTAATAGGTCTATCATAGCTTAATATACCTATAATAATAGGTCCATCACATTTCGATAAACTACTGGTATATTTTGAAGAAGACGAACTAATGATAAACCGCAGATTATTTTTATGCCGATTTCCAAACTCCGCACTTTTAACATTATCAGCAGCTGATACCCCGATCTCGAAATGCGATACCGTTTAAAGGATTATCTTGAGTGACGGGGCCCGTAACACCCAATTAAACGTGCGATAAGTTGGACGCGCGCTGGACGTATGAATCACGCCCTATCGCGTGTTTGCGCGATGCTTGTGACGTATGAGTGCTGTGTATGCGCGCAATTTGAGGCAAATGCTGTTATTACCCGTTATAAAATGTTTTAACGTAAAGGTCTAGTCCAGACTAAGTGAAACGTATAAACGAATTATATGTGTGTGTATATATAGGATTGGGCAGGACATATATACATATATATAATATACATATATGTATATTATAATCATCACAGTCGGATCAGACTTCTAATGAGCTGCCCTTGCGGCAGGGCCGAGTAAGGTCTAATAAGAGCTGACATGACTAGGTGCTCATGAAAGACTGGTCAGAGAGGGTAACGAACCGGGTGGAGAAAACGCCTATAGTCATCCTATAGTCTATAAAAGGTCAAAAGGTTGTTTAAAATTAATTCCTGCCAATGTTTTGAGGTTTTCGTAGCTGTAACCATAGCAATAAAAAGTTTGTTTTCTGATACCATTTTAAGTTAAACCGCTGTGAAGAAACGATGAAGTCTTAACTGTTCTGATAAAAACTGATATGATCGAAATGTGTGAAACGAAATTGGATTAATTATCTTAAAAAGCTTTGGCAGGCTGTCTCAGGATCTTTCTTCAATTAAGATTACAAGCTACATGAGACAGGAATGAAGATAATCTTGTTTCAAAAATAAACATAACGACGATTTTATTCTGTAGGTGCTAAAAGCCATCTACTTAATATTTGCGTCAGCGTCTTTGTCACGGTCACTAAATGAGTGCAACGTCCTTTAAATTGCTTTTAATTTCGTAAACAAATTAAAACTTTATTTACAGAAGTTCGTGCAATACTTTTATACGGGTGCGACGATTTGAGAGCTGCTAAATGAATATGGTTCAGGTAACAGCTTTTTGTGAACCGTAATAAAGTTCGAGTTGGAAATTAAATGAGTGTAGTTATCTTTAAGAAAAAGGCTTTGCACCGTTACAGTGCATTTAAATATCAGGTAGCATTTTACCGTATTTTTTATTGTATGGTAATAAATTTGAAACTACTTTTCTTATTGTGTGTTCCTACCCATACTAAGGAAGGCAGTTTCAACTTTAAACGAAACTCAAAGACAAGCCGCACACTAGCTCCCAAGGTTGATAAGGACTTAATAACGCCTCGGAGAACCAACAAAAGTTACACGCATAGTGCCTCGATTTTGAATTCCATGGAACACTATGAAAAAACCGGCCAGGTGCAAGTCGGACTCGCGCATGAAGGGTTCCGTACCATTATCTATAAAAACAGCAAAAAGTCATATCTGTTAGTATTTGCTGTTATAGCGGCAACAGAAATACATCATCTGTGAAAATTTCAACTGTCTAACTATCACGGTTTATAAGATACAGTCTGGTGACAGACGGACAGACAGACGGACGGACAGCGGAGTATTAGTAGGTACCAGGGTCCCGTTTTACCCTTTGCGTATGGAATCCTAAAAATGGACAATTGAAAAAAGACGCTATTGAGTATATTTACTTACTCTTCGTAGCGCGTTGATGGCAAAAATATTTCATACAATTTTGACTCAAAAATCAGCTATACAAACTCCGCTCGCTGAAGCTGATACAAGATCATCAAGTGTACAGGTCGAGTTGGTCGTCGAGTGTTTTCTGAAGTTAGTCGAGGGTGAAAACTGTCGAGAAGAATACATTTATTCCACTCTCCTCTGGAATGCGCTTCCTCTTGAGGTCGGGACGACTAACAGCCGCTATGCATTTTATGTATGAACTTTGTTCCAAATAAATGATTTACTTATAATATGTAAATTAAATAAGCAGACTTATTTCATTTATTCTATTTATTGGAGTAATTATTATATTATATATGTATTTTTCTATTTTAAGTTACTAGTTGTTCCTGATGTGTGTTTTTATTGCATTTCACGTACAACTACTGCAGCTACCACTCTATCTCTTTTCCACCCTTGGTTGACTGGTAAGAATGCGAATATAAAAATACGAATTAAAGTCTGCCTTTGTACCTGTGTGCGCGAAGTATAAATAAATTAGAACTAGCAAGAATCTCCACAGCCATATTTGGCTCGTGTCAAAACTTAATTGTTACCACAATATACAGGCTGTTTGGTGCATCGTGTGCCAAATTGAAATGGTTGACTGAAGGGGTCATCTGCTATCCTTTCAGACCCCTTAACATTTCTTATGCCCTGTGGATTTTTTTATCGACTTTTCATTGATAGGATATACTCTTTATTGTACACCATAACAGAAATAAGAACTTAACAACTAAAAAGCGTGATACAATGGGCGGTCTTATCGTTATAAGCACAATGAGGTGTGAGTAGAGACTCACAGAACCTTAATCGAGATATATGGAGGTTACAGATTCACAATAACTAGCAAGCCTACAAAAACTCAGTCAATCTTCTGCAAGATACCAAAAAGAAACCATAAAATCGAAATTCAGCTATGTTTATATCATTGTCAATCAATTAAAGTTATCAAGATTAATTAATTGCTTTTAATTTATGTCATATCATCCGCTAAACAATTATAATCAATCAGTACAAAAATATATATAAAGCTTTCACAAACAGGTTTAACGATCCTCGCAGAATTACTATTAATAACTACTACTAAAATTATGTAATTTCACAACATAGTTGCCATAATAAAATTGTTTTTCATAGTATATCCGCGGGAGTCGAATTCCTTTCCTTTCCTTTCTATTATATTTCTTCTATTCTATTCTATTCGAATTCCTTTTTAGAATATGTTTATCCCATGAAAAACATAAATGTGAAATGAGAGCCAAGTTCAATATTATCATAAATGCCTTGGTTGTTGACTTCAACGACAAAAGAAGTGAAATCTAAATGGGTGCCAAGTTCAATGGTCAGTCCTGAAATTTATTTATAACAACATAAAATATCATTTATTCTTATAACTTAGGAGAATATATCGTAGCCTACGGTTTGACCTGGCTAGTTCTTATATACGAATTATTATGTTCGATGGTTAGTTTCTACCAGCAAGCCAAATTTCGGAATAATAAAATAAGAACCGACAAGTAACAGGTTTAGAACTTGCAAAGGCTGATAATATAATTCGTATATGAAAACTAGCCAAGTCAGACCTTAGGCTACATTATATTCTCATAAGTTATAAGAATAAATGATATTTTATCTAGTTATAAATAACTTTCAGGACTGACCATTGAACTTGGCACCCATTTAGATTTCACTTCTTTTGTCGTTGAAGTCAACAACCAAGGCATTTATGATAATATTGAACTTGGCTCTCATTTCACATTTATGTTTTTCATGGGATATCATTACTTGTTGTACATAAATTAGTAGTAGGTACTTACTTATACCAAAATTAATACTAAATGGTTTTTTGTTATACTACTGTATTTTCCTACGTTTACGGGGTATAATTGTCCTTTTTGTGTTATTTTCTATATTTTCTTGTACCTTTGAAATGTTCGAATGAATTGCCCATTCAGTATGCGGAATTCTTTTTACGCGTTTGGCCTCCATGGTGTAGTGACCCTCTAAGATAATAGGTGTCGCTAGTGGTTGTAGAATATGGTTAGTTACGCGTAATAAATACGAAAATTTACTATATTCTTATTTGTAAGTACAAAAACGGAAATATTTGGATTAAAAAAAATTAAGAGTGGTATTTAACTCGTTATATATTCACGTAAAGATCTTAAAATCCACATATAGAGATTTACAGGCACTAATTATAAGTTAAGTGAAAATTATAATAAAATGATAAAAAATTACCAGTTTCTGATTTTTTCCTTTGTATTCACCTAATTACCTATCTTCATGCCGAATTTGAACTTTCTAGGTCATCTGGAACTGGGTTATAGTTTTGATCTATAGGTCAGTCATAAAAATGACGATTTTTGTACGTTAATATCTAAATAACCGTTTGAGATATGTTTATAAAATTTGGAACACATATGTATCTCGCTAGTCTCAATATATGAGCCAAATTTGACAAGTTTAGGTGAAATAGTTTTTGAGTTATGAGGGGCTCAAAAGTGGCTCCAAATGGTTCGTGTAATATTACACACGGTGAGCTGCGCGCCAGTTCTTGGCTTGACACGCTCCCGCGTGTCTAGATATATTATTTAATCAAACACTATTTGCCAATTTACAAAAGGAATAAACCATTAACGTTCGTTATTATTAGATATGGGGTAAATCCTTCATAAATTTATACCAATTTATATTTAGTAAACAGTATAAAACCTACCAATATTTTAGCGCTAAAGATCACAATCGCATAACCATTTCGCAAACCCTATTTACCTGTCGCCATTTCTCAGGAAGATTTTCCAATAACCTCTTCAGAGGTAAGGAGATAGGTACATAATATTGTCATGAAAATGCATAGTTATCTGCGTTAGTACGTACGATATGGCTGTATGATGAATAATAAGGTCTAAGATGATTGGTGGTTCGTTTCCACAGCGCGAAACGAAACAAATTGAGTATTGAAAATTGGGTTTGAAACTAAGTCTTACTGGAATTGAATATGAGAACATAATATGAGATCGGAGATGATTAGGACTACGAATACATTAAAAGTAATAGGCAAAGTGGTAAAAAATAAATAGTCTGTTAAAATATTTCTGCAGCAGAAACTCATTGTTGGATTCATAAACCTAACAGTTTAAATCATATCATCAATCTTAATTTCATAACAGATCAAGTATTTTTTTTTCAACAGAAACTGCATAAAAATGCATTACTAAGAGCAAACCAAACACGAAAGACACAACTAAATATACCTAAGGCTTTTAAAAAATACAGCAGGCCAACGAGAGCAATGCACGAGCCCGTATTTGGTATTAAGAATTTACAAACATGAACATACAAGAGGCCAAGTGCTATTCTCAAGTCCAAAGTATGTGAGAACCAAAATGTCTCGGTAATGAATTCCATATAATTAGCCAATAACGTTCCAAATACTTGGATAAAGGCCTCCTTTCTATGAGAAGGAACGGACCGTGATCCACCAAGAAAACCCGGTTTGGTGAGTTTGTCGGTTTCCTCACGATGTTCACCGTTTAGAGAGCAGCGGTGATGGTGATCACGCAATGTATAATTATGCCTGTCTGAGTTCGAACCCACGACCTAAAAGAATACCATTAATAATTACTTTATAGTTAAAGCGGATACTACATCATAATATATCTTCGGTTACAGCCCAAGCTGTACTTACATTCTAAATTTCGAATCACTGTGACACAAATATCACACATATTCGTCTGTACCTTCCAGTCTATCTGCATTCTTTGGGTGCATTGCTTGACTACATTGAAAATGATTCACACTTACGATCGGCCTATTTTACGTTTATATTACCTACGGTAAAATGTACTCGCATAATGCCGTTCCCAACAAATTATTCGTATAAGCTCAGTCAGATTATACTGATAAAATGAAATTTGTGAGACTAGCATAAAGTTGAAGCAAAGTTTTGAATCGGTACCTATATGAATGAATGGTATTTGATATGTCTTTCTCGTCTTCATGTACCGTTTCATTGTTAAAACAGAACTCAATTGCTCTTGCTCAGTACTTATTTTCAAGTACATAACATAAGTTTAATTTGAATCATACTTTTCATACACAATAAACTGATTTGTCGCTGTACTTTGTACCGTTTTAATATCATTGTGTGTTTCCACAAACAATGCTGTTCCAAATGAAGATTAAATGAAATAGCACTGTGTTTCTTGTTATTGTTAGTTTACTTAGAAACGTTTGTTATTATTTTTATGAATAAAGGTGCACGGTACTGAAATTTCTTTAAAGGGACCGTTTAACTGGTCCAGTTTGCCTGGAAGAAAATCACCAACATTATTTGGCAACACAAACAAACTTAACGGAGCAGATCTGATATTTATTGGATTCGATTGGACCAAAACCGCTATTGTATTTTTTACGATGAACTTAATTAATTAGGCGAATAGCTGTCCATACATTGAATCAAATCAAGAGAAAATTGGGCACAATTTTGACAGTCCACCAAACGTGACAAGATTTTATCTGCTCATATGCGGTTTTTGGTCCGTGTGAAACATTTTGGAAATAGCACTGGGGATTATCAGTCAAAGATTATATTAAGTTGGAAAGGGAATTTCAGTTTCAGTCTTTAATTCGAATAAAAAACCAAATATTATAAATGAAATTAATAATTCGTTTTCACTGTCCTTTAAGTGTATGAAAGCACGAGAAAGGCTAGACCAATTTCAGTCATTCTTTTTGTTTTGCTTCTCTTATAGGGAACGTTTAAAAGGTCAGAAAGACAACGTCTTTCGATCAGCTAAAAATACATTATACATATGTATATAGTGAGAAGTTGTTCCTGAACCTTGAAAAAAGTGTTTATAATTTGAGTTAACACACTACATTGGTTCATCCAACTTAAACAATTATGTGAAGCACATTATGATAATTATAACTAATTTCCTGTCTCATTATTTTAACAAACCGTTAAAATACAAAACAGCCTGCAGGTGTTCGGAACAATTGGTTTTCATTTACGAGTACAGACATTCAATTTATTAATTCGTACTTGTCCACCTTTCGATAATCCAAGAATGAAATGGGTTGTCAAAATTATTTTAATTATATACAGGTTTCGTTGCGGTCGCCGATACAGAAATGTCATCGACCATATTAGGCCAGTTGTCAACTAAAATTGTTCTTTTTTATTATTGGCCAATATTCTAACCACAAATTCGATACTCAAGTGTCACTAAAGCAACAGTGTAACGCCTTTCATAACTGACAATTCGTAAGTGGATATTATGGAATATGATATTGACATTTATAGAATTCCAACGGTAGAAAATGTCTTAATATAACATTGTAGGACCAAGATAACTGTAGATGTCGGAATATATGTGAGACTACTATTTACGGTAGAACGCTCTGTGTGCGATTAGTGGAGCGATGATCTTAGCAAGGTGGTTAATCAGAGTTACTTTACTGGCATACATCTGACCTGGTTAGATGTATGCTAAAAATCAAGATTAACGGAGTGCGATAGGAATAGGATTTGCTAAAGGCTTATGAACTAGAATGATGAATATACAACAACCTACAAAAATATAATTATGTACTATTACATTCTGTCTCTAGCGTGAGATAGAAACAGAGTTATGCATAACTTATACTCACCTCTATTCCCTTTTCACAACAAAATCATGATGGCATAGGCAGTTCGTAGGTTGGGTTATAGAGGTATTATCGCATAGTAACTACAAACAAAATCAAAGTTACTCCGTAGGTAGACATTCCCGTTACATCTCTCTTTAGCTTAATCGGATTACTAAGCAGAGTTGACGGGAATCAATTCATTTGTATATGTATAGTTGCGCAACGCATCAGTCGTGTGACGTGGACATCATCCTAGCTCGGATTTATAGTTGAATAACATTTATAAGCTGCTTTTCATTCGGTTACGTTATTTGTAACGCTTAGAACGAATTGGAAGTAGACGGAATGGTTTCATTAGGCGGCGACTTTGTTGGTTTCTGAGATGGGTATCAGAAATAAAATTATGATTTTTTTGTGATATCTTCATGTATATAAATTCCTGCTTATTATTTTATAGATACTGCTACTTTTAGTTTGTCCGTTGATGGTCGGATATCATATCTAATTAAGCGGCACATAGATATAACATAAAGTAGATTCAAAGTTACTGCATTTAAAATATAAATAAGCTAC
Source organism: Tholera decimalis (assembly GCA_943138885.2). Classification (NCBI taxonomy): domain Eukaryota; kingdom Metazoa; phylum Arthropoda; class Insecta; order Lepidoptera; family Noctuidae; genus Tholera; species Tholera decimalis. The sequence goes on along the minus strand of OW964563.2, from coordinate 30,556,482 downwards.
GTTTCGTATTTCATAAAGACATAATAGTTGTACGCTATCTTACCATTCAAGGAAAACCATGACGTATCGACGCGGCGCGGTAGGCAGTGGTTGAGCGATTCACTGCAGCCTGCAGGTCGCGGGTTCGATTCTCGCCCGGAACAAATTTCTAGTTGTTCATGTATGTAAGAGTAAATGTTTGTTAGCACACCCACGATACAGGTGAGTGGCCAAGTTTGTGTAAGACCGCATTTTAATTTAAAAAAATATACTTTCATCATCATCATCATAATCTTAAATTAAACCATGTGGGGACGTCTTTACGTTCACAATTTATTATAAGAAGTATACTTATTACTTTGCCTTTTTTATTTACTTTTTTTCTGTGGGAATATCATCAAATGTCTCCTCCCACTCGTTAGACTTCTACTTACTAAAAACTCACCCTCACCTTCAGTTGCTCCTGAGTTCCAGAGATTATTAGCTCACGATCCTCGACTCCCAAAGCGTCTCCCGCAGTGGCTGGGGCGTGAGGATGAAAAATTGAAAACTGTCGCTCCGTCACGCCTTTAGCATCTTCATGACTGCTGAAGATGGAGGCCACTGCATTCTAATCCCCTTCGCCCCGCACCATGGCCTGAACCGAGGCCGGACGCAAAAGGTCGCCGCCACCCATCGCCTCCACGAGGACGCGGCAGTGCTCCGCCCAAGCGGGGCACACTTCCACCGTATGCTCCACCGTGTTCGCCGGGTGCAGGTCCTCACAATGGCGATAGCCGGGCGTTCCTCTCGCTGAATCCGAAACAGTTACCTGCGTCAGGTGGAAGGTAAGGACACCCAGTGTTGCCAACTATACTATCACCTCTGTAGCTGGATCTTTTGCAAAAAGTTGCCAGATTCCCACATTATCTTACCGCAAAAAGTAGCTAGAAGTTGCTAAAGTTAAAAAAAAACTAAACTAATCGTTAAAATCGTTTTTCTACATTAAAACTAATGTGTGTAATGGATATCTTTACTTTCGTAATATATTTACAGGTACATACTTATGGTAAAACATTATTAATATAACTTAATCTAGGGAAGATGATGTAGATAGTTGTACATCCTGAGAATCCAGGGATTTTGTGTATTTCTCCACGGTTCCCATTTGTTGGAGAACTTTTAAAGGTAAGGTACAGTTGAAGCAACATTTGCCTTTTTTTCTGAGTGAGTCTCTTATACATAAAATAGAATTTAGAGTTATCAGACTCAAACGGTTTCTCTGCTTATTTTTAACTAGATTCATTTGAGAGAATAACCTCTCAACCTCTGCATTTGAGTGTGGAAGTGAAAGGCAAGATATAGCCAGTTCACATATATCCCTATATGTATTATCACCACATGCATTTTTAAAGTATCTGACCTCCACCCAAAATTTCACCTTTTCCTGTGATGTCCACTTAACCAAATGTAGTAAATGCGCGCCCTATGTGCTTTTTAACTATTGTAATATGACTCAAAATGCTGACGAGTTTACGACTCTAAAAAAGCTTCGACAGACAAAAAACTAAAACTGAAAATCACACACACAAGCATCAATAATAGTGTGTAGATAAAGTCACTATGTTGATAATTTGCTAAAAAAAGTAGCTAAATCGTTTAGCTACAATTTTTTAGAAATTGTAGCTAACAGCGTTGCAAAAATAGCTAGATCTAGCTATAAAATAGCTAAGTTCACATCACTGAGGACACCATGGCGTTTCTCCATCCACTACTCACAGTGGGACCTTCTCGATCTGAAAAGTTAAATAAGATATAAAAATATTATAAGTAATATTAATTAATAACAAACAATCTTACTAATGTTATGTTGTGTTAGAAAGATTGTGAGGATGGATGTATCGGTTTTTGGCTGTTTGTTACTCTTGTACGCAAAAACTATTGAAACTAGTTGAAATCCCGAAATAAAAATGGGCTACTTTTATCCCGGAATTCCCGCGGGATCGGGATTTACGCAGGAAAATCCTCCTATGAAGTCGAACAAAGTCGCGGCCAGAACCTAGTGTGCTTATAAATAAAAGCCTAGCAAAACAAATGAGTTTGTATAAAAGCTAACGATACTGTCTAACAAAACTTCCATGACGTTAAAGGCCATAAAGAGATGTTAAAGTAAATTGTATTGTCCAAAAGTAATTCTACTAATTTTGCTGGGAAGAAATTGCCCACTAAATAACTCTAGTCAGTTCTCTTGAAAATTTATAGACCATTTCTTTGGCTGTGCAATTAAGAACAAGATAGATTGAATAAATAAAATTTCGGTTAGCCGAATCTTGGCGGCAGGAAAGTTCTATAATAAGACGCAGTAGAACATGTAAAAGGAATGTGATGTAGGTATGATAAAATTCTTGCTGACCTTATTTCGGTAGTAAACGCTGGCACGTAGACACTGTGCCACCGTCTTCCCTGGGTTCACTCGGTGAGGGGACGGAGTTCCTAGTCTGAGCGGTTGTGACACAACTGCCACACGAGCGCAGTGTGACTTAGTGCTTAGGTATGAGGAGTGTAACATAGGTCAAAACTGGATTTATCATTTCTATTTGTATCATAATACTAGCTGTGCCCCGCGGGTTCCCCGCGTTAAGTTGAGAAAATAATATATTCCATCTCTGTAAGATTATTACTTAGTATAATACTTTAAGCAGCTATGTTAGCTTGCAGAGCTACCAGCGGCAGCCGGCTAGCGCGCGTGTATCTTGAGCAATGTTTTATTGCGTTATTTTAAGACTATGATATCTCTAAACATTACAAAAATTGGCCAAGTGCAAGTCGGACTCACTCATGAAGGGTTCCGTGGTAACTATAATAAATATAATATACTTCTTTTTTGTTTTTTTTTTTTTTTAACGTGGTAAAATTATCAAATAAGTCCTCCCACCCTGGGCAGGGCGGGAGGGACTGTCAGACTTTTACTGACTAAAATCCACGGTGTTCCTTCAATAACCCTTTACGTACCGGGGTCACGGTAATGGGATAAGTCCCACGACCCCGGCAGGCTTCGGCCCTCTACAGGGGGGGCCTCGTCATGTTGCTGACGCTCTTTGAGGTGGGCGTGGAACACAACGCGCCGTCGACCCGGGCATGGTCCATGGTCGGATGCCCGCGCCTGCGGTGGCTGGAGATCGTCGGCCGACGTCCGACGCCGTGCGCGTCGGCCACTGCGGCTGGGCTGGAGGGAGGACGCCATCCTCTCCCTCACACGGCCCGCCTCCTCCTTCGGAAGCATGACTGCTTCGCAGAAGGAGGCGACCGCTTCCCACTCCCTCTCGCCCCGCAGCATGGCCTCGACCAATGCCGGGCGCGAGAGGTCTCCGCCTATCGCCGCCGTGAGGACACGTCGGTGATCTGCCCAGGCGGGGCAGTCTTGCACCGTATGCTCTACTGTGTCCTCAGGGCGACCCTCGCAGTGGTGACACCCAGGCGTTTCTTCCTTTCCCATCAGACACAGGTACCTCCCGAAACATCCGTGTCCAGTGAGGACTTGTGTCATGCGGTAGGTCAGGACGCCGTGACGCCAATCTAGCCACTCCTCAAAGAGGGGTCTTACCGCCGCAATTGCGGCGTGCTCGAAATATAATATACTTAATATAATTAATTAAAAAAAAAAAAAACCTTAAAAATTTCTTAAAACTAGCTTATTTACAATGTTTACAACTACGCCAAATAACTTTGTTTTTCATAGTATTTGTATGAATTACAAAGTTATATTTGCGGTTTTAGAAAATATACTGTATCTCAAAAACTGCCGACTCGATCTCGTTCAAACTAATTTTGGTTGAAAGTTTACATTAAGGTCTACAACATATGGTTTTTTAGATTTTTCACTTCATTATTATAGAAGTTAGAGGGGGACACACACATTTTACCACTTTGGAAGCGTATATCTTTTAAACGATTAACTTTATGAAAAAGTCATTTTAGAAACCTTAATGTCATTTTTAAAGACCTGTCTATGGATACCACACACGTATAGGTTTCATGAAAAAATATATTTTCAGTTTCAGTTCCATGTATGGGGAGCCCCTTTATTTTAAATGTTTTTTAAATTTTCTCTTAAAATCGGAAAGCGGTTCCTAATAGTTTCGGAATAAAATGGCTGTGACATACGGACGGACGGACAGACAGACAGACAGACAGACAGACAGACAGACGGACAGACATGTCGAAACTATAAGGGTTCCGTTTTTTGCCATTCGGCTACGGAACCCTAAAAACAATGTCAACGGCAATAAAAAATTAAATACTTGTGATGAATAACGTATTTATTTGAATAAGGATTATAATATCATGTTTATTGAAAGACCATCGCAAATAATGCATTATTTTAGAAAAAAATTGATTACACTAAAAAGTTTACAGTTAACCTTAATAGATAGACATATGCTGTCACAGTCCTTTTTTGAACTATTTATGACCAAAAATCCCACGGTACATTATCTCCATGTAACTCCAACAGTTCAGGCTCTTCACACAACACAACTTCAACAGTTCAGGTTCAGGATTTTCCAACTTACTTGATACTTATCGTAACATTATGGCCAAATTACACATAATCTTTATACTTTGTAGCCTATGTGTAATCAGTTGTTTCGATGTACACGCTATATTACTGTGAAGTTTTTATATTACAGTAAAGTTGTTCAGTAGTTTTTGCGTGAAAGCGTAACAAACATCCATCTATAAAGAGGAAAAACAATACTGACAACACTTTCACTATCAATCGTTGTAATAAGGTATTTATATCACAAAATTTGTGATATCAGAATAAAAATGGTACCAGAAAAAATACCAACATTTTCACGCGACAGCCCTAATCGTCCCCTACCTACGAAAAGTTCCACATACGCGCACATAACATTACGTAAAACCAAAAAGTGTAGTTGACGTGCAGTATAATTGATACTAATCATCGTCCCGGTGTGTTTCAACGCGTTCGTTAATTTACCTAACGCGCCCCAGGAAAGGCACCAAAACCACTATGAAATTGAATACGTACAACTGCTACCCATTTGGGACTGTGGACTTGGTTAAGGTTGAGTTTTACTGTGCGCGCAGGTGTACACATTACTGCATTTGAGCTTGGACGAAACATTATTGTGCTGTTGAACGTTTAGCCTGCAGAGCGTAGCAGAAGAAGACTAAGATTAATTTATTTACTTTTTATCCATTTTATCCATTACAAAGGTTGGACCAATTAGAGTAACTAAAACAAGTAACAACTAAGATTATATTTATAAAATAAAACAAACAACAACTCATGTTATAAGCAATCAAAAACAAAAAGAAAAGATCAACAACGCTTCTATAAATCCTTCTCAGTTTCCCTGGCATACCAATAAAATCTTCAATTCATCTGCAAACAGAATGCTTGTTGCAAGGTATTAAGTACCTATCAATAACTTAGCAGTATCTATACTTACGTACATTGGTCACCAAAAAGCCTATCAAACTATGTCATTATACCTGAATATCGCCAGCTGTCGTTATGGTTGTAATCACTTTATCGTTGGTGATATTTTTTTAGCACCGATAGTATACTTATCAATACCTTCTTATTGTCAAAGATTAAAATAGTGTTCGGACACATGACATTTTGGTACTGCATGCCAATCCAAGGCCCTTTGTTTCTTGCTTCTGATAAAAGTCAGTAGTAGTGATTTGCCGGTTCTGGCGCACCAATCCCGTGGCTCACCGGTTCTGGCGCACCACCGCTTCTGGCGCAATCGCGGTCCAGGGCGTTTCAAACCTAAAAAAAAAAAAAAAAAAAAAAAAAAAAAAAAAAAAAAAAAAAAAAAGGTTTTGGGGTCCGCTGATCACGTTTCTGCAATCCGTTTTCGCGTAAGATGCATGGTTCCGGAGATACAGAAATCAATTAACAACAATCTGTTTCATTTCCGGTGACCCGAAACCCTCATTATCGACTTTCATTGTTCGCCTTTTCTTATCTATTGTCCGTGCGTCCGGCCGCTCACCCTCATTAGGATTGCATTGACGTATGCATGTATTACTCATTGTTACTGCTACTGCTATTGTATACTTTTATTGTTCATAAACCATTGCTTACTTTGCTATTCGGGGTCATCAAAACGGAATCAATAAAACACATGCGTCATTAACAAATTTTATTTTTATCTACAAAATATGAGCGGAACATCTCATCCACTAAAATATCGTTGTACAGTGTGTTCCCTGTAAATATGTTTGTAAAACTATGCATTGAACATCCCTGAAACTTATATAGCAAATACATTAAGCAATATTCACCACAAACTGAAGTCCAATCATTCTGAATCCTATCAATACTCCAGCCCCATCTTTTACAATTCCTTTTCAAAAACTCGAGATGATATCGCGCAGGTGTTCGCCCATAAGAATCAAAATATTGACCGATGCCATTCGTATCGATATGTACAGCTACCCAGTGTGAACCTGGCTTATCATCCGCATCCAAATTGCATATTATATACGTTGGTGCATGGGTATACATAGGGAGTCTATTAGCAGCATAAACATTATTTTCTAGACTGGGATGAATCTTTTTCAGATGTTTTTGTACTTCTAGTGTATCCATGATATAGCATATTATTACACTACCAATCTATTCAATGGTTGTCATAGGAATGTTCAATTATAGTGATTTGTAAATATTAAATCGCATTATTTTGTAGCACTCACAAAACAGGTTGATGCCAGCAATGTGAGATAAGTTTGTTGACTCATAGAGTTACTATCAGTTTCCGGAGGAACGTGAGATAATTTTGGTGATTCATAGAGTTACAATCAGTTTCGTTGTATTTAGGAATTTGTTTTAGATAAGAATGGTGCTATATAAGATCCTACCATTGCAGTCATGCAGTCAGTCTATGGTCGTTTGACCGCAGTGGATTGTATACGTCTACCAATACTACGTTTGTGTTACTTCAACGCATCAATGGCCATGGAGGTAAGTGTTTATTCTATTGACAAACTTACTTGTATTCTTGTTGTTGTTTCCTAACGTGTGTGATTAAGTGTAAACAAATTGATATTAACATGATAACTGTCTTGTTGCAGAAATCATTCAACTTCGATGAAAATACCTATAAACAGTATTACTACTCACCGCTCTCCCCTCAACATGAAGAAGAGAACGATGACATCGTTATTAATAACACATGTGATGGTGGAAAAAGGAAATCACAACCGATTGATCATTTTTTTGAAGTGGCACCAAAAATAAAAAAGAAGAAACTGTTATCGTCAACCGTGGCACGAGCCGCTAGAGATGGTGTATCATACATTTCTAGTAATTCTGACGACGGAGACCAAGCGACGCATCTCATTAAAATTGAAATGTACGATATGAAGAAGCTATGTAAGATTCCAACTACTGATCATTGGAAACACGCTACCACGAGGATTAAATATTATGTAAAGAATAATAAGGATAGCATCTACGACAGCACAAACGGGCTCGTATACAACATTACAAAGACAATAGCAGAAAGTGAAAAAGTTAAAAAATACTTTTTTAACAATGACACCCATTAGTTGATTAGTGAATGTGATTCTGTTTACTTAAATTACTTCTGTGTACTCATTAGATTCTACCTGACTCGTCATTAATAACACATGCGATGGTGGAAAAAGGAAATCACAACCGATTGATAATTTTTTTTTTGAAGTGGCACCAAAAAATAAATAAGAAGAAACTGTTATCGTCAACCTTGGCACAAGCCGCTAGAGATGGTGTATCATACATTTCTACTAATTCTGACTACGGAGACCAAGCGTCGCATCTCATAAAAATTGAAATGTACGATATGAAGAAGCTATGTAAGATTCCAACTACTGATCATTGGAAACACGCTACCACGAGGATTAAATATTATGTAAAGAATAATAAGGATAGCATCTATGACAGCACAAACAGCCTCGTATACAATATTACAAAGACAATAGCAAAAAGTGAATAAGTTAAAAAATACTTTTTTAACAATGACACTCATTAATCGATTAGTGAATGTGATTCTGTTTACTTAAATTACTTCTGTGTATTCATTAGATCCAAGGAGGTGTCGTCTTGTGGTGCTGAGAGAAAAACAAGATTAGAAGGAAGAGATGAGTGTGGCATACGTGAACAGATCACTTCATTGAAAAGCAAAACTACAAAACTGATTGGAGAAGAAAAAGTGAAGAATATGCAGTACCCAAGAGCTGAATATCCATTTTTCAGTTTAAAATCTAGACGGTTGTTCAGTTTCGGAGACTGGCCACTCGTTATGAAACAGAAGCCTGAAGATCTTGCAGAAGCCGGTTTCTTTTATACTGGTCATGAAGACAGGACCAAGTGTTTCCATTGTGGTGGCGGTTTAAAAGATTGGGAAGATGATGATGATCCTTGGCAGCAGCATGTTCAGTGGTTTAGTCAGTGTGCTTATGTAAAGTTTAAACTCGATCAGTGTTCTGTATAAGATTGAATAGGGTGTTTATAATGAAATAAAAAAATAGTATATTGCATATAATTTGTTTTATTTAATTTTATAATGTTTCCTTTAGTTACATACACATAACCTTAACTACTATAGTCTACAGTAACATTTCTATTTTTATCTATTTCAATAATATTATCAAACTCAGCATAAACAATACAGTTAATTGTTTGTATTAGTGAGGATTCAAATCGTACTTCTAATCTTACACTACCATGCTTTATGAGATTCCAATGAGCTGATGAGTTAGCTGATAAATCAGGAGTTAAATCAAATGCTAAAAGACAGTAACCTTTAGCATACTGTTCACGAGAGATTGCATTTCCTTCATTTAGAAAGTGAATACCAGTCCCCGAGAATAGAGTATGATATGCTGATGTAAATATATTATTATTAAAAGATGGTTGCAAAGCTTTTGAAGGTATTTGTTGACCATCAATATATAAGCTGAAAGAGTTAATACCATAGTTTTCAAAGTTAAATGGATTTTTAGTAAGCGAACCATTAAATGCAGAATTGTTTACAAATCCAATAATACATCTTTTGGGTACCTGTCCTAAGAATATATTATCAAGAGTTTTTCCTTGAACACCTGATGGAATTGTTAAAACTTTAACTTCAGCACGAGTAATAGGATATTTAGCAGTGGTAGAAGCTAAAACTTTCTGATGTGCGAGTAATACACTTGGATTAATTCGTGCTCTTCGAACAATAAGAGTTGCGTCTGTAATGCAAACTTTAAACTTTACATCATTTGACCCAGCAATTAAATTAAAACTCTCTCTTGATCGAACTAATTTTACACTCATTTCAACGCCATTCATTAAAAATTTATCTTGATTGAAAATGTCACCATGAAGATGACCAATCATTTCTATTTCCCTACTTTCATTAACTAATTCCTGTCTTTTAACAAATCCTATGTTTTTACCATCTGTGGAATCCATTTTTCCTGCTGTATCCTCATACCAAAGGCTACAAGTAAGATGAGATTGTTTAGCAGCAGGAGCATAGTTTAAAAGAGTTTCCATGTATGCTCGATAGGCATAGGTATTATTAGGTGGTGATACAAGTTTTTGGTTTAAATAAACATCAAGTTGACTAAAAAGTGAATGCAGCCAATTATTTACAGGTGCTACTGCGGTAGCTGATATCAAGTTTGATGAATCTTGATTTAATACTTTTGCCTTTATCTGGAGTAATGTATGAGACAAATCTATGTAGTCATCGCCTGTTCCAGGAACTTGAAACTCGATAGGTCCATCATCAGCAAGAGACGAAATTGGTTTATAGTGAATCCACAATCCATTTTCAATGCTTGTTTGTGTAGACGGTAATGCAAATAAATCTAATTCTGACTTAACGCACTCACAAGAATGATTATGAAGGAAAGACATATTTAATTTGAAAATATATCTTCGATGTTTTTTGGTTTTAGACCAAGTTTTTTCGTAGCTTTCACTTTAGCAGTTAGTGGTGGAATGAACGATGCCAATCGTTTTCTTTTAGTTATATATCCAGATCCTGTCATGTTAAATCGATCAATTTTGTTATCAGCCTTTCGTTTTAAGTTCGTACTAACTTGTTTAAGACGATCTTTTATTGAGGCTTCCATAGGACGCGCTTGAACCATATCCGATAAAAGTCCTACTCCAGCGTTTAATGCCTCCTTACCAACCACTCGAACACCACTTGAAAGTAAAGGTAAAACTGATCTAAATAACCCTCCTAAGAAGCTCCCAATACCATGACCGCGTTGGTATGGTGAACCCTTATAAATTACACCAACTCCTGATCCAGCTTGATGTGAATAATAATTTTCATATGGACATTTATGATGATCATGAGGAGAATACATTATTATAATTTGTGGAAATGTAGTTTAATACACACGGTTCCAAACTGGAATGGTATTTTTTGTCCTGTGCTCGATCTTATATCTATTTCCAGCGTATCGAACTCTCTTCGCATCACAGGTAAGTAGTGAGGTGGAGAGAAAACGTGCATTTTATTCGCACCATAAATGTATTTTGAAGGATCTAATGAAATGACTCTTAATAGCGGAGTCATAACATCACCCACAATCTGAGGATCGATAATGTCACAATATAGAAATAGTTGAGATGGTAACCCTAAGTGTAAATTAGCAGGACACTTCCCAAAATTTCTGTCTAGAAGATTTGTATTTGGTTCATAACCCAGTTGTAAACTTAATTTGGGTGATAATGTTACGGATGTTATATTTTTATCCAAAACAGAAATAGACACAAATTTTGTTATTTCATCATAACGAAATTTCAAGTTCTCTCTGATACCATTTAACGCTCTTAAAATATGTTCAACGTTATCATAGTTGGTAGCCGGAATATGTTTTTTGTAGTACACTGTTGATGGTTTATCTTCATTAGGCATTAACATGGTTTTTGTAATGTACACAACATTTTCATGATCTTGAACAGTAAACATGGTGCATGGATATTGAAACTCGACAACTCCAACCGACCATTCACCTTCTAATTTCATAGCTTTTGGTAATTTTGTTGAAAAATTTGTGGTCTTGTTATCAGGAAAGTATTCCATTGAACTATTGCTGAGCAAAGTTAAATAAAAACTTTCTTTATTCATATTTCTTTTAAACTAGAAGCTAAAATCCAACTGTTAAATTTATCTGGATAACCTTTCCACTTCACTAATACTTCTTTTCTGTTACCCGAATAACGAGTACCAATTATTTTATCTATTTTATATTGTGAGGTGGGGTTGTAAGTGACCTTCTGTAATTCTCTTTCATAAAAAGTACCAACTATTGCTTCATCTTGTAAATCTGTTATTGTATAAACAACCCATGGAGATCTATCAATTATTGAAGATATAATAAATATTTCATCACTCCAATTTGATTCATATCCTTTTTGGAAAACATGTTTATATTTAGTTATTCGAACATAATCACCCACATTGAAATTTGGTTTTGGATTTTCTAAAGAAAGTTTGTTTGATCCTCTATTATAAAGATTAGTCCAAACTGTCATAATATTGGCGGAACTTACATCACATGGGCACATCTTAATACTAGAGTGAATGCTGTGATTATAAGAGTATATTAAATCCTGTAAAACATCTATGTATCTATAAGTATTGTTATGAGTGAAATAACACCACATTTTCATTTTTAGAGTTCTTTGAAATCGTTCAACAATACTAGCCTTAATATCAGGATTGTTAGTGGTATAGTAATTTATCTTTTTGGATTTAAAGTATTTTTGTACATCTTTTGAAACAAATTCTGTACCTTTATCAGATTGTATGTGAGTAGGTGTGGAATTACTTTCAGTAAATATACTTTCAAAACATTCTTTAGTAGTTTCTGAGTTTTTCTTTTTCATTGGTCTTGCAAAAGCATATTTACTAAATACATCAATAACACAAAGTATATAGTTGAAACCATCATTATATTGAGAATAAGTTCGCATATCACTTAAATCAGCTTGCCACAGTTCATTAATATTTGATAGAATGTACCTATTACGTGGAAATTTTTTCCGACTGGGTTTATGTAATGTATATGTTTCTTGTGATTGTAACCATTCCTTTACTTGCTTTTTATCCATTTTACCCTTCATGGCTTTTGATAGTTTATCAATACTACCAAAACCAGCGGGGTTAGATGGATCATAATAAATCCTGTTAATTTCTTCTAGTACGGGGTCCATTTTTCCCAATCGAGCTTTTTACGTATTTTAGTTATAGATCTTTTATCTCCACTGCTCGGTGTAGAAAACTCTTGAACTTCAATCTCAGAGGTTTTGTTCAGATCTTTTGCTTGAAGTTGGTTAATAAACTCACATCTCTTTGGATTTCCAATATAAGTAAGTGGTACTTTAATATCTTTTAATGCTTTAGCAAATCTATCCCACCCTATCGGATCACTTCTTTTTAAGGGTCTTAGTGAATCATTTATTAAATCAACAATATTACTTCCAGGAATTTTTTCATTATCAATTATGACTGTGCCTTCATTATCCCAATGTATTTTACTTTTACTTGTTCCAATTAAGTTTAATAATGACTCACCTTTTTTATTATATGTTTTTGGTATTAAACTGAGTATTTGAGTTGGTGTGTAAAGTGGATTTGTGTCATTTTCTTTACTTTTAATGGATCCTTTCTCATCCAACAAAGATTCAGCATCAACTGAACTTTTTAGATCTCTATCTTTATTTTTAAAACCAATTTTAGATTCATTTGAATCTTCATTAGATGTATCAGAATAAATTGGTAATCTGAGTGGTTGACGATCCTCTTCGGTAAAGTGAAGGTATCTTTGTAGTGTTTGTAAATATAACATCCACTTCTTGCGGTCTTCCGTCTTACTATTCATAATATTTTGCATTTCAATATCTAATCGAGACAAATTACTATTAACCTTATTTTCTTGTTTTAATTTTTCAATCAATCCAGGTTCAATAAGTATCATTTTCTTTGCATTTTCCATGTTAACTGGCTAGTCCACTTACTAATCCACTCAATATTGCACCTAATATTATTGGTAAGAAAGCCCCTCCTTTTTGTATGATTATATTTTTTCTTAGTTTATGTTTACACTTATGCACCAGTTTACGGAGTATATTTTTGTGTTTATTCAATTTTTGTTTATCTTGATCTTTAAGAGGTACCTTTCCTTGTAAAACGTTATGAATACATTCACAAATACAGTTTATTTCTTCTTCATCACATGTTTTAAGTAACGCTCTTTGATATTTTGGTTTAAGCGTATGCAAAGCGCTTAGCAAATGTTTATGCGTTGTGAGTCGACGATGCATCATTTAGAAATGATTTGAATTGTTTGATTCTTGGTGTATTTAAACTCTTTTGTGGGGACGTAGACTGTACAGTGTCCATTAAATGGGAAGACATTTGTCTTGATACGACAAAAATCATTGGTATTCTGTTTTAAATCAACCATTAAATATCCATGCGCTTCTAAAGTTGCATCCCTATAGGCATCTTCAATGAATTTTGGGTTGTCTGGTGACACTTGTCGTGCTAAATATCTTATTTGAGTTTTATCTCGAGGGTTTTTAAAATATATTATATAACTTGAGTTTAAAGAAATGTCTCTTTGACCTTTACCCTGATGAAATAAATTTTGTGTTAAATAAAATACACTCAGATTCCTGTGATGACTACCTTTTGTAAATATATCCACAATTCTTCCATCAGACTCTCTCATTAGATCATCAATAATAACAAGATGTGGGTTTTCACCATCAAACATATTAAGATTTGGAATTCCTTGATGATAGTTAACATTTGGTAAATTATATAAAGGTTGCATTTCATCAAAGCACCATGTGATCTGATTAAAATCACAATTACATATTTCTTTAACTGATTTTATGAAATTTGTTACAAAATTTGACTTCCCACATCCACTTGGTCCTGCCACAATAGCAGTAAACGGATGAATAAAGTGAAACATTTCACACGTCTAGAGTTCAAAGGGAGGAAATAAAAAATGAAAATTATGTTGTAAAAATTAAATATATATATATTGCTAAAATTATTACTTATCAGAACTTTACAATCTTCTCAAATGTATGTTCACCGTTTTATTATTACTTAGATATCATTATTTACAATCGAATAATTAAAACTAACACAATTAGTACATCAGAATTTTACAATCTCAAATTTAAACCTACAAATAAAAACCACAATTTTCTTACATTATTTACAATCAAACAATACATTTTAAATATGTAATAAACTATTATATAACATTATAGTAATATCATAATTTTACAATCAATATAAATTTCGTATAGGTACAGAAGTAAAAGTAAAAAGTATCAACACTTAACGTAATTTATAATGTCCCCAAGCCAATGTATCAATGTTGTTGTCCATAATACATCGTTTGCTATCATTATATGATAAAGATGCTTTATTTATTTTTTGTGTAAAAATAGTGTGTTTGATTGACTTAAACCGAAGCATACTACAATATTGCACATTTTTATTAAACAAACACGATTTGTAATTTTCCATATTCATTTTTTTGGTAACACTTTTGTTAACCCCTTTTGCCTTTGCTATAAATTTATCTTCTACTTCCAAGGCATACATTTTTGATCGCAACCCTACAAATTCCTTCAACACTTTACCATTATTCTCGTCTTTAAAAAAACCTAACTTCTTTTTATTTAATTTTGGATAATCATAAATATTATTTTCTGGATAGTCTGATGTATCAAAATAGTGAAGTAGGTCAGGTTTTATATCCTCATACAAATTATCTGTAAAAATTTGATATATCAAACTATCGGTATCGGTGTACAATAACTTAATTTTGTTATTAAACTTTTTAACCATGTAGTTATAATGAAATTCGTACATAAGGGTCTTAGATATATCTAAAATACAAAATCCTAAATAAATTGGCTTATCATAAATCAATTTTGTTTTTCGTAATTGTATTGCGACTAAATGTTCTGAAAATATTGATAAACTATGGAATTCTGGTTTTGCAATCAATTCCTGAGCACCTAAAACTTTACCACGATTATCCCAGTGAGTTAGTAGTTTAACGTTTACTCTTTTTTCAATATTTTCCATTGTCTTACCGAAGACAGAATTGTTCATTAATTTAAAAAAGTCTTTTTCAAAGTTTGATTTAGCTAACGTTCTCAAACTAGTATTTAAGTCTATGTATTTCTTTAGCCAAGAACTCTGTTTAAATTTTAAAATTCTATGTACTTTAATTAATTTAATTCCCATTTCAATGCATTGTTTTAAATTCCTGTAGTGAATGATGTATTTATTTTTATTATTTAAATTAGGAACTAATTTAGTTTCTTTAGTATTACCCACACATATGTTTTCAGGACATAATGGAAAGTCAGAATGCAAATTATGAAGTTCATCAGGATATTCCAAATCAACTTCTAAAACATAACCAAAATCAGACGTATCCAACACATTATAATCTGTATTACAATTTATCCATTCGAAACCACCAACAGGAAGGGATTGGGACATTGCCCAACCATATAAATTATTCGCATCAAAATATGTTAGATATGAATTAGGTTTTTCACCATCATAATCCTCCATGAATTTATTATTTGCTCTAGCAAAACGATTGCTACACTGAGATACACCCCCTCTAATACCAGCTTTAAAAAAAGCAATTTTGTCATAGTCCGTTAACAATTCTAATTCTATTTTCGTAAATTTTAACATTGCATCCCAACTTAAACCTGGAGCAGTATAGTAATGGGCAGGATCTAATCCATAAGTTTTAATACAAAGCTTTCTGAAGTTTTCGAATATATCGGTCAAAAGTAAAACATCAGTTTTTAAATACAAATCGGAATAATCAGACATACTACTACACTTAAAATGTTGCCAAATATCTTTTGCATGATTATAATCATCGTTTGAAATATTTGAATCTGTGAGTGAACTATAAAACTGGTGTTGATCAGGAAGTGACGGATGTTTCAAGCAATCACTATTACGCATAAATTCATAAGGATAAATACCTTTCCGTCTTAAACGTAAAAAATCTTCATTAATAGGATAGTTTCTTTTTAGTTCTTTAAACTGATCGTCATTAAGATTTTTAGCTAGCTGATCTAAACTACATGATAAAAATTTCAATGAATCTACGAATCTTAAACTTACAGGTTGATTATTTATTGTTAACTGTTTTGAAAATGATATGTATCGTTCTTTATTTTGTGGAATAACTTCAACTTTGCCATCATCGAGGTTTAATGCATGGACAATAAAATGAGCATCGTAGTGACCGAGGTTATGTAAAAATATTGGAACATAACGAGGGGTTCTGTACTTAGAACTACACACTTGATGCGCAACACCCCTAAAACTGCCAGTGTACCAATCAAAATCGTAAAAAGGATCTTCATTTAACTGAGTTTCACAAATATGACAAATGTTTGAATTTGAAATTTTAATTTTATCTTCATCTGATAATGGAACGGGACATTTTTGGAAACAATTTTTTTTAACTATTGTTTTCACATCTTCACAAAGGCGATTCATAAACACTTGTGCACAGTTTGGCCCACTATACGTCTCATATTTTGATAATCTGTCATCATATGAACATTTAATGTAATATCCGAAACTATACACTTCATGTTTTTGAATATTAATTGTACTAGGCTTGGATGGATCGTTACTACATGATTCTATTGGGTTCAAAAATGCTTCAAAGTCTGCATAAACCACAAAAGGCATTTCCAACTTTTTCACGAATTTATCAAATTTTATTTTATTATTTGATGTTGCTTTACCGAACCAATCCTTTTTGGAATCCTTACCGTTTGGTAATTCCGTACAAATGTGAGCGCAATCATATTGTTGATGGTTATTAAGTCTTTCCTCTGATGGGAAATGAAGTAAACATGAATCGCATATATAAACTGCGTGATGATTACTTGAGATTTGTGAGCTAACTAACCGCGATAACTTTTTAATATAACAGTAATGATTGTTAGTACCATTCGATAAATATAGTAGGTTGATATGATTAGGTGTACGACATTTTGTTAAATATAAAGGACCTACAACTGAATTACACTTTTTTTCTTTATTATACTCTAAACCAAAAACATTTATACTAATATTGTTTAATTTCTCTACTTTTGATATATCTACAATTTTAACCGGAAAAGAAATACCAGTAAATTTTAGTTTATTTTCATGAATTGCGTATGATGTTACGCGATCTACACTTTTACATACAGGATATAAACCGGAGAGTAATGCCCATTTGAAACACATATTATCATTATTTTTAACATTGATTACAGCTTTTTTTAATTTAATATCCTGAGGAAGATCGATATATGAACTACCACGTAAGGGGTTGAATTTGTTAACATTCATATCTATGTATTTAATTTGATTAAGACTCCAACCACTATCTTTTTTTTCAAATTGACAAATTTTACCAACAACAGTGTCTATTAATGATGAAAAAAATATATTTAAGTCATCACCCTGACAAATTATATAATTAAACGTTTGAAAATCAAATGTATTTTTAATATCTTTAGTTTGTTGTATGAAATCAGCATGCAATATGAAGTTTATTTTAAAAATTGTATGTTGTTGAATACATTCATTGATTAAAAATAAGATATCAATTTTTAATGAATTTAAAAACGATTCCGGTGTTTCAAAATATTGCCCCGATTGAATTGTTTTACTATTAATTCTATATGTTAAAATTCGGTTGCCAAAAGCGGTTTCAACAACTGTAACATTTGCTAGTGAATTATGTGATTTTAAAAGATTATTTTTGTGAACATTGCTTTTTAAATGGTTATTTAGATACCTTTTATTAATAAAAACATGACATGTGTCACATTCCACCTTATTGTTGTCCACGTTATTTGTTTCAGTCGATGATGTAGAAGCTCCTTCATCAAATTTTGCTTTCTTGGGAACCTTATTTTCGTCAGTAGTGATACCTCGTTTGATACCTCTTCCAACTTGTGGTTGACTGTAACAAAACAGCAAGAAAATTATTAGACAAATCTTAAAATAAAACAATACAACAATAATCTTTCTTATTGAGTTTGTACTTCTAATACTTACATCAACGCTGTTTCAACCATCGCACAGTGATTATACAACTCATCATCATACGATGAATCAAACAGTTCACACTTCTCCATTTCATCACAAACTTTAGGCAGCTCCTGATCGAATTCGTTGATGAATAGTTCCATATTCTCTTCCATGGGTGCGGAAAAGAAAGCACTGGTACACACTTCACTGAAGTTTTCCATCTTTATAGCAAAGAAGAAATTAGGTAGCACAGTAAGTAACAGTTAAGTGTTGGTAGACAAACCGATACCCAATTTCAAATAATGTTCATTACATAGAGTCTAGCAAAGGATTAGAAAGTCAGGTAGAATCTAATGAGTACAAAGAAGTAATTTAAGTAAACAGAATCACATTCACTAATCAACTAATGGGTGTCATTGTTAAAAAAGTATTTTTTAACTTTTTCACTTTCTGCTATTGTCTTTGTAATGTTGTATACGAGCCCGTTTGTGCTGTCGTAGATGCTATCCTTATTATTCTTTACATAATATTTAATCCTCGTGGTAGCGTGTTTCCAATGATCAGTAGTTGGAATCTTACATAGCTTCTTCATATCGTACATTTCAATTTTAATGAGATGCGTCGCTTGGTCTCCGTCGTCAGAATTACTAGAAATGTATGATACACCATCTCTAGCGGCTCGTGCCACGGTTGACGATAACAGTTTCTTCTTTTTTATTTTTGGTGCCACTTCAAAAAAATGATCAATCGGTTGTGATTTCCTTTTTCCACCATCACATGTGTTATTAATAACGATGTCATCGTTCTCTTCTTCATGTTGAGGGGAGAGCGGTGAGTAGTAATACTGTTTATAGGTATTTTCATCGAAGTTGAATGATTTCTGCAACAAGACAGTTATCATGTTAATATCAATTTGTTTACACTTAATCACACACGTTAGGAAACAACAACAAGAATACAAGTAAGTTTGTCAATAGAATAAACACTTACCTCCATGGCCATTGATGCGTTGAAGTAACACAAACGTAGTATTGGTAGACGTATACAATCCACTGCGGTCAAACGACCATAGACTGACTGCATGACTGCAATGGTAGGATCTTATATAGCACCATTCTTATCTAAAACAAATTCCTAAATACGACGAAACTGATTGTAACTCTATGAATCACCAAAATTATCTCACGTTCCTCCGGAAACTGATAGTAACTCTATGAGTCAACAAACTTATCTCACATTGCTGGCATCAACCTGTTTTGTGAGTGCTACAAAATAATGCGATTTAATATTTACAAATCACTATAATTGAACATTCCTATGACAACCATTGAATAGATTGGTAGTGTAATAATATGCTATATCATGGATACACTAGAAGTACAAAAACATCTGAAAAAGATTCATCCCAGTCTAGAAAATAATGTTTATGCTGCTAATAGACTCCCTATGTATACCCATGCACCAACGTATATAATATGCAATTTGGATGCGGATGATAAGCCAGGTTCACACTGGGTAGCTGTACATATCGATACGAATGGCATCGGTCAATATTTTGATTCTTATGGGCGAACACCTGCGCGATATCATCTCGAGTTTTTGAAAAGGAATTGTAAAAGATGGGGCTGGAGTATTGATAGGATTCAGAATGATTGGACTTCAGTTTGTGGTGAATATTGCTTAATGTATTTGCTATATAAGTTTCAGGGATGTTCAATGCATAGTTTTACAAACATATTTACAGGGAACACACTGTACAACGATATTTTAGTGGATGAGATGTTCCGCTCATATTTTGTAGATAAAAATAAAATTTGTTAATGACGCATGTGTTTTATTGATTCCGTTTTGATGACCCCGAATAGCAAAGTAAGCAATGGTTTATGAACAATAAAAGTATACAATAGCAGTAGCAGTAACAATGAGTAATACATGCATACGTCAATGCAATCCTAATGAGGGTGAGCGGCCGGACGCACGGACAATAGATAAGAAAAGGCGAACAATGAAAGTCGATAATGAGGGTTTCGGGTCACCGGAAATGAAACAGATTGTTGTTAATTGATTTCTGTATCTCCGGAACCATGCATCTTACGCGAAAACGGATTGCAGAAACGTGATCAGCGGACCCCAAAACCTTTTTTTTTTTTTTTTTTTTTTTTTTTTTTTTTTTTTTAGGTTTGAAACGCCCTGGACCGCGATTGCGCCAGAAGCGGTGGTGCGCCAGAACCGGTGAGCCACGGGATTGGTGCGCCAGAACCGGCAAATCACTACTACTAAAGTCAGAGACAGACTTAGCGGATCGGACCGACTAAATTACTCAAATAACATATCTATCACAACCTATATACCTATCAACAAGGTTGAACCCCTTAAAGTTAGCAAAGAAATATTCTAACAGACGATGTTAATTTATAAAATGCATCACACATTCGGGATAGTGGAATCAAGGTTTTATTTCCACACTAACGGGCCACCCGAATCACACGGCTGTCTACTCCTATTAACTGTTCTTATACATTTCTCTGTCGACCGAACACTTGACAAGATTTCACAGTCTACTGGACAACTTTTAATCAAAGTGCTTACCCTAAAAACATTATAGAAATTATAATTAGAAATAATTGAATACTAATTTGTGGGAACGGTTTTTCGAAGGAGTGTCAAACGTTCTTATGTAGCTAGTAATTTCATTAGATAGATAGATTCTTTATTGTACACCATAACAGTAAAATAAAATTAATAAAGTAATTCTTAATTAATAAATTAATTAATAATTATAGGCCCACACATGTATCCATATTTCCATTAATAATAAAGGTATTTTTCACGAGTTCAAGTCTATTCTTTAAATATATCTGAACATAATTATGAAACAATGAAGGTTACCGCAGTCTGTACGCTTATATATTAAAAAAAAAATAACGCAACGGACTTTAATATGCTTTTCATCAATTGACACAATGATTCAAAAGGAAGTAATGTGTAGGTGATACGAGGGTGACACTGAAAGTTCTTAGAAAATCAAAAACTGAACAAACTAGCAAGTTGTTAGTTTTATTAGGTATATCTTTTTAAAATAGTGTCCGTTTAAAACAATACATCGCTGCATCCGATGGAACCACTGAGAAAAGCACTTCACCCACTCGTCACAGGGGTCTCTTCGACGGCATTTTGAAACGCAGCCGCTGCGTCCGCCGCGTCCATAAAACGATTTCCTCGAAGTTTTTATTTTATTTTCGGAAATAAATAAAATCGTAAGGTGCGAGGCTTCGATCAACAATTTGTTGATCGAAGGTGCGAGGTCAGGCTATAGGGCGGGTGACCATTGATTTAAATAGTAAAGATACGGTCGTCAGAACATTTGACGGACGTGGTCGCCCTACAAAACACACTAACGCTATCTATTATAAGTAAGATATCAATAGGCGTGGTCTGCTCCTAGACGTAACCTTGTAAGAGCGGGGTGTGGTATTTTTGAGGTACAAAGAAATAAAGAAAAAACCTTTTATTTTTCGATATTTATATATTTTGTTGTACATAAAAATACATTTTAATTTGCTTTTAACAAACAATAAAAAATAATTTTGTACACATAATTTAATCTTATAGTAATATTATTAAATCTTTTCATTTCATCGGCTCTAACGCGCGCCGCCGCTGCAAAGTTATGTCGCACTTTTATGCGGCTTGGCGTCGTCATGGCCAAAGGTTGAGACAAATAAGAAAGAAAATTGTTTTAAATAATGTCAGAAGTTGATTTAATGACATATTTTTAACTTACCGGTGATATGAAATGTTATCATCTTTTTTATTGTGCTTTTTGTCGTATTTCACGCAACCCTTCACGACACAACTCGGCATTTTAACTTGTAAAACTTACGACCGCTCCCGAAGATAGCCGATCGCGTTCTAGACTTCTAGTTCACTTCGATAAAGCGAAGACCACTTAGGGGCCAAGTTCGAGGCGTCATTATAACATGCGGTCCGCCCATTCCTTACGCTGTAATATATATTATGTCAATGCGGGTGACCCAATAATTCCACGTCTGACGTCGCTAAGTAGTCGATTGTTTGCTTGGCGGTATGCGACAAAACGTTGTCGTGGACTCGTGGTGAAGGAGGATCCTACTGCGACGTAATTTCTCCCGAATTTTTTATTATATCTTTTAGAAGTGGCCAGTTCTAAAAACTTTTAGTGTCGCTCTCGCTCTCGTACATGCATGTCATAGTAGAAAAAAAAACCAAGAATTTCAAAGATTTGTAACGTGATGTCGAAAACTTTGAATCTTACATCATAGATCAAATTATATATCAGGCTGCTGCTACTTCAAAGGGAAAAAATAGTATGGAGTTTGCGGGGTAAATAATGGTGGATTTTGCTGTCTCACCTGTTCAGTGTACTTTCTCTTTCTTTCATGACAGTCAGCCACTTTCTAGTCTATGGTCGGCCATATACATAGATGATACATATAAATATGTTTACTTGTCGTGTGTCTTATTGTATTTTGTATGTTTATGCTTATTATTTTCTGGCAGTAATTAAATTGATTTACGGTTAATTTTTTATCTTAATTTGTAAAAAGAAATCGGTTCTTGTTCAGTAAACATAATTGTAACATAATGCCACCTAATAGCCGATTTATAACTTGTGAAGCATGTGGAGATCGTGCAAGTAGTAAAGGTAATGAAAAAAGGAAGTTTATGGCAAAATTTCTATTAGACGAGGCTTGTTAAGTATTAAATTAGATATTGATTATATATTTTAATTAAATCATGGTACTAAAAGGCTTAATCGATCTTTTAATTTTCAATTTTATTGTGTGATAGTGATGTGTTGTAACGTAAATGGCTCCTATCAATTATCGATAAATGGTGTGTCTGTTTTTAATTATTTATAAAAAACGTTGATAAAAGCGAGAGACATTAAATGAAACCGCGTTTACTTTATGAAAAATTTTCAGGTTACACACCAAAAATCAAATCACGAAATTGCTATGTAATGTCCTTAGAATACAGTAGAAGCCGTGAGCGCGCCTAATACTGAAGCAACAAAAACTACTCCTAAATGAAGTAGTTTGACGCGCAGCCGATCAGTTGTACTATGAACGTCATATCGCGTGACGTGTTTTACCTGTGTCCAATTTATTTAAATTATGACGTCTTGTGTCGTTTCTACCTGTAAAAATGCAGCGGGGCTAAAAGAAAAACAGGATGGAATCACATTTCACGTATAACTCCACAACACAACTTCCACAACTTTTTTTTTTCACACAACGCCATCTAGTCCCAAACTAAGCAGAGCTTGTGATATGGATACTAGACAACTGATAAACATACATATATATTTCTAAATACATACATATTATAGATAAATTACACCCAGACAAAGAACAAATCTTATCGTTATATTTAATCTTATCTTATATTTATTTAAGACTTATCGTTTTATTTAATTATTGAATAAATTGTTTAGTTTGTAATTGTCAAAGAGAATAATGCATCCATCTTGTTAGTGCTGCCAATATAGAAGTTTTGATTTTCCCTTCTTTTTATTACCTATTGAGGGCTTTTATTCTTTGTAGTATATTAACAACTACTTTAATCAAAAAATATTTTAACCAACTTGAAAAAAGAAAGGTTATCATTGCGACCCGTATACAACGTGTAACAGAATAAACGCAATTCCTGAAAGTAAGTAGTTGGTTCAGAATCGAATTCCGTCAAAAAAAATAGTCGTTAAATTTTGACGGCAAAATCTTTAATTTAACTTAAAATGGTAACAAAGTATCATGGCAAATTAATACAACCCTTAATTCATGAAAATGCGCTCGTGTGCGTCTCGGCCGCTTATATTGCATAAATGTATGCGTCTGTGCATACACTTATGCAGTATATGCGTCTTAAGGATAACTATTTTATAAAAAATGTCTAGGTTTGGTTTCAATATATTTAGTTACGGATGTTGTTTTAGAATTATCTATACTAATATTATAAAGCGGAAAAGTTTGTTAGTTTGTTTGTTTGTTTGTTTTTTTGCTTGAACGCGCTAATCTTCGAAAGTACTGGGTGGATTTGGATGAAATTTGGTATGGAAGTAGCTTGAAGCTTGAGGAAGGTTATAGGCTACTTTTTACCCGACTGCAAAAAAGGAGAGTTATGTTTTTACCGTGATAGAATCCACGGGAGCGAAGCCCCACGAGAGTACTATAATTTAATATTCTTTTGGGGTGTCTGAGGTATTGCGCTTAATCTATTACACCTTGTATATGTAATTATGTATATGATATTGTTAGAATTGCATAACATTCATAATAGGTACCGACGCCAGCACATGAAGCTACCCGCAACTGTCAAATTTTCCCAATCAACCTTGAACCTAATTTCTTTAACAATAAAGTTGAAATTCTATTAAAGGATATTGACAGATTGTTGTAGCTTGATGTGCTGGCGTCTGTACTATGTGACTATCATAGTACCTATTAAGATTACGAAACAAATTTACAAAAAATTTAGTATGTGTGTGTGTGGTGTGTGAGAGAGGAAAGGGAGGGGTGTATGAAGTTATGTTTCTATGTAACATTATAACTATCTAAAATTTTAGTTTCCCTGCTGAAGAATTTACCCCTAAAAAAGACAAATAATGTCTGAGCTAGCAACATTACGCGGGTGGGAAGGGAGGCTAGCGCGGGGGGCTTGTCTTGTATTTGGACACAGAGCGCGGCTTGCAATTACAGTTGAACGGGGTTTCTACTGTATTCTAAGGTAATGTCTATAGTTTCCTCAAGAATATGACAAGAAATTAAAGAAGTTCGTTGGCTTTAGACAACCTTTCCAAAGTAGTAGCTTTCGTGCATAGAGCCTGTTTAAGCGAATTCACACTAATATTAATATTTCAGGTAATGAAAGATATCACGTCCAAAGTAAGCATAGATGTCCGATATCATTTCATCAGAAAGAAGGTTGCATTCAATGAAGTATTTGTACAGAAGACATTATCGTTGATGTTCTGAGGACGAGGCTCCATCAAATGAAAATGAAATGTTTATGACCGCTATGGGTTTGCGTCCAGAAGAAGGTTGGGAATAAATTAACGCAATCCTTGACATATCTGGGGGCACGGCAGTGCCCCCGCCAAGTTGAGCAAAAAGCGGCACGGCCGTACCATACTTTTCTCGAAGCAGTTCAGACCATTTTCGACCCCGTATAACTTCGTTGGCAATTGTAAAAACAATCTAATTTAAATATGCATGTATTACTTGTGAGATATATTGTGTTTTCATGCGATGGCCGAGTCAATCTATTTATTTAAAACATTAAAGATTTTAATGTTGATATGGTCACTAGAGATGTTGTTAGGTTAAATAATTACGTAACAACTTAAGACAGAAGGTCCCTTAAGTAGGGACTGAATAATTGAATAACCGACTTGTTATTAAATGGATCTCACAACTCTTTACGGTAGAAGAACTGAGTTGCGAGACTTGGTTTTTTTGACAACTATTGTTTTTTATGGGATATCATTTAATCTAATAAACTGTACTAGTTTTAATAATTAAAAATATATTGTTTTTCTTTAAAAGAGTGAATAGGTTACTTTTAGGTATAGCGTGCTCCATCTTCGACCACATCATCACTTACCATCACGTGAGATGGTGGTCAAACGCAAAGATACTTTCAATAAAAAAATACACTATGTTTTAAGAGTCAGGACTTAGTACTAAAAAATAAAAACAGTTTACAATATGTCACTTCAATACCAACTGAACGAATATACACGGGAAACAAGACGTCATACAACAGTACTACCAACCTATCAGACTAAATAGTGCTGAGCGATGGTAGTAGCTTCTTTATTGATATCGATACAAAACGGGCTTACTTTTAATTTTATTTTGTGTCGAAATAAAGCAATTTAGTTTATAGCTATCAGGAAACAGACTCCGGCAGGGAATTCCACTCGTTAGCCATACGCACAATGAAGGTATTCCCAAAACGTTTTGTGCGTAGGGGAGGGATGTCCATCATGTAACGATGGCGCTTCGCCGTTTGTCTCGTAGCCCGATGAAGGAACGGGCTTGGCGGAATTAGACTGTGTAATTCCATCGCACATTCCCCGAAATGTAACCGATAGAAAACCGATAGACTTGCAACTCGTCGTCGATGTTCAAGGCTCTGGAGCTTTGACTCGACCAGTGCATCGTTGCCAATGAGTCTCTTGGCCCGCTTCTCGATAGATACATTCTCTTTGTTATATATTTTTATTTATCATATATTATCTTTAAAAGATCCACTAAAAGTCAGCGAAAGTAAAAATAGGAAATATGTAGCTTAGATGCTATTAGAAATAATTTGCAATCCGAGTCCTACATAGATACATACATTAAGGTGTCCCTTACATGGGCAATTTTTTTTTTAATTTGAATCGCATACCCTCAATTTTTTTTTTATAATTGTTAAAATTGTTAATAGCATGATCGCAACTCGTGCCGACTGAGCTTCAAAGTTTATTGAAAATCTTGTCTTATTCTCATATTTGGGTCGGCAATAAAACTAATATAAATGAAACAAATTAAGTGAATTAGAATTAAAATAAAATAAATTTAAATAACAAAATTAATCTTTATTAAAAAGTAAAGACTAACAGTCAGCTAGGGTAACTTCTCTTAAGTGTAGTTTTTTAAAGTCTGGATTGAAATATCGATGTTCCTACATACAACACAACAAGAACTGTTTTTATAAGTACTTCTTCTGCTGTTTATTTGACGGCCCTTTCATCAGTATCATTTGCAACTTTCAAACGATTTATTCAGCGTCCTGAAAAGCTGCATTATCATTCCAGCAACATACATTTTCTTGAAGAAAACCGTCGTTAATCTGAAGTTGTGATCGAAATGTTTTCCGATACAAAATCATCATTACCAATCATTCATTCGTTTTATCTACAACAACAAAAAAAAACATGAATAAACAAAAAAACAACAAGAAATGTAAAAAAACAAATACTTGCATACCAAAAAGATTTTGGGTCATTTCTTCCATCGATGGAACATAGCGTTTTTGTGATTGCCAACTTAAATTTCTGTTTAACTTGGCAATCATTTTAATTTTAGCTTATCAACTTCATCATCAGATAGTGATAATATGACGGTCTCTTCACACTAATACGGACCACAGGTAATGGCTACACTTGTTTAACGAAGCTTTAGAAATTGTTGCATCAATTTTTTCGTACTCTTTTACCTTATTCCAGAAGCACAAATCTTGGTGAGGTGCTTTAGTTGCAACTCGAGCCCAGGTTTAACATACATAAACAAACATACACGTAAACGTGACAATAAATAAGCAAATATCTTGAAGAGCCTTTTTGTCTTTCGCAATCATTCGGAATTGTGATTGCAAACACATTTTGAAGAATAGATCGCTCTCGCTATCCATCATGGCTGATGCTGTGCTCTAGGGGGCCTGAGTTTTTTCTTGTTGCGACTCCCAAGTTATTTGTAGTGGAAGGAGATGCTAACTCTCCTCTCTCTCGCTAACTCTCTTCCAATCCTCTTTGCCTAACTAGCTACTTATTCCTTCGTTATCTGTTAATTTTTTGTCAACGTCACCTAAGCATCCCGGTCGCCCTGGCTCTCTTTGTTTTTTTAAAAATGCCTTGTCTTCCTCTATTTTCATTGTTTCAAAGGCATCAGCATGTGCAATAATACCAAATAAGTTATCAAAGTGGTTTTAAAATTATATACACGATTCTTGAACGTGGCTGGAGTATTCATTCATTACATTTTTTGTAGATCTCCTCAAACTGAAGAAACTTATTGATTTATATCATATAAATCAATAAGTTTCTTCACGCATTTTAGAAAACGTATTTGCGGAAATTCTTGCATTTTCCCAACATCCTCTATGAATTGTCTAATAAAACACTCAGTTATAGGTACAAGCGCGGTACCCGCGCAATTTGTATGGACAAGTTTCAATCGTAAGTCGGTACGGGTATCGTTTATAAAACGGGCTAATATTTATTTCTAGACTATATTAGGTCATTATGAAAGTTTTAAGAATGTATATCGCCGTCCCCACCGAATAAAATCGTAATCGAAAAAACCAAATTGTTCAGGAGAATTAAAAAACCGTTTTTTAACAATAACTTCGCAGTACGTTTACGTAACAAGATAGTTTAGATACTAAAAAAATACTACTTTTTTTTTAATAATGAATAATTAAAGCAATAAACCCTTATGAATAAAATTAAAGTTATGACTAAAAATGCATAAAATCATAATTGGAAACACAATTTTGAACGGTAAAGCAACAATACCATTTTATTCGCGGGAACTGTCTATAATGACCTATACAGTAATAGTCGATCGCGATCTTATTGCCTACAGAAAAGCGATGTTCACTATATCGGTAATGCAATGTTGCGATATTATTCGGTGCCTAATCAAACTATAGCAATTACAGAAAAATTGCATTACGTTAGTTTTCCATGGCAAGTAGAATTAGTTCGGTAAATGTAAAAACCTAATACAGTTTATTATACCTTACCGCAAATGTGAACTTATGGAAACAAAATATTTAAAAAAAACACTGTTTTTATAAGTTGTTAATAGGTATTTAATAAAAACAAGCAAACATAGATCAACACGGACACGATTTAAAATTGTCAAGAATAACAGATACAACAGACACACATTTATATTAGTATTCAATAATTATCAAGAATAACAGATACAACAGACACACATTTATATTAGTATTCAATATTTTCTAAGTCTGACCCATCAAGCTCATCTGGGTTTTGCTGTTGAGGGTTCTCACAGCATATAAGAGACTCATAAAAGCCATGATAGTGTTTGGGTATCGTTTCACTGGCACACAACCCAAGCAAATCATCAAGCAGTGGTTTATTTATAGCGAGCGGTTGATTATAAATTGGTTTTAAAATCTCCACTGCAGTACTTATTGTCTCAGAATTTTTGGCACGCCACCCACGTTTTGGTTTAGTAATATCCTGTTCAAGTTCAAATACCTACTTTCGCAGGGACACCTGACCTTAATTTTTTACTGACCTGACCTTAGTTATTCCGCGGAAAAATAAACATTTGAGCTTAGATATAGTATAATGCACATTCGATTCAGAGCTCCGTGTGCGAAATATTTAACTTTAAAGTTTTATTTTTTGTAAGAATCATGTGCACCACGGCCACACCCGTACCATTTGATTTGGATATGTGAAAAGTAAGTAGTCATAATATAAATTCACAAAAAAATTAAAAGATAACTTTCAGCACTATCCAGTCTTTACAAAGCAGTGAGTCGAGCAACGTAAAAAAAGTAGATGCATGAGTAAAAGTCACATAATAATTCTATAGAAAACTAGGAGTTGCTCGCGACTTCGTTCGCGTGTGAAGTTTTCCCGTGTAAATTCATAAAATCCCGTCTTAGCGAGCATCTAGGTACTAAAAAGAAACCCCATGCAAAATTTGAGAGCCCTACTACTTGTAGTTTCTGAGATTTCGTGATTAATCAGTGAGTGGTATTTCGCTTTTATATATAAAAACTGTAAATTAAGTGCCTTTGTATTTATTTACCGGTTTCTTTCCATACGAGATGAAATACCTATGTAGGTATAAACGAACTTTTGTGGTAGTGTGATCGAGTAAATTATAAAACTAGCTCACGTCCTTTGTTTCGCTCCATGTCACAAGAAAACAATTGTAAACAAATTTTTTTAGTAGCACTGAAAGCTTTGGATACCCCATAAACTCTTCAGCCATAAAATCAATTGCGTATAAAGTAGAAGTAAGACGATACATGAATTTTCTCGTCGATAAAAGGACCTACAATTTGTTAAAGGCCCATAACGGAGTACGCACTTGTCCGGAAAGCTATTGTCTGTGCACCCCTTAGAGTAAAGCTACGGACACACGGCTTTATTGTTTGCTTGATATAATTTATGTACCTGCTTGTTTTGACTTGGTCAATTGTTCTGGTAATTCAATAGTTTGTCTATATATGTTTATTAGTGAGTTCATTAAAATGTAGGTAAATTAATTATTATCACAAATAAAGTTATGTTACAAATGATTGTATATTAATTTTCCGTGTAGTTACCTGTTTTTTGGTTAAAATGGTTTATATACTTAGTCATGTTAGTTTTCGATGTACAAATAAAGCGATAATTATCACAAAGTAAGTAGATACCTAGCTATAAGTAGAAAAAGTAAATTTTACTTGGGACGCTAATAAGATAAAATAGAAAAAATAAGTGGTTCACCGTATACCTAGTTCCGTGCAATGTCCAAATGGGGTCAATGGGATTCATCGCATTTAAAACATCCGCTGGCTCAGTAAGAGATGCAAATGGACCTCTAAGTTGCGTCATGCTAATAAACAATATAATCATAATAATTATTAAATAGCCTACTCAAGAAAATAATCTAATGTAAGTAAGTGTCTATCCAAACGTGTACTCTAAATGCATTAATTTTTTTTTTTTTTTTTTGCAAAAAAATGAACCGACTTCCATATCAAAACTCTACAAAGCCAAAAATAACTTTAATTTCGGAAGTCGGTGTTATTGGTTTTGAATTTTCTTTTTTTTTTCACACCGCCTTCCGAAATTAAAGTTATTTTTGGCTTTGTAGTGTTTTGATATGGACGTCGGTTCTATTTTTTGCAAAAAAAAAATTTTCACGCTTTATAGTAGGTCGGTTTGTAATGTCGGTTTGTTACAAAAGCCATAATGTCAACAACTTATCACCTTTTACAAAATTTGCTTTTCCCGATGCATAGCCGTTAATTTTTGAGGAGTTCTCCTGGTACTTGACCATCAGCTCTACATCACCATATGTATTGTGACGAGCATAAAGTGTTTAACATCCGTATTCAAGTAATCGAAACGCCATCCACGAAATACTTATTATTGAGGAGTTTCAGTGGCAATCTGTGGTCTTCATCATCAGTTCAACTTCCCCAAATGGTACTTTTCGGAAGCAACTGCTCAAGGTACTATAAGAAATACCCAAAACGCTATAGGTGTGCCTATAGTGTTTGAAGAGTTCCCTCGATTTCTCCAGGATCACATCATCAGATCCTGATTTCGTAACAATGGGACCAACTAGAAAGTATACCAATTCAAACGCAAAAATATTTTTTTAAATTGGTCCAGCCGTCTCCGAGTTATGAGGTAACATACTTAAAAAAAAAAGTTCAAGATGTATTGAGAACCTCCTTTTTTTGAAGTCGGTTAAAAACAGCTGGATATTCAGCAATTTTACTCATTTAAACTTACTTACTTATACAATGTATGTTTTTTTACTATTTTTGATATCCTATAACTGGTTATAAGTTATACAGCGTTAAATTTAAATGGTTGTGTTCCCGCGGCAGGACGGTTACCCATCAGTAGTAGTATCGAAACATACAGTTAAACTTAAAAAAACTAATGTTTTTTTTTTCAAATAATAAAAAAAAAAATATAACAGTTCATCCGCTTAGAAGCTACGGTGCTACAAACAGATACACAGACACACATAGCAATTAAACCCCGACGCAAAGATATAGAATGGTATAACACCCCTCGGTTTTATACCCCTCTCTTTGCGTCATGTCTGTCTGTCTGTCCGTCCGTCCGTATATCACAGCCATTTTATTCCCAAACTTAAGACACATTTGAAACTTGGTAAGTACATGTATTCTGTTAACCGCTTTTCGATTTTCATTAAAAATTAAAAAAAGTATATAAAATTAAGGGCCATACATAGAACTAAAACTAAAAATATTGTTTTTCATGAAACCTACAAAGATCTATAGTCTATCTATCTATAGAGAGGTCTTTGAAAATTAAATTGATGTTTCTAAAACCACTTTTTCTTATACTCAATCGTTTAAAAGATATACGCTTCCAAAGTGGTAAAATATCCCCTCCCCCTCTCTAACTTATATAATAATGGAGTGAAAAATCTAGAAAAAATATATGCTGTAGATCTGAATTCCCTGGACTAAAAAAATATCAGATTTACTGAATAGGAGGTCATTTATTATTATATCTTTCTTGTTTTAGATAAAATTGGCATATATTTAAATTGTAAATACAGATTCGATTTTTTGTGAATTGATTAATCAAGTTAATCGATTTTTTTTTGGAAACATTCACCAACCCTAGTAGTTGGGTTGGAGTTGGGATGTGACGAAATGATGATGCCGATCGACTTTTTCAATCAACTCGATTTATTTACATGAACATTTTTTTTCATCGATTCTGACAAACTGAAAAAAAGTAGATTAAAAAAAATTGAGGCCAAGAGTGGGCTCATTTGTGACAAAAAAGGTAAATACTTAATACAATGTTTTAATTATTTATTTATTTTACTTTTACTTAAACTCTAGCACGGCAGGAACGATTTGGCTTGGTCTTACCATATCTAAGGAAGGCCATGGAAGCTTTAAAAAGTGAGGAAAGTGGAAAAAAAATTGACAGTACGAAGATCGCCGGGTCAGTTAGTAATCATTATATTTACATGCATACTTTTATCATTTCAACAGATTTTATATTTATATATTTTTTAAATGCTTTGAAATTAAAATGGGGTCGCTGCTGTTAAAAAATATTATGTCAGTTCAATTATTTTTTTTTACACTGCTACAAGTACCTATACTTTTATGATGTAAGTATAAGTCAGTCATAGACATGCGTAAAAACATTTTTACATTATAAATACCATACGAGTTATTGTATGCATGTGAGAGGCGGTCAACAGCATTTAGACAATGTTATTTTAGTTCGTATTTACGAGAACTCATTTACGATTTATCCTAGCGGTTTTTACGTTTTTATAAATCAGACTTGCATTCGATTTTAAATATCTTGACTTATCCTTTTACATTTTAAAACGTGGTTGATTTTAACTCCTCCTTGATAAGCCAAGTTATTGTAGATAGTTTTTCTTTTAACTTCATGAATACTTACACATACTTAAAACGAACGGTATGGCCAGTATACAAAAATATATAGGTACAGTTATAAATGAACATGCGCGAAAGATAACTTATGTTCAGACTAGAGATGTGCCAAATTGGAATAAACACGAGTCACGACGCGATTTAACTCGTGTTGAAATTCACACAGAGTAGGTGACAGTCATTAGGATTACTAGCAGTGAAAACTTCAAAACTGTCTGATTTCAATTATTAATCCATCAAAAGTGTCAAATCCATCTAAAGGTTGTCTGTAAAAGATCGCTTTTAGCGATAAGACCGCCCATTGTAACACCCTTTGTAGTTTTTAAGTCCTTATTTAATTCTGTTATGGTGTACAATAAAGAGTATATCTATCTACCTATCTGATTTTCACATCTATCGGCACTCTGGACAATGAGTATAGTTATATATTTATGGTGGCTATGATGACTTCGTAAACCATGTATAAAATATAAAAGCGAATTAATTAAATTTATAACTTCATATACGTATATTATTTTTATATAGTATTCGAATTTACATAATTATCGTTTAATAAATTTTCTACCTTCAACATTCGTATGTTTGTGACGCGAACCCATAAGATTTTCCCTTACCAAAAATCGTCTAATGCACCTATAGAAGTTATAACTTCAATAAAAATGAAATTTATTGTATGTAAAATGTATTTAGGTACTTTATTTTTAATCATTACCTATAATTTAAAGCCAATATTTATATTAATTTAAAAAAAATCAAGTATGTAAATCTAGTGACCATCACTAGTTCAGACAGACCCGCCAAGTTACGATGGCCTAGTCCCAGTTTTTATTATCGTTTGAAGTAGGGATGACGATTCTTTCTGGAAAAGATCGATTTTAAATCGATTCCAATTGCATGCTGAATAATAGTTTTATAAAAAATTTAGGTCCAATAGATCGATTTCTAAAAATCTATATTTTTCAAGTATACGTTTACAATGTAAATATCAATCCATTTTATAAAAAACAAGAGAGATACCAAGATATTCGATCTATTATCAGTAAAATCGGTTAATGTTTTAGTTCGGAGAATTCGATAATAGTTTTTTTTTTTATTACTATATAAAATATCAGGCATAATAATAATAATAATATAATATAATAATATATTTATTTATTTCTCCTCACAAATTACAAGCTAACAACAGTGACATCATAAATGTACATCTTATATTACAACTTGTGAGGAGCTGGTGTCTGTGTTAGGCATAGAAATGCCTGAATTACAGATCACCAGGTCCCCACCCAACGGAAAAAACAAAGTATACAATAAAACATTAATTTAAATACTATATTTAAACATGCTCCAGTAGAATTAATTGGAAAATACAAAGTACGAGGAAAAAAAATTAAACATACAATACTATGAAACTGAAATTAAAACTAAGTGCCTAATTTGAATATGAGTAGAGTGAAATTATTACAAAGTAGAATGATTATCATGTTTGTGTGTGTGTGTGTGTGTGAGTGTGTGCATGTACGAGCGTGTAATGTGTGTGCGGGTACTAGAGTGAGTTTGTTGGTATCTATATTGGAATGTGTTGTTTAGCATGACTGAAGCAGCTTTTCAGTACGATTATAATCTAATTTTTGTAACCACTCCATCAATACAGATTTGCATTTTGATTTTGGTAATGGATATATACATAATACTTTATTTAATGTATTGTACAAATGAGAACCTTGGTAGCAAAAAAATCTATGTGCTAGACTGGTTTTAAATAAAATTGAAGTGCAGACTCTGTTATTACGTCGTGGATTTTTTAATTTATCTGGTTCATATATTATCAGAGAATGTTGCTTAATAACTGTATAATAAATAAAGAGCTGACGGACGGTTAGAACCTCCCATTTACCATATAACTCTTTTGTAGGATAGAAGAACGGTAGGAATGAACTCACTTTTAACAGTGCTCTTTGTGCTCTTTCTAATTTAAGGAAAGTAGTTTTACAAGCACCTCCCCACGAGGTGATGCAGTAAATTAGCTGTGATTGACAAAGCGCGTAATAAACGGTCTTAACAACATCCATTTGTGCAACATGTCTAACGGCCTTGAAAATCACCATCAATTTACGCACTCTAGCAGCGACCAAATCAATATGTTGGTGAAATTTCATATTCCTATCTATAATTACACCAAGATACTTAGTTGAGTCTGTGCTTGACAGTTTAGGACAGGAACAGTTTATATGATTCTGACAATTACATGAATGCGAGATAACATGGAACGATGGATTAGGCTTATCGTTGGGCCTATTGGAGAAGGTAATAACATTGGTTTTTGAAACATTGAGCGTTAAGATGTTCTCTGTTAGCCATCCAGTAACGATGTTAAACCCTCTTTGAGCATTTGAAAAAGCTTCATCCCATGTGATACCATTAAAAAGCAATGCCGTGTCATCTGCGAAGGTGACAATCTTTGCATTAGGAATTGTCATTTGACAAAGATCGTTGATATACACTAGAAATAGTGTGGGTCCCAGGATACTTCCCTGTGGAACTCCAAAAGTCACTGGGATCTCTTCACTAATGTTATTATCAATTTGTACACACTGTGTTCTATCAGTTAGGTAATCCTTCAGTAATTTTAACTGCAGGTCCCGGATACCTAGATATTCGAGCTTTTTCACCAGTATAGGGACAGAAACCGTGTCAAATGCCTTCGCTAAATCCAAGAATACACCTATTACTTTATTTTTACTGTCTAGATTCTTAACAACATAATTAGTGAGTTCCAACACAGCATCCGATGTTGACCTGTTTGCCCTAAACCCAAATTGAGCTTGCGACAGAAGATTTTTTGACTCCAAATATATAATAATTCTCTTATTAATAACACGCTCTAAGATTTTTGAGAGTGTAGGAAGAATGGAAATAGGTCTATAATTATTGACACAGCTTCTGTCCCCATCCTTGTGAATTGGAAGAATACGCGACCTTTTATAAACTGTAGGGAAAACTCCAGTTGAAAGCGATTTATAATAGAAGACATTCATTTTCTAGATGTATTTTTTATGTTAAAAAGTTAAGCAAATATAGCTTATAGTTCCCAATGTACTATATCTAATCTCTTTAAAAACTCTTTCAAGTCTACTGGGATTTTCTTTTTTTCTGTCATCTCACCAATTTTTCAGTATTTAAACCTTTCACCGCCAACACTGTAATATTACGTATACATTCTACTAATTGTAAATAATTCCATGGTTTTTACCAAAACTGATAAATCATTGAATCGATTTAGTATCACATATCGATTTGTTTTGCTCAAATCTGCAATTGAACGATCTCAATTGCCTATTCGCCATCCCTAGTTTGAAGAAGCTTTGAGTTTTCCGTTTAGTTACTTCTATAATTTTATTTCGATCTTGAGTTCTGTCTATTTTTTTTAACTATAATATAATTCACAAAGCCGCAACGGCAATTACATATGTGACATGTATATGCAATGAATGCAGTATTTTGGGTTTTGGGCGAGAATAAAGGAAAGGACATGTTTTTGCAACTGCTGTTTTTCCAATTGGAACTGAATGGATCTGACTGAGTTCCAAACTCTACATAAGTGCTTCATCTACCTTTATTCATTTGAGAAGAAAGGTAAATATCAATTGATCTTGTCTAGATAACGGTGAGCCGCCCCTAAGACGACCCACTGACCGAGTACTTGCATAGGCATAGTCGACTGACTAGGATTATTCACCTACCACTTTTTTCGAAATACAAACTTTTGGATTCTCAGGTACTGTATGACAGACATTTGCCAAATGTATTTCCCGACAATGAATATGTTTTTGCGTACTGGGACCAGTCTATTCACTGGTAGGAGTATACTTACCTACATTACATAGAGTTGCCAATAAGCAGAGATTAGTCGTGATGGACCGATGAGCGCGTCGCTCTATAATTTTCGATGTTACTTGCCATCCTACGGGATTCTCGTGAAAGCTGAGAAAGAGAAATGAAGAATGTGCATTTAAGACCTGCATTAGGATTTAGCTGTCATTTGTTATATTACTTAGGTACTTTTCTTTACCATTTAGGCCCTGATCAAAGATATATAATAAACTATAGATACGTTGTTCGCGCTCTAAAATGGCAAGTTGAAATCAAGGTAAGTGCCTCGTGTCTGTTTAGTTACGCACGAACCTGTGTCGCGATCGCTACACTACACATCTTAAGAAAAAATGTGTTTTAAAAGAAAATTAGGAAAAATGCATGCCTTTCTGTGTTTTCAGACGTTGCACTAATTATACTGCTTCCGTGAGAGGTCAAAATGTGTCATTTCATAGGTAAATATCAACAGAAATACATTTTTTATTTTAATTATTCTACACGGCTAATAGCGGCTTTTTTTTTTTTTAACGTGGTAAAATTATCAAATAAGTCCTCCCACTCCGGGCAGGGTGGGAGGGACTGTCAGACTTTTACTGACTAAAATCCACGGTGTTCCTTCAATAACTCTTTACGTACCGGGGCCACGGTAACGGGATGAGTTCCACGACCCCGGCAGGCTTCGGCCCTCTGCAGAAGGGGCGTCGTCATGTTGCTGACGCTCTTTGAGGCGCGCGTGGAACACGACGCGCCGTCGACCCGGGCATGGTCCATGGTCGGACAGCGAGTTGCCCTTTACTCGCTGTCCGCATGCCCGCGCCTACGGTGGCCGGAGATCGTCGGCCGACGTCCGACGCCGTGGGTCCTCTCCCTCACGCGGCCCGCCTCCTCCTTCGGAAGCATGACTGCTTCGCAGAAGGAGGCGACCGCTTCCCACTCCCTCTCGCCCCGCAGCATGGCCTCGACCAATGCCGGGCGCGAGAGGTCTCCGCCTATCGCCACCGTGAGGACACGTCGGTGCTCTGCCCAGGCGGGGCAGTCTTGCACCGTGTGCTCTACGGTGTTCTCAGGGCGACCTTCGCAGTGGTGACACCCAGGCGTTTCCTCCTTTCCCATCAGACACAGGTACCTCCCGAAACTTCCGTGTCCGGTGAGGACCTGCGTCATGCGGTAGGTCAGGACGCCGTGACGCCAATCTAGCCACTCCTCAAAGAGGGGTCTTACCGCCGCAATTGCGGCGTGCCCGGGCTAATGGTGGCTAGCGTATGAATGAAGTCAGTCACGTGACGTTAGGGGAGGTTGTTAACTAAAGATGTATATTCATCTCTCTCTATCATCAGGTGTACCTAAAGATGGCATTTATTTTCTGTCCCTTTCTTTACACGTATTAGATAGTAATTCTCTGTGAGTGTTTCGTGCCGTTTTTGAGAGGTGTTTTGTGGGAATATGACGCGTCTATTATAATACGTCATTGGCCCTGATGAACAAAAGCTTTGATTCACTATTATCTGTTAAAGCTTAGGATTTAACAGTTGGAAAAAGATCCTTATGCAGAAAACAGCACTCCTTGATACTACTCATGTTGTGCAAAACCACCACCTATCTCTGAAGCATCAAATTTTAAAATGTAGTGTTATTGAATTATGATTTGAATAATTAGGTAGGTACCTTAAGTTATATTTTTGGGTGCAGAAGAGTAACATTGATCATATTAATAGTTGAATGAAAAAGCACTGTAAACCGACTATAAAGCTGAAATTAAAGAATGATAAATTGCAGGGTGGGAATAGTGAACCTACTGATTTACTTTCTAGATTAGTACTTTTAAGATTTTAAGATCATTTATAGACTAAGTAATACTAATTATTATTTTTATATTCAGAATATTAATGCCTATTACAATCACTTACATGCACAGTTTACAAAACAATTTATTCAAGACCTTTTTGTGATGACCTGAACCAAAAGTTCATGTTTTACACATAGACCATTAAAAAAAATAGTGTTTCTTTTATTCTTATTAGAAGTTGATAATAAAGTCTCTAGTTGTGCGAGGTACCTAAGTGCCTAATATTTAACTGTCTCTTTAAAAAAAAATAGTATTAAACTTGAAATTGAAATACATTGTAGATGCCACTCACACACCACAATTAACTTGTCTGATGCCAGCTGTAATAATTGTCATTTATTTTGAGTTTTATTTTTTAACCTACTTCACTACTAAAATTTTGATCCAGTAGAAGAATCAGAGGAAACATAATGATTTAATAATTAAAATTAATAGATTAAAAAAAACGAAGGAGAATTATTACATTATTAAAAAACTAAAATTCCTTAAATTGGTCAAGACATCCAATTATAACTGACTTTTGTAAGTTATGTTCTCTGGGAAAATTGAGATCTTCTTTGTGCTAGCACAAGCAGGTTTCAAATAGCATAATATTAAAACACTTAAATAACTTTTTAAATTAATTTTAAATACTACCGGCCTCATCTAGCGAAACTAAAACACAACACAAATGATATGTAAAGGTGTTATAACCAATTTATAAAATAAATAGGTATTTCATTTCATTTTTTTTTAAATTATATTAATGGAATACATAATTACTAGCTATTTAAAGAAAGTATATTATCTGGTAGAGAATGCCTAAGGCATTAAGCCCACCTTTGTACCTTTTGTGTTGCATAAAGTTTTAATTAATTAAATTAATTAATACATAAATTATCTTTAAAGTCAAGTTGCTTAAAATAGATTGTGCGAAGTCTTACAGTTACTTTTCTAAATCTCAGATAGCCACATGAACGGTGATATTATTATAAAAAAATTATAATTTTACTATTTGTTTCCAGAGAATGAAACGGTAAATATTCCAGCAATGAGGAGTATGTAAAAAATTAGAAGACCAGTGGTCAAACCATAGGGTACTTCAAGAATCAACCCCCAAGGGCTAAAGTAGGGTGAAAATTTGTATGAAAAATTTTGCGAAGGAAGTCACAGGCAATGGCTAGTACTTATGTATGTATTAATTTCTGCTCTCAACGAACAGAAATCACTGCAGTTGTGTAGTGACATTAATCAAAGATTAGTTGACAATCATCCTAGTTGACTACTCGTTTATTAGTTACAGTCGGTTGATGTGGCCAGATGGTGATTCAGCTTTAGATCTGGTTATGAGGTTGCAGTATTGCTGGATGCAAGACTGTCACTCAGGACCTGTCAGTATGTCTCTTGGGAGGCTTTTGTCTGAAATGATAATGATTGATTTCAGAAATAGATTGATTTAAGGCTAGGAGCCTTTGTTACTTTTAAAAGTGAAAGTTAGTAAGGATTCATGAAAGGATGAAAAAAGAACATTAATTCTTTTTTCATGCTAAAACTACTGAACTTGTGTCAAGCCACAGTCTTTTTTCAGGTGAGTTCTACCCACAAAAGTAAGCAAGCCATGTTATTTACAAAAGAAAGTGAATTTCAGAACATGACTTATGATAACATACGTTCTGTAGCGTTGGAGCTGACATGATGTAAATAAATAGTGTAAGCAAGTGGATGGAGTTATTTTACTACTAGAAAAGCTATAATCTATACTAATATTATAAAGCGGAAGGTCTGTCTGTTTGTTTGAACGCGATAATCTTCGAAAGTACTGGGGGGATTTGGATAAAATTTGGTATGGA
Organism: Tholera decimalis; assembly: GCA_943138885.2. Taxonomy (NCBI): domain Eukaryota; kingdom Metazoa; phylum Arthropoda; class Insecta; order Lepidoptera; family Noctuidae; genus Tholera; species Tholera decimalis. The sequence continues at coordinate 30,515,875 of OW964563.2, read as the reverse complement.
AGTAGTTTGAAGCCTGAGGAAGCCTGCAAAAAAGGAGGGTTATGTTGTTAACGTGTTAAATTCCACGGGAGCCAAGCCCCGCGCGACTGCTAGTGTACCTATATTAATACGAAATCTATACAGTTATAGACACTTTAATCTTATTTAGGTATATGTACCTATGGGGGATCCCATGTAAATAAAATTAAAGTGTGTGATTTTAGTATACCTAACCAGGGCTCCGTCACTCCATGTACTTGCACGCTATAATTACCTACCGCCCGACCGAGCGGTCTCGGGCCGTTTGCGAACCGAATTCAGTGCGGTTTTCACAAGCGAAGCGCAAGCACGTTGTTCAATTTTAACATTACCTACATTCGTTTGTACACGTACCTACTATGCCGTCTGGTGCCTTATGTGCTGTAGATGGGTGCAAATCAAGTAAAAGAAGGGATAAACACCTAACATTTTTCCATTTACCTGTTAATGAAGAAAGGTACGTGATAAATAAATAAAATAAATGTAGCAAGAAGCATACCTGTCCTGGCTTTGTTGCTGAATTACAGATCATTTCTGATTTAAATGAATCTACGAATAGATTGTTTATCCATTTTAAAGCATTCCACAAAACATCGTCATTTTACGGAAAGTTAAAAGTGCCAACAGATGCGTTTCATAATTATGTAAGAGAACTTGAGACTATGTTTATTAATAATTTTGAAAAAAAAAAAAAATGAAACAAAGGCCGGGTAGTACTCCTTATGTAATCTATACTAATATTATAAAGCGGAAAAGTTTGTTTGTTTGCTTGAATGCGCTAATCTTCGAAAGTACTGGGTGGATTTGGATGCAATTTGGTATGGAAGTAGCTTGAAGCTTGAGAAAGGTTATAGGCTACTTTTTACGCGACTGCAAAAAAGGGGAGTTATGTTTTTACCGTGATAGAATCCACGGGAGCGAAGCCCCGCGTGAGTACTAGTTTTAAATAACATACATTTTGATTCTCCCTGCCCTTGTTTCCCAAAACAATATCTAATAAAACTTTATTAGATTCAGGATATTTTCTACACTAAAATTTAATAACCGAGAATTTAGAAAGGGTAAGAAATTTATAAAATATAATATAAAAATAAAACACATGTAACTTTAAAGATTTTTTTCTCTATAACTATGTTTTATCTAGATGTATTGCACAGTCAGCACCAATTTATAAAAAAAATATTTTATAAACGATACAATTTTAAATTACCACCTATAGTCAGAGCATATTCATAGTTCTCAATAGCATAGACACAGAACGTTATGTTAATTTAATTTTATCGAAGAGGCAGCCCTGCGATTGCTGTGGGATCGCGCCGTGCGAAAGCAATCACAACTGTACGCTTGAACATTTAGGCACATTTTAGCATGCAGCGGTTGCTGACGCGACCGAGTAGGCTATTATAGCAGTAGGTATTGGAATTTTTGTACTGAGTGAAGTATCTGTTACGTAGTAACTATTAAGTAGTCTGTGACCTTACTCTGTGTTTTTCCAATTGCTTATCTGGGAGCACGGCAGTACCCCCGCTATAGTCATTTACACGATATGTAACAAACAATTTTTTTTTTAATTTTTGTGAAGAAATAATCTATACTAATATTATAAAGCGGAAAAGTTTGTTTGCTTGAACGCGCTAATCTACGAAAGTACTGGGTGGATTTGGATGCAATTTGGTATGGAAGTAGGTTGAAGCTTGAGGAAGGTTATAGGCTACTTTTACGCGACTGCAAAAAAGGAGAGTTATGTTTTTACCGTGATAGAATCCACGGGAGCGAACCTACTAGTAACAAATATTTATGCTTAGGTCTTTTATTGTCCTTCAAAGTTAGCAGTGAGCAGTTTTGTTCACAGGACGCTTGGTACAGCGTTTGAGTGATTGGCTGCTGCACAGCGTGTCGCAGGTTCGATTCCCGCACGAGATATTTGTATGACCGCTTACACTGCAAAATTAAAAAAAAAAACTTGATTTACAGTTTTTTTTTAGAGAATGAAACGGCGGTGGTAAATATGCAACCAGCAACGTGAAGCAGCGAAATTAGAAACTTGCTCGACATGCAGCAGGGCAGTAAAATCAAGTAAAGGTAGGATGTATACACTGCATCTCGCGTCCAATTCAGTTTACTATAAAGGTGATCTGTTTTTTTTTGCAATTATTATGCCAAGAAATAGAGTAGCCTAAAGAAACGTTCTTCGTTCCAACATTTCCCTTTTTATTTTTACCCTTATTTCTATGTGAGATCAAGGAGGCACGTTATTGAAACAAATTCTTGCGCAAGCATGCTGTGGGTACACGTTTAGTCAACTTATTACTTTTAACGAGATTAACCTATACACAGTGAAAATGTCAATTTTGGATAACATAACCCTCTGTCTGAGGCAGTTTAGTAGTAATACTTACGTAGGGATGCAAAAGTTGGAGACGGTAGAAACATATGTGTAGGCACACTTTTGACAGAGTGATCGTGGCCAATATTCATGGTGTACTGTGTAGGTTCCCATCACTGTTATGCCTCCTGCCAATGGTCACAGCCTTCGCAGAGAGACGCCACTTATGCCGTTTTAAGACATTACGGGAACACTGGACTATGCTGGTTTCTGTGGTTTTTTTATTATGTCCGTCCAGCATGTCGGCCATCGGCCGTCGTGTTTTTCCCATTACGGATTTCTGTACGACTAGCCTCCCACTGATTGGTCTATTTTGAAGATGTGGCCGAAAACTTTCAGATTCGTAATTGTATAATCGACGAAAGTCTGTCTCTGTTCGGAGTTCCTTCAGGATCGAGTTGCCCAAGGTTATTCTTAGGAGTCGTCTCCAACACTACATACGGAACGGTGCCCAAGGTTATTCTTAGGAGTCGTCTCCAACACTACATTATTCAGTATTTGGTGCCGTTTGATGGCGCAGCGGTAGCATCGGCATAGCTAACCGTACTTGTTATATGAGATAGTGCAAGGATGTTGACGTTAGATGCGTCCCACTCCAGAGGCCACTACAACACTACAATACACTTAACAATTCACACAACCGTTTAACACAGAAATACTCATTTATAATGCAATATTCCCGTCAATGTCACCCTTACAATCCTTAGAAAGACCTGAACTATCCTTTAATTACTAGCCCAGTGATATATTCAGGTTAAGAGCTCGTGATAGCTAAATTAGAGACTCGGGAACGACGACTTAATTGCACCCCGACGTGACTGAACACCTTAACTGCGGATCTTGTTATATATAAAAAGATTCTAATTCTGTATACTATAGTAAATTGTTAATGAGATATGCTTTGGACTCTTTTTGCTTGAAAAGGTTATTAGTATATGATAATTATTATTTTAAAAATTCGCTTTTAAATTATAATAAATTTCTACACGTCTTTTTTCGTTTATTTAAACTAGATAGGTCGGTGTTTTCTTTATGGCTACTCTGAAAAGAAACACCGAAACAACTCAAAGGTCACAGTTTTTTGGAGGTTTTTTTGAGGATGTGGGTGGTTCCTCCTTTGTGTGACCCTGTCCAGACAGTGCCAGCAGTAAGCATTTATCGTGTAGCTTAACTTAGAAGTTTAATGATTCTAACGATTTGACAAACAATACCCATAAAGACCTCGCACTGCTAGACAGTCACGTAATCTATCTCTTTCTAAATTACCAAATAACAATTAAATACCCTTTCATTCAATACCGAACGATATTGGTATACCTAACGCAAAAAATAGGTACCAGTAGTTTAATAAATATAGAGTTTAATATTGATTAAGGTGTTATTTTATAGTAGGTATAGCTGACGGTATTCCAAACGGTTATCCATCTCAATTCACTTCCTTTCAATCAACACATAAGACATAAATAAACAAAAAAAACGAATACATTAACCCAGTAACGATGATTAAATTTAAATCAAATCGAATTTAATTAAGCTGCCGTCGCGTTTGCTTGAAAAACATACGAATAAGCACCGCAAATCCGGCGTTCACGATTCGTTTTATCGTCTCGGACGCATCGGTGCACTCATTCAGTCAGTGTTTAATGTGCGACCGGTAATACTACACCGGTACACTGCTAATACGACGGCAAGATTGTACGTTAAGGTCTGGTTCCTCCATTGCGTTTAGGAAATTTTGAAAAGAAATTTGTTTTGTTTAACTTGCTATTTCTAAACGTAGTATATCCTAAATGCCTCGTCGTTTATGATTTTGGTGCGATGTAGGCTCTGTGCACACACACATTGTACATATAGGTACCTATGTATGTATCCCTGTCTGGGTTACAGAAACGTAGTCCTTGCCTTTGTCACTGCCTTCCGCTCCAACCAGAACGGGAGGAGTCATTACATAATATTCCCACCGAAACAAAATGTATTACTGTAAAAAAACGTGTGTAAATGTATTATGTACCTATATTATTTATCTCTAAAATATTATATCTATTAAAATGAAAAAGGCCGTCCGTCTGTAATGGTCTTACGGCTAAAACCATTTAACCGATTTCTGTATATTTGGAATGTATATTTGTCGATTGGAGGAAGGCTGATACCAGTCAGAAGCCGCATTAAATAATATTTTTATGCTCCTGCAGGCCCCGGCAAAAGTATACGAGAGAACATGGGGTCTACCCCGTGCTCGTCCCAGGGCCGGGGAAATCCACGACGATTTACACCTCGATAAAAAGAAAAAGGTCTATGCCCAGCAGTCGACGTATTTCCGCTATAATACCTAATGATGATTTACACATCAGAATATGAAGTTCATAATGAGTGGTTTTCAACACTTGCTACTAAATAATGTGGAAACACACAACTAGTTTCTGTGTGACAATGCAAGACATCTCCGGACAGACACGCTGTAGACTTGAAAAATAGTGTCCAAGTATTCACCATAAAAACGGCTGACAAACTTAAAATGAAAAAAAAAAGTCGCCACATCGGAACGTTACTCTACTGCACACGTATGAGAGTACCTACACTCTAAATCGCTGATAGAAAGATTCGTGACTGTAGAATCACAAACGGTAGCCGAAGTCGGAAATCAAATCCAATTTACTTCATTTGCTCGCCAGTAAAGTTCACATCTAACTCTTCAATTGAAAGGATTACGTTGTGAAATGAAGTTCCCAGTCGGACCGTACACGATCCAATGATAGATTTGTACACGTTTGCCGGTTTCACGTTTGATTTACTGGTAATCTTGATGCCAGCTAATTCGGAGGAATCGCGTGATTTAGACTCTGTACAATGTTGATAAAGATGTCGCAGGAGATTTAGTGAATGGTTTCCCGTCGGTTGGTCTATTCGGAGTCGACGCTATTTTTTATATCTCAACGTTTGATGAGATGGAAATTTTAAGTCCTGTTTTTGTTCCTTATACAATTAAATACGATGAATGTTATTTAAGGAATAATTTGGGTTTTATAATTCCTCTTTTCTTATTGACGGACACGAGTAAAGATTTTCCTACAGAAATTCCGGGAACATGGGTTAAGATCTTAGATAATTGGGAAGTGATTCTCCTAAACAGGGATAATCTAAAGAATTTCAAGATTGTTCTATTGAATTCCATATGATATCAAATAGATGAAACAATTTGCCATTAAAATAGTAAACGTTTATTAAACGAATTCCAGTTTCAGCACGTGGAAATAGGAAGACAGGTTCATTTAACCCAATTTGCTTCATTGAATAATAAATATAGATGCTATTTAAATTCTTAGGACCCCTCCTAACAATTTTAAAATATAAAACAAGCTCGACGCGTGCTAATAAAATTATTTTTAAGCGCATTAGCCTAACGAACAAATCAATTTAGCGATTCGACATAAGTGGCCAGTTTGCGGTAACAGAGATCAACGTTCTAAATATCTTATAGGTACATGATATATTGCAAATAATCTTCATATACCTAGTCAAAAATGAAGATAAGCAAATGATAAACGAGGGAAAAAGTGAAGTTGCCGTTTTATCAATTTTAATTAATTGGAATTGAACTGATCTTTACAACTCGGATTATTTCTGTGAATTCTATTACACCTTGATTATATTTACTTTTGATGTGTGAGAGACGTTCTTTTATGTGTGAGTTTCGTTTTTACAAAAAAACGATAATCGCCGTCAAAATATTTTTTCACTTAAGTGAAATGAAAATCGCAAAAAGTAAATTTTATTTACCAAAATAAACAAATGAAATAGTTTCCACAGTATTTCTTATATGATATACTGCACATACTAATAATAAAGTAATACTTAATAAATATATATAATAAATATATAAGTAATACATAACAATAATTATGACCATGTCTGGCAAATTCACAAATAGCAAAAATACGTACAAAGTCAGTAATCAAAGCAAAACAAAACTAACCAAGTTTCTCCATCGGACAAATTCCGTATCAGTGCAAAGCGCAAAGGAGCGAAGCTTAGTGAGCCAGATGAAAAGTAAACACAAGTTTGATTTACATAGATTGAAACAGTAGTCTCGTTGAATAGAAAAGTTTTATTGGAATTGAAAGCATCATGCCACTTATCGTGCCCACAGGAAGACGAGTTTTCTTTCGAAATATATTCAGTCTCAGATGTTGGAGTACTTTATCCGATTGAGTTCAAAAGTCTGACACTGCCGTTTGTGGTTTTTGTTTAAATAGAATTTTTCGGGCATATTCGCTTAAATTTTGCTTGTTTCAACCATTTTTCACCCAAACAATCCTTCATTTTAATGTCAAACTACACAGGACATTCCTTGTTTAGACGATGTCAGATGAAATCGGTGCACAGGTCAATATCGTGATTCCTATTCGTACTTATTTCGTCAGTTTATTCTGACTATTTAGTCTTTCCGATCTGCTATCACTTTGAAACAACATCTAACAGTAGGTATGGTATGGTAGGGTTGCGGGTATGTTCTAACGAGTTACCGCGGCCCCGGAACTACTGCAGGAGCAGGGTGGGTTTTTATTCAGGAGAAGTCTGACACTCCCTTCCGTTCGACCCACAGTGGGAGAAATGAATTTCCCACCATGAAAAAAAAACAATAGGTTTAGTAGAATTAAAATAATAAATATTATAAAGTCTTTTGTCAGTTCATTATCTTGTCATTTTTATAAAGTTATTGCTCTCCAAGTCTCACACAACTTAAAACAATTTCATTAAAAATACTCCTTAATACTGGCAACAGAAAAATAAAAATAATATTTAGTTTATTAAAAAGTTTGCAGGCTACGCGGCAAGTCTTTCTCAAGTCTCAAGTGGGGCATAATCTCGATGGCTGGTCTAACTTTTTTATTTTTCCTCTGCGACTTATTTTAAAAATAGAATGCTAACAGAATTTTAAGTTAGCAACTCAGGTATTATTCATGACGTAGTTATTCTTGTAAATATGTACATATATTTAACAGTTAATTTGTCTCATAACATACATATGTATGTGATTACAATTATACTAAGAGAAACGTATATCCGTAGTGTGTTTGAATTAATTTTGAATTATGAAGGTATTCTTTGAAAGGTTGTCTTCAAAACTTTTGACGATTTCCATTATACATTTCTTTTATTTTTCTTAACTAAACACTATATGAATTAAAAGCAATTGTATTTGCATTTAGCTTAATTTATTTTTCGCATTTTTAACATAGCATTCTTACAAACTTTATGAGAAATTCTCGTTTCTTCAGAATGCCGACATATTTCTCACCTTGGAATGTAAAACATTGTTCGTTGACCCAGAAATATATTTTTACCACGAGTGTTTCGCTTCCTGTTTGATTTGAGAGAAAATGAAGAATTCATTATTACAATGATAATTACAATGATTTTTTTTTATTTAATTAGCTGAGACGCGTGTGTCCTCGGATGAGGGCAAGCGAAGGAAGAGGAGGTTGGCGCGGGATTTGGAGGAAGGCCGGGTTTGGAGGAAGACGCGGGATGAGGAGGAAGTTGCGGGATGAGGAGTGAGTTGCGGGATGAGGAGTGAGGATGACGAGATGAATCACGTCAAGGCTAGCATACGACCAAGCGGCTGGGTGGAGAAAGTGGGAAGTCTAGTTCACAATAGTTGGAAGAGAAATTGGACCGATTGTCTTTTTTTGATTGGTTATAGCTGGTAAGCTTCTCTTTCTCCTATTGATGACAATCGAATTAAAACTGTCTGATAGTTCTGTCGGACATGCTCAGCGCAATTTTTTTAGTTATTTTGATAATGTTGTAATTTTCTATTATGCATAGTTGTTGTGTGTCTGTACTCGAACAAATGTGTTTCTATTCTATCCTTTTTTTTAGTTTCAAAAAACCTACGATAGTTTTGGTATCAATGTGAGGCCGTTAGGTGTTATACGGCTTAAGGTTCAGTATAACTAAACACTTCAAATTGTTTGTGATTTACGGGGTACAACTTCCTTGTAAGGCATTGGTTATCGGAATCGGAAGTTAAAATACCATTCAACCAAATTGTGAACAAAACTTTTGTTAAAGTGAATCTTATGTTGTATAGGTATAAAGATTTTTTTAGAGGCGGATTGGGACGGTACACAGGCAACAAGACTTAGACTCAAATATCAGGAAGGCGCTGGTGTTCTGAGTCCAGTTGATGCGGAAATGGGTGCCATACTACGCGAGGGTATTTCGGGCCTGGGGATGGAGTACTCTGAGTGGGCGTCACCATTGATAGTGGTACGTAACGCTAGATTGATTGATGATAAAACTTTTATTGGCAAACAGAAAACACAACACATAAAAGCACAGTAACACAGTTATACTGATAAAAATCATAATAATCTGCTTAGCCTTTCCTCAACTATCTTGGGGTCGGCTTACAGTCTAACTGGATAAACCTGAGTATTAGTGTTTTACATGGAGCGACTCCATATCTGATTTACACAACTCAGTTGCTGGGTAACACGTTACCCCTTTGCTAGACTAGTGTCAGATTTACTGGCTTCTAACTACCCAAAACGACTGTTAAAGATGACTACTGACAATCAACTAAAAGTTAAATATATAAATATAAAAAAGCATAATAAATTAATAGTTAAAAAACACTAGAAAAACACGCTTTTACATATAAATGCACGTAAAAACAAATGTTGCTGTATCTTTTTTTGTAGTTTTTGCCATATTATTCCTACGAGTAGTGAACAATTAAACGGTCGATCCCCCCAGAGGATTTGAAAGTGACATCTATAAAAAAATAAATCTATGGATTACGCGGTAATTCAAAAAGGTTAAGAAAACCGATAACGGATTTTCTTTAGGTTTGTTATAACCTTGAAACCTGATCGTGTTCAAAGTCCATTACGTGGCCTTTCTCATAAGTGCAAACACGACTATGATACGATATTCCATCATAGAATGCCAGTGCTTGTCTTCCGGCTTCATCATCAGACCTTAAAACCTAATTGTGGTCAAAGTTCATTATAAGACTTTTCTAAGAAATCCAAAACAGCTATGATACGATTTTCCATCATGAAGTTCCAGTTCATATCTTCCGGCTCCATCATCAGATCAGTTTCACAGTACCATAATATTGTATTGTCAGCAGAACTATATACAGCTACCAATTTTCATTACGCTACGACCCTTGGAAGATGGTTAAATTAGTTACCTTAGATTTCATTACATAGTTAGTTACATACAGGTCGACCTAATAAAAGCGTGTTAAAAATAGGTACAACTCGAATTAACGGTGCGCGGTGTATGTCTTCGAGTTGCACCAGGGTCGGCTTCCAGCCGTCCCCTATAACACGAGACCCGAGATGGCGGCGCGTTTTGTTCCAGGCGCGCTCTTCTCAGTAGTCACAGGGGGAGCAAAACACCTCACTCCCCCTGCTTAAAGAGATGGGGCCCGCAGAGGCGGGCCGGCACTAGTCGGGGGTTGCGCTGAAGAATGCTTATATGCTCCCGCAGCCCCCGGCGCATGTGTACGAGGGAACACGGGGTGGTTTTAGTCAGTACGAGTCTGACAGACCCCTTCGCCCGCCCTAGGGCGGAGGACATCCATGAGGATTTCCACCTCGGAACAAAAAAAAAGGGTCGGCTTCCAGTCGAAATTCCTTACAGAAAAACCCAATAGCACTTTTTGCCCGACCCGGGAATCGAACCCGAGGCCCCGTGTTCAGCAATCGCGTTTGCGATCACTCGACCACTCGCGTGCCAGCTCAGCATGTGCCAGGCCAATATTATGCTTGACGCTGGTACTCTGCTGCATCCCAGTAAAGATATTCGATGGTGGACTCCGTATCTGCGCTAACTCTGACGTAACTTTAAATCCTGTCTTACTGGTCAATAGGTATCCGCTTCCGAAGATGATCTGTTAGTGAGCATAAACGGAGCTACTTTGTTTTCTAAGATCGATCCCCAAACATATAATCATAGTGAGCTGGATAATGCTAAGGAGACCGTAAATTCATATCGCACGCTTAAACCAATACTGTCACTATCCCAAAAAGTCAACTTTTCAGGAGACGCAAAACGGAATGAGAATGGGAACATTTTTGTTTAGTGACGAAGCGGACTACTGCCCGTATAGCGGTTATTTCTGTTACTTTTAGTCTAGTGTAAGTGCGATTACGCGTAGTTCTGCGTTTCCCAACAGATGGCATTAAAAAGACGATTTGACAAAATTTTGGATAGTGACAGTATTGGATTAAGCGTGCGATATAATGGGCTCGTGTTCCGTTCGTTTTTGAGTCCGGACATTTTGCAACGTATAATAATATCGAACCACAACTAAAACCTCCTAATAACCTCTTAATAGCCTAATGGATAAGGTGTCAGACTTGTGATCGACAGGTCCCGAGTTCGAATCCCACCCATTACACTATTGCCGTGAACCCACTCCAGACACAAGCATATTTAGCTTAGTTGGAGGGGTTAACAAGATTGCTAGTAATGTGAAATGTACCCACATTGCTAGTCATCTTTAAAAAAAAAATATATATATATCCGGGATAGAGGTTTTCCTGGATAACATTGTCATAGGTACGTCAGGAACGTTGGTCAGACTCAGTCATAAATATCACGATTAACTTATGCAAACACTTAATAAAGAGCTGAACGGAGTTCCTTATTTCAAAATAATTTTCTTCCAGCGTACCTGTGACAGGTGAGTTGGAAAAGAGTTGTAGATACTAGGGTTTATAAATAGTTTAGGAAATTTATAATGAATAAGCTGTAATACTTATTACAAAAACTTAAGACTATAATTAAAATATTATCATTAATATTTTCCTTACTTGACAGTCCATTTCTAATGCAGAGACATCATAAAAACAATCTCTTGTCAAGATAATTTATACAACAAGCTCCAACATTTTTGCTACAATAAAGAAGTTTCTCTTCGATTACGTTTCATTTATCGTAAAATAAAGTAATATAACTATCTAGACTCTTGGATTCTACCTATTTCTCGTTCATTAAAAGTATAAGTGTCTTCTTAGAAGAAATCAGTTCGGTATTTACTAGCTCCGGTTAGTTGACTACCTACCACGTACAGTTTTGTCGCCAATGTAAAGGTGCTTGCAGACAAGACAGTACGAACTATAGTGAAAATCTAATTAGTACTTACTGGAATCTGGAGAAGCATCGTGTGGTTTTAATACAGGGAAACACAATTATTCGAGATTAAATATGAGGAACTCGCATCTCTATAATATCAGCCCCCAGACTTCAAGGTTAAGCATCGCTTAACGAGATGATCTTTGACATTCGTTACCAGGAGTATCGTGTAATTAGGTTATGGTGGTCAGAGAGGCAGTCGCTTCATGTAAAATACTAGTACTTAGACTCGTTGGACTTAGACTATAGATTTTTAGTAATCGATATATAAATATACTATACTATGTATACATAATTATACTACCGGTCTACCAGACGCACGGCTGGATACCATCCACACTTGGTTGATTTACCGTCTTGTCGTACCAAGCGCTTCTCCTCCACATTTATTGAGCTCACTTCCAAGCTATGGAATTCTCTGCCGGCTTCTGTGCTCCCTGCCACTTATGACCTTTCAACCTTTAAAGCAAGAGTAAACAGGCATCTTCTGGGCTCGCTCGTTCCATCGTAGACCTCATCTATCGCTTACCATCAGGCTAGAACGAGGTCAAGAGTGAGCTGAGTGAGCAAAATAAATATCGGTAGCTAAAAGTCTAGGCAGAAGATGCTTTAACATGTTGAATATAAAGTGTCTCACTTGTGTCCCAATCAAATCTTAAGTCTAATTAAAGGGCAAGACCGCACGCACTAGCAAAAAAAAATACGGCGCATATCTTACACCGTCTGAACACACCTTAACAAAAACAGTCACACGTCAATTAATCACTACCAAGTATTGGTGTCGCAAATAACTGTATTAAAAAGCAATACGTATGAAAAAAAAAGTTTGCCTAGTTGTAAAAACAAATAACACGTAATTATGTGAATCTAACAGTGGTTAGATCTACGGTTCGTTGAGCACGGACGGTTTCTAATGAAGATATAATACCAACTACAATATTTTTGCTAAATATGTTTGTTGTAAATTACTCGGCGGCTTTCTCTAACATATTAATGTCAGTACTTGACGTTAAACAATTGGTTGAAATTGGGACAGAAGTAAAAGACGGAAAAGTGGCAGATGAATAGAACAATTTATCACTATTTGGTTCAAGATTGTTAATACTAAGTTTAGTAGTTTATTTAGTATTTCACATAGTACCCAGAAGACACATGTGTATGTATATTGAAAAGTTTTTATAAATGTACTCACATACGTACATACAATTTGTGAAAGTGTGTGAGAAGAGTTTGTGGCATATTAGTAACAGGCGCACTGGTCGATCATAAATGTTAAGCAATGCTTGCTTAAGGTTAGTCCTTGGATGGGATGCCCAGCCTTCTTACATATATACACAACATATCAAACTTCTTCCGTTACTTGGAAGATATACTGACAGCCGTTGGTTCTTATTCTTATATTCTTCTTAGTCATAAAGGGCAGTGAGAATATAGAATAGAATAGAATAGAATAGAATAGAATAAACTTTTATTGTAAAAACATAAGTATACATCAAATGTGTAAGGTCTTAAAATAAAAACAGTTATTAGATCTACATGTTTTGCCATTCATGGCGTACAAAAACAAAATAATTCCGGTTTACAATAAACCAAAAAAATAAAATAAAGACAATTTGAGTTTACACAGCAAGCTATGAAATTAATAAACTAAATCTTAATGCTAATAAATAATGGAAGTTAGTATTTATAAATTTTAGAGACAAGTTGTGAAAATGTTGTAATTGTAGGTTAATCTATTGGATTATTTGCGGTCATTTAAAAATTCTGATATGGAATAATAGCATTTGGCTATGAGATATTTTTTTAAATGTATTTTAAACAAAGCAGTAGGCATTTGTTTAATAGTTTTAGGAATTTTATTATAAATGATTGGTGCTAAACCAAAAATACTCGTTTGCATCAATGCCGTCGTTGATTTTGGTACACATAATCTACTATTATCCCGCCGATTACGAATACAGACGTCTGATAATTTCTTAAATAGTTTTGGATTGGTTCTTATAAAAATTGCTATTTCATAAATAAATACGGAAGGTAGAGTTAAAATGTTATAATCAATAAAATACTGTTTGCAACTATCAGTTATTTTCAATCCAAACATAGCCCTAATACACCTCTTTTGTGACTTGAAGATAATTTCTTAATCGTAGAATTTCCCCAAAATATAACTCCAAACCTCAATAAGGAGCCGACGATACCATGATAGGCAGTTATAAGTGCATTGGTACTTATAATTGGTTTTAATTTATATAGGGCATAGCCAGAAGAACATACTCTATTATTTAATTCTTCTATGTGTGCTTTCCAGTTCAAGTGTTTGTCAATGGTTACACCTAAAAATTTAGCTGTGTCTACCCTTTTTATAACAGTTGATTTGTATTTAACATTAATATTTGGTGCTGCTAGACGTTGACTGAAGAACATAATTTTAGTTTTTTCAAGATTTATTTTTAAATTATTGTTATCTAACCAGTTAATTATTAAATTGATTGTAGTATTAATTTCATTTTGATAGCTATCTTCATTTATAGAATTAATCGTGACTGTGCTGTCATCGGCAAATAGGGATACTGGATAATTAGTTACTAATGGCAAGTCATTTATGTAAATTATGAATAACAAAGGGCCCAATACGCTCCCTTGCGGGACTCCATATCTAGATATACGTTTTCTTGATTTATATGTTTCTTCTTTTTTGGTATTAATATTTATTCTGGAAATTTCAGTATATTGTTTACGATTTTTTAGATAAGATTCTATGAGATTGAGTAAATTGCCTCTAATGCCATAAGCTTCCAGATTACGGAGGAGAATGTCATGATTGACATAATCGAAAGCCTGGGTCATATCGCAGTAAATGGAACATACCGGCGTCCTTTTATCCATGTTACCCATGACGTTATTTATGAAATCAAAAATAGACATATTTATTGTTTTATTTTTGCGGAAACCTTTCTGGTCTACTGTAAGAATGTTGAATTTTTCTAAATAATTATAGATTTGATTATATATGTATTTTTCAAAAACTTTAGAAATTATAGGAATAAGTGCAATAGGTCTGTAACAGTTCATACTCTGCTTATTGCATTTTTTGAAGATGGGTTTAATGATGGCAGTTTTTAGACTTTCCGGGTATAGTCCAGCGGTTATACACATATTAATAATATGACTTAGGTGGTCACAAATATGATAAGCAATAGACTTTAGGATTCTAGTAGAGATCCCATCATATCCAACACTTGTAGTATTTTTAAGCGATCTTATAATTTGAAGTATGTCGTATGGAGTACTTGGTGCCATAAACATAGATTGATTAGATTTGGAAATATTTACGGTTACATCCTTACCAGCTTCTGGTATTGGTGTTATCTTTTCTATGAAGAAGTTGTTAAAAGCTTTCGCAATCTCTCGCGGCTTGGTTATAGTTTTATGATTTGTTTCAATGGAAGTGATACTGCTCTTTGGTAAATTGAGTTTAGACCTATTTATAATGGCCCATGTGGCTTTGGATTTGTTAGCAGAAGATTTTATTTTATGATTGTTTTGTGCTCGTTGCGTTAAATTAATTATATTTTTGTATATTTTAGAGTATTTTTTAAATTTAGTTTTGTTTACATCATTGCGATTTAGCCTATAGTTCCACATAAGCTCTCGCTTTTTTTTACTACAGATTTTTATGCCCCGTGGTACCCACTGCGGTTTTACTTTGGTTCTTATTGTAACACTTCGGAAAGGAAAACATAGATTGTACAGCATCATGAAAGAGTCTAAAAATGCATTATATGCTGTGTCAGGATTATTTGTATTATATATTTCAGAAAAAGTTAATGCTTTTATATAATAAGTACTTATTGTATAATAAATAAAATGTTATTAAAACCTATGTTAGATTTTCTTACAAATTGTCGGTGATCTACAAACTAGGCTATGCGTATATCTTGGGCACCAGAAATAATAATAATACGTAATGTTAATTGTTGTTCATGTTTATTTGTTTTCATTTGATGCTGTAAACCATTTTGACAGTAGGTATAGTAATAGTAATTCATTTAAGCACAAGTTTGAAAATAAAAAGATAAACTGCGCCTGACCTAAGGCGAGCCTGTATTTCACTTTACAACAGTTTATACTATAACAGCGTATATCAAAATATATGTGTAAACTATTGTGTGAGTGTCGTGTGCCTTTGTATACTAAGACTGTGAATGAGATTTATCTTAAAACTTTAAGAAGCTCTTTTGTAGACTTAAATAAAAATCCTAAACTAAATAAATCTAAAATATGTCATCGAAAATTCAAACGCACAAAAGGCTGACTGCATTGCCACATTGTATAGCAATGCAAGGTAAAAGTCAGATTTGGGTATCGCGAAGGGTCAACTAGGCGTCTGGAAAGATCTCTAAATAACATTATACGAGCTCTCAACCCCACAATCCGAGAGACCCTAAACGGCTAGAGAATACTAGTTAATAATATTATTTTCGGCGCTTGGTGTTCTCTACAGCTGCAGCGGCAGCGTCGGCATAGCATGAAAAGCTAAAAACATAACCCTCCTTGCTTCGCCGCAGTCGGTAATAGGATGGTATGGTGCAACAGTATTGACACAAGTAGCGTCCCACACTAATGGTCTACTATCTTCCATAGAAATATGGACATACCATCCTTCTAGACTCCGACCTTACCAACTTCCCGTGCCAGGCAATTTGGTTTGAATAGAGCCGGATAGATAGATTGATAGATAGAATATACTTTATTGTACACTAAAATTTAAACACACCTATTTGACAATATTGCTTATTCTATGGTAACAAGGGCGGTCTTATCGCTGAAAGCGATATCTTCCAGACAACCTTTGGGATGACTTTAAAAACTAATTAAAGTGGGGAGGGCAAACTTAGTGTGCTTACTAAATTACTCATAAAAACAGAATATATATATATATGCATATATATATATA
Source organism: Tholera decimalis (assembly GCA_943138885.2). Lineage (NCBI taxonomy): Eukaryota > Metazoa > Arthropoda > Insecta > Lepidoptera > Noctuidae > Tholera > Tholera decimalis. Next base: position 30,499,358 of record OW964563.2, on the reverse strand, counting down.
TATATATATATCGAGGGGTGAAAGGCTATTTGGTTTAAGCGACATTTTTGCAACTTTACAGGAGAGCCATTTAAAGTATGAAATTTTGGAAAAAAATCATAACAAAAAAACTTCTTCAGCTATTTGAACGGGGTAAACTTTATTGAAATTCAATTAAAAACATCGAGTTGTTGATGCTAATACCAAATAAAATGGATCTTTAATTACAAAGATAAATGTCGCTTAATACGAAATGCCTTAAGCCCTTATTTTTTAGAGTATGGAAAAAAGATTTAAGTGACTTCATAACTACAATTGGCTACTATATTTTCAGAGTAAGCCAAAAAGAATGAAGTGACGTAGCCCAAAATTAATAGTAGCAAGCTATTTATCTCAACTACCAATTTAGACTAAAATGACTGGCAGGCTAATTTACTTATGTGACTTATATATTGAAATTGTAACGTTTGATGTTACATTTTTTTTAAATCTAATACTATCAATGGCTGTTAAAACAACATGGATATATCGCAATTACCAAAAAATTCAGGTGCTTATATTGAATAAATAAATAAATACTCACAACACAACATCAATTAAAGTATTTATTTAGAACTAGCGACCCGGGCCGGCTTCGCACAGGTAATAAAGTTTATATTTGCTTATACAACGTGTAACAGAATAAACGCAATTCCTGAAAGTAGTTGGTTCAGAATCGGCTTCAGTATTGATTTCCGTCATAAAAAATAGGTGTTAAATTTTGACGGAAAAACCTTTCATTTAACTTAAAATGGAAACAGTATCATGACAAATTAATACAATCCTTAATTCAAGGAAATGCGCTTGTGTGCGTGTCGGCCGCTAATATTGCATGAGTGTATACTGTGTGTACTGCGTAAGGATATTGTATGACGCACATACGTTTTGCGTTTAGTAAGGATAACTATTTTATAAAAAAAAATGTCTAGGTTTGGTTTCAATTTATTTAGTTACGGATGTTGTTTTAGACTTATAATTTAATATATATGATTTAATATTAATATTACATCATATACAAGGTGTAACAGATTAAGCGCAATAGCGCTTAATCTGTTACACCTTGTATAAGATTTTGCTTAATCAATTTCTCGTCCAATAATTTGCCACACTTATATATCGGCGATAACTCATAAGATATTCATATTATTGATATAGTGTAAAAAGCAATTTTGATCTTCATTAAATCTTTAACATATCTGACATATTTCATTTGATAAGGAATAATACTGTACTGTTAATACAAAGATTCTTAATAACCCATCACTTTAATGTAATTTGTAAAAAAAATGGTTACTGTGGGTTATTCTTTGGAGATAGACATATGCCATCCCGGACTTTTTTGTAGACCTATAAAAGAGAAACAATCCCGCCATACATTGTATTTTTATAACTCAAAACGTTTTGGCAGCGTTTTCGATTAAAGCTCCCGATTGGCTTAATTCTTTCTGACACGTTGAAGTAATATCGTCGTATTTCATTCAATCTACACAAAACCTTAACTTATTATACACTAAAACCTTCCTCAGGAATCACTCTATCTATTTACAAAACCCGCATCAAAATCCGTTGTGGAGTTTTTAAGATCTAAGCATACATAGGGACAGACAGATAGGGAAGCGACTTTGTTTTATAGTATGTAGTGATAATAATTATATAGAACAGTCTCAATGGGAACATCAATTATATTTAACCTTTTCGCCGCCAACGTACACAAAACGCAATGCCTCGCCGAGCGCCAAGCTATAAATGTATAACTAAATATACAGTAAACAGTAGTGATGGGGATATCGTCATATCGATGAATAAGATTTGTACGCGTAAATTTAAGATTTAAAGTTGATTTTACGAATATAAATGAAAACTGATTAAATATTTCCAGATTTGTTTTATTTCACAGTATCCTTAATAAGAAAAAACAGTATAAATTATGAGTATCAAAGAAACTAATACATAACTCAATTAGAACTATAAGGAATGGGGTACATCTCTATTTGTTTCATGATCTCATTCTTTAACTTCATATCAAGTTATTGGCACTGAGGGCACGTTGAATTCGATTCTGATCAGGGATGGGGTCTATGGTCTTTCTTTCTTCTATTTTTGTTTATTCCTGTGTTGTTTTAATAACTAACAGTATATTTTACAGTAACTAGGTACTTTATCAAATTTTAAGTATTTTTAACTATTAAATTGAATGCTTATTGTTTTTCTACATTATTTTTGATGTCGATAGACCACCGCCGTCATCACTTTCAGAAATAGTTTTCGGTTTATCCCTACGAGCACAGTGAACCTGTGAGCGCAACAAAACTAAACAAACATGATGAAGTCATAAGCATAATAACCTAACTAAAAGTAAACGCCTCAAATTGAAACCCATACACGAAACTAAAATCTAACTACATAATTTCACTAAGAAATAGCGACACAGTTTGCTAGGTAATTCCCCTTTCCGCATAATAATATGACCAAGTAGATATAAGCACAGAATAGGTACATAAATCATAATATCTACAATATAACGTTACGTTTCATCCATTTAGATGATTTTTATACGAATTGCAATTATGTTTACTTTTTTTTCTTTGAAAAGAATTTCTAAAAAAGTTAAAATTACAGTGCTTTCATACACTGTATTTACCATAATAGTGTATAGAGTACAAAAACAATACCTAAATCTACTGTAATTACAGTGCATCTGGAGATACTGGGCTCACCGAATATTTTACATACTTATTGAATTCCTACTCTTTGATGAATAAACATTATTATTATCATCCAGTTAGACATACCTCAGAATTATCTTCTGGTTATTGAACCAGAAGATAATTAAAATAAGAAAATACTCCGAGTCCGATTCCACACCTTGCAAAATTTTAAGAAGTTCGTTCGAATCAAGTTCTTCACTCATTTTTCTATTTGTTATCAAGTGAAAGAAAGAAAGATGCGTGCGCGCGAATCCGATTTTGTGCTGCACTATGCCAAAGTGACCTTGACGGCCGCACGCCTATGACGTCACTGACCAACTTATATAGTAGTTCGTGGCACTCGGTGGCGCACAGGGGCATAGACGACCAATTGTTTTGTAGAGATGGGAAAATAACTATCGACAAGAATTGGTAACAACTTTATAATTACGTATCGGCATCTACCTGAAGGTCGAAATTCATCTACTATCCTTTGTAATGAAGTAGATAACTAAGTTCATATTTTATTGACCTCAAATTGTTTTCTATATTCGTATCTTTCTGTATTTATTAATATTTCAATAGTGAAATCAACCTTTCACGGCACATCACTGGCCAACTTGATATGAAGTGATTGGCGTTCTGAGGAAAGTAACAAAATTCGGAGTTTCTGTTTTTGCCGATTTTAGGACAAACTAGGGCTTATTTTGTGTAGAAAAATAAAAAACAGGGTAGTAGACAGTGCTATCTTAAATAATAAAATGAAACAAAGCTTTTAATCACAGTAAATTTATTTTAATAAAATAGTTAAAATGAACAACTTCTATAGAAGTTGTGGCGCTGGTGGCACGAAAATCCCGAACTTCTATAGAAGTGCTTGGCGGTGAAAAGGTTAAACTAATAAAAACAAAATAAAAAAAATCAAATCAACAAAGAAAACTTGCAGTAATTATAAAACACAGCCAATGCTGATAATATTCATAATGCAATAAGAAAGAACGTATTTACTTATCATTTTCTTCGACTGTATCCTCTACATCAGTTTCCAGTAAAACATATTTTGAATTATAGTGTTGCAGATTTAAATATTCTTTATCAAACATCTTTATACCCAGTGTTGCACAATTTCTTTAGGTCCATGTATTTGGCTTTGCATGTATTTTGTTTTGTAATCGGTAAACTTGAATTATATCTACGATTGATAGCTCTAGGTCTCGCAATAATTTGTATGACCTCTTCCATCTTTTTTCGAAATACCAAGTTCCTGTGTTGTTAACGTATAATAATGTACTACTTGGTTTAAGTAGCACCCTGCGTGGAAAATAGATGCAGCTGAAAGAGCTTAAGCGACGCTCCATGTCGTATTTGGGTGACGGACAAATAGTTTAAGTGACATCACACCGTGTAATTGGTGGAAGTCAAAATGATTCAAATAACGTCTTAATAAAAATTAGAAACAGGAAAAACGCTTTAACCCTTATTGAATTATTTATCTGGGAAAGGATAACTGGTTTATGTCTCGGTTTTTAATATGATTGTATGGTTCAAGTACATAATTTAAAAAAAATGCAAAATCCACGTCGGTTAATACACTGCCACTTTGGAAACAACCCAAAAATAGTATTGTTTCAAACGCCAAAAAAGTGCTCTGATTTTAATGAATCCGGCATCATTCGACGTAGAAAAATTCGCTGATTCCGAATATGTATATAACTCAATATCGCCCAAGATGTCGCTTAAACCAAATAGCCTTTCACCCCTCGATATATATATATATATATATAAATACATTACAATACATAGGTAATTAAATAATACCATACATATAATGTGTTTTTTAACATCATGTTGAGAGAAAACAAAGAAATAATCATAAAATTTGAAAGAAAATGATTAGCAACCGAGCTCTTAAAAGTAGCGAGTGACTGAGCTTGTCTTACTGACACCGGCAACGCATAGAAAAGCATCAATAGTCTAATGGCTAGACTAAAAAGATTTACCTGCTAGGCGTGCACTGTAACGGCGAGAACTAAAATGTCAAAAGCTTCACATAGATTAACAAAAGCGTAAAAGTCAGTACGAGTGTTTTGCAGTCAAGAATGTCCAATAAAATATGACTTGTATAAACTGGTTATAGCATAAGACATCACTCGTAGACACTAAGCTCTACACTGCTTACAGCCTACCAAATTAGAACACCTACGGCAGGAACAAGTATTTCAATAAAACTAAATTATTGTAAACATACGGACAAATGAGCGGACCGTATAATGAGTTCAAAGTAAATCGTCAAAGGTATTATTAAAATAAGCCGACAGATTCATTTTTAAATTTGTTGATGCTTGAGTCACGTTTCAAGGATTTCGGGAACTGCTTTAAAAACGCTATTAGGTTGATCGTTAAACTTTGAATGAGTGACATCTTTAACGAAACAAACTTTATCCCACAGTCAATATCAACCCCATAATAATTTTGAATCTTATACCTATGTCTTAAAGCTCTTGTTCGTTTAACAGTATCATGGTCTACGGTAAAGTCTTAGTTGTTATTAGTAAGTTGTCGACTACGCTGTCACAGTGTACTTTTTGGGTCATCACTCGCATTTGATGCGTTTTAAGAAACGTGAAGGATTAATTTTAGTTTTAATAGGAATTCAGATCCTTTTGAAGGCGCTTCTACAAAGTTCAGGAACGGTTAAACCCGATTTATAGGACTTTTATAGTAAAGATGTGATGACACTTAATTAATTGCTCCGAAGGAGATCGTTTCACGATTCTATATAGCCTTCAGTTTAATCTCGTTTCTGACATTGTTTTTGTTATAATAAACTAGCCGTTACTGTCCACTTCTTAGGTCGCTTGAAGTTAAGACCAGCATAAACTCTGCCAAATTCTACATAGCTCTTTAACATAATACTATACAAATAAAAATTAATCGTAGAAAGTAGAGACATAATATGTACGCGCATAACTTCCGAACAACTACACAACGCAAAGGAGGGTAATGTTTTTATGTTATAGTTGCTTATTTGTTAATTAATTATAAAAAGTTGAATTGATTATTTTATTATTCACGACGTTCATAGGTATAGCTAACTTTTTAATGTTTGTTTTTAGTTCACTTAGTACCTTTAAATTTAATTCCATAAAACCGTGGCATTTAATAAGTTACTTAAAAAAATGTACTACATAGTTGTGAAACGGCTAAGCAGAAACAGATTACTTTGATACCATTCTGTAACCAAGATTCATTTCTTACAGCAGGTAGAACGTCAAGCGTGAGAGGAGGAACCTATTCTAGGGAGTGTGACGCAGAGCAACGTTCTGATGGGTATCGCAGAATTGGCTAAAGGAACGTTCTGATGGGTGTCGCAGAATTGGCTAAAGGTAATGCTGCATAACCCTTCTGTAAGCGGAATACCTTTATTTATTACAGAGTCACGCAGGGCTTCCCTCCCGTAGACTTTTAATGTTAATTTTATGTTTTTCCAAAGGAAAATGTACTATGTTGATAGATAGGAAATCTTTTAATACAAACATTAAAAGATTTCCTATCTCTCCCTATATTAGTTCAACTAGTCCCTTCAAAACTTATTCCGTAAATCCGTAACGTTTATTAAGTTACTAGTTAAACAAATGTACAAAATAATTGGGCTGAGCAAAAGCAGATTCGTTTGTAATGGATTTCCGCTAAGTAACGCCTGATACCATGTAGTAAATGAATACTAATCAACATTCCTGTCTTACAGCATGTTCAGAAGAATGGGGTCGTCATTATAACGCTGTGACGTACCCTTACTCGGCCAGCAATAGTGAACTTAAGAGAATTGTAAAGGCTCGAGTCTTGTCAATGTCATCTGCAGAAGGTCAAGCGAGAGAGGAGGCTTCTATTCTAGAGATCACGGCGCTGGGTGTCGCAGAGTTGGCTAAAGGTAATGCTTCATAACCCTTCTGTAAGCGGAATTCCGTTATTTATTAACTTCTACTCGCGACTTCTTCCGCGTGGAAGGGTTTTCCCGCGTAAATTCCGATCCTGTGGGAATTTTGGGATAAAAAATAGCCAATGTGTTATTCCAGGATGTCATCTATCTACTTACCAAAATTCATTTCGTTTCCATTCAGATCCGTGCAGTAGTTTTTGCGAGAAAAAGTAACAAACATCCATACATTCTTCCTCACAAACTTTTGCATTTATAATATTTAGTAAGAAGTAAGATAAGACTAGCAGTCACTTGGAGTTTCGCTTCTGTGAACTTCGTCACGATAAAAACATAACCCTCCTTTTGCAGTAGCCTATAACGTTCCATTTCATCCAAATCCACTCAGTACTTTCCAAGATAAGCGCGTTTAAACAAAAAAACTCTTCCGCTTTATATTATTAGTATAGATTTACTAGCAGTCTCGGTGAGCTTCGTTCCGTCAAATGTTTATATTGATCGCTTTAAAAAAAATCTATTATACAAACCCTGTGACTAATACAAAAAAAAAAACATCCAATTTGGTCCAGTCGTTCCGAAGTTATACGCGTACATACATTTCCATTTACTACTACTACTACTTATACTTTGGCCAACTAAATCTGGTTCCTTTGCAAAATCCGTTCTAGCATGTACATGAACATCTTATACAATACACCGCTGCAAACTTTAGGTCTCTTGTAAAGCAAAAGACTCATACAAACTTAAATGACTAACTCCGCTTTATTCAGCCGTACCCAAAATCCGTTCTTAGCTAATGTGTCCCGTCCTGTACCTTATCAAATAATTCTTGAAATTTCGTGAATAATGTGCGAGTAACTTTTCGATTTATACCTATAGATATATTTATATTTTTGAAAAATCGTCTTTGTTTTAGACTTTTAGAATAAACAACGCTTTTTAAATTCATAAACACGGTTGAAATTAATAGTGATGTTTACATAAATCACTATTAATTTATTATATCGTGTTAATTAAAATAAAAATTCTGTTCTCGATTAATTCAAATAAAATCTCATTTGATCCCTTTAATCGGGATGTCAAAACAAAATTACAACTAAATTAAGTCACCGGTTTTGTTTACTTTTTTATATTCGTGAAGGGTTTTATCTACATACTTTGTTTCCCAACCGTTTATTTATTGATATAGCGTGTAAGAGATTAAGCTATAAAGCCCGTACAGTATATGCTGGCGCGAAGCTGAGCACTGCGGGAAGCGAACGGACAAGCATAACACATTTTACAACTATTAGAGAAGGCATGTGGGTTTATAGCCTCAGTACAAAACGCGCACGACACGATACCAATAAGCAAGAATTCGAATGGTTATATACGTTTCAAACTCGATTCTTGAACAATGGTTATCAATAAAACTGCTGTGATGGTTTTGATTGACACCCAATTTGAAAAACTGCTGAAGAAGAAGAAACTAATGTGAAAAGTTGTGGAGAATAAGTAAGAAGTGACATTGTGACGTTCATTTATTGCCACGTCTCAAGATCTCTCTGTAGGTAGGCCTTTAAAAGTCGTATTCTTTTTCTAATCAAAGATTCAACTTCAACCACTGTCATTATCATGATTTCCAAAGCTGAGATTAGTAATATATACTTGCCTACGAATCATCTCTAAGAAATATTGATTAAAAACTGAAAAATAAAATATCACTGTGAATGGCTTATTCAAATCACACAAAAAGTCTTGTCCAAAATATTATTTTCGTAAATATAATATTGTACAGAAGCTTACAAAAGTACTCGACATAAGCTAGGATTCTCAACATAATTTAAAATAAAACTTGTAAGATTTTCAACAGCACTGGGTCTCACTTTGTGTTTTAATAAAACCTAACTCGGTATCTTCAGTCGTACTTTAGAGATTAGTTGGGCATAAGCAGTAAAGTTATACGACATGACTATCTACTACACATACTTACGTAAATGCAAGCCAACGAGCTAAGTTAACGACTTTATCTTTTCGAATAATGCCTACTTAAGCACACATTTGAAGTCGCTGCATATTTAACGATATTGAATTTATGACGTTAAGGAATCGGGCGACTAAAAATTATAAAGATTCCACAATTTATTGCCATCCTCCAACTGACCGAGAAGTAATCCGCTTAGCGTCGAACAACTTATTAAGTGTGGGACTAAATACTGATATATTTTTCTCGTTTGCTTCGTTTAGCCGGCTCCGGTAAGGACATGCGTGTTTGTGTCAATATGAAATGTATTCCTGGCGAGCTTACCTCGTAAAATTGTGCTCTTTGAGGTGCTCGCAAGTTTTATTTTTTGTATGGCATCTTACAGGGAAAACGTTTAACGGCAGCTGTAACTTCAGGTTCTTGAAATAATATACATAAAAAAATATTTTCTGCTATACTAGCAATATATACAAAATATTTTCGTTAATCGCGAAATGCTTTGTTTAGGAATATAAAATAATATAGGTACATATTTATATGTATACATATTTTGAGCATACTTATCAGCGACATACCTATTTATATATGTATTTAAGTCGCATCCTTCATGGAACGTCAATATCGAATACTATAAAATTTTCTCGGCTTATTTCAGTAAAAGTCAGTATTTAGAGTTCATTTCATCATAGTAAGCTAACTGTAAATTTTATTCTGACAAGGATTTTAACAACTCAAAAGGTTATAACTTTTAGTTCTTTATAAGTCTTAAGTACCACTCAACATTAACACTGTTGCCCTGAAGATATAAAACAAGGTTCTAGAAAAGCTGCATTTACATTAAGTCTTTGCACAGAACATTTTATTTTAGTGATCAACTTTAACCATTACTTCTTTTATGCATTTAAATAATTACTTCAGCATGACAGATTTTATTGTTGGGAGTTAATGTCTTCTTTCTAATCAAAGAAGAATCTATAACAATGACAGAAGACTAAGATAATCCCAATGAATTGCCAACGATAAAGCACATTTATCTATTTTATCATCGACGCCATAGTCGAATTCATCTAAAGACAAAATGACAAATTATAAATATAATTTAGGAAGTAACCTTTAAATATCTTCCCGAAATATCTGAATGCTCATCGTTAGGAGATTAATATCTTGGCTCGATGATCGTATAAACAAATGATACAAACGATTGGTCAACGAACCCAACTGTCAGATAGCTGTTCTTGTACTATCTAAAGTCCAACAATAGGAATCTATCCGTTGAATAATAAGTCATTGTCTTACTTTTTGTTAAACTAATCACTTTATTGTTCCACTCTTATAATCAATTATTCGATTAAGTTTCATATAAATGACGCCATCATTCCTATCATATATCCGATGTAATTCATTAGCTTCATATGATGGAGGTATGTAAATTTATAATCAAATCATCGGCTCGCTTTGTTTTTAGAAATTATTTTGTAGAGTTGTAACTAACTTTGTCAGTCATTAATAATGTGAGGATGTTATTGGCATGCGTTTTGGTTTTGGTATTTCTTCGGTGATCATAAGTTGTCCGATTCAATAAATGCTAAAACCTAACGGTTTATGTTCGTTACTTGGAGCGTTGAGTGATCGATTGCTTCGTCTGATTCTTTTAATTGACTCCACTATTGCCAGTTGTTTGTGGCCACGATTTAGGGAACCCTCAAACCCAATTTTCGGTTTGGACTACCCACGTTGTTAATGCGTTTACAATCTTTACGCTCATTAACCGCCAATCCTGAGACGATTAAGTCGTAACATGTTTTATAAAACTTAGTTGTGTGCACCAATTAAAATTTATTTTCTATAAAGAGTCTCACGCCTCGCGTATAGATATGCATCTTTACGATAAGAAGAGAAATGTGTGCGTGTTTCATAATTGCTTTTAATACTATTTGGGATGGTACGAAAGATTTTCGAAGCGATAAGGCGCGTTGCATAAATTTTCCCATTATGTATTTTGTTGAAGTTCCGGAATGATTGATGACGGCTAAATCTCTTTCATAAACACAATAAATTCAGCTTAACTTTTAATAACCGATATTTTAGATTCGACATGACGTAGGCGTTCTTGTGTGTAAATAGAAATACTTTCGGTGCAATAAAACGTTGATAGAGCGTCCGGTGGGCAATTTTCTTGTCTGCAGATGTTGGCTGCTACTTTTTTTACAAATTTATTTTTGCTGCCCTTTTTAGTTGGATAACTCTTCCAATAGCTACGTAAGGTTTGGAAATAAAACTGACAATTTATTTTGGTACATCTGGACAGCGAGTGAGTAAAATTGGTGAGGGTGCAAGGTTAAAAAAAGTGTCAAATTGATCTGGCAGTACGGTCACGTTCGTTCCACCGAGCAGGGATCGGAAGTCTATTCCGTGTAACTAAACCAATCAGGCGTCCATTGTCTCAGATAATACCGTGTATCGGCTTGCCTACATGCTTGTTACGTCGTGTCCGTATTATCAATTCGTTTTGCTTTTAATTTTCAGCTTAAGGTGTTTAAAACTAGCTTGCGTTCGTTTAAACGCACGAAACTTTGTGTATTTTTGTATTGTGCAAACAATCAAGGAATTTGTATCGTTTATTTCGATACATACTATACATAAAAGATTTATTTTAATATAAATTTTTGTTCCTATCTATTTTAGGACAATTTACAATTGTTTAGTCATTCTGTATTCTAGTACTGGACAGTAAAACGGGGCCGTTACTGGCGCCAACTAGTGTTGACGCCGAGATATTTTGCAAGCTCATAAAATATTTTGTTGACGCTTGATTTTTAATGGCCAATTGCGATGGCAGTGCGACTACAATATTTGCCACAAAAGTTGTGGTCGTGTTTTTACAATGGATCAGTTTTTTTTTATTGTGTTGTCATTTAATAGAGTAGTCTGTATAGCATATTCAGAGTATTATACCGATTTTAAAATACTCACTTTGGATTTAAATACCTCCAGGTTATAGCTATCAGTACGTCGATTCTGTAAAATTCGAACAACAACTCGCATCTCACATAGCTATTCACTGTCACTTCGCTTATGGTTCAAAGTGACCTTGATTTTGCATTCTGTAAACAGCGTCGAAGTGACGGAGGAATTACCTTACCGAATGCCACTTCTCACGTCATCTCATACTTTATCTGTCAAAATCTTTAGTTCAACTCGCTGACACGCTCGCAAGGGTAGCGCTAGTGTAAATTCGAATTAACAACCGAGTTTTTAGAATGCCAATCAATAAACTCACAGCGGATTCAGATACGAAGTTTAGAATGAGATCTTACAGAATAACACAGCAGGAAACACAGACTGGCAGGGAATTCCATTCCTTAGCTGTACGCACAATGAAAGTATCTCCTTAACGTTTTGTGCGTATGGGTGTCCACCGTATAACGATGGCGCATCGCCGTTCGTCTTGTAATCCATTTTTCCATACGCACTGTCTTTAACTAATGACATCTCCTACTAATTCGTGAAAATGTTCGCAAATTATCCTGGCTTAATTAGTCAACTTCATTACTATTTGTGTCGCTCCCGTTATTGGATGCTATCAATTTCAGTTCCCGCATAATATCACGTGATACAAGGTTATTGTAATCAAAGGCATTCTATGAAACTTTTGGTACACAACTCCTTCTATTGTTTCCCGAAGGATTACCCTTTTCCGACCTCCATCATTCTTAACGCTAATAACATTTTGAGGTCAAATGCAATATATTTAACTTTAGAGTTCATTATGAATATCTTCATTTGTTTCGGTGGTAGGGTCCGTGTTTAAAGTACTTTTAATTAAAAAGGCTTTCAAAGGAATGTATTACAAAAGTGTGCCGTTCATATTTATTTGTTGATGTTTGTCAGTTCTTTAGTCAGGTATTCCCTAAGATCACTTTAGATGGCTAAATGTACGGATCCGCGTACAACTGGGCGCGGAGAACTGTATCAATTGAACTGTCAACTTTGTAATAATATATTACTAGTACTCACGCGGGGCTTCGCTCCCGTGGATTCTATCACGGTAAATCATAACTATCCTTTTTTGCAGTCGCGTAAAAAGTAGCATATAACCTTCCTCAAGCTTCACGCTACTTCCATACCAAATTGCATCCAAATCCACCCAGTACTTTCGAAGATTAGCGCGTTCAAGCAAACAAACAAACAAACTTTTCCGCTTTATAATATTAGTATAGATTGTAATATTTAGGATTCTTTTGTCTCTGTTTACATAATCTGCCTTTAACTTCTAAACCACTAAAAAAACGTTCAAAGAGGTTAGGATCTTACAATACTCACAGCTCACGAAATAGCATTAGACGAACAAAGCCACGTCTGAAGTGGTCCAATACTGGAACAAAAAAGCATGAACAAATGAGAGTTTAAACGCAAAATATTGCATCCTCGGCTATGTAAACCGGGTAAAGACATACATTGCATAGTTTTATTAGTTTTAGCAAGCAACGAACAAAAAATGTGACCTATTTTCAGTAGAGCTTTCGATCACATCCACGTTATTAAAGGCAGCGGACCGCCAAACCGGCAATATTCAGTAATAGTACATATACGAACGTTCCGTATTTTATAGTTCAAAGTTTATTTAAATATTATTTAAGAAGAGGATCACTCTACATTATCTATGGTATATGCAATTTTACTATACATCGTTTAATTAGAATACATAAATCATAGTCAAATCATATTTGACGCGGTTGGCGCTGTAGTTGAGAGATTGGCTGCTGCGCTGTGTGTTGTGGATTTGATTCCCGATTTTATGGTCTTCTGATCTGTGATCTGTTGTTTCGAGTCTGGGTGTAGTTGCTTAGGGGAAATTATTTTGTCAATAAAAATATTGACAAAATAAATATAATCTTTATAACAAAGTCCCTGGTGACTTCAGCTTAGCTAAGGGCACTAATTTATACCATTGCAATTTCTGCTGCAATACACCTTACTCTATCAATACCCAATAATCGCAAGATTATTGTCACCATTAGCCGTAACTGAATTCAAAGCAAAATTAATACCTAGACTTCAAAAAGATAAATCCACCTAATTGATTATCATCTTATTTCAGTCACCTATTATATTTTATAGCACCTTTGACAGCTCACAGCCTGTTTATCCATTCTATGATCTCGTAGTATTAAAACTATCAACTATATCCAACCAGACATAATAAACAAATCTATAAATTATCCCACACAATGCCAGGACAATCGATACGGGTTTAAACGCAATTTTATGTACCGGTTCACATTTATAACTGACATTAAAATTTTAAGTTAAATCAAGGCTTAAAGACTTAAGGCGAGGTTATTCGAAAAAACGTCGTTTTCAATTGTGTTTTATTCGTAGATAACACTGATTTAAATTTTGAAAAAAATATATTACATAATTCATACTTTGATCTTTCTATTTCGGTCATCTGATACATGATTACTTGCATTTCACTGCATCTAATTAAATCACAAAGACAAGTCTAAATTACGGTCTTATTCTTATTTTATTTGAGTTTTATTAAGCTTTGAGTAATAAAACTTATACCATAATAAAGGTCGTAAAAAATGTCATATATGTCGGTTGTCATAATGTGAAATTTGAAAATATAATACCACTAATTTCAAAAATAAGTGTTTTCCTATTATTTTCATGAGCGCGGCCTGGCGCCCCGCGTCCTTTAGTCCCGAGCGGAACGTGTTGGAGGTCGGACGTATGCCAATTTTTAGCGCACCTGCCACCCCCGCTAAGTTTGGTTCCAAAAAATCATTATACAATATTAATTCCCATCGTTTAGTTTTAAATAGTTGTAATATAACTTGTTTTTATTAGGTACTTAATTTTGGTCAGTAAAACTAATGGACAAAATTAACAAAAAGAAGTTGTGATCGCTGGCTCTACGAAGGCTGAATAAACAAAAAAAGTAAGAAGGCTTTGACAATATAAATATTTAGACCTACATAAATATTTTTCTTTACTAACTAGGTTCTTTCTGTATTCTGAGGTACCTATCTAGCTACGCGGAATAGATTTCGAAACCACAAAATAATATGTGTGTAAATAAAGACGCCACGCGCGCAAAAGCTATAATAATAGTTTATTTTTCTCGCAGAATAGATTTGCCAACCGCAAAAAGTGTGTGAAACAATTGAATTTGAACCCTATGTCAAAGAGCATAAAGCCGCCACGTGCGCAAATGTTATAATGCTCTTTTCAAATGTCAGACTCAAAGGAAACTTTGACAATATTATTATAGGTACCTATAATTATACAAATTAATATTTTACTTTACTAAGTAGATAAGTACCTACGCGGAATAGATTTACAAACCGCAAATATGTGTGTAAAACTAAAACATTTTTGACTTTCTTTCTCCTATAAAAAAATGAAAATGTTTCTTATTTTATTCAACAAAATATTTAGAAAAATATCTAAATATAATATAAAAGTACTTTCAATAAAAAAAAAGAAATCACAGAAAGATATGTGATGGGAGCCTGGGTTTGATCCAGAATACTGACGGTTATCAATCCGATTCTTTACTAAACGCGCTAATATAACGTTAGTACCCGAATTGAAATAACTGACCGTATTTGACTATATTAGGTTTTATTTTCGTAAATGTAATAATGGTTATATGGTACAGTCGATCATTCGTCGCTATGACCACAGTATAAAGATCATAGGTCGACGCCTTTATTCTTCCGGAAAATGCCGATAACGTCTAGACAGTATCGCAACGGCCAGGGTTGTCACATGTCAACAATATTTATTACGCGCAGCATACTCGTGCCATAGTGTAGAAATATACAGCATGACCATTTCCTACGAAAATATCATTTATTATTTTCGGTAAACTTCGGTTAACTTTATAACTCTCTGTCTTCGGTGTTCGTATCAATTTTACGCTGATGATCTGTAGTTGTATGCATCTACGCGGGTGGAAAGTTTGTCAGACGCTATAGGAGATGTAAACCGAGATTTAGATGCTATCAAAACTGGTCTGATTGATTTGTGGTGACTGTAAGCCCCTCAAAGTGTCAGGCCATTGTAATCGGAAGCTCACGTATGATCGTTAGAGTGGCAACTAGTTCACTTCCTCCTATCATTTTCAATTAAAGAAAGATCTTTCACAGATTTTTCACAGATTCAAGATGCAAACCGAGAGGTTTGCATCTTGAATCTGCTTGGCTGGCAAAGTCAGGTTTGCAATGTACTGTGTAAGCCAAAGAGTCAACGGGACTATGCGATGCCTGTATCGTCTGTACGGCACGGCTACTTTTTTGAGTACTGGTTGCACATTACCTGGCTTCCAGGACACTGGCACCACTCCGGTTTTAATAGAACGCGATACAGGCGAGTACGCGATACAGGAGGCAAATCCGGGGTACAACTCTTTAAGACTCGAGCAGGTATTCCTTCCGGTTCACTGGCTTTGTTCACATCTTGACTGGAAAGGGCTTTGCGGACTTCCTTAACATGAAATGCAGTTTCCAGCATTACGGAGCCAAAGTGAGGTATTTTAGGTGGTATAAGTTAGACGCCGTGTCGAGACGTAAACTTACCGCAAAGACGGAGGCATTTAAATTTGCCTTTTCTTGTGCGGTGTGAGCCAGTGTTCCATCCAGTTTTATCATAACTAAGAGGCAGCGAAGAACGGTAAATGTTCGAGTTTTGCTTCGCAGTTTCGGAGTCTGCTGACCCATACTTCCATATTCGCCTTATGCCCTTGGGGCATTTATCTGGAGGAGAAAAGGTAGATACTGTTTTCACCAGAAAATGGTCATACGATCCGAGCGAGGCCCAGACCGATACAGAAAGTCTCTGGCGACGCAACATTTGTGAGCACTTGGTCCAAACCATTGGGCGTGTGGCCGTCGACTTCTGGAATGCAGGTTGCTTGGTGAACCAGCTGGTCGAGATCTAGCGATAAAAACTCCTGCGGGCCTCTCTACCAGCGTGCTCTGTTTGTTGGTACGGGAAAAACCATTTTTTATGGTGGGCATTGAAATCTCTTATAAAAACAAGCTTTGCCATCGGATATTTGTGCTGGGCCAGTTCAGCTCCTGCAGCTGCCTCCGTAAGGTGGTCGAAGAGCCTAGTTGTCTCCTGTTCACCGTTATGCGACCAGTAAATAACACCAACAACGAGTACAGATGGTCTTGAGAAAAGTGCTTACATTTCTTTTTCATGAAAATGATTAATCAGTAAAAGTTTCACATCTTTGTGTATGTCTACTTTTTTAAGAGTTTTCCAATAAATTATTCATGTACCAAAGGGAAACAAATAATATCTTGTAAAATGTCAATAATGTGACATATCGTGTCAGGATGTCATCTATGGCTTTTTACTAATGTTCCCCGTCCAACCTCCATTAAATGCCTTCTTCCTCTTGTATTTACTCGATTTGTTTATGATCTATGTAGGATCATTGAGATAATAAATAAAATAAAGCTGTAACGTACTGTATTATTGTTTTAACAGTTCTATACCATATTTCTAATTTTCTCTTTTCATACTCATTTTATTCCTGCTGCCACTGGTAAACTGGTAACACATTGAGTGATAACACATTTGACATTGCAAAAGCTGTCATGTCATGTTTGCGTACAAAATAATTTTAGTTTTTTACTTCAATTTTAATACTTTTCATCATCCAAAATACTTTACAAAACAACCTCCAGCGTTTTTGAAATTGTGGTGGGTCCTCCACAAAAGCCGCAAGAGTTGAAGTTGAAGTCGCATTAGCCAGTTGTGCATAAATGATAGTAGCTTTTAGAGAAAAAAAAGTGTGCGGTTGAGGGACCCTCGTCGTCTCTCTCGTCAGTAGACAGTCGTAAGTATTAACACTTTTGTGTTAAAATTTCTGCCAGTTTAAAAACTGCGTAAAATAAATAAAATTCCAAAAAGTGTTTCTGTGTTGCTATTATTGGTATAACTATTTGATTGAAAAATATTTATATTTTTTATTTAAAAACATAATATTTCACACAGAATAACTCTAAGCCCTCTTTCAATATAACAATAATTGAATTGTAATACAACTCTCCTAATGTAAGTGTGCCTACCTAATACTTGATTTTTTATACTGTGCCATGAAGATTTCGCACCCTTTGGGAAAGTCGAATAGCGCGCGGCGTGTAATTTTGAATCGTACCCGTATTCATGATCTACGTGTCAGGCAGATTTTTTATTCACCTTATTCACAAAAATAAATAAATGTACTTATTTTTATTTGTTACTAATTAGGTTCAAGTTTATACAATACGTACCTATTCTATCTATAAACTAGAAAATACTTATTAGTAAAACAAAACAAAATAAACATAAACTAATCAATTCAAGTTGATCTACTGTATTGCTCTATTCTGTGACGCATCTCAGTACCTACTTGAGTTCGTGAACTCATGAGCGGTGCGCTTGGCGCGCGCGTCTCCCGCGCGTCGTAATTTGTTACGTATTGCTATTCGTTGCGGGGGCTGGGGTAAGCGTCAAATACCTACGGCGCTCGAGATAACCCGGCCTTAAACTATAGTAGATGTGACGTCGATCGGGCATTCAGTTACGTTCGTTTAAAATAATATCAACTTTAGGAGGTACTACTTTTGATGTAATATTGTTATTTAATCATAAAAGGCTTCATGTTTTGGTTCATGTTTAATACCTAGGTACTTATTTATGTATATATCTAACACTTACATCAAAAAAATCATTGATTCAACCCATTCTGTCTTCCTTAGGCAGGTTAAAAAACTGTATTTTTCCCTCGAAAACAAAAGTTCTACATTTTCTCTATAGATCACAAAAAATCTACTGCTGCCATAAAAAGTGGCACAACAAAAATACAACCAGGAAAAACTTCCCATAAAAAGTACCCAGGGTATTCAACGATTTAATTTTTTTTTTCGAATCACTGCAAAAATAGACCGTAAAAGTTTAAAACAACGTCGTAACTTTAGGATCTAGAGCGCAGAGGCCGCAGCGAAAATATCAATAAACAACTGCCAGCAAATAGTGCGATTTTCCTTTCGAAGTTTACCTAAGTGCCGAGCCGGACCTGGCTAGGGATGCATTCGATAAAAGGCCATTTAAAACTCGCGACGGATAATATGCTAATTTGGAATATACCACCATATAACTTTGTGGCATATTTTTGAGGATTATACCTACGTCTTGATAATCTATATTTATTTATTTATTTATTTTATTATTTATGTACACACAGTAAAATACATTAAGATAAACATAATTATAATATCTGAGTACAAAGGTACTGCTTATTTCTTAAGAAATTTCTTCCAGCAGACCTGCGAAAGGAGAAGTGAAAAAGAAATGTAGACAATAGTGTGTGAGAACAAGAAGAGAAATAAATATGAATATGTGAAGTCTAAAACTAAAACTAAAATATTAAATATAATTACACATACTTACAATGCAATAAAAATAACATATACTTAAATAAATACATAATGTTAGAATATATAAACATATAATATAAATATATATATAAATAATTAACACAGTTAAGAGGAAAGGTAATGCTCTTTTAATCGACATTTGAATAGAGATATAGTTTTTAAATCACGAATGCTAGGCGGAAGTGAGTTCAACAATCTTACAGCATGGACAGAGAAGGAATAAGAGTAGTAGCTAGTTTTATGAGGATGAGATTTAAGGAGGGATCTAAGGTGTGATCTACACGGTACGTCGCTAGAACGAGGGTAAGAAAAACGCTCACGCAGGTAGGAAGGGTAAGACGGGTTGTGTAGAATGTTGAAGAGGAGACACAAAATCCTAGTGTTCCTGCGAAGACGGATTGGGAGCCACTTGAGTTGCTTGCAAAGGTGAGAAACATGGTCATACTTTCGAAGACCGAAAACAAAGCGAATGCATAGATTTTGCAAGCGCTCAAGCTTGTTTAAAAGCTCCTCGGTAGCATCCAAATAGCAGGCATCGGCATAATCTATAATCGGCTGAATAAGTGTTTGTGCCAAAGAAATTTTAGTCTTCAAGGGAAGAAGACTTTGAAGGCATTTCAGCGAATGAAAGGAAAAATTTACCTTTTGGCTGAATTTACTATTTACTAATGTTTTATCTATAGATTTCAAATTATATTTATTTTTAATCTGAAATTACAGTCTTTTTTTTACTGCATAATTGCATACTTTGACTTTATCTCAATAAAAACATAACTTTCTTCTTCTGCAGCCATTTTCTTCCCAGAACTTTCGAAGATAAGCGCGTTCAAACAAACAAACAAACTTTTCCACTCTATATTATTAGTATAGATTATATTAGCGAAGTTAGAAATACGTTACATTATCTATACGGTACATTATCTATCTAATATACTAACCTATAAAATATACTAACAAAACTATGGATCTTGTGGTTTGAAATTATATTTTTTTTTTATATTTCGTGTCACAGTGTTTGTTATCGAACTCCTCCGAAATGGTCTAAGACTCCTCCGAGGTCGATCGTTGGATATTTTTTCACAATACATATTTTAAATGGCAAAACAACGTTTGCCGGGTCAGCTGTATTTTTTTTAAATTACTAGCTATTTGGGTAGAATTCACGTTACTAGCAATCCTGTTAACCCCTCCAATTAAGCTAAATATACTTGTGTCTGGAGTGGGTCACGGCAATAGTGTAATAGGTGAGATTAGAACTCGCGACTTCTCGATTACAAGTTCTTAGCCTTAGCCATTGGGCTGGGCACGCCGCAATCGCGGCGGTAAGACCCCTCTTTGAGGAGTGGCTAGATCGGCGTCACGGCGTCCTGACCTACCGCATGACGCAGGTCCTCACCGGACACGGAAGTTTCGGGAGGTACCTGTGTCTGATGGGAAAGGAGGAAACGCCTGGGTGTCACCACTGCGAGGGTCGCCCTGAGGACACAGTCGAGCACACGGTGCAGGACTGCCCCGCTTGGGCAGAGCACCGACGTGTCCTCACGGCGGCAATAGGCGGAGACCTCCCGCGCCCGGCATTGGTCGAGGCCATGCTGCGGGGCGAGAGGGAGTGGGAAGCGGTCGCCTCCTTCTGCGAAGCAGTCATGCTTCCGAAGGAGGAGGCGGGCCGCGTGAGGGAGAGGATGGCGTCCTTCCTCCAGCCCAGCCGCAGTGGTAGACGCCCACGGCGTCGGACGTCGGCCGACGATCTCCGGCCACTGTAGGCGCGGGCATGCGGACAGCGAGTAAAGGGCAACTCGCTGTCCGACCATGGACCATGCCCGGGTCGACGGCGCGTCGTGTTCCACGCGCGCCTCAAAGAGCGTCAGCAATATGACGAGGCCCCCCCGTAGAGGGCCGAAGCCTGCCGGGGTCGTGGGACTCATCCACTTACCGTGACCACGGTACGTAAAGGGTTATTGAAGGAACACCGTGGATTTTAGTCAGTAAAAGTCTGACAGTCCCTCCCGCCCTGCCCGGGGTGGGAGGACTTATTTGATAATTTTACCACGCTAAAAAAAAAAAAAGCCATTGGGCTATTGACGCCTCAATTATATTTATAATCATCAGTTTCCATGCTGATATTATTTCCGAGTGCTTTCACAGCTCTAAATAAAGAGAACAGAATGCTCTACCACATTTCGAATCTATTTTTACATTTCGCACTAATAATACAATACTGCAGTAACTCAAAAAATGTCAAATTTCAGATAACATCATATTCAATCGTAAAATTCAATTCCCTACGCGTCAATAATACCGTTGTTGGAATAGTGCAAAAAAACAAATAAGATATGGCACCATGAGTCATTGTTCATGATGACCAACCATCATATTCTGCCACCGAATATTGCATCATCTTTAGTAACGATCAAAACTCGGCTAGGAGGGACGTGCCGCTTTGTGTTTTAGAATGTATTAATTAGAATTTTAACGTTATTGCTGAGTCAGGTATGTAAAAGTTTAACTATTAATTCGAGTTAATACATTATATTTGATTTAAACGTAAAATATACTTGAAGTATTTGTAGTTGTTACACTATTATTGATTCGTAAAATTGCGATTTAAAATAACATTTTTACTTACATCATTCTTGGTGGTTTATTAAGTAATTTTAGACATAACACAGTATTGGTGAAGAATTTGTATTTGCTGTTTTTTTGTGATAATTTTTTAATATTTAAACAAATACTTATTGGTTAATCATAGCATTTAAAATCACGCATTCGAACATGTTAAAGTAAACACTAGTATACTCTACTAACAATGGACTTTTTTTAAATTTCGAGTTACTACATTCTAGGTGACATAGGTTCAATATTAAGGGTGTTTTACTTATTATAATTTTTTTTAGATTAAGTATGCACCGTGGGCGATTGCTTGTTGGTATAGCGACTAAATCAACGTCAAACAATCACCAGGAGAAGGAAAATGAGGAACCTGTTGAAGAAATCTTGCTCCCTTTGAATTCTTCGACTTCATTATTGACTCCAAAAAATTGTTAAATTTTATTATAGGTTAATCGTTGGTTAGGTTATGTTTATTAATATAGGTAGGTTTTAGTATTATTTTTAACTTTTTAGTGCTTTTATGGTTTATTGAAGTCGGTTTCTTTTTTTGCAATTTTTTTTGTATTGTGTTTTGGATGGTTTCGTTTGTTGTTTTTTTTTTTTGTTTTAATGAGTACATTATGTTTAAATAACATTTTAAATATGTTTTATAATATTAATAAAAGTTTTCTCGACTGATTTTACTAGATTGTCCAATTTTATTAATTAATTTTTTTTTATTCTTGCTGCACATTAACGATCTGCTAATGCCCGGTACCTTTGGGTATGCAGACGACAGCACAGTTTCTGAGAGATATGTGTCCAGCGCGCGAGCTGGTGGGTCACAGATCCGGTCTCTCCGTGAGGACATGGTCGGGCGCTTGAACTTGACCTTGAAGGCTGTCTCCGAATGGGGCGATGCCAACCTGGTCAAGTTTAATGCAGCTAAGACCCAGGCGTGTCTCTTCTCCGCAAAAAGGAGCCAATTCGAACCGGCTCCTACTTTCCGAGGTGTAACTGTGCCGATAACCGACCGTATCGAGCTTCTGGGGGTAACATTAACTTCTACCCTCAATTTTGGCCCGTTTATCGAGGCTAAGGCTCAATTAGCATCAAAAAAGTTGGGAATCCTAGCAAAGGTGAGACGGTACTTCACACCCGAACAGTTGCTCAATCTCTATCAAGCCCAGGTTCGGTCGTGTATGGAGTACTGCTCTCATCTTTGGGATGGATCTGCTAAATACCAACTGGACGCGCTTGAGTCTATCGAGAAGCGGGCCAAGAGACTCATTGGCAACGATGCACTGGTCGAGTCAAAGCTTCAGAGCCTTGAACATCGACGACGAGTTGCAAGTCTATCGGTTTTCTATCGGTTACATTTCGGGGAGTTTGCGATGGAATTACACAATCTAATTCCACCAAGCCCGTTCCATCATCGGTCTACGAGATAAACGGCGAAGCGCCATCGTTACATGGTGGACATCCCACCCATACGCACCAAACGTTTTGGGAATACCTTCATTGTGCGTACGGCTAAGGAGTGGAATTCCCTGCCGGAGTCTGTGTTTCCCGATAGCTATAACCTAGGAGTCTTTAAGGCTTGTATTCATGCCAATAACCTTGACCATTTGGGCGGAGCTAACGACCCCTCTCCGCGCGTCACTCCGCGCAGCTCTCCGCTACCCGCATGCAACAGAAAAGAGAGGCGCGCTCGGCCCGCGCTTGCGCCGCCAGCATGCGTCGTCGCTTCGCCTAGTCTCGGCACAGAGTATCGTAATCACAGAAGGTCAAGTCATCGTGAAAGTAAAATTCATTTTTATTTGTACCGCATCAAAAGTGGTCAAATTTTGTTTTTATTTATTATCTATTGATATAGATGCACTTTGAGTATGTACTGTAGAAACTATACCTCTATTATAGATCAGCCTGGCTCAAAACATGAGGTAAACAACTTGATGTATCTTTTTAACTTAATTATATATAAATAAAAATGAATGGCTAAATGTGTTGCTAAGCGCAAAACTCAGGAATGGCTGGACCAATACGGATTTTTTTTCGAATATTCGTTATAGTCTGAGGAAGGTTTCTATTAAGAGTAAAATGGTAGGTAGGTAGGTAAGGTAGGTATGTAGGTAGGAACTTAGAGTAAGGTAGATAGGTAGTATAATTATTACTAGTGTATGTCATATTATTTGTTATATTTTTTATAAACAAATAGATTATAACTAAAATTCACTGAAATTTAACTTTCTTTCACCAAGTATTTTTATTCTCCTCATTTATTTCTCCGTGTTGACATATATTTATTTTTAGAAATTTTGATAGCCATATAAAATCTTGTTCTATGTTTTCTTTTCGTCCTTCTTCGTTCTCGTTTTCCTCATTTTTCTCATCAATCTATTTTTCTTTCCTTAGTTCTATTTCCTTCTCTTTGTCGTTTTCTTCTTTCTGTTGTACATTATCTTAATTCTATCTCAACTGGTGGCTTCGTCCGTACGAAGAGAAACCGTTGCATATCGGCTCAAGCCAGGCCTCGCTCAGACGAAGCGCACACATGCGCCTTGCTTGTAGTAGTGTACCTATCATAGCGCAGTTGTATGAAGCTTACCCTCTGTCCGTTTACTCTGTGCTATCTACTTTTATGCGAGGTAAGTAAAGCGATAGTTTATAATGAAATATGTAGATAAAACCTTAAACTTACCTTGATAATAAATGTATACCCTTTTGTTTGTAATATTTTTTTAGACCTCTCTTCATTCGTTTCTGCTTATTCCCATGTTTTACAAACTAAATTTAAACACTACTAAAACTGTAAAATACTATGAGTTTATAACACTAACACTACTTATAGATACATAGAATACTCTTTAACGTATAAACAAGAATCAGAAATAAAACTTTTTGACGAATCGAAAGTCAGTTCTATTTTTTGATAATAAGTTTTATTTCACGCTTTTTAGTGGGTCGGTTTGTAATTTATCTAGTTACAAAAGCCAAAATGTCAACTACTTATCACCTTTTACAAAATATTGCTTTTCCCGGTGCAGAGCCGTTAATTTTTGAGGAGTTCTCCTGGTACATCACTATCAGCTCTACTTCACCATATGCATTGTGACGAGCATAAAGTGCTTAACATCTATATTCAAGTAATCTAATCGCAATCTACGAAATACTTATTATTGAGTAGTTTCGATGGCCATCTGGGGTCTTCGTCATCAGTTCCACTTCCTCAAATGGTGCTTTTCGAGAGAAACTAAACAATGTACTATAAGAAATACCCAAAACGCTATAGTTATGCCTATAATATTTGAAGAGTTCTCTCGATTTCTCCATGATTTCATCATCAGATCCAAACGTGACGACAATGGAACTAACTAGAATGTATACTCTTTCAAACAAAAAAAGAATTTTCCAAATCGGTCCAGCCATCTGCGAGTAATGAAGTAACATCATAAAAAAAAAGTTCAAGACGAATTGAGAACCTCCTCCTTTTTCTAAAGTCGGTTAAAAAGCTATTCCACTATTTACAAAATTAATTTTTGCAGTAATATTTTACGATATTATTTCGTAGTGCTTGAGCTCTCGCAACGCGACGTACGTCCACCTAGCAACACGATGCGCCCCGCACTGAATTTGTGGACGAGTGCGGGGGTGATGTAAATGCAGTCTTTAATTGGACGCATTTTTAATTTATTGTAATAAAAATAATACATATTTGTAAAAAGTAACAAAACCAAATTATTTTCATTTGTATTGCAAAGCAGTAGTATATTTTTTTATACTCTTTTGATAAGAAATGAAGGAGTAAAATGGTTTCATCTCAATGATTTGGAGGTGATTTGGCATTTTTTTTTTCTTATTATATGATACCGATAGAAAAATTGTGGTTAAACCAAATTACGGTTCATATCATGTAGATTACTAATAATTTTTTCAGATGTAATTTCTCTGTAATTGCCGACGAAAAGTTGCTTCATCTGAATGCTTTTTTCAAGCTTTTTTCGAGAGAGCAGCCTTAAGTCAAGAGTGAATAGGTTACTTTTAGGTAAGCGTGCTCCATCTTCGACCACATCATCACTTACCATCAGGTGCGATGGTGGTCAAACGCGAACCTATTTTAAATAAAAATAAATATAAAAAAAAAACTGTCGATTGAAAGTGATTGTGTTTGAGGTACCTATATAACTTAAAACTGAATAAAAAAATTGTTATAACTAAAAAAATGTTACTCAAAACCATAAAAAAACTCACCTTTAGATTGTAGCAATTCCAAATGATTGAACAATAATTACACAACTAAAAATAATTCATTTTTCTGAAAACTTTTTTCAAGCAATATAGTCTTAACTCAAAAATTGGCTATTAATTAACTATCTGTATTTTTTTTTAATTATTGGGAAATATTTAATTGCTTTAATTTTATTAATAAACCTTTTATAGTTTTAATTTTTTTATGATCTATAACAGGATGTGAAATATACATTTTTCGTCGATTCTCAAAAAACACACATTTTGAGTTACAACAGTATTGTATTATTAGTGCGATATCTATAAATAATGTTTGTATCGAACACAGTGTCAAATGAGAAGTACACCATCGACACCTATTTGTCGAGTCCTCAACTGATGTGTGAAGTGTTGTGACACCTATATATTGCCCCATCTTCTGTTACACAACGTTATTTGTAACATTATAAATAAAACGCATTTGTAGGGATTTTATTAGGACTATAGATCTAATGGTTCTGTTAAGTTCATTAGTTGTTTTGGGACTCTAATTGGTTCAAAGCTGGAATTTTTAGAAGGTTAATTTGGAAACTGTTTTATTTGTAGCTTCATTGTAAATCGTAGTAGGTGACAGGAAGCAATAAGGAAACAGTGTTTTTATCGTTATTCAAACATTCCAGGTGTGGGTACAACTTCGTTCTAAGACGTTTTACTTCCATTTACTACCGTTTCAAAAAGCACATTTTTAAGCAATATGCAACATTCCAAATTTCTCACTACTTATCACAAAGAATGTTTATTTAAAATACAACATTCTTATTCTTAGTCTTGAAGTGTAAAAGTCTTCTGAGCGCTCGCATTGAGTATGGCTACATATTAGCTAATATCGAGTAGCGGGCCGCTCGGTGCCTCCCGTCTAAATTTGTACCATTCCGAAATACGCTTATACCGACACATTATCCCGTTTTATGACCGATAAAAGTCAGGCAAACGTACTACATTTGTGGCACAGCCCTTATTTTCAGAACCTAATATACCGTTTTCTTTATTGGCCCCCTGTACTTCTATTTTATAGCGAGCATGCATAGATTTTTTTGTCGATTTGTGTATTTTTACCGTCAAGCAATAAAAGCGATGTTTGTATGCTTTTATTATGGACGCGTGACGATTTTTCTAATACGGAACTTTGTTATAATTCATAAAAGATTTAGTGTCGCTAAAATGTGATAGAAAGCGGCTGGAAAGCTTTTATGCTTTTCGTTATGTTTGAAAATTTATTGTCAATAAAATATCCTTAATCATGCGATTGAGGATTTGCGCAAACGTTTCCTTATGACTGTTGAGCGAAATATGGATATGAAAGGGCGTTCAGGTCAAAATATAGGTATGTTATGTTAATAGGAATACGTTATAGCCTGGACAATGGACATAATTTAACAAGTGTGTTCTTATTCAGTCTGAAATTATCGACTAACAAGAAGAGATCAATAATACATTTCAGAAGAATGTTTTAAAGAATTTTGAAGGTTATTAAAATCTGTATTTTTATTTCAGCTCCCTACTAGGTCTTATTAATTCTTTGAATTCAATATAAAATGGCTACAACATTAAAGCACCTTACTGTTGAACTTTACGGAAGCCTGAAATAATGGCGATAGATACGGACTTGACCTATAGGTCAAGGCGTCCTGAACTTACATCATTTTCTGCCTTACGATGGCATAACTTGACTTCTAGTCAAATAGAAACTGTTGGTAATAACTATCCCTAGAAATATCATAAACGATGTTAACTGAACATCTATCTACACATGTGGCTATGAATCCCAGAATACATACTCTTTGTATGAGAAGAAAATGGAGACGTTATCCTGCCAATAAACTGGCTCAAAAAGTAAACTTTATTATGACATGAAAAAGGCTATTATATTAACACTCCTGAAACAGGAATAAGACTACAGCGGCAAGTAATATTCCCTCCCAAGTCTTCTGAATATAGCTATTGAATAATTCGTATAATATTGTATAAATTGAGTTCTCCAAGCTCAAAAGACTGATTTGTTGCTGGACATTTTTCCGCCACTTCTTACCAGCTAAAACACTAGGAAAACGGGCATACATTTTAGAAATCTAAGTTTAAAAGCTGATAATCAACATTCAAAAAGGGCAGATGCAGTTATATCTGAGTAAATAATTTTTTAGGGTTCCGTAGCCGAATGGCAAAAAACGGAACCCTTATAGTTTCGACATGTCTGTCCGTCTGTCTGTCTGTCCGTCCGTCCGTATGTCACAGCCATTTTATTCCGAAAATATTAGGACTATACATGTAAAACTTGGTAGGTAGATGTATTCTGTGAACCGCTTTCCGATTTTAAGAGAAAATTTAAAAAAATATTTAAAATAAAGGGGGCTCTCCATATATGGAACTGAAACTGAAAATATTTTCTTTTATGAAACCTATACGTGTGTGGTATTTATAGACAGGTCTTTAAAAATGACATTAAGGTTTCTAAAATGACTTTTTCATAAAGTTAATTGTTTAAAAGATATACGCTTCCAAAGTGGTAAAATGTGTGTGTCCCCCTCTAACTTCTATAATAATGAAGTGAAAAATCTAAAAAAACCATATGTTGTAGATCTCAATGTAAACTTTCAACCAAAATTGGTTTGAACGAGATCGAGTCAACAGTTTTTGAGATAACTGTATCTCAAATGAAATATTTGCGGTTTTAGAAAATATACTGATATTTTCTAAAACCGCAAATATAACTTTGTAATTCATACAAATACTATGAAAAACAAAGTTATTTGGCGTAGTTGTAAAAATTGTAAATAAGCTAGTTTTAAGAAATTTGTAAGGTTTTTTGTTTTTTTTTTCAAATAAATGTATTAAGCATATTATATTTATTATAGTTACTACGGAACCCTTCATGGGCGAGTCGGACTCGCACTTGGCCAATTTTTTTATTTAAGTCTGTTACGATCCACTTCTCGGCAAAGCCCTCCTCGAATTACTTCTAGGTTTCTCCTTTCGAGCGCAACTTCAGACTTTGCTAATTTAATCACAGAATTTTCTTCAACCTTCAAGGTTAAAATTAGATTCTTTTATTCTCTTTCCACACGAATCATAATCCAATAAAAAACACTTCCAAGGTTACCTAATATTCAAGTGTTACAGACTTGAGTCTTCATAACTCATCTCTGGGTACAAATTAAATAACACAGGTACATCAGCGCCGACCGGATTTCACTGTAATATAAAACAGAATTTTATTACACGGCTCATCCTGAAAACAATTATCTTACATGGTAGTATTCGTCATCAACGAACTCGGCCGCGTAGTTTTTTAGAGGTCTAAAACATAAAAAACAAAAATTGAACGCATCTATATAGTACTTATCTAGCTGTCAGTAGTCACGTTCCTGTCAAATCACTTTTCGACTTCGCGCGCTCGCGCTACCGCGTAAAATTGTGTGTGGTGTAAAAATATTACATTCCTGTGCTGTGGATTACCTCACTGTGTCAATTCATCATGCCTAGCTAGGATCAAGACGTTATATTGGAGGAAATTGCAAGAATGAAGAAATTAACTCATCGACGCCGGCGCCGACGCCATCGGCATCGCCATGTTCCTCGCCTATGCTCCTGGCATTCTACATCTCGGACTCGACCACGATCTAGGACCAGATCACGGTCGACGAGTCCATCACAATCACCACATCGTGATAATCACTCGATGGAACAACTAGGAAAGGAAAATGTTGGTAAGTACCTGTCTTCTTTCTAGGTTAGAGAAACAACTACCTACCTACCTAATTGGATTCATTCGTCGAGAAAATCTATGGAACGAGATTCCTAATGAACCATTTGCTCATACGAATTGAGGTGTGAATAAGACGACTTTGACCGCCATCCGTGCCAGTACGAGATACTTCCGCACGAAGATCAGGTTTTGATACGAGATATCAATCCTGGTATACGTTGCCGTATTATGCGTGACATAAAGCGGTAGTCGTACGGTCCTAGCATACATACTACTAGTATATTGCTTTGGGGTTACAAGAAGACAATCTGTATCTATTTCAGATCCTATTACCATCAATGTGGAGAATGGGGACGAGGCTGTTATTCCAGAGGCCTTGTTACCTGCCTTGGGTAGTGTTAAACCCATATAAGAAAGATACGGGTCAAATATTAACAACATTATTGGCTCGAGGTGGGAAAACACAATCTTAAATAACAGCGAAGATATATTAGACATCTTAAAACAATACAAAGTTCCAAAAAACTGCCCCTTCTAGAGGCACTGGAATTAAACCTAGAGTTCAAGGCTGCTATTACTGAATCAGCCGTAATCGAGATCAGGTGTTACAAACCAAACAATAACAATTAGGCATCACCCTGACTTGTCTTGGTCAGGCAATGACCAAAATTTTAGCCAAACATGAAGTATCAAAAGCCCTTAAATTCCTCAGCGATGGTACAAAATCTTTACATCTCTTCAATAAGGAGAGACTAATACAAGAAAGCAGCTACTAGCACCTCTCCTGGACAAATCATTTCCAAAAATGGCTGTATCAATACCAAGAAATAAGTACCTATTTGGTGAAAATCAGGACTTCAGTTAAGAAAACAACAATAGTCCGGGAAACTGGGGAGGCCCTTCACGCCTAACACAACAGAAGGCACAAACAATACGTGGCGGGCCCAAGCGTCCAGCAGTGCAGTTGCAGACAAGGAAATCTTACCAACCAACCAAAAAGCCATTGAAAAATGCACCTGTGAACCGCCCCGAGAGGGACTACCAGCATGCTCACCCTTGATACTAATCCCACAACAGGTACAACATGCATGTAATCTGGATAGGTATTTAAGTTGCTGGCAGATTATTACAAATTATGTGCTTATACTAGATTGGGTCCAAGGTTACCATATACCTTTTACATCTGTACCAGTCCAAACTAGAATTCCATCCAATAAGTTCTCAATCTGAGCAATTTAATATTAATAAATCAATTAATGATTTACTGAAATTGGGTGCTATTACACCCTGCCAACCAGATAGTGATCAATACATTTCAAATATATTTTTGGTACCCAAACTTAATGGCAAATTTAGATTTCTTTTAAACTTAAAACCTCTAAATAATTTTATCTCCACATCTCATTTTAAGATGGAAGATCTACGTACCTCTACTAGGTTGGTACATAAAGATTGCTTTATGAGAACCATTGACATAAAAGAATCTTAACTTTTTAGTTCTAGTTGCTGTAGAAGATAGGAAATATCTTAGATTTAAATTCAAGCAGCTGTTCTATGAATTTACAGCACTGCCTTATGGTTTATTTACAGCACCTTGTGTGTTTACAAATATTAAAACCTGTGATGTCATACATAAGGAGTTTGGGTTATGTTACAATTATTTATTTAGATGACATCC
This sequence comes from Tholera decimalis, assembly GCA_943138885.2. NCBI lineage: Eukaryota > Metazoa > Arthropoda > Insecta > Lepidoptera > Noctuidae > Tholera > Tholera decimalis. Next base: position 30,468,054 of record OW964563.2, on the reverse strand, counting down.
AATGTATAACAAGGAAATAAATATTAATATGATAAAGCAGTTTACATTACAGAAATGATGCAAAATTACTTATGCTCGACGGCATAACAAACTTTTAGAAAGGGAAAGTTTTAGCCTTACAGTCATCTAATGATAACTATGAAAGTTATATGAGTATTCCTTCAGTAATCATTCCTGAACTGAAATGGTGGTTGTGTAACATACCTAAAGCTAAAAAATCATTTGCTGCACGAAAAATTTGTTTATATATTTTTACAGACTCTTCACTCACAGGTTGGGGGGGCTCATTGCCTAGACGAATCAATTGAGAAAGAGCAACATATTAACTATTTAGAACTGGGAGCAGCTTATTTTGGCTTAAGATCATTTGCTAAGAACATGTCAAACTGTCATGTATTACTATGAATAGACAACACAACAGCCATATCTTGTATTTACAAGATGGGTAGTGTCCAATTTGTACACTTAAATACTATTACTCAAGAATTATGGCAATGGTGTGAGGATAGAAACATATGGGTGACAGGTTCATATATAAAATCCAAAGAAAACACAGATAGCTGATAGAGAATCTAGGAATTTAAATCATGATACAGAATGGTCCTTATCAGACTATGCATTTATAAAAATTACCCAACACTTTGGATCACCGGAAATAGATTTATTTGCTACTTTAATAAACACCAAGTGTGTAAAGTATGTTTCTTGGAAAAGAGATCCAATGGCCTTTGATATAGATACATTCACATTAAATTAGAGTAAAATTTTTCTTTTATGCATTTCGCCCATTTTCAGTAATAACTAAATGTTTAGAAAAGATTAGAGATGACCAGACTGAAGGTATTATTGTCTTTCCCTGGTGGCCAGCACAGCCATGGTTTCCCTTAGCAAAATTATTGATGATATCTAAACCAATAATATTTTATTCTAACACCGATTTGCTTTTATCTCCTTTTAGCAAACAACATCACCTAAGCTCCCATCTTACCCTGACTGCAGGACACCTTTCCGGACGACACTTCAGTTAAGATTACTCCCTCAAGCTTCCTTGAATGTAATGCTTGGATCCTTAGCTCCAGGTACCCAAAAACAATATGATTGTTGTTATAAAAAATGGTGGGCATACTGCCACAATAACAATATTGATGTTTATAAGGCTACTGTACCGCAAATAATAGGCTTTCTGTCCGAAGCATTTAATAATGGCTGTAACTATTCTACATTGAATACAAACCGTTCAGCATTATCCTTACTAATAAGCTCTGAAGTTGGGAGGGATGAGAATGTGAAACGGTTATTGAAGGGAGCTTTCAGACAGAGACCTCTCCCTAGGTACACAGAAACTTGGGATCCTTTAGTGGTATTAGATTTCATAAATAAGATGCCAGTGATTTTAGATATTTATTTATTTAGGGACAATAAACAGCTACAATATAAGATGAGTACATAACAATAAATCATTCAGTTTATAAACAATATTGCAGCCCACTGCATTACCCGCATATTAACACTGAAAATATAAGCAGTATATGCCACTGGATAAGCTATTCAAGTAATCAATTTTATTGCAACGTTAAAATTCAATCATTATTAATAAAATAAGATTTTATATAAATATATATTTAATATTATTAATATAAAAGAACTATCAAAAATTAGTAACCTTATTGGCCCATACTACTGTCCACAGAGTTCAAACTCTGGCATCAACTAAACTGAAAGATATTCACTTTACTGCTGATTGTGTCATTATTAATACCTCTGATGTTCTAAAAACATCTATTAGGACTAAAAACAGTACCACCTTGCGCTTGCCATATTTTGAAAACCAGTTGGTGTGCCCAGCTAAGACCTTAAAATTGTATATAAAAATCACCAAGGAAGCTCGAGGTGATATTCCCTACCTATTAAGCTACACCACCAACAGTATGCTGTTGGATTAAGGAAATCCTCACAGATAGTGGCATTGACACTAGTATCTTTTCTTCCCATAGTACTAGACATGCATCTAAGGCAAAAAAGAACAGGGGTATCAATTGAAATTATCAAAAGACTGGTGGCTGGTCAGACAAATCAGCTGTCTTTGCCAAACATTATAATTTGATAATAGTTAGTGGTAGAACCGACCTCACCTTTGCCAATTCTATTTTAGAATAATTTTTTTAAATTTAATAAAAGAAATAATATTAACAAAGACTGTTTTGTACCTTGTATTTAATAAATATTAAGTTTAATAAGTATTAAGTTTAAATAAATATAACACAATAGTGATAGATTAAATGTTTACTCCTATGTTACTTGATTGCAATTATCATTAAATTGTGATATTTAATGTAACAAAATTATTAACATAAATAAGCATAATATAGTTATGTGAGTAAGTTACTTTTTGTTAAACTATAACAACTAGATTGTTTGGTATTTATATTTTAAACTTAGCCAATATTTTGATTGTATCTTTTAAAATATAACATTTAAAGTATTAGTAAAGTATTATCTGATTTAAGATTTATGATCCTTTTACATACACACACACATATAAAGATGTTGCCATTATGAATCTCTGAACATCTACCATGTAAGATAATTGTTTTCAGGATGAGCCGTGTAATAAAATTAGGAAATCAGACTAACTTACCTTAAGTGACGTCTGATGGTAATTTTATGAACGGCTCATCCTGAAAACAATTAGATTCCCACCCTGTCTCATACCTGCAAGGTATCCCACCCATCAATAATGGCAGCACTTGTTTGTTACTCTAAAGAAAGTGATTTGACAGGAACGTGACTACTGACAGCTAGATAAGTACTATATAGATGCGTTCAATTTTTGTTTTTTATGTTTTAGACCTCTAAAAAACTACGCGGCCGAGTTCGTTGATGACGAATACTACCATGTAAGATAATTGTTTTCAGGATGAGCCGTTCATAAAATTACCATCAGACGTCACTTAAGGTAAGTTAGTCTGATTTCCTAATTATTCACCTGTAGTAAATCACTTCGGGCAAGTAGGTATGCCATCTGTTTACGTCGCTGCGCATTTTGTAATTTAATTATCAGTTTTTGTGATGAATTCCCGTTGAGCAAAAATCCTGTTAGGGAAGCTGGCTGACGGGGTTTTTTTGGTTGACGTTTTAGTTACTAGTTTTTTTAACAGAGTAGAAGCTTTTTTTCTAATCGTGAGAATCGCAATTTCGTTTTATTAAACCCTGTAACGCAATTTCAGGATAAGCTTCAGAGTTTCCTGAAATCCGGTAAACTAAAGATCCGTTTCATGTTAATATATGTTTCCTGATAGCTAGGGGTCTTTAAGTCAAGAATGAGTAGGTTACTTTTAGGTATGCGTGCTTATCAAGGTTGCGGGATTATTCTAACGAGATATCGCGGCCCCGGGACGTAAGGGCAGTTGAAGGAACAGGGCGGATTTTTAGTTAGTTTAAGTCTGACACTCCCTTCCACTCCACTCAGAGGAAGGGTGAGAGGAGTCATTAGATGATTTTCCCACCCAAAAAAATGTATGCGTGTTTAGTCTTCGACCAGATTTATCGCTTATCATTTGAGGAGATGGCAGTCAAACGCGAGCCAGAGTTAGTCTCGCTAAAACTAGAGAACGGGTGGACCGATTTCATTAATTATTTTTGTATCGTGTTCCCTATCATACAGGGAAGGTATAAAAGGTGTGAAAATTTTAAAAATGTAGCGGTAGGTTAGGGGTAGGGTTGGTATAGGGTAGGGGTAGGGTAGGGGTAGGGTTGGGGTAGGGTAGGGGTAGGATAGGGTAGGGGTAGGGTAGGGTAGTGTAGGGTTTGGGTAGGGTAGGGGTAAAGTAAGGTATGGGTAGGGTATCGGTAGGATAGGGGTAGTGGTATCGGTTGGGTAGGGGTAGGATTATAGTTGCAAAACTTCTGAATAATTCCGAATAATTCCGGAATACTTCGGGGAAAGTTTCTTTAAATGGGAATTATTCAAAATGATAAATTCATTTTGAATCATTCTGATTTAAAGAAACTTTTAATTATTTATTAAGATTTCAACTTTTTTTGCTGAAAAATCGTATTTTGCATCGATCGTCGATCTCTGTGCGCCGGCCGCTGCCGCCGCGCTGGCACCGCGACGCGCGCACCCGACTGCCACCGGCCACGAGTCGTGCGTGCCAGGCGATGGCGGTGCGGGGTGCGGTAAGAGGGAGGGGATGCACTCCCCGGAGAAGTTTTCACCCGCGCGAGAAAGATTCGTACCCCGCAATCGAATGTTTCCGAATATTTCGCCCGAATAATTCAATGGGAATAAATGTGTTTGCTTGTTGTGTGGTGGGTGAGTTAATTATTGTTCACTGCGAGAGTACGTATGTACGCTACGAGAGTAAAATATAAATGTTTATTTTATTATAAATGGGATTGATTAAGTATATGTTGATATTTTTATAGGTAGATTTATTAGCCTGCGATTAACAGGATTTTTATTCTTTTGTTTTTAGGTAGGTACTATCGGCCAAAGATACGCATACTCACTTAAGAAAATATTTCTGCGGAAGCGGAGCTAGTGACAAACCACATCCCTTCCTGTTTTCGCCCAATTAGAAATAATATGCATTTTGTGAGTACAGGGCGCGTAACATTATATTAATACTTACTATTACGAACACTACTAAAATACGCTTCGTGCATCCTATTGGTCAAAATACATGCATTAGGCGATCGAGTTGTAAGTCGTGCTATACGATTATAGCCTTAAATGTCAGTTGTGAAAAAGGGTTACCTATGTTTTTGGTTAGTTTGTATGTAGCTCTGTACGCATCGCGAGTATTCGCGAGTCGCATAGGTAGGTATTAATCATTACCTACCTACTTAACGCGTATAATAGCCCAGTCAATAAAAGCAAATAAAGGCAAACCTTGCAAGCAAACACGTTTTGATGCGGTTTTCAGAAAAGTATTTGTTCTTACCTACTTAGGAGCAGGTTTTGGTATATTAACAGACTTCAAAGGTCGATTTTCCTGTTTTTTTTTGACAGTTGAAATATTCCCAAAGTTTCGGAATATTTCAGAATACTTCCGAAGTATTCGACGGGAATGATTCGGAATGTTTCCCGCACAGCATCTATAGGTAGGATACCACGCGAACGAAGTCGTGGCGGGTCAGCTAGTCATAAATAAAAATCTGGACTAATATTTAAATTATCACACTGAAGAACAATTTTACTACACATACATTAACACCCGAACAACATCTGAATCAATTTTGGGAACAAATTGATCCCGTAACTCAAATTCCTCGCATTTCCTTATTTACCACAATGCACAAATGGAGCGTTCACAAAAAATCAGCGCCACGTCAATCTTAACCCTTCAATGACCAGGCATCGTGGGAATGCAAAAAGCTTCACTCTAAACGATCTCGAGAGCCCAGCCGCTCCATTCAAGAATTTCCTGCACGCAATGAAACCGCAAAAGCGCACTACCTACTAACACATCTGTGTATGCGTATGTACTCTGAGATATTTTTCCCAATTGTCCAAGGCAGAACTTGAGGGTTATCTAAACAGCGGTGTCGTGTCTCAAAATATTTTTGCGATTTGTAAGGTGTTTGTTTTTGCAAATAAACACAATGTACTGTCTAAAATATTATGAAGGTGTTGATTTTGTGTATTTATAAATGCAAATGCTCGTATATGTACAATATTGTACATAAGTAACTTACAAGTAGTAGTAGTATAAATACAAAACGAATTACACTTCTCCTCCGCATCGCTGTTGTCCAGAAACGTGCCTAGAAGACTTCATAAAAAACATAATACACAACATACAACATAATATACCTCTCAAATAAGTACAGTGAGATCTGGATTCTCAGTGTGTGGTATACGACTAATGAAAAACTCGACATCAAAAATTAAAAAATCTCTTACTAATCTCTTTTCAAGCAGTTTGATGCAGTTCGTAGCATTTTTTTTAGTTCAATTTCATAAATTACATTAGACTGGTTGGAAAGTAATTTTGTTTGAAACTTTTTAGCAGAGTTTTGCTTCGCATATCCTATTCCCGAGTTGAACAGTGATGCTGATTCTTCGTACGATAAAATTTAATAAAAATAATTTATAAATAATTTCCCTAGTTACGTGAAGAGTCAATAAATCGAATACAGATATCACGCACTCGAGTGGAATTCGGGCCCCATGGGCGCTCTAGAATAGCCCACAACTAGGTATGTCTTTATAAAGTATATATTACTAGCTTCTGCCCGCGACTTCGTCCGCGTAGAAGTCGAAAATATTCCACGGGATCCCGTCCCCGACTTGCTTGACAAAGATTATAATAGCTCGGCTAATATGCATGATATAAAGATAATTTATAGCCTATAGCACTCTGGGATAATGCAGCTACATGTAAGCGAAAGAATTTTCAAAATCGGTTCAGTAGTTTCAGAGATTACTCCATACATACAAACTTACAATTTACAAACTTACTTTTACATCTTTATAATATTAGTATAGATTTATAGTGTTCGAATAGTTTAAATTGCTACAGCAAAGATATAATATTTCAATAGACGCATCAACCTCTTGCAAATATTGCATTTAAGACGCATTATAATCCCGTTGACCTTGCTCAATCGGGCGCACTCACAGACACATCACAGAGAATGCCCCGCGCACCCCCTCATTTGAGGGGGTGAAGCAGATGAAGTGGGACACGAGTAGTCCCGCCTACTGCGGGGTGCACCGCGAGAATTTCGTCGATGCGTGTTTTTCATTACATTTAACATCGTAATTTCGCGACTGGTTTACAGAGCTCGAGCGGTCCAGTGTGTCACCGTTCGGGTTTCGCAGCGCGTTTCCGCGGCGATCACGAAGATCGAATCTCATTCGCGGTATAGCTTTTTGTTGTCTTATTTATTAAATATTATGTATTTATAGATATTTACATATTTTCGTGTTGTTATTATTTTAAAATATGTGCATAGTTTTGTTCTCTTATTTTTTATTTAATTCATTAGGTTATCAAAAAAATTTTTAGCAAAAAAATAGAACCGACTTCCATATAAAACACTACAAAGGCAAAAATAACTTTAATTTCGGTAGTCGGTGTCATTTGTTTTGTAGTTTCTTTTATATTTTTGACACCGCCTTCCGAAATTAAAGTTATTTTTGCCTTTGTAGTGTTTTTATATGGAAGTCGGTTCTATTTTTTTGCTAAAATTTTTTTTTCACGCTTTTTAGTGGGACTGTTTGTAATTTATGTAGTTACAAAAGCCAAAATGTCAACTACTTATCACCTTTTACAAAATATTGCTTTTCCTGGTGCAGAGCTGTTAATTTTTGAGGAGTTCACCTGGTACATCACCATCAGCTCTACATCACCATATTCATTGTGATGAGTATAAAGTGCTTAACATCCGTATTCAAGTAATCGAATCGCAATCCACGAAATACTTATTATTGAGTAGTTTCAGTGGCCATCTGTGGTCTTCATCATCAGTTCAACTTCCCCAAATGGTAATTTTCAAAAGCGACTGCTCAAGGTACTATAAGAAATACCCAAAACGCTATAGGTGTGCCTATAATATTTGAAGAGTTCCCTCGATTTCTCCAGGATCCCAACATCAGATCATGATTTCGTAACAATGGGACCAAGTAGAACGTATACCCTTTCAAACGCAAAAAGAATTTTTCAAACCGGTCCAGCCGTCTCCGAGTTATGAGGTAACATACATAAAAAAAAAAGTTCAAGACGAATTGAGAACCTCCTCCTTTTTTTTTTTGAAGTCGGTTAAAATCAATAATTTTTATTCCTATAGATATTTTATTTCAGAATCAAGAATAATATAATGAAAAAAAAAACATCCAAAAAGTTTGATGGTGGATTCTGAAGAAAAATAATATACAGGGTGTTACAAAAGAGTTTAAGTAATACCAAAGGAGGTTATTGTACTCATAATTATGAACAAGTTTTACTATGGCACCAGCTCTGAAATCGCAATAAAAACAGCTGTTTCAATTATTTTTTTCCAAGTGAATAAACTTTTTGTATAAAATAGCAGTTTATTTTCGTCATTTTTATTTTCGCAATATACGGTTTATAAGAATACAGCGTGTGAAGTGAACATACCTACGGATGCGAGGAGAGACGAATAAAAGGGTGGGATACGGACTGGGTGGATGGATGGACAGGTGAACGAACAGGAAGGATACATAAAAATTAAACAAGCTAATTATTATAATTTTATTTTGTGATTTTTGACGTATTTACGCATACGGAGCGCAATGTTAATACAAACATTTTGTAAAAAAATTACTCAAGTCACAAATCTTCAAAATTTAGTTTTCTACTACAACAAGTTTTGTTTTTAGGCATCCAAAACAAATACTGCCTTGTATGTGCTCGTGCAGAGAAAAAACAAACTGCTGCACCGGAACAGTTTGCTTTCATTCCATTTCGCTTTTGTCTTTTTTGTCACTTTTATCTCTATCTGTATTTTCATCTCTATTTTTTACGTATGGTTCACGAATTTTCATATTTCTTGAAATTCGGGGATCAAGTATCTCAGGTAAAATACAGTCTAAATAGAACTTTTTCAATTTTTCTTTCATTTCTCTTTCCCAAAATGTATCATCTCTTTGAATGATTTCCGTCTTCAGCTTTTCTTTTTCATTCTCCCATACGGCAAACAAACAATTTTTTTTTTGGGTTACGTGTAGCTGTCCTTGAACTTGGTAATACCAAGCATGTTTTTTGTTGATGGCTAGTTCACTAGTTTTTGTTTTTTGCTAGAAGTTTACTTTTTTATTTTCAATTGCTGCTGCTAGGCCCATTTTGTGGGCTGTCAAAGGACACTTTACTTCTACAACAGTATTTACTCCAATTAATCCATCAGGCGTTGCACCCAAGAAACATAGTTCTTGGTCTATAAATAAACCACAGGGTCTAATCGTTTTGCGCTCTTGTACAGCCAATTGTGCAAGTGCGATTTTTTCATTCAATTGGCCATGTCTAATAGATTCCACGTGGTCAATTTTGTTCCGATAAAGAATATCTTTGACTAAATTAGCACATGGTGTATTAATACGCCTTTTTATAACTCTGCCGAAATTGGATGCAGTCAATAACGATCTTCACATCTCTAGCCATTCTCCACTATCACTTTGTAAAACAGTTTTTCTTTCAATTGTTGCTCGTTCCAAATCAGACTTTTTAATTTTTTTCATAAACTCGTTTTTCAGTTTATCCAGTATTTCTACCGGCATATTGGGCTTTTCACAGGACTGGCCATAATCCTTATCGTCTTGTTTTTTACTGAAAACAAGCCTTCTTTTTCTTTTTATATATCTTTTACTAAGGAGTTTTTGTTTCTTCTTTCTTTCTTCCCACAGTTTCAGTTTGCCTCTTGGGCTCTTATTGGTAATTTTTTTATAAAGCTTCGAAAGTGCATTTTCTTCATTGAACGACACTGCTGACGCAATGCATCGCGTCTGATATGAGTTTTTGAGGGAAAAATTAACTCTTTTTCCTCCTACATATTTTGCTATGATGCTATGATAGCGTTCTACAACGTTACTGTCCACGTCATGAAGTAAACTTCGAGCATGGCCAGAAATTATTTGTATCATTATACTAATTCTCTGCCACAGAGAACTTAGCTGAAAGTCACTTGGAACAACATTTTGCTCCAAATCTCCCGTTTTTTTGCAGAAATGTGTTTTGCATTCAAGGTGGTTTCCAAAAGCGTGATGATGTGCTTGTAAAATGTCCTCAAATAATTTTTGCTCTTTTGGGCAGGGATCATTTTTATTTTTTTGTATTGCTTTGGTTATGCAGGATCTCATGCTCAAAACTCGCGATATGGTCAATCATTTTCTGTGACTTTTTAAATATTTGGTTTCAGTTTGCAATGTCATCATTTTGTTACAAAAATTCCTCAGTAAATGATTTCTGCATTCTACTTTTTCGACGGTAATATCAAGGTAAGGTCTTGCCTGCAAAATTTTGAAATAAGTACTTGAGTCACCATCAGATATTAGTCGTCCGTAAATCAAACCGTGGGTAGCTAATGACTGCTTAAAACCTTCCACTATAATTTCGCTCTCCATTCCTGTGGACGGACCGGAATAGTTTTTCAAACATAAATGTTCAGGCACTGTTGTTTTTTTTCTTTTCGGCACGATCACAATGGCAGCAATATTTATTTCGGACTCCCAAATATAAAAGTTTGCCTGTTTTTCTACCTATGATTGCAGCAGCGCCGGATAAAGCTGAATAATTTTTTTTTGTACGACCTTTTACCGTACACACCATCTGCTATCACATCTATGATAGGCGTACCATTCTTTGTGACCCTGCCTTCTGCTATAGCCATAATTTTCTCTTCCTCAGCTGCTTGATCCATGGACTGTTGTGCCAGTTGCTGCCAGTTTTCCGACAGTAATTTGTGGTTCTTTTGGTATGTTTTTTGGGAAATCATTGGCAAATTCATGGCTGATGAAAATTCTTGTAGCTGAGAATGACCACAACCAATAGAAATTGCACCAGCTACAGCACATGTATTTATTGATAAACAATTATCATTGTCGTTAATGATAACAAATTGTTGTTTACACATTTTACATAAAAAAGTAAATTTGGAAGATAAGCCGTGAAGCTTTTCACCAACTAACTCAAGAGAAGATAGCCCGTAGTCTAATGGTCCGTGATTTGAGATCTCACACAGCTTTAAAAAAAAATAGGAAACATTAATAATCCTGCGTCCAATTTGTATGTTCTTTTTAGGAGTATAGTTTTCCGTCTGTAAAAATATGAATAATTTTTTTTTATACCATAAACCATTGTTTTAACTTAAAATAATTTTAAATAAGTATGTTTTCACGGAATAACTTACTTCTGCACTATAATTTAACCCATGAGTTTCTTGGTTTTCAGGTTGGACATCACAATGACTTTCTTCAGTAGCACTAGCCACCTAAAATTGAATTATACCATTTTTATTTATAAAACTAATTCTACACAACTCGCAAAATTATGTTACTGTAACGTGCGGTTGAAGTTTTGAATATTACCTGTGTATTAAAGGTTTCTTCTAATACTTGCTCAGATGAATATGTACTTTTATCAATAACTTCACGACCGTGATCATTCTGTGATGCCACAGTTTCCAATCTAAAAATACAAAAAGTTTGTGGTAATGAAATTCATTACAAATTAAAGCGGGACATTATTTACCATGTTTGTTATTTGTTTCGAGTTTCGATTGTGAAACAACTGAAAAAAATTGGCCAAGTGCAAGTCAGACTCACCCATGAAGGGTTCCGTAGTAACTATAATAATATAATATAACATGTATATTAATTTGACAAAAAAAGACCTTACAAATTTCTTAAAACTAGCTTATTTACACTTTTACAACTACGCCAAATAACTTTGTTTTTCATAGTGTTTGTATGAATCACAAAGTTATGTTTGCGGTTTTAGAAAATATGCTGTAATACAAAAACTGCTAACCCGATCTCGTTCAAACCGATTTTGGTTGAAAGTGTATATCTACAGACATATATTTTTTTAGATTTTTCACTCCATTATTATAGAAGTTAGAGGGGGGAGGGAGAGACACATTTTACCACTTTGGAAACGATTTACTTTATGAAAAAGTGGTTTTAGAAACTTCAATCTCATTTTTTAAAGACCTGTCTATAGATATCACACACGCATAGGTTTCATGTAAAGAAATATTTTCAGTTTTTAGTTCCATATATGGGGAACCTTCCATGTATGGGGAGGTTCCATGTATTTTAATTATTTTTTTCTCAAAGTCGGAAAGCGGTTTATCGGAAGACTGACGGACGGACGGACGGACAGACAGAAACAGACAGACAGACAGACAGACATGACGAAACTATAAACAACAAATACAGGGTGGCAGGGACATCTACGCGCAACCGCTTACCATGGATTCAGTACATGATTTTGGACCCCCCTGCGTTGATAGTTTTCGTCGGCTTTTTCTTAATTTCATAAAATTACGAAAAATCCGACGCAATAACAAAACAGTAAATTCACTTATTTCAAACAGTAATGTAAACCAAACTCGAAAAGGCTACCTGATTAGTTATGTTGATCTCGCAAATTAACCCTAGCAAAACAGCTGATCAGGTAGCTCTTTCGAATTTTATTTACATTGCTGTTTCAAGTGAAACAAGTGAATTTTATATTTTAATTAACAATGATTTTATACAGTTTTCAGTAAAAAAATACTGAAAAATCCTGAAAAATTAAAAAAAAAACGACGAAAAATTCCAACGCAGGGGGTCCAGAATCATGTACCGAATCCCTGGTAAGCGTTTGTGCGTCGATGTCCCTGCCACCCTGTATATTACTTGTGCCAAAATATAGTAGCAAATATCCCGTTTTAAGACAGATTTAGTGACCATGTCAATTTTAAAACTGCGTGAAAATGTCAATTCTAAATTTTCTAGTTCTGTGGTTCAGAAGTTGGTACATTTTAGATTTCATTTTTTAGGGTTCCGTAGCTGAATGGCAAAAAACGGAACCCTTATAGTTTCGATATGTCTGTCCGTCCGTCTGTCTGTCTGTCTGCCTGTCCGTCTGTCCGTCCGTCCGTATGTCACAGCCATTTTATTCCAAAACTATTAAGACTATACATGTGAAACTTAGTAGGTAGATGTATTCTGTAAACCGCTTTCCGATTTTAAGTAAAAAAAATAAAAAAAAAATTAAAATAAAGGGGGGTCCCCCATACATGGAACTAGAAATGAAAATATTTTTTTTCATGAAACCTATGTGTGTGTGGTATCTATGGACAGGTCTTTAAAAATGATATGAGGGTTTCTAAGACCGCTTTTTCATAAAAACAATCGTTTAAAAGATATAAGCTTCCAAAGTGGTAAAATGTGTGTCCCCCCCTCTAACTTCTATAATAATGGAGTGAAAAATTAAAAAAAAAAAATACGTCTGTAGATCTTAATGTAAACTTTCAACCAAAATTGGTTTGAACGAAATCGATTCAGCAGTTTTTGAGATACAGCATATTTTCTAAAACCGCAAATATAACTTTGTAATTCATACAAACACTATGAAAAACAAAGTTATTTAGCGTAGTTGTAAAAATGTAAATAAGCTAGTTTTAAGAAATTTTTAAGTTTTTTTTATTCGTCAAATAAATATACATATTATATTATTATAGTTACTACGGAACCCTTCATGGGCGAGTCTGACTCGCACTTGGCCAATTTTTTGTATTCATTTCGTAAAATTGTTGAGCTACAAATAAATGATTAGGCAACTAACATTCATAGTTAGGTACATACCTATTCTCTTACTTAGTTATGTATGACAATAAGCAACATCTGAATTTTCAGATCAATCAGATATTTTGTCATGCACATTACTGCCCATATCAATAAACCGCGGTCTTGAAACAAAATGTTTCTTACTTTGTTTTATTCTTTATAATAGCCTAGATAATGTGTCGATACTTACTCATTGAAAATAACTTCGGCGTTGACATTTTCGACTTTCTTTCTCCTATAAAAAAATGAAAATGTTTCTTTTTTTATTCAACAAAATATTTACAAAAATATCTAAATATAATATAAAAGTACTTTCAATAAAATAGAAGTGACAAAAAGACAAAATAAGACCCTAGGTTTGATCCAGGACACTGGCGGCTGCCAATCCGATTCACTACTATACACGCTAATAGAACTTAAGAATTGTAATGAAATAACTGACCGTATTCGAGTAAAATAAAGTGCTCAATACTGAGACGGTTCCAATAATGTGTCATAATATTTTAGAAATAATTTAGTAATCTAAAATATTCTTACCTTTTAACATCGTTCATATGTACGGCGTTTGATTTATATGAACGTTTTTTAGTCCTTTTAACTGGCTTCACTTTATTTCCCATATTTATAAAATAAAATTGAAATCAAGTTACGCTATTTTAACCTAAAGTATTTTATATTTACAAGAAAGAAGATTATTTATAGAAAATTGATATAAAAAATGAATTTATAAATATAATAATTAATTTACAGACGAAACTTTACAATAACTACAAACAATTCCGAGTCGAAATAAATCGGCGAGAAAAGCGACACGTCCATATAGCAACAGGCGTTGGCCGGCACTGTCGGTACACAGGCGTTTACGCACACATGCGTACGTATTATATTGCGAAATAATAATACGCGATTTACAGAAAATGTATTGATTGGATTAAAAAAATAAAACACTATTTCGTTAGTATGTTTCTTGTTGAATAATTTGGCAAAAAATCAGAATGATCGTATGTATTTTAATATGGTTTTTATTCGTTAAAAGATTTTTTTAGAGGTATCTTTGTGATTTTTTTCTATGAATTAAAATTTGTTGTATTATGTTTTCAACACACTACTTAACTAGATTATATCCTGAAGAATATCATATATTTTTTTGATTGTGTTAACTGCAGTGAATCATATACTTTAACGCATTATAAAACTCGCGTTTAGCTCTTGTAGTCCCCTGGAGACATCTGGAATAACTTCCCACCCACTCATAAAAAAAAATGCAACCCCGTGGTTAAGAAAATTAAAAAGGAAGACTTTTGTCGTTTTCTCACTTTTAAATTTTCTTTATTTGAAATCGTGAAAGGATAAAGTGGGGGTGAAATAAATAGGTTTGAGGTCGGATTTAATTTCCAGAAGAAATGAAATTAAGTAACGTAGGTAATGCTTTACAATAATCGCTCAAGGGATAATAGGTACCTATATATACATAGATGCGAAACAAGTAGAAACATCGTTTCCTTATCACGAAAATTTAATTTTCTTGATCATTTTCTTTACTTCCTCAAGGGAAACAAAAACACAAAAATTGCCTACCTTGTTAAAATAACAAATAGTCCATTTAGAGATGTTGTTTTCCCATTTAAATGCAAAGCAGTTTTTCATTAACACGTAGATTTAAACCACCCTAAAATGAATTAGGAAAATCTACCCCTAAGGGACGTATGAAATTAACGACCTTTAAATTTTAGAGGTCACCACAGGATCGCCCGGTTAAGTAGTATATTAGCCTTATCGAGCTAAACTACGAGTGGCCCTATCGAAAAAAAAAAAAAAAAAAAAAAAAAAAAAGACACAGATTTACCGTCTTAGAATAAAACAAACAGGGTTTATTTTTCTAATGTTTTGTACAAATACTTTAATAATTATGTGTGTGTGCCTGAAGGCTTACAACGGTTTTCCTTAAATGTTTGTAAAAGAACAGTAAAGTGAACAACGTATGTTTTCGTTAAAAAGTTAGATTAAATCGATAGAAGCAAAGCAATAAATAAGTGAAATACAGCCAAAATTTGATGACACGTTTGATGAAACTTCCGCGCGGAACAAATGTCCATATTTTTAACTGATATGTAGTTTTTCCGTGTTTTTTGTACCCGTGAATTTAAAATGTTTGTAAACGCAGCTACGATACAAAGGACATTCCTTCCTATATGTAACTTATTTTTTCCTTTTTAACCGACTTCAAAAAAGGAGGTTTACAATTCGTCTTGAACTTTTTTTTTTATGTATGTTACCTCATAACTCGGAGATGGCTGGACCGATTTGGAAAATTCTTTTTTTGTTTGAAAGGGTATACTTTCTAGTTGGTTCCATTGTCGTCACGTTTGGATCTGATGATGGGATCATGGAGAAATCGAGGGAACTCTTCAAATATTATAGGCACACCTATAGCGTTTTGGGTATTTCTTATAGTACCTTGTGCAGTTGCTCTCAAAAAGCACCATTTGAGGAAGTGGAACTGATGATGAAGACCCCAGATGGCCACCGAAACTACTCAATAATAAGTATTTCGTTGATTGCGATTAGATTACTTGAATATGGATGTTAAGCACTTTATGCTCGTCACAATGCATATGGTGAAGTAGAGCTGAAGGTGATGTACCAGGAGAACTCCTCAAAAATTAACGGCTCTGCACCGGGAAAAGCAATATTTTGTAAAAGGTGATAGATAAGTAGTTGACATTTTGGCTTTTGTAACTAGATAAATTACAATCCGACCCACTAAAAAGCGTGAAAATAAACTTTTTAGCAAAAAATAGAACCGACTTCCATATAAAAACACTACAAAGGCAAAAATAACTTTAATTTCGGAAGGCGGTGTCTTTAGTTTTGTATATATTTTCGTTTTTGACACCGCATTCCGAAATTAAAGTTATTTTTGCCTTTGTAGTGTTTTTATATGGAAGTCGGTTCTATTTTTTGCTAAAAAGTTTTTGTAAATACTACTGAAGCAGTAGGGTGGGTTTTTATTCAGTAGAAGTCTGACACTCCCTTCCACTCCACCCAGAGCGGGAGAAGTCATTCGATGATTTTCCCAACCGGAAAAAAAGGTATGTCAAAAAGATAAAACGATATCACATAAGAAAGAAATACGTACTATTCTCCACTGCGTCCTAGTCCATCCTATCGGCGCATTGATCGTAGTAATTAAATTAATTGTGCAGCTTAATTAGAATGAAGTCGAATCAATCTAAATGTAATTAATTGGTAAATTGAATTGACAATCTGTTTAAATTTTCAACCAATTTAACCTCAGACGTAAATAATTCCTGCACCACCTGCCATTCGTAACAACGTCTTCCAGTAAGTAATTATGAAACTGAATCATGTGTTGTTCTAATTGTCATATAATTCGATTAATTGTCGAATCCTTGAACAATTTGAACTTAATAGCAAAGCACCCGTATGTTCTTGACAGTTTTCTTCAAATCGAAATGGAAACCTCTATGAAATCGCCAAGTAAAGCACCGGATTTTAAGGACGACATTAGTTATTATTTAACATCATAATACACAATATTATTGCAACTATTGACGTTATGTTTATTATAATATATAGGTATAGGTATGATATATAGGTATATGTTATGTTATTGAATAAAACATAACGAAAATGTTTTATTAGGTTGATGTCACTGTTGTATAATATACCGTTCATGTATTGCACACTAATGATTTTAACAATAAACACTTATTTTTCTTTCTTTTCTCTTCAACCTCTTCTTCTTTCTTTGCTACTTTTTTCTTGTTTTTGATAATAGATGTAAGCGTGATTTAGGTATATCTATAACAATCCTTACTAATATTATAAATGCGAAAGTAACTCTGTCTGTCTGTGTGTTACGCAATCACGCCTAAACTACTGAACCGATTTTAATGAAATTCGGTATGGATTCGGCATAATCTAGAGCCTGAGAAAGGACAGAGTCTGCTTTTTAATGCGAAAAAGGGCTGTAAGGGGTTGAAATAGGGGATGAAAGTTTGTATGGAAATTACGTAATTTTTAAAGTTAGAAGCTTGAAACTTATTTTTTAGACTTTTGATTAGATATTAATAAATACGACATTCAAATTATAACTCAGTTTTATTTTCAAAATTTAGCCTAAAAAATTAAAAACGCTACCGAAAGTCACTATTCCGCGTGCACGAATTCGCAGGCACAGCTAGTGCCATATAAATAATCGCTGATTAAAACTTTTATTAGGAAGCCCTAAAAACATTGTTATCGTGTAGTAAGCTCTATAAATAAATTATATCCTAAATACTGTCAACTGTCAAAAGTGTAACATCAAATTTTTTTCTCTGTATTTCAAATTTACATTAAAAATAGAAATATATATCAGATTAACACTTTAATGGTACATATTGCTAGTTAGTAGTTTCTACCTGCCAGTGAAGTGTTTGCAGCTCCTAATCACGAGTATAAAACTTCATCACAGTCATCACAATGGAAGCAATCAATCGCACGTTATCTGACATGAGTAATTTATTCAATGAGAGGATGACAGAGTTTGAAAAGGAATTACAAAAAAGTCCTTCCACAACAGCAATCACCACCTCAAGTTTGGCAACAGAGTTTGCTACTTTCCGGACATTTATAGTTCAAGCACTTAATACTCTCCAGCAGCAGGTTGGTTTTCTTGCCCAGAGCCTCGACAACATGGAGATGCGTGGGAGGCGGAAAATCTTGCTGTTGCATGGTGTGGCCGAGGAGCAGGACGAGCAGACTGCACAGTTGGTGACGCAGCTTGTCAAAAACCATCTCAAGCTTGACTTAGTAGTGTCTGGCATCAAACGGTGTCACAGAATGGGGCGCAGCACATCTCAGAATCCGCGACCAATATTAGTCAAATTGCATGATTTGGTTCTCTGGGATAAAATCTGGTTTGCAAAGACTAAATTGAAAGGGTCCGGTATCACTATGTCAGAGTTCCTCACTAAGGCAAGGCACACCGTTTTCATGGCAGCGCGGGAAAGATTTGGTGTAACCCGATGCTGGACTACGGAAGGCACCGTGTTCGTCCTTGACTCAAAAGGATCCCGGCATCGAATAACCTCCTTGGCCGACCTAAACAGGATCTCGCAGCAGTCCGAGCGCGTGGCGGCCCAGTCGGAGGAGGTCTCTGGACAGCCGGAGGCAAGCGTCGCTGTTCAACCGGTTACAGTGGGGAAAGTCGCTGCTAAACTCAAGCGTGTTGTAGCCAGGAAGTGATTATAGTTATTTTGTTGTTCTTCCTTCAGGTATTTGTAGTTCAGGCACTAGTCATTTTTGTTTACTTTTAAGTAGATAGTTCCAGTATTTGTTACTTCTTAATTCTTAATTTATGTTTCACCAACTTGTTAGTTAATAGTTTCCTATTTTGTTTACGTAGGTAGGTAGGTCCCATATATTTTTCTTATATGTTTTAATGTAAACTGTCACTGTCTATCTAGATTCTGTCACATTTGTTTGCGTTCCATACTATGGACTGAATATCTTAAACATTAATTTTAATTTAGCTCCGTTACACGCTCCAAATTTTATTGTTTAAGTCTAGTGTTTACTGCTTTGTTAGATAAAATTGTGTCTGTTTTAATATTATGTGCCTGGACTACTTAATCTTAATTGGTTTCTTTTTGTTTAAGTTATTTTTATTTTTACTCTCTTATTATACACAACTGGCAGGTGGACGTAGTTTAGTTAGTTAGTTCATAGTTTACCGCGTTAATTATTGTTGTAAGTATTTATTTATTTTTGAATTCATATATTTATGCTCAGCTCTGGCTGCAGCAGTGATACTGATACTTTTTATTCTTTAGATAGCAATGATGAAAGCTTTGAAAGTATTCCATCCCTAAGCGAAACTCTGGTTTCGTTATTTTCCGATGTGTCCAAGAACTTTAATGTAGTCCACATTAACGCTCAGAGTATCCCGGCTCATTTCCCTGAAATGCTGGCCAGTTTTGACTGTAAGAATATACATGCAATTCTAGTTTCAGAATCATGGTTAAAACCTTGCCTTCCTTCTTCTTCTTACTCTCTTCCGGGTTTTCAACTTATCAGAAATGACCGCGAGGTCGGTGGTGGTGGTGGTGTGGCCATTTATCTGAGAAGTTATATCCCGTTTTCCATTGTTACCATGTCCTCACAGCCGACCCCATCGAACGCCGGTGAACATCTTTTCGTGGAAGTTGAATTACACCACTCAAAAATTCTCCTTGGAGTCTACTACAGCTCTTCTCTACGAATAAATTTCTTTTCTTCTTTTGAGCGCATATTAGAAACTTTAATTCCCTCTTACAGTCATAGTATCATAATGGGTGACTTTAATACATGCCTCCTTAAAAAAGACGCCCGTTCTAATTCTCTTCTCCATATTGTTGAGTCAACTAATCTCTCTATTCTCAATCTTGATGCCACTCACCATTTTCCTAACTCAGTTCCTTCACTACTTGACCTTGTTTTAGTCTCATCACTTGTTCATATCGCTAAGCACGGCCAATGTTCGGCAGACGCTTTCTCCTATCATGACCTAATTTACACATCGTATAAAATTCGTCCTCCCAAGCATAGGTCCAAAACTCTTCTCCTTCGCAATTTTAGTGGGATGAACATTGACCAGCTTCGAGAGGATGCCAACAACATTGACTGGGCGCCTTTGGTTGAATCTTCATCGGTTGACCAGCAGGTTGAATTTCTTACTTCTTCCCTTATTCAGCTTTACGACAGGCATGCGCCTGTTCGAGCTGTCAGAGTAAAGCACCTCCCAGCACCTTGGCTGACTGATGAAATTAAACTTTTGATTAATAAGAAAGCAGCTGCCAAGTTTAAATTCAAAATTCAACCAAATGACAGCAACAGGGAAAAATATGTGTCAATCAGAAATCACTGCAGCAAGGTGTGTAGAAATGCAAACCGCCAATATATCCACAGTACCGTTCAGAATGGTGATCCAGCTAAGGTCTGGAATTTTCTCAAATCTTTAGGTATCGGAAAAAAGGGTCATGAAACAATTCCTAAGGACTTAGACTTCAACTTACTTAATAGTCATTTTTCTACTTCGCCTGTATTAGATAGGGCCACTAAAGCTGCTACTCTAAATTATCTTTCAAACCTTCCGGTACCTGATTATTCTCCTTTTGTCATAAGTCAATTTGCTGCTTGTGATGTTAAAAAGAGTATTGTGTCTATTACGTCCGACGCTGTGGGTAGTGACTGTCTCAGTCGTAAGATGATCATTCCTATCCTTGACAACATTCTTCCGGCCATCCTTTATATCCTTAACTTCTCTATTTCTAGTAGTATCTTTCCACAAGCTTGGAAAGACGCTCAAGTTATCCCGTTACCTAAGAAATCGCATCCCGCATCTTTCTCTGACTACCGACCCATTTCCATTCTTCCTTTTCTATCCAAAGTCCTTGAAAAACTTGTACATCAACAACTCAGCGCCTTCCTTTCAAAACATAATCTTTTAAATCCCTTCCAATCTGGTTTTAGACCTGGTCACAGCACTACCTCAGCACTCGTTCATATTACGGATGATATAAGGTCAGGCATGGAGATGGGGAAGTTAACGGTACTCGCACTACTTGACTTTAGCAATGCTTTTAATACAGTTGACTTCGACATTCTGCTTGGCGTTCTATGCTCTTTTAACATATCTCCTTCGGTAATTGACTGGTTTCGTAGTTACCTGTTTGGTCGCCGGCAGCGTATTTGCATGGAGGATTCTTTCTCTTCTTGGTGTGACACCTCTGCCGGTGTGCCGCAGGGTGGCGTTTTATCTCCTTTACTTTTCGTACTTTTTATTAATGCTATCACTCAACGACTATCTTCCTTCTACCACTTGTATGCTGATGATTTGCAAATTTACACGCAAGCACCCCTCGTCGAATTATCTGATGCCATTGGGACAATTAATGGGGACCTCGCTCGGATTAGTGATTGGAGCACTGAGTTCGGACTGAAAATTAATCCCGCCAAAACCCAAGTAATTGTTGTTGGTAGCTCCCGGACTATCTCTAAGATCGACTGGTCGACACTTCCCGAAGTTTCATTTAATAACACCGTCATTCCGTTCAGTCACGCCGTGAAAAACTTGGGGATATACATCGATAAAACTCTGTCTTGGACGAAGCAACTGCAGGAAGTCAGTCGTAAACTGTTTGCTTCTGCAGGCTCCCTGAGACGGCTTCGTAATTTTCTTCCCATCACCACTAAAATTGCAATTGCACAGTCTCTTCTTCTTCCTATCCTGGACTATGCTGATGCCAGCTATCTTGATTTGACCCAAGACCAATTTGACAAGCTAGAGCGACTTCAAAATCTCTGTATTAGGTTTATATTTGGCTTGCGCAAATATGACCATGTTTCTGAATTTCGTACTAAGCTCAAATGGCTTCCTATTAGATTTCGCCGGAATGTTCATTTACTTTCTCTGCTTTATAATGTCTTATTTAATCCTTTAACTCCTTTTTATCTTAAAGACCGTTTTCGGTTTCTCTGTGACACACATTCAAGGTCCTTGAGATCATCGGAAAATTTAGAGTTAAGTATCCGTATGCATTCCACTTCTTTCTTCGATAAATCTTTCACTATCCAAGCAGCCCGTTTATGGAATGCATTGCCCATAGATGTGAGGCGTGCTCAAACATTACCTACCTTCAAAAAAATGGTGAAAGAGCACTACCTCTCACTATAATTTAATTTTTCCCCTCCTTTCTCTATTATGATTTTGATATGTATTAGTATATATTATATTCATATATATGGTATGTATTTTATATTATTATGTTTAATTAGTATGATGTTGTACACTGACAGCCCTAAATCTGTCTCCTTTCATTTCTATCCATCCAAAGGTTGTCTGTAAGAGATTGCCCTGTGCGATAAGACCGCCCATTGTACACTAGTTTTATTATTTGTATCTTTAAATGTATTGTAAGGTGTACAATAAAGTATATAATAAATAAATAAATAAATAAATAAGCGGCAAATTAGTTCACATTTGGCATAACATAAACAATTTTAAATTAATCACAAAGGCATCTATTTTTCAAAAACTAAACAGTAACATTCATATAATTTGAATTTTAAATCTGGACGTCTGAGTAGAATTCGTTGTAGTTAATTTGCAAAGGGAGAGAGAAAAATCGGGTCGTGGGGGCTTCAACAACGTTTAATTTGTTCACATTAATAACGATGATGAGGACATATTGCCCTCTGAGGCTACTAATTTGGTTTCCTGCGTCGGTATTATGGCACGAAAAATAATGGCTGAAAATTCAATGTTTGCCCGTTCAATTTTAAAGAAAACTCACATAAATCAGAGACTTTCATAGTAATTGGTAAACTTATTATGCAAAGAGACCGCAATATTTACATCTTAATAAATAAACTTTAGTACATACTAAAAAGAGAGTACATTTCAAATAAACCATGCTGCAGCTATTTGATGAAATTACAAACAAAACAATAAAAAGAATAAAAATCTAGAAAACCTCACAACACATTCTCTTATTCTTGTCTTTCCGAAAAACCGCAAACAAACTGGCATAGTCAGCACTTAATTAATTACCGCCGTGACCCAAAAATATTTAAGGACAAAAACAAACATCGACCTATTAGTAATTCGGCGACTGAATAATACAACTGGGCCTTATCTACCGACGCCATAATAAACTTTAAGCACACCGGAGTGCTCCATTTCTCTGGAAATTGATAGACATAGAGTTATCATTTGACAGTGTGCGTGCAGTATTATTTTGTCACGCAATACTTTTGCTGTGCCGTGCCCTATTCGACAAAGACTATGAAAAATGTAGAGCGATTCTCGTTTGTATTGCAGTTGGCTCTTGATTTAACGTTTACTGTTTGTGTTTATCATTACCATTATTTCATTCTTTGATAATTTATGTCGTAGAAGTAGGTAATTACTCTTACTAATGCTTTACTAATATTGCTAGTGCCATTTTTGTCATTGAACAATGTATTTATTTTAAAGTATGAAACACCTTTTAAAGATCATCTTCATTCAAAATCTTATCATGCTAAGGATACTTACAATGCGGCCGTTCTAACTTGGCGAACGTGAAGTTAGGCTCTGCGAACTTTAACGCTTGTGCACTCGTACAAAAATAAAGGTTTTAAAAAAATAAATGCAATTAGCAGTTGTTATTCTTGTTAACAACTGTTATTGGCATTTATTTTTTTAAAACCTTTATTTTTCTACGAGTGCACAAGCGTTAAAGTTCGCAGAGCTTAACTTCACGCTCGCCAAGTTAGAACGGCCGTACTGTATGACATGTGTAATTGTGTACCTATGATAACACAAAATATAAAACGCGTCTTTTTTAAATTAATTTGTTAAGCAGTTGCATTTTGGTCTTCCACACATACGCGTTCGACGATATTATAATATTATGCGAATAGGTGATTTCTAATATAATAAATCATATACAAAGTTGATACTTTTCCCTCTCTATCTTCGCGTCTTAAGAGGGTGTCGAGCCTACGAGACGCGCGGAAAATAGGTATTTACTGCAGCGGGCTAGTCGTGTGCGTTGTCACACACACAATGACAAGTTCGCTCGAGGCCCGCTTGCCGTTGCACGACGAAGTTTGCTAACTTTGCATTTTTTAATTTTTTGTCGTTATGTTGAATAAACTTGAAAAACGAATATTAATTATTTAGATGGTTTTATTTATCACGCTAATATTATAAAGGCGAAAGTTTGTGAATGAATGTGTCTGTTTGCATGTTTGTTACTTCTTCACGCTCAAACGGCTGGATGGATCTAAATGAAGCAAGTAGGTACGTAAATAAATCACAAAAATAAATTTAATAAATTATACCTATTATATAAAAATTAACGTTTGTTTTTACATTATCCGTTCCCTCACTATTCATCCTATTGCAATAAAACTTTGATTTTATATATTAAACTCCTCAGATTTTTTTTTAAAGAATGCTAGCAATGTGGGTACATTTCACATTACTAGCAATCTTGTTAACCCCTCCAACTAAGCTAAATATGCTTGTGTCTGGAGTGGGTTCACGTCAATAGTGTAATGGGTGGGGTTCGAACCTGCGACCTCTCGATCACAAGTCCGACACCTTATCCATTAGGCTATTGACGCTTCGAAACTGGGTAAGTAGCAAGTTAGGGTAGATGGGTATGCAGTACTTATTTGAATAATAAAACCAGTATGAAATAAAAAAAAAAAAATATTATGTAATGTCATAATAAAACCAGACTGAAATAAGTTTTGTTTATTAAAATTTCATTTAGTGCTCGTTTAAATTCTGATGTACAGTCATATTTTTAATAACATTCGGTACTTTATTATATATACGTGGGGCCATACCAAAAAAACATTTTTTCATTAATGCTGTCTAGCGAACTTACTTCGAAGAAAATATAAGCGTAATTTATTTCATAACAATATATGTATCAAGTGTAACTTAATTTAAAAGAAAAAATAAATAAAAGAAATCTATAAATCTAATGTTATATTGCTTATTATAACATTTTACATAAATTGGCCAAGTGCGAGTCAGACTCGCCCATGAAGGGTTCCGTAGTAACTATAATAATATAATATAATATGTATATTTACTTGACAAAAAACTAAAACTTACAAATTTCTTAAAACTAGCTAATTTATATTTTTTGCAACTACGCCAAATAACTTTGTTTTTCATAGTATTTGTATGAATTACAAAGTTATATTTGCGGTTTTAGAAAATATGCTGTATCTCAAAAACTGCTGACTCGATCTCTTTAAAACCAATTTTGATTGAAAGTTTACATTAAGATCTATAGATATATATATATATATATATATACAACGTGTAATTTAAAGGGTATATACATACCAAGTGCATGGCTTCTTTGGATGATAACAAACGATATGGCAAGGGTTTTGTAATCCTAAGTCTACATGTGTAGAACTTATTACAAATTCCAGTACACTGATACCAGAGACCGAATTTTTCAAATTAAGAAGCACGAAAAGAATTATCGTGTTATTGGCAAGTGACGTGGAAAGTTATTGACCCTCGTAGTGCTGTGACACGTTTGTTATGATTGGTATTCAAAAAATATGTGAAACCAATAATTTGGTATCAATTCTTTAAGTCAGTTATTTTGTGCTGAAACTGTGCATAGAGACTCCATACCAAATGTTGTCTTCAGCCCTTTTGGTTAGATATGGGGTTTCCGTTACACGTTGTATATATATATTTATATTTTTCACTCCACTATTATAGAAGTTAGAGGGAGGGATACACATTTGACCACTTTGGAAGCTTATATCTTTTAAACGATTGACTTTATGAAAAAGTGGTTTCAGAAACCCCCATGTCATTTTTAAAGACCTGTCTATAAATACCACACACGCATAGGTTTCATGAAAAAAAAAATATTTTCAGTTTTAGTTCCATGTTTTTGTTCCTTTATTTTAAATGATTTTTAATTTTTTTCTCAATATCGGAAAGCGTTTCATAGAATACATCTACTTACCAAGTTTCACATGTATAGTCTTAATAGTTTTGGAATAAAATAGCTGTGACATACGGACGGACGGACAGACAGACAGACAGACAGTCAGACAGACGGACAGACATGACGAAACTATAAGGGTTCCGTTTTTTGCCATTCGGCAAATGAACTCTAAAAAACGAGTAATTTCTTTAAATATATATTTTTAATTTTGGTACACTATACATATCACAGTATAGTAAGAAAAGAAAAAATGACAAAAAGATACTATACTTTGTAAGAAATAAAAAGACAATAAAACTTATTTCGAATTTTGAAAATACAATCGTAGAAATATCAATGCATCCAAGGTTTGACTTCCAAGCCTGCTTCGTTTATTACCAACATAAGCAGCAGCTGGAAACGCTCGTTTAGGTTTTACACTGGTTGGAGGAATAGACAATAGATACTTATATGCTGTTTCTAAGTGATATCCACTAATTCCTCCATTTTCAAACAGGATTATTTCACGTCTATTTTGCCAACCCCGATTAATTTTGTATTTGTACTTCACGATCTGGGGATTTCATACTCTTATCAATTTCCAGCTATAACTTTTCCTTTAGTGTCAATTGGGGTTGGGATTGGGAGGTTTGTGGCATTAACTCATCATCTGTTTGTGATCCTGATCTTCCTTCTTCTTCTTCCGTGTCATCTCGACTTTTAAGTTTTTTAACAATATACTTTTTAACAATAATGTAACAGACTCTGTTACATTGTTCTGAGATCTCAACTACAGTTTAATAAATAGCAATAGGATAATCGCTAATTGCAAGACTCTTGCGAGACTCTCGTTTGGGCAACACTATATGGTTTATTGGATGTTGAAGTCCACTTGTCGAAAGAAAGACTAAATCTTTCACCTGCACTTTTCAAATGTTTCAATTCTGCAGTTACTTGCTTTCTGATTTTTTCACTGTTTTGAATTCATGACACGTTTTTGAATGGTGACGGCTGACTTTGGTAAATCCGTGTATTTTGCAAAGACAAATTTTCTCGAATCATCTGAAGTTATGAATATACTGAATGGAAATCCATCTAATGCAATCATTCTTGCCAAAACATCATCGAGGCTATCGTCGGCACTTTCAGTAAAATAATCATTTAACTTTCGCTTGGCTGGCGGCGGTGCTGTGTTCAGATTATCAGAATCTAGACTTGTTGAAGCTGATATAAGCTTGATGTTATGTTTTGATGACGAATGTGTATGTAATCCCTTAGTCGATCCATCCAAAGTCTTGAGAATGGCTGAGCATCGGTTACATTTGGCACTATTCCTATCCTTCGCAACTAAAAAATAGCTCCACATTGACGTCGTATCACTGTGTTTTTATGTTTAACAAAATCTCCTGCCATTTGAAATACTTAATTTCAGATAATTGACTTTTAAATTTAAATGACGTAGGTCGTGGGTTTAAATTTAGAAAATATCTTGTAATGACCAAAGTTTTAAATATAATTAAGCATATCTTAAAACTGGAAACATATCTTACATCTATACAATAATATAGGTTATCCATCAGAATTCAGACAGGCTTTAATGTCCTCTCATAGGTATAATACAGGTTAATTAGGTAATTAACCTGTATTATAGATACATTGTAAGAATGATATTTTAAAAGAGTAACTGTGGAGTTTCTTGCCGGATCTTCTCCATAGAAAACGACCAATTTCGAACAGTGCCCTGCGCCAAACTGCTGACGTTTTATAAGTGCCCATGTAGGCCTATGTGAAATAAAACATTTTGAGTTTGAAAAAATCACAAGAAACAGTAGTAGGTATCTCTACTACTAAGTAGAGATACCTACTACTGTTTCTTGTGATTTTTTTTTATTTTTGGCTCGCGTTTGAATTTTAAGAAAAAAATTAATTCATTTCAAATTAATTCAATTAAATAATTAAATTTCAATTTGAAATTAATTTTTAAACTGGCATGATTGCTCTATGTTATCTCTTAAAAAATAGTCTTTTTAAGAGATAACATAGAGCAATCATGCCAGTAGCGTGCAACCAGCGCACCACGCACCATGAGACCATAAGTCTAGTTTAAGCATATACTAATGGGAACCCGTGTGAAATTAGTACTTCCCACAATATGATTATAAATTAAAGCCTGTCTGAATTCTGATGGATAACCTATATTATTATATAGTTGTAAGATATGTTTCCAGTTCTAAGATATGCTTAATTATATTTAAAACTTTGGTCTATACTGTCGTATAGACCAATTAATACAGCACAATGGAATTACAAATAAAAAATATCCGATAAGTTGGTCATCATGTATGTCATTGATATACACTATAAAAAGGAAAGGGCCAAGAATTGAACCTTGCGGAGCACTCATCTTGGCTAGGGATCCTGCAGATGTCGCTCCATTAACAATAACTTTTTGTTGCCTGTTTGATAAATATGAAAGAACAAGGTCAGCAGAACACGAATCCACGAACTCCGTAATGGTGTAATTTACAGATCAGTGTTTTGTGGTCAACGCAATCAAAAGCTTTGGAGAGGTCACAAAATATGCCAATTGCATCCTGAGATTTCTCCCAAGATTCCAGAATGTGACGGATGAACGCTACTCCTGCGTCTGTTGTTGACCTACCTTTCGTGAAACCAAACTGCCGACTATGCAGAATTCCATTTGAGTTAAAATATGATAGCATCTGGTCCAGCATGATTTTTTCGTATATTTTGCTTAATGCTGGAAGCACATATATCGGTCTATAGTTAGAGGGATCACTCTTACAACCCGACTTAAAAATTAGTACTACTTTACTATGTTTCATTAAATCGGGAAAATTACCGCTGTCTATACATTAATTAAATGTGCCTGTTAGGATAGCAGCAATTGAGTCAATAATATTACCAAGAACCCTAACAGATGCACTCCATAAGTCATCAGTGTTTGTTATGTTAAGACTTTGGAATGCTTTTTAATTACATCAATAGAAATGGGCTTAAATGAAAATGTTGGTATATCCTTATTGAAGTTTTCCTTTAAAAAAGATTCTGCTGATAATGGCGAAGAATATAGAGATTTAGTAACCTCTACTGGAATATTGGTAAAGTAATTTTCCAACTTCTCAGCCACTTTTGACTTATCTGAGATGACCTGATCATCGATGTTCAAAGTCAAATCATTCTAACCCTGTTGGTTTGTGTTTCCAGTTTCTTTGTTTATCACCTTCAACACAGTTTTTGTTTTATTGTTAGAAATTCTAATTTTATTACTTTCTGATTTAGATTTAGCTTAGGGCGCATACTCTTTTAAATATCTTTGAGTAGTTTCTTACATAATTATGGAAGGCTTCATCGGAAGTCAATGATTTTTCATGGTATAAGTTGTATAAATTGTCTCAGCTTATTCTTATTCCAGCAGTGGCCCATTCATTAAATTTAGATTTATTACTCATTTGAAATTTTTTAACTGGACATGCCTTACTAAATTCGTGGCATGGTGAAGAAAAAATATCCTGTAATTTTCATTGGGGTCATGGGAGTCAAAATTGGCCATTGAAAGATTACTTTACATGTTATCATTAAAAACATTAATTTCTTTTTAGTTAGTGGCCTAAACTTAATAGTCTTATTTAATTGCCGCTTTTTAACCAACTCAAAGGATACTAGTTGACCTGTATGGTCAGACCTAACTCCACTAATTTGAGACGAGTATTTTATGGCACAATTAGTATAAATATTATCTATGCATTGAGCTGATGTTGCTGTTATTCTTGTTGCTTCCTTGTATGTGCATTTTAAGTTAAATGAACCAAACAATGAAGTAAGCTTGCAGTGTTCAGGTGAATTTACTAACAAATCAATATTTAGGTGACCACAAACGAAAACTAATTTATTATCTCTTATAAGCTTAGGTACTTAAAATTTCTCCCATTATCATTAAGAATGATGACAAGTTTGATGCTGGTGGTCTATAAACACTTAAGAAAGTTTGGCCTTCAACTTCTGTACATGCTACCTCACACAAGCAATCAACAGAGCAAGCGGTGATATATTTTTGTTCCTTATATCTAAGAGAATTACTACGTAATATTAAAGTACCACCTCCTACTGAGGACCTGTTGTATGCACTAGTAACAGAAAAATATTAATTTTAAACAACATTCTATCTGGTTTTAGCCAGGTTTCACAAAAACATAAGATTTCTATATCATATTTATCTATTAACATTTCCTCATCTAATATTTTGCCGGAGAAACGATTTATATTCTGATGATATAGTAAAATTGTGTTATTATAACTCTCCTTTGTCACATATAAGGGTTTAAACAATTAATTTCAGTATTATTAGATACCCTAGATAATACTGAATAGTCACTTAACCTAGGATCAGTTAAATTGTCAATAACCCAGTGTAAATTGTAAGCTAACAAAGTAGCCAATGAACTTTCGTCGTAAATTCTAAAATGAATGTAAGGATTGCAATCGGTATGCCCAAAAACCTATTACACGATGTTTGATGCAATATTTTGCAATCGACCACGTTTGCTGAGCAAGCGATATAATGCGGTCGCACTAAGTTCGCCGCGAGCTTAGTGTATTTCGAACAGCAACCGGGTGCACTCATTTTCATCATTTAGCGATAATTTTAGCCCTTACGTTACTTTGTTAATTATACTTAGCAATAAACCCTTGAAGGTTATCAGTGTATTTAACTTAGTAGACACACACGATATCCATATTGAATGTTCGAGAAAAAGTTGCATCCACCAAGGATGCAACTTTTTCTCCAACATTCAATATGGATATCGTATGTGTTTTAAATTGGATTTCAAAATGAAAGCCAGATTTGCAATCACCACCCCCAAAAACCCATTATACGATACCCATATCGAATGTGTGAGAAAAAGTTGCATCCGCCATCTTGGATTTTAAAATGAATGCCAGATTTGCAATCACCAGCCCCAAAAACCCATTACACGATACCCATATCGAATGTTTGAGAAAAAGTTGCATCCGCCATCTTGGATTTTAAAATGAATGCCAGATTTGCAATCACTACCCCCAAAAACCCATTACACGATACCCATATCGAATGTTTGAGAAAAAGTTGCATCCGCCATCTAGGATTTTAAAATGAATGCCAGATTTGCAATCACCACCCCCAAAAACCCATTACACGGTACCCATATCAAATGTTTGAGAAAAAGTTGCATCCGCCATCTTGGATTTTAAAATGAATGCCAGATTTGCAATCACCACCCCCAAAAACCCATTACACGATACCTATATCGAATGTTTGAGAAAAAGTTGCATCCGCCATCTTGGATTTTAAAATGAATGCCAGATTTGCAATCACCACCCCCAAAAACCCATTACACGATACCTATATCGAATGTTTGAGAAAAAGTTGCATCCGCCATCTTGGATTTTAAAATGAATGCCAGATTTGCAATTACCACCCCCAAAAACCCATTACACGATACCCATATCGAATGTTTGAAAAAAGTCTTCATCATCACTTTCACTTCCTCAAATGGTGCTTTTCGGGAGCAACTGCACAAGGTACTATTAGAAATACCCAAAACGCTATAGGTGTGCCTATAATATTTAAAGAGTTCCCTCGCTTTCTCCAGGATCCCATCATCAGATCCTGATTTCATAACAATGGAACCAACTAGAAAGTATACCCTTTCAAACGAAAAAAAAAATCCAAATCGGTCCAGCCGTCTTCGAGTTTGAGGTTACATACATAAAAAAAAGTTTAAGACGAACTGAGAACCTTCTCCTTTTTTTTGAAGTCGGTTAAAAAGCAATAATAACATCACAAAATAGAAATACGTACTTTTTATGAGAATGGCGTTTTTTTCGAAAATTTGCGCCAACTTTCTTCTAATAATATTTTTTTTTTACATTTTCCCATAATAAAACAAATATTGAAAAAAAATGTTAAAGAAATATATATTGAACAATAAAAAGTAATTGTTGGGTATGCATAATAAATCGTACTCAAAAAACAAAAAATTAGACTTATGTTATTCAACGGATTGCTGCAATACATACGTACACAATAGATCGCGAATTATCGTTACCGGCGAAACGCTCCACGATGAGACGTGACCCCTCTCTGAGCTCCCGTGGACGACTGAATTTTCGACCGGTGTACGTTGCGTATGGTTCAAAATAGCGCGCAAATTAGAAGAAATAATTAAAATTAAAACAACCAAGCGACATTTTTGAAATGTTAAAGCTGTAAATGATAGTATGATAATTAGAGAATAATATGAATTGAAGTTTATGAAAAAACTCAACAGTTTACTATCAAAATTCAGCGACGCACGAGCATGTTTTGTAAGGATTTTTGTCCAACTTTATGTATTTTTGTTTAATAAACTGTAAAATATTTTTAAATTTTGCCAACTATGTTTGCTAACACATTTATTCTAGTGTTCATTACATATTTTTGTATGGTAATTAAAGTACTATTATAGGTTATATTCCTTTAGTAGTGAAGACCGTTTTGAGTTATTTTACTCGGCGCAGCCTTAACTAGAAAATAAGAATTAACAATCATAAACTTCCTATTTTTGTAATAACGCAGTGGCATCTCCAAGACCAAATATTCTTTGAGAAGGTGGAATTCCTTGTTGGAGTCTGTGTTTCTTGATAGCTATAACCTGGAGATCCTTAAGTCGCGAGTAAATAGGTTACTTCTAGGTAAGCGTGCTTCATCTTCGACCACATCAACTCTTACCATGACGTGAGGTAGTGGTCAAACGCTAGCCTATTTTCAGTAAAAAAAACCCAACCGGATATACAATATTCAGTGATTCATTTCCTTTCTCAAGTTTCAATCTTCTTCTCTAGAACCGATCATCCGATCCTCACTACCAAAAAACTAAAGTACATACATTAATAAAATAGATACGGATGTATATAATCTTTTTGGATTCGTATAAAAAGAAATGTGAAGTACACTAGCGGTGTATGAAGATCGATCATCATTGTCAATTCATAGCGTATCCAAGGGTAAACGTTTATAAATGTACTTACGTTCGATTTTATAGTAGGTATCTAAGTATTTGGAATAGAAAATTAATATTGAATTAGACTGTTATATCTAAATATTAATTACTAGTACTCACGCGGGGCTTCGCTCCCGTGGATTCTATCACGGTAAAAACATAACTCTCCTTTTTTGCAGACGCGTAAAAAGTAGCCTATAACCTTCCTCAAGCTTCAAGCTACTTGCCGTAATCGGCCTGTGAATGGGTGACTATATTAAGATATCAAGATTATTCCACTGCCGTCAATAGCATAGTTGCAGTAGATACGCTCTATTCGATTTGATAAAAACGCGGTATAAGTTTTGGTGACGTACGTCACGTACGTTTGGTGAGATACGTGCTGAGGTCCTCTTTCATTTAAGGTATCAATCATCATGATCTGATTAAAAACAAAGGATTTATCGAAGATTTTCTCGAAACTGTCTAGAGCGTACTTACTGCAACTATGCTATTGACGGCAGTCCATGCCTCGGGAAGCACGTTAAGACGTAGGTCCCAACCGTCACTTAAACATCTTTGAGTCTTTCCGGGAAGTAAGAAGCAAGAAGATCTGACTTCAGTCTTACCAAGAGGTACCGTGTTACACAGCAACTGGATTGTGGAGGTCAGATCTTCTGTCGCTGCATGTAAAGACAACATATTAAACTGAAAGCTGATCCCAACTTAGTTCGGAATATGCTAAGCAGATAATGATCTTACATAATGAAGAATTATTGGTTAAGTTACTACATAGGTACGTATATCAACGACAGAAGCATTTTAAACTGACCATTGTATTTTTTTTTCTATAAACTGATTGTTACACCCCATACGTTGGTATTCCTCGCTAATTGCAGCAAACTACCTAATTGTATAGCACATCTATGATAGCATTACTTCTTTCCTCCTTGAAGAATTTTATCTACTACTTCAGTCAGTATCACTATTTACTTTTCTGCCACAATGTTCCTAGCTCATAATAATAACACTATTATATTCCGTCATTTCCTATAGCATCACCTAATCTCGTCATCAACCGACAAAGGTATACATTCACGTAGACCTGTGTTCGTCCGTCTGAGTACTCGTACATGTATGTGCATTACTTATTCTATCGCATAACTTAGTTGGTTCCCTGGAGGCTAGACTTTATCTCCTTCCTGATACATTATTACTTACCTGCCAACTATCCTGGCTTATATATTGTGTACATAACAGCATTTATGTACCCGGTAAGTTAAATGTTTTCACTGAACTAAAAGTTGAGGGTTAGGTGTAAAATTATTAGGTGGCTTACTCGTTTGCTCAAGTTGTCCTTTCAATATCTCACTTTTAGAGCCAGTTTCACCACCTTCGGTTAAATTCCGGACAACACAAACTGTGCAGAGTTTTATTGTATTTATCAATGTAGATTTATTCATTGTTTATGACAGCTCAATAGATTGGAGATTATAATTTAAATTATGATTATTCGTGCGTAAAATAATTTTTGCTAATAGATCGGTAGGTCGATAGATCAAACAAATCAAATCGATAATTGGTGAAACGGATACTTGGAATCCTAATCACCTTTTTCCGATGGGAAAATCGTCAAAATACTTCTCCCGCAGTGGGTGGAGGGGAAGGGAGTGTTAGACTTCTATTGACTAAAACTCACCCTCCTCCTTCAGTTACCCTTGTAATCCAGGGTCGCGGTATCTCGTTAGAAGGCAGGCATCCTAACTACCTAGACTTTCGTTTCATGTCATTGTTGCTTCTGCTTTTGAAAGTATCAATAAATAAAATGTTCTTAAAACAACCGTATACAAAATAAAGAGGGAGTGTATTTCAGTTTTATTACCATAGTCACTACGACAATACAGTGCCACTGTAGTGCATACTTTCCATAATGGAACATCTCCCCCTGTACCTCGTCTATTTTAAAACCTACTCTATGACATAAAACCGTAGAATTTTACGCCCTATTCGTCAACATGTCGTATGTAATAAAACTCGTTGTGGCCGTCAACGGGGCAAGGACCCTAGTTTTATACTTTTTTTGTCAACTCACACCCCTTTTTAGTATAAAAAGCTTAAAAGATGTTATCGTATTCCAGTTAGAGCTTTTTCAAAACTGGTATTTATGACCTTCTTATCAAGTGTGCTTCCATTTTTTAATCTTTGAGAACAATCGACTAATGTGCGTGATGATATTTCAAAAGGCTGTCTGTTTTGGTAATAAAGGTCCTTATTTTTGCTTAGGAGCTGAAACCGTTGCCGCTGGCCGTGACTTTGAAAATAGAAATTGCAGTGTCACGGAATGATGTATGATTTTTGTTGATTCGACTTTTAGCTTTTAAAGATTAAGAGAACTTATAAAGTTTTTACTAAATCTGTTTATAAATAAACATTAAAAAAATTACATCCATAACAATACTATGTTTTCTAGTACCTACAAAAGCTTGTATAAAATATGGTAGGTACACAATTACCTGTTTCATACTTACCGAAAAACCCAAGCAAAGCCTTGTAATAAAAAGCTAACGTATATTAATTAATATTACATGCATTAGAAAGTAAAATTAATTACAGTCCATTATTATAAATTAGACCAGCATGAACCTTGCAACGAATGACAGTTCCATTACTAACTGCAGACGGCCTTCGCGGCCTAACCTACTTTATAATGTCACCTTTACCCAAGCTGTTTAATGTTATCGAGTAATCCTAGTCGACTTCTAACAAGATTCACATTGAAGTCATCGTATTAGATAACAACAGATTAAACAAATTCGTCTTATTGGTGAGCATAATCGTTTTTTTTATTCCGGATGAGCCCACCCGATCTCGTCTGATGGAATAGATGGGGTGGGTTGAAGCGATAGACGGGGTCTAGGATAAAACGAGCGGGCCCACAGAATACTTGTTCATTCTTTCTTTAAAGGCTGAAAGGTATAAGTGGCAATGAACACAGAGTAGTAACAGTAATAGTATTGTTTTAAAGACTCGAAAGATATGAATCTCAGACTACATCTAGTGTTTATTTGCCAATAACAGCTTTTTTTAATGTTGCAAGCAGTATACAGCACCCCCTTCCCGGCCGCAAATATATGTATAATGCACATGTAGAAAGTGATGAAATAAAAATAAAACATACAAACAAATCACACTCGTCACGTGTTTATTCCTTCCGCGGAGCATTCTCAGGAGATATTGACTCACCGACCGCTGCACTGCGAATGAAATCGCCTAACTTGTTTAGATTAGGCTCAAGATATTTCAATAGCGCATGGTAATATAATTCATTTGTGTTTTCGTACGTGACACTAGCAGAATAGATGAATCCGGCACAATCGCAAATAATAAAAAAAATGTGACGTCAGTATTCGTGATAACTGATCGATGTCACTTTCTAGAGGAAGCTTCCATAACTGTATTTTACTGTGGATTTCATGCAGCTTCGATGTGGTTAGTGTAATTTCGTATGTTTATCTTCTTGGTTTATTGATTACAATTTGAATATACCTACCTCAGAAACCACAACTTATATTATTGTCTACCTGATGCTTCTGACTTGATACGCATGCATATTTTCCTCCTGATTCTTCAATTATCTCGATATATTGACATATACTCGACAAAATCGGATGACAGACACGAATTTTCGAATAAGTATTAATTTCTAGTTAGAACTTGGCTTTTTAAATAAAGCTATAACAAGGACCTTCAATGGAAATGCGATGGTCAACCTTTCTTACTTAAATGACGTCATTATTCCGAGACAAAGCAAAACAAATGCCAATAACAGTGAAGTGGGTGCCGCCAATTACTATATTTTACGTAATTAAGAATTCAAACTGTCACCACGGCCAGTCACGCTAGATGGCGTGCCTGTAAGTCACCAATTAGGTTGGGTTTCTTATAAAAATAACGGAGGTAGCCATTCCACCCGATCGTAAATATATTCTGGTTCAAAATGTCATAAGTATCACATTACTTTAATATTTTTCTTTGTCAGGTCTTCTTATTCTTTAGAACGCGTAAACAATAAGGACTTTTTTAGTAAGAAGTCAATGGCTTATTTTAGAAAAAAATTATAGACATTATTTGAAATATGAGACATATTCTGAGTGGACTTTGATATTATTTTATAGCTTTTGTACATGATGAGACAAATAAAAATTGACGTACAAAATTGATAAAAGTCGAATGTAATTTGTGAGCCTTCAACGAAACTTTTATATTCGCAAAATAACGATACATTTATGAATATACTGTGATATGAAAACAAAGCGCCAACTTCGCGTGTATACGCATACGTTCAATAAAATATTTCGCAAAAATACTGTAGGTAATTGTTTCGCCATAAAATAAACTTTGCCGAAAAAACGATGCTATTCCAATAACAGTTTACACATCGCATGCTACCAAAAAGTATTGCATTAAATCGGTTTCTTTGCAAACGTTTCCAATAATGGTATACCGATAACAATTGCATGTAAAACAGAACAGAAAATACAAATATCTAAACATAAGCGTTAGGCGACAGACTGGCCGTATTATTTTTTCACCCACGCACTCTTTGGAAGATTTCGAGCGTTTCCTTTTAACGCATTCTAAAAAGACCTCTATATAGGCGCAAATAAAAATACGAGTAACCCTTTAGAACGGCGCTCCCGTTGTTTCTATTATCATTGCTTGCTTTTTCGAGGGGCTGGAACTTTTTTCTCGTTTGAAAAAAATAAGCAAGCTCCGGATATGGCGGCCCGTTCCCCAGCTGTTTTATTAAAACTGCGATATTGATCTCAATCGCTGTTTCGACATTCGAATTCAGGCGTTTTAATTGAATGATTCGATTCGAATCAATGCAACCGCGATTGTTGAATGTTTGACTTTGTTCAATTTATATTCGTTATAAGTTATGTGTTCACGCCTCCCGTGCTACTCTGATGATTGGGCTCCCTTATCAGAACGTCGGTGTTTGATCTGCATGCATCTCTTATCTTATTGGAATCTGTTCGTAACCTGTCGTACTGAAACTGCCATTATGTTTAATATTCGTTTATTCGCTTTTATTTATATTTCAGTGATATTTAATTGGTTGTTTTAAGTGCTATACTACGATACATACGTAGATTTTGTTATATTTCCACACGATCAAAGAGGATAATTTATTAACAAGATCAAAATCAACAACAGTTCGGAATTTTAAAAGCAATAAATGCCTATTAAAATATCGTTCATAGCTTAAAGATGTTTTAAAATATTTACAATTTAAGCCATTCTACTATATTTGGGAGCAGTTAATATGTCGTGTGACAGTAAAAAGAAACAGATAGGAATGTCCGAGGGCTTTTAGCTTTGATTGTCGGTCATAAAAATTGGGCAGCAATGAAAAAATGTGGAGACGAGGTTCATTGTCCTGGATCAAGCCGAGTAAAAAGTTAAATTATTGATAAGATCCAATGTGACTTTCCAGTCTTATATTTACTTCAATCAATATAAAAACAAAGGGATATTTTTTATTAGCAAAAACTGTCTCCGAACCAGTGTTTAATAAACAAACAGGTACGGACAAAATAAAGCTTATTTACAGCGAATTCAATCAATTATGCCGCCCATGGCTGGTTGCTACCAAAATATATAGGTACTTGACGTTCGGAGATGAGTGCGGACGCAGCAAAAAAAATTGCCGTCGACGGTTGTCGTCCAGTAAAAACTTCGACAGGCCCAATGGCCGTCCGCAGCAAAAAGCGTAGATGCCCAACGACGAGAATCCCGCGTAAAAAATCAGTACCTTTAATTGGATACGGTATTCCGCAACCTTACCAATTACCGGTAATTTTATACTATTGGAATTTGGTTGGGAGATTAAATAGACTCTTCGAATTGTCCTGCAATTACTATGTGAAATTGGAAGTTTGCCTTTGTTACATAAAAATAAAATAAATGTGAAAGTTCTTCTAAGAAAAAGCAAGCATACTAGTATGATTTGTAAGTTAACGTATTTATTAACATTTTATACCGTGCGTATGCTCCAGAATAAGCTTCTTTTTTCTTCCTGCCTTTCCATACAAAAGAAAACAATTAATAAAAATGTACAACTAATAGTCGGTACATCTTTCCTTACGAACCAACAGATTGGTAATCGAACGAAATTGAGGAAAAAAAAAAACACATAAATCTGTTTTCGTACATCAGGAACACTAATGAAATCGTGTAGAAGACCAAACAACCGACGCGACGAAAGCATCAAAAAGCGTTTACAGCGCTGTTTTTTACGTCTAATTGTAAATTATTCGATTCAAGCGATAAAATTATGCTCGTCTGTAGTAGATTCTAAGAACATTTAAATCAATTAGGTCTAGATTAAAGTTTGGGAGCCATAAATAAAGTCATAATCATTTGAGTAGCTTTATTTCTTTTTTGTTTTAGTGATCCTATAAATTTTTCTGTTTTCGCGATCAGCGCAATATTAGACTTATTTAGACCGAATAAACAGTTATCAGTCGAATCTAAAATAGAACAATTCTGTTCTTACAAATCTAAAATAAACAGTTTCTCAACCGTGTAACGCAAAGTGAAAGACAATTTCACAGCATTTTGCTGCTCTAAAATGCATGCCCTAGAACTGCACCGCAATCAAATCGTCACGTAAATGACACCAGCGGCCTTAGTATGAGTTTGCGATACTATTATCGTGTTCGAAAACTATAGCTTTGTCTCTTTCACACTAATCTGGTACGTGTGAAAGAGACAAAGCGATAGTTTTCGAAAACGACAAAAGTATTTCAAACTCATACTAAGCACACTGACCACAAACAAAACTGACTTTTAGTATCTGGAGCACGTTTGTTTTTGCATAAGTGCACCCGCAAAAATAGGGTAGGGAGGTATATCTTTGTGCAAAGACCTCGCTAACTGGGTCGACGACAAAACCAAGCTTGCTGTTATTAGGCCGAACAAAGCCAGCTTGTTAAGGAATTGCACTATGACACAATATGTTCCTCCCAGACTCAAAGCGATGTCAACTGCAAAAGTTTGGTGGGTCCACACACACTTGTGATTCTCTTAATCATGTAACACACACAGGTTAGGCCCGTGTGTAGAGACTGTAAGATCAGTATATATGTGTGCATGAGTAGGTCTTCGTCAATGACCAGCAGCAAGTGAACCATATCTACACATCTCCACTCAAAGACAACGAATATTTTGAGTCTCCCGTTATCTGTTTTTGAAGGTTCACGCTTGACTGGCCCTTTAGCGATGGTAAAACTTTTTGTTTGATTCGCTATTTTTCTTAGTCCCGCGACGGAAATCTAAACAAAGAGACGGGAAATAAAAGAAAGCCAAATTGAATGTCTGCCTGTTACAAAACTTGGGTAATGTTCGGCGTTTTATTCGTTAACTATGTATTGTTTTACGTTCTTCGGATTTTCGGGCATATTCCAAACTTAACTGAGCCTAATCATTGTTAGAACCTTTTAACTTATTCGTCTATTAAACTTTTGCCATTTAATTTCCACAGTTAATCCTTTCTGTGTGGCATTAAAGTTGTCTATAAGTACTTACTACCGCATTCCAAGCTAAAAATAAAAGATGCCCAATACCGACTTCCTTTGTCTGGGATTCATTGAACCAAACATAATATTTACAAAAGAAGGGGCCAATTTCAGGAAATAGTGGTGAATTGAAAATATACGATACCGATGGTCTGCCAAAGCTTAAGATAAAAATAGCAAAGAGGGGTCAAAACTATAAAAGACTGATTTAGTTATACGAATGTTTTGGATAAAAATTGCACAAAAGATTGCTGTTTCTAAAACATATTTTTCAATAAATGAGTTTTTAAATATAGAAAATTGAAACATAATTAACGTTTCGAATTGCTAAGCAGAGGCAGACAAAATTCGCATTTGGCGCTTACAATTTGAAACACGCAGTGCTAAAATACCTGCCCTATTAAAATATTTTAAACGCAACACCAATAAATGTCACACATTTACACATTGCTACAATAGGCAGACAAGAAATTCGTGAACTATCAAAGTTCAGTGGGACCTTTATCCATTCTAATCTCTACTCTATGGCTCACGCAAGGTCGAACGACGCGTGCGACCAATCAACCGTTCCCGCCAATGATGCTGCAGTCATTGATATTGCGCGTTACGCCAGACGATTTACCACTACGGGCTATTTGCCTCCCGGGATCCTGGGACTCCGATACTCTAGTAGCCCCTGATGTATGTGCGGGTTCCTACTGACTTTTGTTTTAGTACAAAACAATGTTGAGTGTGCACCATCGATATGAGTTTTATGGTAGGTTTGCCAAGAGATGTATGGTCGATAGAAATATCGTTTTTACTTCCGTTGGGTGAGTTGAAGGGGTGGGGGTTAGAGTGATAGGGATGTGTCCATGTAGAGGTTTAACTGTATTTAAAAATACTACTTGAGTGTTAAAAGAAACTGTAAACATAAATCGACCTACCTAGCTTAATTACTAACAGCATAGCCTACGTCGTAAAGTTATATACATACTCATGTATAATACCTACATTCCAAAATCCGATACTACTGATTTATGCGTCTTTGTAACTAAGTAAGAAACATAAATAAGTTCCGAAACGCACAAAAAATTGATCCGTGTTTACGTGGCAGGACGATCATAACCACTTAATAAACGTGTGGCAAGCTGTAAAACACAAAAATTTATTGCTCAAAATAGCACCGTTTATTGTTAACCATATTTGTATTGTTTGAGGGCCAGTAGGGGGCGAAAGATGCGATAACTTGAGAATTAATATTCTGTCAGCGAATGCGATTTTCGGCTCTGTATTTTATGATATCGATACAATTTGATCGAAACACTCGACGGATGATTTTGAGTGTTCAGCAAACAATTTATCTCCAAGTTTCTGTTTTGAGGTTGTGTTTGTTTTGGAGTCGAGATTTCGCTTCTGATTGTTCGGAAGATGAAACTTTTTCACGTGCAATATTAATACTTTTTTGTTTGCTGTAACTTTGTATGTTGTTACTCGTAATTTTATGGCGAACAAAATGTTGTACCAATTTTATTTAAGTATTAATTTCCAGTAATATAGTTCGTTTGAGGCGAATATTAGGAAAGTCAAGGCATCATCAGTCAGGCATAGAAGTAACAAATGTATTTTCAAGATCCCTTTTAAAATATCTGTTGTTTGTTGTGTAATGTCTCTGGTATTTATTTTAATAACGCATTAAATGCCAGCTTTTTGTATCGTATTTTTTTCAACTCTACCTAAAAGTTCTAGTGAATGATCTTTTTAGTCTAGAAGAAAAACGACTTATTTCCATAAAGGTAAAATATGTACGAATATTAAGCTTACTTTCTATGGAGAGACCGATAAAGGTATAATTATTTTTCAAAACTTTCATAACTATCTAAGTTGAATGGTAAACTAAGGCTAAGTGACTTAGTTAAGCCTTCCAAGGTAAGATTATATGACTTGTTACTATAAAAGGTAGGTACTTACACGTGTTCCAGATCGATATCTGAACTGCGTGGTCAACGAGGTCGCTTTTGTCTATAATTAATTTACTTACGTCGTACAATCTCGCTGTTTCTATTTCATTTTGAACTAGTTCATAATAATATACTTCTTTAGTTCTTTTATATTCGATTATAAAATGTTTTAAGGTTTTAGTTTGAATGTCTAATCGTTTGTGTATTTAGTTTACGGTTCCGTTCATTTCTTATTAGATTTCATAGAAAATATTACGTCATCCACTTACTTTTTTTTTACGTGGTAAAATCATCAAATAAGTCCTCCCACCCCGGGCATGGCCGGAGGGACTGTCAGACTTGTACTGACTAAAATCCACGGCGTTCCTTCAATAGCCC
This sequence comes from Tholera decimalis, assembly GCA_943138885.2. NCBI lineage: Eukaryota > Metazoa > Arthropoda > Insecta > Lepidoptera > Noctuidae > Tholera > Tholera decimalis. The sequence continues at coordinate 30,425,328 of OW964563.2, read as the reverse complement.
TTTACGTTCCGGGGTCACGGTAATGGGATAAGTCCCACGACCCCGGCAGGCTTCGGCCCTCTACAGGGGGGGCCTCGTCATATTGCTGACGCTCTTTGAGGCGCGCGTGGAACACAACGCGCCGTCGACCCGGGCATGGTCCATGGTCGGACAGCGAGTTGCCCTTTACTCGCTGTCCGCATGCCCGCGCCTACGGTGGCCGGAGATCGTCGGCCGACGTCCGACGCCGTGGGCGTCTACCACTGCGTTACGTCATCTACTTAGCCTTTTCCCAACTACAACTGTAGTTGTCGGCTTCCAGTCTATCCGGATGCAGTCAGTATTAGCATTTTACATGGAGCGACTGCCTATCTGAACTCCACAACCAGTAGCTGGGTAACACGATACCCCTCGTCTAGACCAGTGTCATATTTACTGGCTTCTGGCTACCCGTAACGACATGGAAAATGTTACGTGGCAGGAATAAAGTTGCCCGTTTTTTGCATTCTGTCTAAGTATTAAAGTGGCCTCTTTTTTGAATGACTGCATGTGGTTAAAGAAAAGGTGTATTCAATCCATCCCATTAAAGCGTTTTTATCCGTCACTGGGTAAGTAGAGCAGTAAGTGGTAAAGCCGCGAATCATGATGATGCCGTTTTAACCACAAATAGCCGTAATGCGCGATTTGTGAGTTGAAAGTAGCTATGGTGTTAATGTTACCTAGATGATGACAGTAATTATTGTGGGATAGAGATAGGTTATTTAAAATTCAGAAGTTTCTAGGAAGACAGATTTTTTGAAGCTTTTCAACAGGATTCAATAAGTCCTATTTTATAGAAGGATAGGTACAATGCTTAGGCACGAGTTTTAAGTAAGCTATCATACATTTAATATTCTAGCGGTTGTCCCTTACTTTGTTCGTGTGGAAAGAACTATGTTCTTCTCTAGACTACAACAATATGTATCTGCGCGCTAAATTAAATCCAGATCGTTTATGCTGTTTTGGCGTGATTGAGTACATCTAACGTATCGTTTCTTATGAGTATAGATATATTATCAGCGTTAATTTGTCATGTTGTTACAAACAACATTTCATATCTTTATTCTTGAATTAGAGAGAAATAAGTCTTGAGTTAAAGTGAAAAAATACTCATTCTGTCCCTTTGTACTCTTTTTCTGTTTGAACCTAAGTACTATATCTATGCGTATTAAATTAAATTAAAATTGATCTAAGTTTTAAGCTAACATGGTAACTGTTAGTACCCATCATTAGAAGTTAAATTGGGATATTTACCATGTATAGGTATTTATTGTTTCGAGTTTACGATCATGGCGCTTGCATCAGTGCCGAAATATCGGAAACTCTAAATCAATTCTCTGAATTTGGACTTGAAATTTTGGTTGAAATAGTTTTGGACATAGATGCTCTAAAATAGTTGACCAATCTGTTAATCAATCTGAACATCGATGTATGTTCTACACCAAGCCCAGCCAACGGTAACTGGTATGTCGAACTGTCCGCGATTACGCGGAGCCCTACGTTGTGGTAGGCTCTTAGGCCTTATTTCAATTGTAATAATCACACTTACCCAAAGCTGGAGACGACAAGCGACGATCTGTTCTGATCACGTCCGTGGTGTGTGTGTGTGTAAGTATATTTGAATATTTTGAATAATTTGTTGTCAAGTGATGTGCACGGTGGTCCCCAAAGACGCAGGTCTTCCCAACGTGGTCCAGGCAGTATTCACAGCGCGCCACAGGCCGTATTTTTGCACCAATTCACACCAGATTCATGCAATTACAAGTCAACAATATTCGCGTGTCAGTCAATCAGACCTCAAGTCGGCGTTATTGTTCCAAAACACAAAATTATCCCAGGGTTTTATCCACACGAGATTACAACTCCAATAAATCGTTAATCGCGACTAACATGTCGATTACAAAAGGCGATTCAACTCGATTCACAATTACAATCAATAAAAATCAATCTCCCAAACGGTGGACTTTTTGCTAACAAGAAGTAAGGTTATATGTCAAGTGTCAAGTGTCAAAGTCAATGACCATAGATAATTGCCATACCAAAAAGGTGCGTTCAAAATACACGTATGGGACGGAACAACTACCCCCCCCGGACGGGCCTCCCCATCCGCTAATCAATTGGAAGCCTTGACAAGGTTGCGACCGCTCTCTTTATGACGGATCCGTCCACCAAAACCTCAGCAAAGCGAGGGACCCCGTCGGTGCCAGCCACTAAATTGAGAATGCGCCCCCTGCGCCAATACAAAGGCTTAAAGTTGGCATCCTTAATCAGGACGAGGTTTCCGATCTTGGGCGGATGAGTTTTGTCCGTCCACTTGACGCGTTGCTGGAGGATGTGCAGATACTCTAAGCTCCAACGCTTCCAAAAGCTCTGAGCGAGCTGTTGCACCAACTGAAACCGCAAAAGCCGATTTTGGCTCACATCAACAAGAGGGTACTCCGGCAAGGCGACAAGTGGCTGTCCAATCAAGAAATGGCCCGGTGTTAGAGCCTCCAAGTCATTCGGGTCCGAAGAGAGCGGGCACAATGGGCGCGAATTTAGCACAGCTTCAATGCGGCAAAATACCGTAGCTAGTTCCTCAAAGATGAGAACAGTGTCTCCCAACAATCTCCGCCAGTGTCCCTTTGCCGCTTTCACCGCGGCCTCAAAAATATCCCCCCAATGGGGGCAGGCTGGCGGGTCAAACAACCAAGTGACCCCTCGGCGGGCCAAACTGTTGCCAATGTCAACCTGGCTCTCATTAAGGAAGGCGTATACCTCCTTCAAATAGTTACTTGTACCCTTGTAGTTCGTACCGCAATCAGACCTAATCAGAGAAGGTAACCCACGGCGAGACACAAATCTTTCCAAAGTCGCCACAAAGGCCTCTGTCGAGAGGGAGATTACCAGCTCCAAATGTACTGCCTTGGTTGACAGGCAGACAAAAACACACAAATAAGCCTTGACAATCTTACTGTTACGAAGGGTGGACGTCTTCACCGAAAAGGGACCAGCAAAGTCCGTTCCGACGCCAGCAAATGGCCTCGCCTCATTGACACGATCAACAAGCAAGTCTCTCATTAGGGGCTGCATAGTGGAGGCCTTAGTCCGATAGCACGGCATGCAACGGAAGACAATGCTACGAATAGTACGACGAGCCGACAAAATCCGAAATTCTCGCTGCAGAATGGCCAACAGCGCATTGCAACCGGCATGCGAGTTCTTAACGTGACGATCAGTCACCAATAATTGAACCAAGTGGCCCTCCTTGGGCAACAAAAGGGGGTGACGGGCCCTATAAGGAAGGTTAGAGTGCCTCAACCGTCCTCCAACACGCAAAAGACCCGTCTTATCCAAGAAGGGATTCAGCTTACTAACCGCTCCCGACAACTTAACCCTACCAGACTTCAAGACTTCGATCTCCTTTTCAAAGTGTGCAGCCTGCACAGAGCGGACCCAAAGGAGGAGTGACTCCTGTCGCTCTTGAGGAGAGAGAACTGGTGACAGGCGCTTGTCCCCTGGATTCCTAGAATTGTGACCAAAACGCCTGATCCACGAGGTAACGTTCAACAATATGTCGACGGAGCTATATCGATTAAACAAAAAATCAGGATCAAACGGAGGATCCTTCGTCCCAACAGCGAACACCTTAAGTCCGGGCAAAGGATTCGACATCAAGACTGGCGTTCGAGGCCAATCGTCCTCGGGGTGAGTCAGCCAGTTCGGTCCCCACCAGAGGGGGTGAGCAATAAAGCGGGGGGCCATGCACCCGCGTGAGGCTACGTTGCCCGGGTTCAGGTCACCAGGCACGTGCCTCCAAATTAAAGGCGTTTCAGAATCTTGACTCCGAGATACTCGGTTCGCAACAAAGACCTCCAAAGAGTGGACGGACGTCTTCAACCAACACAAAACAATTTGACTGTACGTGCAGGCGTAAGAAGCCCGAATGTCAACAGTTCCACCCAAGGTGTGCGCAACGTTGTTTAGGAGACGCACAAGAAGCACCGCCCCTGACAACTCCAACTTAGGGATGGTCAATGCCGTCCGGAGGGGGGCCACCTTGCTCTTGGCCATGACCAGTGACAACTTCACCTGGCCTGTGGCGCTGACGGTGCGCAGATAAACAACGGCGGCATAACCGTGAGAGGACGCGTCACAAAACCCATGAAGGGTGGCAGTATAAACCCCAGGGGGGAGGATGGCGCGTGGCAGCGCGACCTCATTGACCGCAGGGAGTGCGGATACAAATTGGAGCCAGTCTTCCAACAAGGTTTCCCGAAGTGGCTCGTCCCAACCAAGTTCAGCGGTCCAAAGGCGCTGAAGGAAGCATTTCGCACAAAACAATACCGGGCAGATCCAACCATTAGGGTCAAAGGTCCTTGCTACAGTAGACAACACCAGTCGTTTAGTCCAAGTTGGAGGTGACTCCAAGTCGACATCGTACGTAAAGGTGTCTTGAACTGGTCTGTACTGAACGCCGAGGACGGCCATCATGGCGGGGTTGTCAACGTTTTCAAACAAATGAGGATCCTGCTTATGATCATCCAACACACCTTCCAATAGCGCTGGCAAGTTGGACACCCATTTACGCAACTCATAGCCAGCGGAAGCCAGAATCTGGACCAACTCATCACGCAACAGGATAGCTTCCTCAACCGTAGGAGCTCCAGTGCATACATCATCGACGTATAGGTCCGTTTTCAAGATGGCGGACGCACGAGGGAACCTCAAACGCTCCCGGTCCGCAAGCTCCCAAAGCGAACGAATAGCAACAAAGGGGCTTGATCGAAGGCCGTACGTATTCGTGTTGAGCTCGTATACTATCATGGATCCTGGGAATGCTCCCGCCACAGGATCAGCTGATAACGTCTGTCATCCCGGTGAATAACCGTTTGCCGGAACATCATTTTGATGTCGGCCACAAAGACTACTTGATGACGACGAAAAGACGTGATGACGTCACAAAGATCCCTCAACAATTTGGGGCCGGAATGCAGGCAATCATTCAACGAGACGCCAGAAGAAGTCCGCGCAGACCCATCAAACACTGTGCGCAGTTTACCAGTGGATGGCTTGAGGACCGCGTGATGTGGCAAGAAGAAATGCTCTACTGAGCTCCAATCCAAATTTTTGCCGCAGCACCGGGTCCCTGGCCATGCGGCGCTCCATCGCCAACAATCTCTTCTCAGCCGTAGGTCTGGATTGGCCGAGAGGTGGTCGCACTGCAACAAAAGGCAGCCGGGTCACAAGCCGACCGGAGCAGAGTCGACCGGTGTTGTTCTGATAGAACAACGCGCACTCTTCGTGTTCCGGATTCAAGCGGGCCACCTGAGGGGGCTCTTCAACCTCCCAAAACCTCTGAACGGTGTCAGAGAGCGCTGAGCCGGACACCAACGCAAAGACAGGTTCAGGTGGAGGGGGCACGTTCAACACTGGGCCCATAATCGCAAAGCCGAAGATGGTTGAGACCGCCACCAGGCCCCTCGGGTGGCGCCATGGGGTCTCCGGCTGCAAGACCGTTATATTTCCCAACAATATTCTCCCTAGAACATCGGAACCCAACAACAAATGCACCGTACAAGGGGAATCAAACCGGGTGTCAGCCAAATCCAGACCTGACGTCAACCGTAGAACATCCAAAGGCAAGTGACAATAGGGATGGTTACCCAATATAGTCGGCAGAACAAGGGCAGGAGCACCAATTTTAGGGTACAGACAACTCACAGGGGTGATTTCAAACCAGGTCTCTCCCTCAACAGTGGTGACAGCCGCTTCGCCAATTCCCTGAATCTTGCCTGAAAAGTCATTCACCTTCAGGCCAACCTGTCCCGCTAACCAAGACGACAAAAGGGAACCCTGGGCTCCCATGTCCAAAATGGCACGGACCACAATCGAGTCACCCAAGTGTCCCCAGACCCTGACCGAGGCCGTTGGCAACAAAATCGTCTCGATCGGGGGGTCCTTTAGCGTGGCAGGCGTCAATTTCCTAGCGATGCCTGGGCGGCAACCGCTCGCCGCATCCAGGATGCCTTCGTTCACGACGAGGATAACAGTCAAATCAAATGGTTCGTCCACGCGGTGTCCCGAGCCGCTCGCCATCGCTGGAAGGGCATATCCCACTGGATGCCTGAATGGCGAAGGGCGTGACTCCAACCGGGGACGTTCCGCCAAAGGAGGGGAGAGGTAGCGGTGCTGGTCTGGCCACTGTTGCCTAGCAGCCAACGCGCATTCTCCCTGACGAGGGGAGACCAAATGGCGCTCGTGGGGCTCCCGTTCAACTTGCGCGGGGGGTGGAGTGCGGCGTGCAGAATTGCGGGCCTCAGCCCGCTGCTCGTCTCCGGAATACCCCCCCTTGGGCGAACCCTCCTCAGAAGATGGTCTGCTGGAGCGGTTCGCGTTGGCGCACAAAATCTCCAGGTGGGACCCTTTACAAATTCTACACGGGTGGGGGTTGGGGCAGTCCCGATGGAAGTGGGCCCCCAAGCACGAGAAGCACAAACGGCGTGCGTTGACAATGCGGCGACGGGCACTTACGTACAAATTCAAAAAGGCCGCGCAACGTGCCATGACATGCCCCGTGGCCTTACAAAAATCGCAATCATAAGGACTCCGGGCGCCAGCAAAACGGGGGGTGGGGCGAACATCAACAGGCCCCCTAGCCCTAGTCCGTCCCTGGTCTCTTGGCCGAGAAGGTGGGGGGCGTGACCTCGTGGCGCCACGAGTGTTATCCAAAAATCGACACTCGTCTTCCAAAAATTTGAGGAGGTCGTCAAAGGGGGGAAGATGGGTGGCACTATCCCGACTATACTTCTGCTCAAAACGTGACCTCAACTCCGCGGGGAGCAACTGCAGCACTATGTGCACCAACAAGTAGGACCAATGGTCCACCGGTAACGTCAAGCGTCTCAAGGCGTTGGTCGCTGAGACCAACGGGTTCAGCAAGTCAGTGCGCAACGCCGACGTGCTGGCAATGGCCGGTAGCCCCAAAATCTGGCCGATGTGCACATCAGCCAGGCAGCGCTTGTTCTGATACTGTCGGGAGAGAAGCTCCAGAGCGGTAGAGTAGGAGGAGTCCGTCACCGGCAAGTGCTGCACCAAGGCTCTGGCTTCGCCCTCCAAAACGGACAACAAATAGGCCAACTTCTGGGCAGGTCCGAGGTCCGAGCGTGCATTCACAAGGCTTTCAAAGAGATTTGGGAAGCCCAGCCAGTGGTCCAAGCGACCGTCAAAATGTGTCAGCTCCAGGGTGGGCAGCCTACCCAATAGTCCAGGGCCTTTAACAACGGAGGTCTGAGGCTTGGCCTCCTCAGGCACCCGGCTCCTCAAAATTTCCCGGGCTCGTTGACTTATGACATCCCCCAGGTGGACAATCTGGTCATAGTCACCCAAAACCTTATCGCGGGCTGCCTTGTCTATCACCCCCAAATCCACATCCACGATGAACTCATTGAAGCGTGTGAGCGCAGCATCAACCGACTTGAGCCTCTCATTCAAGTGCTCGTACCGAGCAAGGGTGACCTCTTCCAAGTCCAAACGCTCAACCGTTGCTGCTGCCGATGTGACTGTGAGGCCAATCCGGCAGCAGACTCTCTGACTGCCTTTAATGAGACCATTGCAATAATCAAATATCAATACCAACAAGTTAAAATTAACTAAACAGACAAACAATGACTTGTTAGCCAACCGAACAATTTCACCAAAATAAAACTTAAATTCAATTTATTTCAAATCTAAATCCGACCCTGTACTTATTCCAAGTATGAATGTAGCTTGCTCAAGATGACTAGTTACAGAAAATAACAATTGAATGTATAATACACACAACAAACACAATAAACACCAATAACACAATTCAAGTCTTGTTATGTTAGGCTATGTTAACAAATGTGTGATTATTATTTGGATAAAACTTTTAAATTCAGATTAGGGACATTAAATTATTAATTACAACAAATACAAATTATGTAGTAAAATACAAAATAATAATTCCTAATTTCATAAAATAAATCTTACTTGTCAGTACAATAACAAGGGACTACACTACAAATTAGTATTATTATTATAACTATCACAAAAGCAAACTTTATACCGAAAAAAGGTATTTTCTTTTCGTTTTTGTGCATAACTAACTGGAAAATAATAGTATAAACTTTAGGACAAAGAACGAAAATTTTTTTGTAGAGTCGTGTTATGCTACTTATGTGTCATTGGTATTTTTTTAAACAGAACTAGCATAATGGGAAGAATTCACATTACTAGCAAGCTTGTTAAGCCCTCATCTTAAGCTAAATATGCTTGTGTCTGAAATGGGCTCACAGTAATAGTGTTATGGGTGGGGTTCGAACCCGTGACCTCTCGATCACAATTCTGACATTGCATATTATGCATATGCTATGCACAAGATATGTTAGAGTACATATGCATTGTGAAGCAAATACGACAACTTCAAAAGTAAATTTGCTATAATTTAATAATTATATTAATAAATAATTCTTTTTTTTTATTATTCATAATGAGCTCACTCTTAACCTCAATCTCGCCTGATGGTAAGCGATAGATGAGGTCTACGATGGAACGAGCGAGCCCAGAAGATGCCTGTTTACTCTTGCTTTAAAGGTTGAAAGTTCCACAGCTTTGAAGTGCGCACAATAAATGTCATTAAAAAGACAATCATAACAATATAAATAACAAAACCCAGGCTTATAGGAATAGACATATTCACATCCTTTGGCTCTTAAACTTAGGTTCTTGTAACTTAGGGGTCAGTGATTCTCCTTAACAATAAGCCATAATCATAAATAATTAAACGGAACACAGGAAGTACTGAAATAAAATAGATTGTGCTTAACTTAAACTTTAGTGAAAAAATGAAATGAAATAAAAATAATAATTAAATGTGTATGAGTGTGTAATTATTCGGAAGTTTAGTAGAATAATAATATCCATTTATTATGACGCTTCATTTGGTTTAAAACTGACACCTAAAGGTTTAGTAAAATGTATATAAGCAAATTATAACGCTGTGGTTTCACAAATGGATTTCGCCACAAGTTTGGAAATGAAATGAAACAATTATTTATTTTGTAAATTGGTTATAAATAACACTTTTACACGTCTTTTTTGTGTTTTAAGTTAAACTAGATGTGGCCGGTATTTCTTAACTGACTACTCTGAGAAGAAACACTGAAACAAACTCAGAGGTCAACGTCTCTTTTAAAGTCCATACAATTCATATTCGTCAAACCATATGAGAAGCATGAAGGTTCATGTCTGTTGTGTCTTTTGAGGAAAGGAGCACACAAATTTGAGCGGACCTGTCCAGACAGAGCAAGCATTTGTCAGTTATCGTGTAGCTCAACTTCAAACTTAAAGAGCTCAACGATCTGACGAACAATACCAAAGTATGGATATTTGGGTAGGCCACATTTGGTATAACTTATTTAATTGTATTTATCAAATAATCTAAAACTGTAATGGCTGTTATGGGTTGTTATCCTTAATACTCGGTTTTCGGGCTATACTCGACTCGGGTCACAACGCTTGCCTTGCTTGCATCTTAACATTTTTATTTATTTATTTACTATCCACTTTACATCTATCATTACATGGTAACCTAATGCGATAGTGTACCTATTCTAATATTAGAACAATTTATTTATTTTTGTAACAATTTACAAATAAAGCTTTCCTAGTGAATTCACCCAGTGAACAACAGAATAAGTCCAAATCGGATGCAATTAGGTTGAGAGTGCGGAGCGCACGCGTCAGTGGCGCCTCCCTCAACAGATTGGTGCGCCCGCGTGGCTCCACCAGTGGCCGTGGCTGCCGACATATTGACATTCCTACGTACTTCGGAAAGCCTGTTGAGCCATTGATTGGTCCCAGCTGTCATTAGTACATGTTTGACAGTCGTTGTAGGTAGTCAGGAACCAGATAATCTGTGTGGGTTGTGGAGTAACATGGGCGGTCGTTCCATGTAAAGCGCTAGTACTCAGTTACATCCGATTAGGCTGAAAGACGACCCCAATAATATTTAGAAAAATCTCCAAAAATGATGATGATAGTAATTGATTAGTTGTGTAGTTATGCACGTTTACAAATAGGCGCATGAAATGGAGAAAGATTCCATCTAGTGAAGTTTATTCCAACGCAGTCTTCTGTTGAAAATCTTTTGAAATTAAACCTGACTGCATTCTAAACGATTGTAATACTTTTCGTAGTAAGTTGGCAGCCCATCACTGTGAAGAACTGTAATAATGTTCCCCTTATAATACCGGTTCCCTTAAATAATGCTTCTTCCCCAGGCAGTTTTCTTTGCCGCCATTTTGTGTTCAACAAGGAAATGAAAAATATTACCAGAGAGAATGAAAACCCTTTTAAAGCTGTTATTTTTTGTATTATAGTTTAAGTAGGAGGGCCCGCCGCTTCGTTTGGGGGGATTTTTCGTGTAAATCTCGATGCGCGGGATTTGCGAAATAAAAGTAAGAGGTTATTTAGTAGGTAAGCCCATCAAAGTCGGTTCGAAACAGTAAGACAGACAGACAAACGTTTTTATAGACATTTTAAAGGTAGTGTTTTATCGTGTAAATAAGTTTAGACACTTGAGAAATCACAGTTATTTTGGAAACACTGACAGACGATTCCATTTTATTTGTATGTAAGTATAGATGCGAATCCCTCAAAAGAATTTTAGAAGTCGCCTTTATTTGGCTTTAAACAAAATACATTTTTGATGAGGTGTGAATTTTTCTGCGAAATTGAAATGTAAGTACAAAGGGGCTTAATTTGGCGCAATGGGAAATTTTCGAAGAGCATTTCAAAGTAAATTCCTTAAATGCTGTTTATCGGTGTGAATGAATCCGTATTTCAGCAATGTGTGAATTGAAATAAATATTTAAGATTCGATTGCTTGGAGGAAGAACCCGGAAAATAAAACTAAAATATTAAAGCAATATAATTATTATTATTATTTATTATACATCAGACATAAAATCCATAGTGTTAGTAAGACAACTTATACTATGTTAGTAACAATTTATCATAAAATACTCAAATACATTAAATTAAATTAAAATTTCAAAATAATAAATTTAAAATTATAAAATTAAAATTACAAAATTAAAATCAAATACAATTAAAAATTCTAAAATCTAATTCATGTATTTTAGTCCGTCTGCTGCACTAGACCCGCCGTTATGCAAACGGGTCCAATAAAACAGGAACGGACAGTCTGGCTTGTCCACAATCACTCTCAGGATACTGTTGGCGCTCCCCCGCATCCTGTGCATCAGGGATGCCGCTCTCTTGCGCATAATTGCTTGAAAGCTATCCACTCTCCCTTCCGCAAACATGGCCGACGCACTACAGAAACGTGGAAGCCCCAACAGAATCCTAAAAGCGTTATTATACTGGACACGGAGAGCGCTATAAGCCCTTTGCGTATGACTAACCCACAGGCTGCACGTGTAAAATGACTGGCAATATGCCTTAAAAAGAGTTATTTTTATTTCATTAGTACATCGTGCAAACCTGCGAACCAGCATATTACATCGTACTGACAACGCTCTCCGCTCCCTCTCGATGTCCAGGTCATCATTCAAATCCTCAGTCACAATGTGTCCAAGGTACTTGAACCTTGACACCCTTACTAGAGCCACACCGTACAGACATAGCGGCGGAATTGTTCCGACTGGCTTCCTAGCACCTACCCGAAACACCATAACTTCACTTTTCTTTACATTGTAGAGGAGGCCATGAGACACAGCATACCTCTCACAGTCACCCAGTAACCTACGAAGGGCGTCAATCGAGGGACTCAGCAACACCATATCATCCGCGTAACTTATGTTATTTATTATACTACCATCAATTGAGCATCCGACACCAGTGCTGCTGAGCTCCTCGATCAACTGATTTACATACAGGTTAAATAGCGACGGGGAAGTTAACCCACCCTGCCTCACTCCACACTCTAGTCTATACGGTTCAGATAAAGCACCCGACCATCTGACCTGGTTGATTTGATGGTTATACCAGTACTGCAGAAGGTTAACCAATTCGTTGGGTAGACCCTGCTTGCGCAATTTTGACCATAATATGTTATAATCAACCAGGTCAAAAGCCTTGGAGAGGTCCAAGAAGGCAGCGTACACAGGTGTGTTTCTGTCCGTATAGTACCTGACCGTGTGCTTGAGCGCCAAAATAGCAGCTTCCGTAGATAGCCCAGCTCTAAAACCGAACTGAGCATCATGTAAATTGAGCTGCCCAGCTACTCTCCGCTCAAGCACACTGTCAAAAACCTTTGCAGCTATAGTGGCCAATGAGATGGGCCTATAATTATCCTTGTCCGAGACATCCCCCGTCTTACTCTTGACTATGGGTACAACTATCGTATAAAAAAAGACGCTACAAACATCAATTTGAGAGCCCGGCTGACACAACAATATATTCAAATTTATTAAATTGTTTTAAAAATGTTCAAAACTTCCAATTTACTTAGTGGATTTTTTAATATAAAAACCACGCTCTGCTACCAGTATGTTCTACACCAAGCCCAGCCAACGGTAACTGGTATGTCGAACTGTCCGCGATTACGTGGAGCCCTACGTTGTGGTAGGCTCTTAGGCCTTATTTCAATTGTAATAATCACACTTACCCAAAGCTGGAGACGACAAGCGACGATCTGTTCTGATCACGTCCGTGGTGTGTGTGTGTAAGTATATTTGAATGTGTAATGTTGTCAAGTGATGTGCACGGCGGTCCCCAAAGACGCAGGTCTTCCCAACGTGGTCCAGGCAGTATTCACAGCGCGCCACAGGCCGTATTTTTGCACCAATTCACACCAGATTCATGCAATTACAAGTCAACAATATTCGCGTGTCAGTCAATCTGACCTCAAGTCGACGTTATTGTTCCAAAACACAAAATTATCCCAGGGTTTTATCCACACGAGATTACAACTCCAATAAATCGTTAATCGCGACCAACATGTCGATTACAAAAGGCGATTCAACTCGATTCACAATTACAATCAATAAAAATCAATCTCCCAAACGGTGGACTTTTTGCTAACAAGAAGTATGGTTATATGTCAAGTGTCAAGTTTCAAAGTCCATATGTTCCAATTCAGTTCAGTTCCAATGACCATAGATAATTGCCATACCAAAAAGGTGCGTTCAAAATACACGTATGGGACGGAACAATGTATATACATAATTACCACGGACGGAAGTCATTATCTGTCTTGCACTTCATCAATTATTTCTTTCATATCGATTCAAAGTCTAGACGCTTCTGTAGTCTGTGTACCTAAGTGCTAAGGATGTGACATAAAAAACAGTATCAGCTTCCATATATGGTCATTTGCATGTCAAATATCCGGTGCCTTATTATGAATATTTATTATTTTAGTTATTTGCTGCATCCGATACAACATTGTTTCTAATGTCAAGGAACTGGTTTAATTATTAATTTCCTAAGTTGAATGTTAAGAGCTCATTCGAGATTTAAATCTTGGTATATTTATCATGTGCGCCAATTAAATAGCACTTATCATCACCCGCAGTATAATGATCTTTAATTAATTTCCTGTATCCGGTTTTTTATACATGCTCTGCTACATTTTTCGTGCTAAATGACTATTTTATTGATATTAAATAAAAATTTAAATCTAAAAGAAATACCTCTTTGACGATCAGCAAAAAATGTATTGATACAAAGCTACGAATAAATTGTTGGGATTTGCTGTTCAAACTTGAACTAAACGAATACAAAACAACATTTAACATAATTTCTATTTCTTATGCTTTCCTAATTGCATTCCCAACGTAATGCAGAACTATTAAATCAGGAGATATACCTTCGCGATTAAACATCCCTTCTTCATTCAAAACACTACCTCTATTTAAATGTCCTATCTTATCTCCGAACTATCCCGAAACTCTCACCCCTAAATTAATATTCATGTCATTAAGATTACCTTCCTCATAAACCTTGTTTAAAACAAACAATCACATGAGATGAACTGATAAATTCGGAAACGTAATATTATGCGATATTGTTTCTTTTTCTTTATGAATTCGCGGTACCAGTTTAAAATTCATTTTGGAGGTTCGCGTTTGACCACCATCTCACCTGATGGTAAGTGATGATGTGGTCGAAGATGGAGCACGCTTACCTTAATTTTCTAATTTTTTTAAATCTGCTGTGACTATAAAAAAAATATTTATTTATTAAAACTTTATGCAACATAAAATGTACAAAGGCGGACTTATTTCCATAGGCATTTTCTACCAGTCAACCATCGGTGGTGAAGAAAAAAAAATAAAGCTAAAGATTTCTTTAAAGCTAACTTTCTCAGTATAACGACTGGCGTGAGAAAACACGTTTTTTAGAAAACAAATGTAATTCGATATCGGTATGCAGTTGCTAATTAATTCAGATCGAATCGGTATACTTAATTTCGTGATTTTAATACTCATTCCGATCTTTTAAGTATGCATTTTTTTATAGTGACATTATGACGAAGTATTAAGTGTATTGAGACATTTTTTATGTATAACGGCGGGCGACTCGACTTCGTCCTGTATTGTAACCATAATGGGCTCGATTGGCAGCCAGTCTAACCGGACGCAGATAAGTTACAGAATTTAACATACATAGATTGACTGCCCATCTGTCCGTCACAGTGCAGAAACTGGGTATAACAGTACCGCAGTGCAAGGTGTACAAATGAAATTCGGCTACAACGGCTTACCATGCTTACCTCGGTACAGAGGAAAGGTATTTTTATGTTACTTTGATACTAAAAGTACGGTGATTGTACTGGACGTAACCATAATAAAGTTATACATTTACTTATTACTAAAACCTGTTAAGCTTTGTGCTAAGAAAAGCGCCTAATTAACTAGCCCACATTTTAAAGGTCATGGCAAACCACACTGATCGCAGTACACTATGGCATTCTTGCTGCATTGCTAACAAATGGGAAACAATGCCGCAGAAACAGTTCAATCGGCTTTTTAAGGTCAATTTGTAGGGTTAGTACTTCGAGGAACTCTCAACATTAATCCCAACCTTGTTTGTATTTTCACAGATTATCTTCATCTATTCTGATTTATTTTATCATTTCATCTCAGGTGATATTTCAGTCAATATTAAATCCATATTTACTTGAAAGTTTACACTTGCAATAATTAACACAGCTGAACTATAAACCTCATATCATCGTGTAAAACCAGCAAAAGAACTAAGGCCATAAAATATACATTACAAATTCCATATTGAAATACATACGGTAAGCTTACAACGAAGGAAGTAGGCGTCTTTACTTCTCTGATCGCAAGCCTGATAGTGTGGGGGTAATAATTAAAGACTCTGACACAGCTATAAAACAGCCACGAGACCCAGTTTTGTTAGGTTTCTTCGATTTCCTAAATTAGAGCCTTGGACGTTGGAAATAGCTGTTACATGACTATTATGGAAGTTTTGTCGATACATGTTTTGGTGTTTAGATAAGAATCAAATACCTATTTGACATCTTAGCTTAGCTATTATATTTATTGTAAGTAAACTTTACGTGTACCGGTTTGTTTTTTACTTAAAATTTCGTAGATCTGTTCGAATTACACATAGAAGTTTAGAGTTAAAGCACATAAGTATTACAGTTATCTTTTTTAATACAAATAATGTTATCGTAGAAATATCTATCATATTTTCCATACTATTACTATTTAGATAAATATACTGCAGAGAATTGCATGCATATGAGTATGTACAAAAAAATTTTGCATGACAGTTATTGGATTGATAATAATCTATTGACATAAATAAGTACCTACGGCCCTCTGGATATTGCCATTGACAAGTTTACCATAAAAGCAACATTGCTGACACTTCTTATAACTAGGATGTGGTCTCTACGTATATTTTTGACTTACCGTTGCAATCATACTATATAATATATA
This sequence comes from Tholera decimalis, assembly GCA_943138885.2. Classification (NCBI taxonomy): domain Eukaryota; kingdom Metazoa; phylum Arthropoda; class Insecta; order Lepidoptera; family Noctuidae; genus Tholera; species Tholera decimalis. Next base: position 30,409,366 of record OW964563.2, on the reverse strand, counting down.
TTCAGTGTATTGCGAAGATAGCGATACTAATGCGCGCCGAATTTTGATGTCACATAAACTTGTGATTTGTTCTGTCATTATGGTGTATGTAAATAGCTACAGAGCGATAATTCACCGATGAGCAAAGCGCATGCGAGTTATAAAGTTATCTGTCCGTGGAAATCTTTATACAAAACATGCATGAGATTTTTTTTTATTATGTTCGAAATCAGCAGGCTTTCCTGATTACTCGTTTAAAATTTGTTCTTAATTCACAATTACATAGCACACCAAATACAGATATAATTTAAATTTAATACGCAAAGGGGCAGCTATATATTTAATATTATCAGTAGCAGCCAAAAGCTCGTGAAAGTTATTACGTAGACCTTTTCCTATCGCGATGTTGTGAGGTTAATATTCTATTGTTTCTCCCATATATGGCAAGTGTAAATCATCAGAACAATTTTTAGATCCGTATCTCCATCGATTTCAATAGCAGGTTTGAGGTAATGTATCTTTGGATATGTACCTACATTTTTTGTTTAAAGAATCGACAGTGGAATCCTCTTTTATGATAATATCACCTTCATGTGGTGCTATGTTGCTCGTTAGTTTGTTAGGTGATAGTTGGAGGTAAAACTGAGATGAGACGAGTGCAGACGTGTGAAGATTGACAGGATGGTGAGGAGCATTAGAAGAGGCTTATGCCTAGAGCAATGGAAGAATTGGTACATCATCTACAGGTTATCATAGTCATGATAGTGGAGTCTGTCTGAAACACTAACAATTATTTATTTTATAGGTCCATACACAATTATAAGGTCTTAGAAAGTTTTTGCAATATAAGTGGATGATGGAATAACTCCTACTAATGAGAGCACGACAGCTTCCATAGGAATTTACCGCTAATATAATTTTGCATAAAATATTTTAAGTAACACCACTTTATTTATTGTCCAGCCTTGGCCCGACGTAGTGCACATTAACAGCATTTTTATCACACCTAAAGCAACAACCACGTAATTAAAGTGTTATGCACAAAAGACTTTTTAAAACCTAAACCTTTTTTAACATAAAACTGGACTTCACACGTGTTTTATCCTCCGCCACACGATTTATATGCTTCTATATAAATTACGAAATCTTCGTTCGGAATCGTTGTTGTATCTAAACAAAAGGATCTCGGGCCGTCCCTTTGAAAATACAGAAGGTATTCGGCTCGTTTTATTAACGTGGTGAGATCTAATTTGTTATTAAATGAGGCATTATGCCTGTGTTTGTAGACAGAGGGTGGGTTTCGGAATCCAATGAATTTTAACTTCTGTCATTGGGCACATTTAAATGTTTAAAGGGGCCTTAATGCTTCCGTTGCTGTATAATACGCTACTTTATGTGCTGAGACAGTTTTTGAGGTATTTTTTTGTGATGCAAATGTTGGTTCAAATACCGTTATGTAAAAAAAAGGATATCGAACAAAAAATTCATGTCTGTGACAGCGACAGTTTTTGAACAGTTGTTTTAAATAAATCCGATTATTTAAAATACTAAATTTTTGCAAGAACAAAACTCATTTGTGTCATTTATTTCCGTACATAGTCATGTATTATATAAGCACTGTCATATTATTAATGTATTTATTTATTACTAGCTTTTGCCCACGACTTCGTTCGCGTGGGAGGTTTTTCCCGCGTAAATCCCGATCCCGTGAGAATTCTGGGATAAAAATATTCTACGTCCGTCTCCTTGTTTTTAGCTACCTTCTTACCAATTTTCAGCTAAATCGGTTCAGCCGTTCTTGAGTTATAAATAGTGTAACTAACACGACTTTCTTTTATATATATAGATAATTAATAAACACATTCAGAATATGGAAGTCCTTAGAAAAAAGGGAATGACGTTGAATGTTCGCGTGGGAGGTTTTTCCCGCGTAAATCATGATCCTGTGGGAATTCCGGGATAAAAAGTATCCGATGTCCGTCTCCTGGTTCTAAGCTACCTCCCTACCAATTTTCAGCGAAATCGGTACAGCCGTTCTTGAGTTATAAATAGTGTAACTAACACGACTTTCTTTTGTATATATAGATAATTAATAAACACATTATTATTCATTATAATAAATAAACACATTCAAAATATGAAAGTCCTTAGAAAAAAGGGAATGACGTTGAATGTTCTGAATAATAAATTTAAATGAATTATAAATTTCCATAAAATAATATGCAACGTAGTCATAATACATAATTACAAATACTAAATAGGACGTTAGAATTCATCCTTTTTAACCTACATTCATAATGTTTGTTCTTTCTCAGTTAAAGCTTTCAACAAGAAACCTTGAAGAATCTCCGCGATCAAAAACAACTGAAACCAGACAAATACCACTGAAGGCTGGGATCCCATTAAACACCGCTGGAGGTCTTCCCATAGTAAAAAGGTAGGTATTAATAAAAGACGTTTTCCTTAAATAAACCTTCAAACGAAGTACCGTTCAGTAAATACACAATTATTTATCTGGATAATCATCCTTCGCATGAAAGTCTACAGTACCAATATTATGCCCACAAAAACGTTACATTCTATCCAATGGCTACCAATTATGTGCAGATGTGGAAATGGGTAGAATAGAGCATTATGGTGTGTCTCAAATACTAGATTCGCTGACCTCAATTCCCACTCAAAAAGTACGAACTAGATAATATTGTCTTCTCATCTATGCAATATTTATTTAATAGAGGATAAATATGAAATAGTTTGTACACCTGAATTTAGATGGAAATATTTTATTGTTTCACAATTTTTAGAGCGTGATTTTTCTATAGTAGGGTTTTTTCTACACTTATCTTATTTACCCTCAAACCTGGAGTTTTCTGCCAGGCTTTACCGACAACAGTTTATCCCATACATGTCATAAACTTTACATTTATGAATCAAGAAACTCGTAATGATAAGTGCGAAAATAAAAATTATACCGATATAGAATAGTATAAAAGATATTTGTTAAATAGATTACCTAATAAATAGTGAGACCATTGGTACTCCATATTAACTGAGATTTTTTAATTAAGTACGCTGTTGACAATTTTTTTGAAAAGAGAACTGACTAGGTGGGTAGAATTCACATAACTCGCAATCTGTTAACCCCTCCAACTAACCTAAATGTGCCTGTGTCTGGAGAGGGTTAATAGTGTAATGGGTACGTTTCGAATCCGCGACCTCTCGATCACAAGGCCAAAACCCAAGCCATTAGCTTATTGATGCTTCATTTTATCCAACTAGTTACTTTTATTATACCTATGTTATAGTTAAACGTCTGACTATACTGCAAGTAGGTGTATCGGCATAATAAACAGCCATCAGTGTACTATCTGCGCCTGCCTACTCTACGACCACTGCGCTCTAGAGTCGCCACACAAACGTTATCGCGACCGCATCGTAGGGAGATTAAGGCTGTGTGGTGGGAGGCAAATGCAACGTCATGCCCCTGTGTGTTTGGTGCAAGTTGTAAGAGATATGAGAAGGCCGGACTAAGAAGTTCGTTATCTTTGCAAGGGGTTTTCAACCGACCTAAATGACAGATTAGTTTTTTTTTTAGTATATTAACGCTCAAATGCATGTGGATTTGTAGCAGGATTTTTCAGCGGCTTCGAACGCGGAGTCTAAAATTATCCCAAGAGATTAAACTCTCGAACGATAAAGTCTCCTTTGTTCTATTCCATGGAATTTTCTAGCAGCGTGCTATGTTTCATTCTGCCATCAAGACATGAAGCGGTAACTAACATAGGAACACTCACTACGTCATAATTCAGACACAAACTAAGTTAACACTCACTAATACTACAGCAGACCGTACACTAGCTAATATTCACAAAGCTATACTTACGCGTAATATTAAGAACTAAAATAGGCGATACCTACTTGGCTCTTCTTGGAGTCTTGGTAAATATTTGACTTAATATTAAGGACATAATAAAACTCTGAGTAGCGTATCTAATATAATAAAATTAAATCATTTCGCCTTTAAACGCAGTTGAAGTTACGCAATCAGATCTCGCTATCCGTTTATCGCTTATACAAAATTTGGAAGATGCTCTAAGCCTCAGGGAATGGACAAAATAAAAATGAACAGTCTCCTTGTTGGCTTATCGGAATAGATTACTTTTTCCAAATGTCCTCTAGGGGAGGAGGTTCGACCACGGGGGGAATTTTTTATAAATCGTTAAACTTTGAGACAGATTTGTCAAGACTTTTTTTGGTTTCAGCACCATTTCAAGGGGGAATACTTCAGTCAATGAAAGATAAGCTTCAGACTTTTACGTGACGATTTCCAAGTGAGTTTTCCGCTTATTTTTTTCTTTTATTTGAACACGTCCTTTGCGTGTGGGCGAGTCAAAACATAATAACTACCATTTTACAAATACTTGGAGCTCCGTGCCTACCGCATACAGTGAGACGCATATTCTGAAGTACCGGCTTAAAATTTCTGAGATTATTTTTAATACCAATCGTGTTTCATCCATTGTTTTCTTTGTGACAATATTTACTTTCGGTGTAGGGAACTACTACATTTTGGTGTCGCATATTGTTTTAACACTTTCTTTACATTGTTGCGTTGAACATTTCTTAAACAAATCGTATTACCAAAATACCCATGTATAATTCTTGCTGTGTGATAGCCCACACAGCAAGAATTATATAGCATTTACGAAGATTTATGCCAACATTTTTTCATAAATGACAATAACAAAAGCAACTTTTCGTTGAACAAAAATTAATAGCATTAAAAAGCCTTTTCACGTGGGGATCCCACGCAAAACCTAATCATCTTCATTTGTATCACATATCAGCAAAAACACGACAAAAGAATTAATCTTAATTGTATAGCGAAAAGTTTTTGTCAAACCACATATTGATAGGAATATGATAGCTTCATTTGTTCTTCTTCATAATGTTTTATCTCATTATAATTCGCTACGGGACGCCGGCTCGGGTTTGTCTATTATACCTAACAATAGTGCCACTAAATTGTTTTAATAGAGCCACAGAAACTGAGAGTCATTGTGTTTTGTTGTAAACAAAACCGATCATCCCCATACTCAATACACCTGGTTTTATTTTAGATGTTATCTTGAGTGTTATATTAAGAATCGTATGTGGACTATCTGCAGAATGGCTCAGCAATTTAGAATGGCTGATGTCTACTGCAAATCAGTCGTCTTCATACAATGAAAAATGAAACATATTTCATTGAGATTTTCTTTGTCTAGGGTACGTACATCATTAATTATTGAACGAAGTGTAAATTGAAGCCAGCTTGTTAGAGCAAAATTTTACTTGAAAACATATTTTGACAAATTCATTACACTGCGGTAAAGTCACAAATCAAATATTTATGACCATTTAGAGATTGAGCTTGACCCTCAGTTCAATGTCCTTAATCATGTGGCCGATTTGTTTAACCTCCAATTAGGCTTAATCTGGGTTTTTGAAATACTGACTAACAAAAAGAATCACCATATTTTTGTACTGAACCACTAAATATGTATTTGAATAACCAAATCTATTGTTTTAGTCTTAGTCATTAACAAATAAATTCGTTTTCTTCCATACTTATTCCAGTATGTTATTTATTTCATTCGTTCTATTTTCATACTGTGCAAATGTGATTAAGTCTATACCTACGTGATAACGTGAGTCAGTTTTCTTATTCTGATGTCATTTCGTGGACAATATAACAACTAAGTATGTATTTCTAAATTGCAGTAAAGTATAACTTTCTCGTCTCTAATAAATAAAAACATATTTTCAATTCGTCCAGTACACTTAACAAAAAAATTTACTGTTCTTATAGCATTAAAAGAATCAATTTCCGTACTTAGTACGAAAGATCCGGAAATATTTATTCCAAAAACACGGGGCAGAAACGTAAAGACACCTAAATCAAATAACTTTATATCAACAATCCCATTGGAATCTTCGATGCCGTCACAGAGTTGAACATCGAAATCACTTAGCGGAGTAACCAAGCGGTTTCATTTGTGATTTAAATGATGTTTGTGGAGGTGCACCGCACTGCGTCATGGCGCATAGATGTATGGAAGACGTGTTTGTGAAACATGAAGTGGGATGCTAAAGGGGACTCAAAATGTTTATGTTTTGGTACAGGATTCTGAGTTGAGGTTTAAAGACCTTTGTATACAAATTGTTTTAATTTACGAATATGTTCTCTGGAGTCTTCATCTAAAATGTTGTTAACTTATTAGACCCTGGCACGACCTTACAATATATTCGGGTAACTCATATCACTTCCCCAAAATCGTTGCAGACCAAAGTAAACAAACGCTCCCATTGAGTAAACCTATACAAACACATAATAAACAAGAGTGGCAAACGTGTTACAAGCTTCTGAGGTCGCACAAAGACTTAGTACAGCTTACTAGATCCCTTTAAGAGGAATCAGTGGACGGCGAAATTACCCCCAGACAGGTAAAAGTAAGCCGCTTTCTTTGACAGATAGATACCTCAGATGCGGAGAAATATTGAAGGGAAACTGCCAATATCAAGTGTAAAATTGGAGATAATTCTAAGCCTAGCGAAATTACTGGTCGATGGAACAAAGTTGGTGAAAGTTGGAACGATTAGAGCAAATATGGGGTGATTGTTGTGTTGATATTGCTGGCAGCAGCTCACGTAAATGTATACAAAAGTCTTGTTGTTCTTGGAATAGTGATCGGTTACTTGGTATATAGTAAATGGGACGTCGATCGGTTATGCTTGAAACGAGTGTGCGCGCAAAATATGGTACTGCGAAGATCATGTAACATAAATGGAAATATTGTGGATGACAATACCTGTATCATTTAGCATCATGCCTTATTTCTGAAAGTAATTTGCAGAAATTGACTGTGGTAACAATTAACTACAAATCTCTTTCAAGACAATAGGAGACGAGACCTTTGTTTTGCTGGACCCTGTTCTTGGTTCCTAAGTGCCCTTCCGTTCCGGGTCCGTGATAAATAGAAGAAGAGCTTTATGTCAAACCCAAATATCAGACATTTTTTAATAAATACAAGAAATACTTTTCCATATATTCTTCACATCTGTACTTTCTATCTCAATAGACGCATTATGAGTGTTGCATTTTGTTCTAGATCAATGAATCAATAACACATAAAGCTCGTGTAAAACCCTGAATAAGCCACCTTAAAACTCTTAAACCACATTTCCGATTACACAAACGAAAAAAACATATAAGATTTTTAGACACGTGTAAATATGACACAAGGATTCCGATGTATCGGGAACAAAATGTCATTTTGTATTAAAAAAACAACGCTTTACACACTGTGCTACACAACTGCAGGTGGAGTTCGCCCACGTCACATTTTCCGGTTAAACAATACAGAGGAGCGAACGAATGGAGTACCAATGTTAAAGCAAATAACGTTGGTCACATCAATTTACATACTATAATACAGATCGCTTACTATACCGTCGTATCGGTTGAAGTGTCTTTTTATGAAAAGTCTTAATTTTATAGTAATAATTTGACTACATTACTGAATTAATTACATTGCATAAAAGTATTAGTAAAAGTACAGATCTTGAAAGCAGAACCTTAAAACCGTAATCGCCTTCGTGGCATATAATAAAATAAGAATATTTTTTATGTACAATCTTGTTAATTTTAAAAGTAAAAAATTACTTTTGAGCTCTGCGTTTTCTAACTAATTCATCTGTTGCATCGTACTTGTTTATAGCTTCCCCGCTGATCTTACAACTTCATTTTGCCGTTTGCCCATAGCATATTTATTTATTACTACAGAAATGGAATTTATGTAAGCATAAAATTATGCCAAGAAAAAGTATTACGAAAAACGTCAACATCGTTATAGATAATGGGAATATACAGTCATAACAGAAACGTATCATATTACCTGGTCGATACCTACTGAATTAAAAAAGAACTTTTATTACTGTACTGTCGTTGTTCGACCCCAAGCCCAGCCAACGGTAACTGGTATGTCGAACCGTCCGCGATTACGCGGAGCCCTACGTTGTGGTAGGCTCTTAGGCCTTAATTCAAGAAACAAAATGTACCACTAACCTGATTGCTGGGGACGCCAAGTTCGACCTTCAAAGGTCATGCCCTAAGTGTGGTTGATGTATGTAAAATGGGGTGAGTAATTGAAAGGTGTGATGTAAGTCAAGTGTTGTAGAACGTTCCCAAGGCGCCGATATCCAGATGGCGCGGTTCCAACTCAGCTCACACCCGACTCGATCCCAACAAACGCGCGCTACGCGTGGTAGACACAATAAGGCGATATGTTTCAAGAAATATCACTGGATTCTTGTTAATCCGAGATTACAAAGTTCAATCTATCACTGAACACAATTAATATGCTAATCTCACGTGAGATCCAAGCTGATTTCCAATTATATTCCGCGTGCCGGCCCAACCGACGACAAGGCGGCGTATGATTCAACGATATTCCGGGGTTTTCAACGAATGGGGAATACACTTCAACAATTAGATTATTCGCGACCCAATTATCGGCTTCAAAACGCGAATCCAAACAATATTTTACCAATTACAATCAAATCAAAGTCCCAAAACGTGCGGACATTTTTCCAACCAAACAAAGACAATCTGTCAAGTCAGAGAGGTTATGTCAAGATCAAAGACAATAGAATGTTGCCACACCAAAAAGAGCGTTCAAAATTACATTTGGGACGCAACATCTACCCCCCCCGGACGGGCCTACCCGTCCGCTAATCAATTGGAAGTCTTGACAAGGTTGCAAATTCAACACAGCTTCAATGCGGCCAAATACCGTAGCTAGTTCATTAAAGGTGAGAACGGTGTCTCCCAACAATCTCCGCCAGCGTCCCTTTGCCGCTTTCACCGCGGCCCCAAAAATACCCCCCCAATGGGGGGCAGGCTGGCGGGTCAAACAACCAAGTGACCCCTCGGCGGGCCAAACTATTACCAATATCAACCTGGCTCTCATTAAGGAAGGCGTATAGCTCCTTCAAATAGTTACTTGTACCCTTGTAATTCGTACCGCAATCAGACCTAATCAACGAAGGTAACCCACGGCGAGACACAAATCTTTCCCAAGTCGCCTCAAAGGCCTCTGTCGAGAGGGAGGTTACCAGCTCCAAATGTACTGCCTTGGTTGACAGGCAGACAAACACACAAATAAGCCCCAACAATCTTGCTATTACGAAGGGTGGACGTCTTCAACAAAGGGGGACCAACAAAGTCCGTTACGACGCCAGCAAAGGGCCTCGCCTCATTGACGCGATCAGCCGACAAAATCCAAAATTCTCGCTGCAGAATGGCCAACAGCGCATTGCAACCGGCATGCGAGTTCTTAGTGTGACGATCAGTCACCAACAATTGTACCAAGTTCAGTTACAACAAGGGCAGGAGCACCAATTTTAGGGTAAGGACAACTGACAAGGGTGACCTCAAACCAGGTCCTTCCCTCAACAGTGGTGTCAGCCGGTTCGCCAATTCCCCAAATCTTGCCTGAAAGGTCGTTCACCTTCAGGCCAACCTGTCCCGCTAACCAAGAAGACAAAAGGCAACCCCGGACTCCCGTCTCCAAAATGGCACAGACCACAATCGAGTCACCCAAGGGTCCCCAGACCGTGACCGAGGCCGTTGGCAACAAAACCGTCTTGATCGGGGGGTTCCTTTAGCGGGGCAGGCGTCAATCTCTTAGTGATGCCTGGGCGGCGACCGATCGCCGCTTCCAGGCTGCCTTCGTTCACGACGAGGCCAACAATCAAACCATTCGTCCGCGCGGTGTCCCAGGCCGCTCGCCATCACTGGAGGGGCATATCCCACCGGATGCCCGAATGGCGGAGGGCGCGACTCCAGCCGGGGACGTTCCGCCAACGGAGGGGAAAGGGAGCGGCGCCGACCCGGCCACTGCTGCCTAGCAGCCAATGCGCGTTCTCCCTGACGAGGGAAGACCAAATGGCGCTCGTGGGGCTCCCGTTCAACTTGCGCGGGGGGTGGAGTGCGGCGTACAGAATCGCGGGTCTCAGCCCGGTGCTCGTCTCCGGGGTACCCCCCCATGCGCGAACCCCCCTCAGAAGCTGGTCTGCTGGAGCGGTTCGCGTTGGCGCACAAAATCTCCAAGTGGGACCCTTCACAAATTCTACACGGGCGGGGGTCGGGGCAGTCCCGATGGAAGTGGGCCCCCAAGCACGAAAAGCACAAACGGCGTGCGTTGACAATGCGGCGGCGGGAACTTACGTGCAAATTCAAAAAGTCCCGGCAACGCGCCATGACATGTCCCGTTGCCTTACAAAAGTCACAATGATGAGGACTCCGGGCACCAGCAAAACGGGGGGCGGGGCGATCATCAACAGGCCCCCTGGCCCGAGGACTCCGGGCGCCAGCCAAACGGGGGGCGGGGCGATCATCAACAGGCCCCCTAGCCCGCGGACTCCGGGCGCCAGCCAAACGGGGGGCGGGGCGATCATCAACAGGCCCCCTAGCCCGAGGACTCCGGGCGCCAGCAAAACGGGGGGCGGGGCGATCATCAACAGGCCCCCTAGCCCGAGGACTGCGGGCACCAACCAAACGAGGGGCGGGGCGATCATCAACAGGCCCCCTAGCCCGAGGACTCCGGGCGCCAGCAAAACGGGGGGCGGGGGGAACATCAACAGGCCCCCGGGCCCTAGTCCGTCCCTGGTCTCTGGGCTGAGAAGGTAGTGGGGGTGACCCCGTGGCGCCACGAGTGTTATCCGCAAACCGACACTCGTCTTCCAAAAATTTGAGGAGGTCATCAAAGGGGGGAAGATGGGTGGCACTATCCCCACCATACTTCTGCTCAAAACGTGACCTCAACTCCGCGGGGAGCAACTGCAGCACTATGTGCACCAACAAGTAGGACCAATGTTCTACCGGTAACTCCAAGCGTCTCAAGGCGTTGGTAACTGAGACTAACGGGTTCAGCAAGTCAGTGCGCAACGTCGACGTGCTGACAATGGCCGGTAGTCCCAAAATCTGGTCGATGTGCACATCAGCCAGGCAGCGCTTGTTCTGATACCGTCGGGAGAGAAGCTCCAGAGCGGTCGGGTAAGAGGAATCCGTCACCGGCAAGTGCTGCACCAAGGCTCTGGCTTCGCCCTCCAGGACAGACAACAAATAGGCCAGCTTCTGGGCAGGTCCGAGGTCCAAACGTGCATCGACAAGACTCTCAAAGAGATCTAGGAAGCCCAGCCAGTGGTCCAAGCGACCGTCAAAACGTGGCAGCTCCAGGGTGGGCAGCCTACTCAATAGTCCAGGGCCTGCAACAACAGGGGTCTGCGGCTTGGCCGCATCAGGCACCCGGCTCTTCAAAATTTCCCGCACTCGCAGACATATGACATCCCCCAGGTGGATAATCTGGTCATAGTCACCCAAAATCCTATCGCGGGCCGTCTGATCCATCACCCCCAAATCCACGTCCATGATGTACTCGTTGAAGCGTATGAGCGCAGCATCAGCTGACTTGATCCTCTCAATCACTTGCCCATACCGAGCAAGGGTGAGCTCTTCCAATTCCACACGCTCAACAGTTGCAGCTGCCGATGTGAACCATCTCAACTGTGAGGTCAATCCCGCAGCAGCCTCCCTGACCGCCCTTAATGAGGCCATTGCAACAATCAAATATTAATGCAAACAACAATCAACAACCAACAATCAAATATTAAACAAACAGTAATGACTTGTTAGCCGACCAAATAGTTTCAACAAATAAAAATTCAAATTCAATTATTTCAAGTCCCAATCCGACCCTGTACTTATTCCAAGTGTGAATCTAGCTTGCTAAGGATGGCTAGTTACAAAATAAATAACAATTGAATGCATAATACAATGCTGGATCAACCTCAAATTAAACATCAATAAGCACAACAATTGTCTGTATAATATTGAGCCGGAGAATCTCTAACAAAATCCAATAAATACAAATAAATGCAATAAGTCAATCCACACCATTCAAGTCCTATTATGTTAGACTATGTGTAACTATTATTTAGATAACCCTTCAAATTCAGATCAATGACATTCAATTATTAATTTCAACAAATACCAAATTATGTACCAAATTATGTACCAAATTATACCAATAATTCCTAATTTCACAAATAAATCCTGTTTGTCATTCAATTCTAAGGGGCTAGCACTACAAATTACAGTACAAACTACAAGTACTATTTGAGCCCGGCTGACAAAGCAATATATTCAAACTTATCAAGTTATAAGTTGTGTTAAGTAATTAAACTCAAGTTTTTAGTTTTCAACAATATTCAAAACTTCCAATTAAACCAGTGGATCTTATATTATAAGAGCCGCGCTTATACCAGAATGAATCAGTGGATCTTATAAGAGCCACGCCTGCTACCAGAATGTTCGACCCCAAGCCCAGCCAACGGTAACTGGTATGTCGAACCGTCCGCGATTACGCGGAGCCCTACGTTGTGGTAGGCTCTTAGGCCTTAATTCAAGAAACAAAATGTACCACTAACCTGATTGCTGGGGACGCCAAGTTCGACCTTCAAAGGTCATGCCCTAAGTGTGGTTGATGTATGTAAAATGGGGTGAGTAATTGAAAGGTGTGATGTAAGTCAAGTGTTGTAGAACGTTCCCAAGGCGCCGATATCCAGATGGCGCGGTTCCAACTCAGCTCACACCCGACTCGATCCCAACAAACGCGCGCTACGCGTGGTAGACACAATAAGGCGATATGTTTCAAGAAATATCACTGGATTCTTGTTAATCCGAGATTACAAAGTTCAATCTATCACTGAACACAATTAATATGCTAATCTCACGTGAGATCCAAGCTGATTTCCAATTATATTCCGCGTGCCGGCCCAACCGACGACAAGGCGGCGTATGATTCAACGATATTCCGGGGTTTTCAACGAATGGGGAATACACTTCAACAATTAGATTATTCGCGACCCAATTATCGGCTTCAAAACGCGAATCCAAACAATATTTTACCAATTACAATCAAATCAAAGTCCCAAAACGTGCGGACATTTTTCCAACCAAACAAAGACAATCTGTCAAGTCAGAGAGGTTATGTCAAGATCAAAGACAATAGAATGTTGCCACACCAAAAAGAGCGTTCAAAATTACATTTGGGACGCAACAGTCGTCTATCTTATTTAATCGTCAAAATATGCGCGTGACGTCACTACGTGGTACTATTCGTACACAAGCGCCCACTCCTGAACTTAGTTGTGTTTTTCATGTTTGTCAATTTTATTTGATTTCATGAAACAAAAGTTACGCGTCCCATATTTTTGAACTGACGAAATAAATTGACTATTAATTAAATTACCCTGGCAATATTATAAATGTATTTTTTTCGTTTATATGTTACTATAGGTCATCATCTTCCTGCCCTTATCCCAGTCGGCGCAACACGTTTTCTTCTTCCATTTTTTCCTGTCTTACCTGTTACTGTAGGTACTCACTTTTTAATATATCTTTATATTTCATTAAAAAATAAAAATGTTAAACACCATGTATCAGTATCATCAGCATCATATATCGGGAATCGGGTCCAGTGTTTCTAGCTCCCAGTAGGTAAGGCTCCTGAGGAAGGAACTTCCTCAAATGGGGCTCGAATCGAGGGGTATTGTTTTCCTTCTCAGGCCTTTTATCTAACCGTGTAACGCCAGCATCGACAGATGATTCATTCCACGTATCGACAATCTCGTGCTCATCGTCGAGTTCTTTTTACCAGCTATAGCGAGGTTCTCGTAATAAAGGATAGTAATATCGCTAACCGTTGTGCAGCGCGCTAATCAATCTAACACCACTTTTAATTTATTAAAATCTAGAAAAAGAATATGCACCATGCTTGTCAAACGACGAGGAAGGCGATGAAACCTATGCGATAGAACTAACTTCCTTAATCCGTGCTCTTATTCCTAATGAAATTCCTCCAATAATATCCAACCGTGTCATTCTCACTATAATGGCTGCCTTCCATGTCCCTATTCCAATTTGGCTGGCTCTAATTCGCATCTCATTCGCGTAGGCGTTATTACTGTTAGCCTCTGAGCACCATCGATTTAATTAGCTAATCCTTTAGAAGTTACGGTGCAAATACTTTAATTCTAATTTCCTCTGCTGTTTAATTTAAACTAATAGTTTGTGCCTTATAAGCTGGAGCAATTTGAATGTTGCGCTTTGCAAGGGATAGGTTATTAGGGTTACGTGAATTGTGTTCTGGTTTTAATCTTAAGTGTTGTCGGTATGTTTCGGGCCTTGTGTCCTCTATTTCTGAGCCGAAAAATCATTATACCTATGAAGATATAATTAATAACAATCCACTTAGAATACTTGTTTGCTATTTCAAATACATATCTTATATTTATCATGAGAACGTATGAAAACATAATCTTCTTATAATACATATTTCATTAATTTTCAAAACATGTAATTTTTTATAATTTTCTCACGCACACTTTTAAAAGATTAATTTCATCTCAAATAGCTTAACGCTGTTGTTAATTTATCATTGTAATTTTTCTTACATTATGTTCGGTACCTAATCCTTAATTTACATGTATGAATTTTCAAATCAAGGTCTCTATTACTTATCGTGCAAGCCTGTCATTATAACCGATTAATAAAATCGAATACGATTTAAAAAGAAGTGCCAAAAGTTGCGTAAACGTTTAATTTGTTAGAATCGTACAAGTAAATAGTATCTCATGTTCACAAACTTCACACAAAAGCTATAATATTATGCATATTGATGTAACGGGAAATGGTCTTGTAAGCATTAATTTACGTCTCAATATGTTTATTTATGTGAAGATTAATTACGAAAAGATCAAATAGAAGGTCGTTTTCAAATAGTATCTGTATGAAAATAAATTTTAGATAGGAATATTTACGAACTAGCATGTCAACGCCTTCGTTGTGAACCTACTAATTAAAGTGTGCTCAATTATTAATTATGGCCACGATCCGTTCTATTAATAGCAGTTGAATAATCTAATGTATTTTCATACACCTTATAAAAATCATAAAGTTTAATATTGATTTGAATAATTATACGTTGTTAAAATAATGATGAGCGTTTTTAAACTATGTATTTGTCTATTTTATTTTAAATATTACAACTTGATGTGATTATAATTACTGTTGATCGTATTCTATGACAAGAAGGCTACTATGGAGTAAATTATCTTTCTGGATAAAAACGACGTTAATCCATACTAATTTGATAAATCCGAATTTGGTTTGTTTATCATTCTTTCACCTTAAAACGGATCAACGGATCGATGTTGCTTTTTGTGCGGAGATATTTGAAGGTGACCGAGAGATAGTTGTGTGAGAGTTACGTAGTGACAATAGTTCACGCGAGTGTACCTGCAAACAAAAGCTAGTAGAATATAATTCACTTAATTACACTTTAACTCAGTAAAAAATAACTTAAAAAACCGGCCAAGTGCAAGTCAGACTGGCGCACGAAGGGTTCCTTACCATTATCTATAAAAACGGCAAAAAAATCATGTCTGTTGTATGGGAGCCCCCCTTAAATATTTGTTTTATTTTAATTTAATTATTTCAAATGAATATTTAACTTTAAAATTTTAAAATGAATATATAACTAAATATTCTGTGAATATTTCAAGCGGTTACATGTTGCCGTTATCAATATCGAGTAAAAACGAGCAAAAAAAAATCACGTTTGTTGTATGGGAGCCCCCGTAAATATTTATTTTATTCTGTTTTTTAGTATTTGTTGTTATAGCGGCAACAGAAATTATACATCATCTGTGAAAATTTCAACTGTCTAACTATCACAGTTCATGAGATACAGCCTGGTGACAGACTGACGGACAGCGGAGTCTTAGTAATAGGGTCCCGATTTACCCTTTGGGGATGGAACCCTAAAAACAAAATTAGAAACAAATGGGCCCCCTCTCTAATTAACACAATTCGAACTGCCTACTTCGCTACAAATACTAGCTTCTTACTTCTAAATGGATACTGTAAGTGACGTTCTGAATTTCAGTTGACAACTACAAATCTTGGAGGACCCTCCCATCATGTCGCCATATGTCTAACACTCGCGTGTTACGCAGTCGCATTCGTTTTGTCTAAGACGGGCTTAAGGTGGAAGACGATAGCGACAAGCAATTAAATAAAGACACAAAATTGCATGTAAATATGCTACGTCTGCTCATTGTTAATTTTAAATCTTTCATGAATAAAAACCAGGCACACTGTTTATGGGCGTGTTATAGATAGGTTTACTTCTTTACCAAAAGTTCATGCCTTCGACGAGCTTATGTGGTATCGTTCGTCATTCGATTATTAACGATCGTTTCTTTGTTCAATGAAAAGCCGTAATTTCAATTGTGATAGATAAAGGTAATAAAAAAGTCTTTATTACAGCCTTCACAACTTGTGATAGTAGATTTTCGTTGTAATCAATATCTACCGTTATAAATGCGGAAGTGTGTTTGTTTATATGTCTTCCTCTGACGTCATAACGGAACAATGGATTGATGTGATTTTTAGTGTGGATATAGTTGAAGGACTGATAAGAACTAACCATAATATTTTTGTTTTTTTTCAAAAATTTGAATTAATATTGATATTTAATGCTTTAGGAACATAGTTCTAACGATACCTATACAGGTTTTATAGTATTTGCCTATACATTAGCAATCTATGTTCACATATTAACCGACAAAAAGTTTACTGAAAGGTTAAACAGTAGTGGAATAATGGGACTAGGCAAAAGCTAGTCTTCTACGATCGCTCTCTTTTGCATATTGGGGCATAATATATGTGTTGTTGTCCACCTATAAATAGGAGCAATCGATGAGACAATACTATCCAATCCACTAAGAACAATAGCTGTGTGTATGTATAGGGGCAAAGGACCCTAGCCTAGACATCTTGTTTGTAGCTATATTGTCTTAAGATGGCTCGCTGATAACTTAATCGAAGCGTCTGGCTGAAACAAATTTTAAGCAAATAAGTGGAAAAATATTTTAGTGCGAAATCGGGTTCATCTAAATATATGGACATACTATCAAAATTACTTTCAAGACATTTGAGAAAAAACAATTGTCACGCAGAACTCGTTTGTAGTACACACTCCTATCTCTGCCGTCATAAAACTTTTTTTTATTGTGTTTTGTGTTATCAGGGATAAATCCCGTCAACTATATTATAATATTGTAGGTCGTAAAATATTCCATGTTTGATTGTGCAAATATGTTAGCTTACTTTTTCCTGAGCTTGCAGAATGGTAGTCTACATCTTAGGATCTGAGTGCTTTTCAGAATCAGATTAGTGTACTTAGTGGCAGTTGGAGCGATTGTTATAATTACATCAGTAATTTAAGATATCATGAATAAGACACAAACAAAACCAACCATATTCCGTTATTTTCATTGCCTTACGTTTTCAATTATATTTGTGTGTATTTAGGTGCCCTTATTGTGTGTTAGGTTGTAATTCTTAGTAGTTACGTTTTCACCCAAAATTGTATCTTCCCCGAGTATTTAAACTCGGGGAAGATACAATTTTACAATAGGTGCCTTTATTGTGTGTTAGGTTGTACCCAAAATTGTATTATCTAGTTATTTCAAGAAGCATAACAAGTCTTCGGTAGTATAGTGGTAAGTATCCCCGCCTGTCACGCGGGAGACCGGGGTTCGATTCCCCGCCGGAGAGAAACTTTTTGTAATTTTTGCTTATTAATTTTATTGTTTTTAGAAATAGAGAGTAAAAATTAATACTTACTTCGTGTTTTTTTCTCCACCTAGATTTATTAACTCTATTTCTCTTGACTCAATATTACTAATACTACCAATAAATTAGGTAGTGCTGTTGCCAACCAAATAATTAGGGGTAATCATTGTTAAGAAACCTCTTTTGTTCTTCAGCCTTATTAATTAGTATAATATTCTATTCAAACAAAACAAAATTGTTAATTATTTGACCCATTTCTATTCTAAAGAATGAAGGTATTCATTCTTTGCTTAAAAATGCCTCATAAGCAGCTAAAACAGGATAATTGTCTTAAGGCGGAAACAATAGCATCTTCAGACCTTTGACTCTCTCTTTTGTTAAACTTCAAAGGTAATTATAATTTTAAACGATTTTATAAAAAAAAATAAAAAAAAAGTAAAAAATACTCATGAATTTTCATTTAAGTTGTACTAAAATAGGGTTGTCAAACCCCCGTCATGTCAGGGCTGACAAGTCGTAAGTTTTTCTAACTTCTGTCGCCGCTCGCTCGTATGTCGCTTTGATCTTTTTAATGCTTATTCCATATTTCACATGGGAATGTTATGAATAATGAATGTGAAGACAAATTTTTAATTGCGTGCTACCCAATGTTGTTGAGCTTTGTTTCGAAAATAACAACGTTAAAAAGGTTGTTCTTGAAACCTTATATGATATAACAATAATTGTAGGTTAAGTGACTATTACAACTTTAAAAGCAGCTCGTGGCTAAAACCTACATTACTTCCAACATTACTTCGTGCTTCGCAAAGCACGTGAAGCCGTTGTTCCCGACTGTAATTTTTACAGTCAGTCACGGGTACTTCTGATAAGAAGCCCGAAATACTATCACCAGGTTTTTTTTTTAGGTAGGGCCACTCGTAGTTCAGCACACTAAGGCTGGTCACTACTCAACCGGGCGATAACTATCACCAGTCTTGCCGGGGTGTACTTATAGTGTAAGTGGTAGTACCTGATGCTAGGTGCTAGTACCTGGGTTGTGGATGCCAGATAACCATTAGTCTTCGCATTAGCAACGTCCGGTTAAACAGGGAACCCCAACATATTTGGGTAAGGATTAGATATAGGCTAGGAAATCCATTTTAAGTTATGTTTGTCAGTCACACCTTGTCCATCAGATATATTTGTTACTTCTAGGTAGACTTAAAAGTATAGTTATCTGTACTAATATTATAAAGCGGGAAAGTTTTTTTGTTTGTTTGTCAAACGCAATAATCTTCGAGTAGCTTGAAGCTTGAGGAATGTTATAAGAATTGGTTATAAGCTACTTTTTACCCGACTACGACAAAGCCAAAGGAGGGTTATGATTTTGACAGGCTATGTATGTTTGTATGTATGTATGTATGCATGTGTGTATGTTCATCCGTTCCCTGACGGAAATGACGTATCGTTAGAACCGTCTTGACCGTCCGCTGAACATAGGCTACTTGACGTGTCACAAAACCCAATGTGGCGCCCTCTAGGGCCCAAAAAGTGTAGTGTTAAAAAATAAAAATAAGATAAACACATCGTGTTTGATATCATTTGAAAGGGCGTCACATGCAAATTTCCAAAACATTGCTTAAATTTAAAGTGGCGCCCTCTAGTGGACAAAAAATTATGTGTAAAAATAAAAATAAGATAGATACACCGTGTTTGGTATCATTTGAAAGGGCTTCACTTGTACTTATCAAAAATATTGCTTAAATTTAACGTGGCGTCCTCTAGCGGACAAAAAGTCATGTGTAAAAATAAAAATAAGATAGATACACCGTGTTTGATATCATTTGAAAGGGCTTCACTTGTACTTATCAAAAATATTGCTTAAATTTAACGTGGCGCCCTCTAGCGGTCAAAAAGTCATGTGAAAAAAATAAAAGTAAGATAGATACACCGTGTTTGATATTATTTGAAAGGGCTTCACATGAACTTATAAAAAATAAAGTAAATAGTATAGAAGCACAGTGATTTAACACCAAAATAGTTTAAATAATAAAAAGTAAAAAAACTAAAACGACAAAAAATCGATGCTAAAAAGGATGAAACAAGATTTTCAGGATGCTGAAATAAACAAGGTTACTGGAAAAACAAGAACAGAACAAAAATAAAAGCCGTAGTCACACGTCACGTTATTAATTGTTTTGTTACGGTTGATATCCTATATAACGTGTGACTACGGCTTTTATTTTTGTTCTGTTCTTGTTTTTCCAGTAACCTTGTTTATTTCAGCATGCTGAAAATCTTGTTTCATCCTTTTTAGCATCGATTTTTTGTCGTAGTTGGGTTTTAGTTTTTTTACTTTTTTACTTTAGAATAGCTTACGTTTGACCACCATCTCACCTGATGGTAAGTGCGTAGCCCCCCCCGCACGACTGCTAGTATGTTACAACGTAACTATAATAAAGTAAGTAATAGTTGACTTTAAATTGCCGAATGAGACTAATATGCGATATGCCTAATATTAATAACTATAGGTATGTGCCGTATTTGTGACTTACTGAATATAATGTATGTTTGTCCTTCGTTCACGTCAAAACTTTAAGCAACGAATCAATGTGATTTGGTTTGTTTGTTGTGATTTACGTTGAAATGATAACACTTTAGACGCATAGGAAGCTGCGCTTAACCTCATACCATAATAATTATAAAAGTGTTTTAATTCATCATAATTCCAAAATATTATTACTTTGCGTATTAGACATTATATCGTACATTGATTGTGTGATTGTGTATAATGATTAGATTGAATAGATTAATTTACAACACCCCTATTTTTGAGTCGGGGTTTAAAAATAAATACATCAAAAATATTCATTTAATATAAAGCAAATGGGCATAAAAATAACTTGTATCTACTGAAATATAAATTCAGCAATGCTAAATACCTGTGCTTTTTGAAAAGAATCCATCGGTTTTCATTCTGGTTTTGTGCATCGGAATTATACGAACAAATAAAAATTTTGCTGGTATGCTTGTCATTACATATTATTTATTTATTTTATTCAATACACATTAAATAAAACAATACATTAAAAAACCACAATAAATTAAAAAAAAATGTTTTGCCATACACGAAAGACTCTTAGGGCTTATCTGTGTGCTGGCGAGTCGTAATTAGTTAGTTAATTTACTATACAGTGAAAAGTAAAATTAGGAATACTAAATACAATTAACTATTTTTTATGTAAAAATGTTTGTATCTGTACTTGCTATTTTTCGTATTTGATATGTATAGCGTTTGCAATTCCTCTGGGAGTTTGTTAATATAATAAGATACTACATACTCCGAAACCCTAGTCCCATATACATTTTTGTGTTTTGGTACGATATATTTATTTTTAATCACTGTTTCTTAGGAAATTCGGTCTTGTTTTTTCCGTTAGCAACTCGAAACAGACCATTTGAATAATTATTTCTTCATCTACAGTTTTTAAACACTCAGTCATATAGCTCTCACTCAACATACAGCTCATCTAGACCAAGTCGTGTCTTTCAAACGACAGCAATTATGTCTGAGAACGACTCAGTTAAAGCAGTGACATATACTTAAAGATTGATCTCTGAATAATTGATGAGAATTGCACGACGAGACTTTGAATTACGACTTGGAATGAATAGAACTGAAAACTAGAACCAGTTTAGTGACTAACTACCAGTGATGAAGTTCAATTAAACGAAATGTAAGTTCTTTAGAAAGGTAGCGAAAAGTTTGAGGAATGAAGTTGAAATTAATCTATTTAAAGTTTGTTCTTTGTCGCACGGTCTCTTAGTAGACATGTTTTTTTTTAACGAATCCTTGCAACTTGAAAAAAAATGCAGCAAGGAGTAACTTGTCAGTAATTTTTTGCAAACCCTATGATATAAACTTCTAAATATTACACAAGCTTCCGCCGAGATAATGTTAATAAAAAGTATTTAAGACAAAATTTATTCGAATTTGAAATGATGAAGACCACCCAGATAGTTAACTTGTAGTAAACTGAATACGATTTTAAAAGTTAAACCAACGCCGGCAGTTGACTTGTGAAGCGTTAAGCTTAAGGTGAGAATAAAACTGAAATGGCAACGACACACTTCTACAATCATCTGTTCAGTTAATTTGTCACACGATCCGTTATTTTAAATTTAATTTTGGAGTACCTTTATTTCTAAGTAGTAGAAATTAGATGTAATTCAAAAATGTCCTGATAATTATATTAAGATGTAATACAAAGAAAACTTAACCCTATTCTTGGCGCTGTATACAATTTGATACGTTGTTCTTTTCAAAAATCGAGACATAAACCGAGATATATTTTTAAAACTTTTATTATTTTAGGGGGGGCAAAATATAATTAAATTTCTACCAAAAGTGTTGTTTCACTATTAGGAACACTGAGAAAGCAGTAGAATCCTAGATGGCGAACCGAACAAACGCGTCTACGCATCGCAAGGTAAGAAAATTCATTTTATACTGTATTTTGCAATAATTTGAAACGTAAGTGATATAATTTTAATACCTTAGAATATTTTGCAACACGGTTTTCTATTTTGGTTGTTCAAAATCGATTGTAACTATATTTTATTCACTGGTTTTTTCGAGTGTATAAGATCTGATACATTGCCAGATAACCAATATTATAGATATTTTTGACTATGTATCTAATATGTTACATTGCCAGAGGTGTGTACAGATACATTTATTAAATAAGTATTTATATTTTTATCATCACAGGTGGTTGGTCAACTAACTATGCAGCAACAAAATAGAGCTCGACAACTCGAAGCCGGGGGCAAAATCTGATTTGGACGAAAGTGAATCATCGGGAGATGAACTCATGTATTACGAAGGCCCAGCTTACTCCGACAGTAGTTCACCACCGCTCTCATTACCATCTTCGATGGAAAACCTCCAACTATTATCAGACGACGATACTGAGGTAAATCATATTGCTGCTTCAACATCTTTGGTGCTATACCAACATTCATCGTCGATAACCAACCCATGTTCGCCATCAATTTTATCGCCACACGTATCTGCAAGTACACAGCTGCATTCGTTTGAGACCACAGCATTGTCTCCATCGCCATCTACATCGTATCAAGTAAGTTTACCATCTCCACTGGCATCGTCCCCACAAGTTCCGGCACCACTCGTCAATAACTTGATGCGTCATAACCAGCTGCTGTCTCCATTATCAGCGGTTACCCGCTCAAGTAGACCTAGAGTTGTCACGGTACGGCGAAGAGTAATACCACCGAAAAGATTAGTACCAAATTGGCGTTGCTGTAAATTTACTGGTTCCGCAGAAGTAGAAGATATGTCATTTGAGCCTCGTGAAGAAAAGAGTACCATTGAATACTTCAAGCTGTTCTTCTCCGAGGTCATCGCTGGTATTTGCCAAGCTTCTCACAAATGTTAGATATCTGCGTAAACAACGCCTGGCTTTTATATAGGTGTGATAAAAAAGCTAGGCATGATACCAAAAAACAGAAGTCACTAAAAACATTTAGTACAGAAATATTCGAACGCTTACGCAGATTTGAACGAACTGAGGCGAAAGATATCGGTAGAACCCCTTCCAGCTCAATAGCTACGATACAGAAACCAGTAGCTGAAAGACCCCCAGATGCTGTGCGATATGACCAGGTTGGTCATTATCCCAAAATAATAATTACCAGGGGAAGGTGTATGTACTGCACAAAAAGACAGATGAAATTCTTTCCAAAAATGTGAAATACGGCTGTGCTTATTGCCCGAACGTAATTGTTTTTTGGAGTACCACTCTAAGAAGTAAAAATTAGTAATTAATAGACTGACTAGACTGATATGTATATGTATACGTTATAAAATTGATCTCATTTTATTCATAAACCCTTTGTCTTACCTAATTAATGAGTCTTAACTCATTAATTAGGTAAGACTTAAAGGCTGATTATGACTGATAATTATGTTGATTTTTCGAAGGTTTTCTTTTATATTGGTTAATTATGAAAACAGAATTTGTATTAATTTTAGTTTTCCTATTCTAAGCAATGTGTCAAATATGATACATAGTTTCTTTTCTATTGATTATTATAAACCTCGCAATGTGCCTAATGTGATACATATAATAAAACGTAAACTAAACAATTATAATTTTTCTTATTATTTTTTGCCCTTCCAGTGAACACCTATAAACACAAATCAGACATTTTTTTTCAAAAATTCTGAAAAAAAATCTCTGCCAAGTATAGGGTTAAGCTAGATAGTGATAGTGTTAACATTGCCTTTAATAACTCAATGGTTCCCTTTCGACACATAATAAGACAATTTAAGGATAGTTAAAAATTTACGAGTGTTAGGTATTTGTTCTGTGGAAATTCGCACCCTTCCTGTAAGAAAGCGGTAAGTGAATTCGGACAACTTTTCAGGAGCTTAAAAAATAGTGTCCAACATTGGTAAAAAAATCCCAGGAGTAACTTATAAAGAACAAAAGATGGCATTTAGCAGCGGCGAAATGATAAAGTTTCCGATTTTTCATTGTGTTATGTATACTGTGAGATAAGGTTGAATTATATGGTTACCTAAATAATCCCCGAAACTGTAACAAAAGATGGCCGGTGTAAAAATGAATATTGCTTTGTTATGATCTTTGGTGTACCGCATCGGCTGCGTTAAGTGTAGTTATTCCATTATTCATGTTACAATTTTAGGCTAGTCTGAAAGTGTAAGTATGAATTACGTGGTTTTTACACGAAAAATTCATTTAAGTAAACAGAAATACATACTTTATGCATGCGAAAGTATCTACGTTTTGCTGGAGCTTCTGAATAAACTTGTTTATTTATTGGAAAAATATTCAAATAATGAAGTGTATCATCGTAAACTTCTATTTTACTGTTCACAGCTAGTCATGTACAAAAATTGTATGTCAATACTATATAGATTTATAGTAATTAAAGAAAAAGTTAAATTGCTGTGTTTCAATCATATTAATCGATTTAGATCATGTTTGTATGTGTGCTAAGAAAAAACGTGCTGTAGAAGTGTAGAAGTATATAAAATGAAGTGCTCAAAAGTTAAAAAATCGGAAACCTTCTATCAATTACTCAAACACAGAAAAAATTACCTTTGTTAATGTTAAAACATTTTGACTCTACACTGAGAAAAAAAAACAACCAGATTTCACGTTGCTTCAACAAGTTTTCGGGTTAAAATAGCGCCTACGTGCTGTTTGTTTGAAACTACTAGTTTGATCTTGTAACCGTGCATCCACACCGCTGTTACTTTTTGTAGATCAACGTTTCCAAGTGTTACTCAGCAACATCCGACAGCAAAAAGTTATTTATTGTTAACATGTGTTGCTGTTTTAGTATAAGTCAAGCAACGTTGCTCTACAATCGATAACATTGTTAGATAATGTTACCTCAAAAATGCAACAAAAAATATCACTGTCGATTAGTGTCGAAAGTTATTCTTTGTTATATTTTGTTAATTTATGTTGTTGGCGGTATGGACGCGTAAGTAAAAATCATCAAATAGTAACAAGGAGCCACATAAGTTACAAATAGTTACCTAATGTTACCTTATTGCATTTTGTTGCTCCACAAAAGTTAACTGCGGTGTGGATGCACGCTAAAGTGTAACTTGTTGATCCTACAAGCTACGTATCATGTTATTTCTACGTTACATCAGGTCGAATTTACGTTAACATTTTCCGATTGTTTTTACAAGTTTAGCAAGTAGATATAACATGCTCAGCACGTTGTTGTGACATGACTAGCTTGTTGAATCTACAAGCAGCTTGTTAATTTATCTTGTTACTCTTACGTGCTGGGCATATAGTTCCAACATGCTCGCCTTGTTGTTTCAACATGCTTGACATGTTGTTGTGACATGACTAGCTTCTTGAATCTACAAGCAGCTTGTTAATTTATCCTGTTACTCCTACGTGTTGGGCATAAAGTTCCAACATGCTCGCCTCGTTGTTTTTTTTTTCATTAAAAAATAGGTTCGCGTTTGACCACCATCTCACCTGATGGTAAGTGATGATGTGGTCGAAGATGGATCACGCTTACCTAAAAGTAACCTATTCACTCTTGACTTAAAGACTCCTAGGTTATAGCTATCGGGAAACACAGACTCAGGCAGCGAATTCCACTCCATAGCCGTACGCACAATGAAGGTATTCCCAAAACGTTTTGTGCGTATGGGTGGGATGTCCACCATGTAACAATGGCGCTTCGCCATTTGTCTCGTAGTCCAATGATGGAACGGGCTTGGCGGAATTTGACTGTGTAATTCATCGCGCACTCCTCGAAATGTAACCGATAGAAAACCGATAGACTTGCAACTCGACGTCGATATTCAAGGCTCTGGAGCTTTGACTCGACCAGTGCATCGTTACCAATGAGTCTCTTGGCCCACTTCTCGATAGACTCAAGCGCTTCCAGTTGGTATTTAGCAGATCCATCCCAAAGATGAGAGCAGTACTCCATACACGACCGAGCCTGGGCTTGATAGAGATTCGGGTGTGAAGTACCGTCACCTTTGCTAGGATTCCCAACTTTTTTGATGCTAGTTGAGCCTTAGCCTCGATAAACGGGTCAAAATTGAGGGTAGAAGTTATTGTTTGTATATTGGGTAGTAGTTAAGTTGTTACCCTCAGAAGCTCGATACGGTCGGTTATCGGCACGGTTACACCCCGGAAAGTAGGAGCCGGTTCGAATTAACTCTTTTTTGAGGAGAAGAGACACGCCTGAGTCTTAGCTGCATTAAACTTGACCAAGTTGGCATCGCTCCATTCAGAGACAGCCTTCAAGGACAAGTTCAAGCGCCCAACCATGTTCTCACGGAGAGACTGGATCTGTGACCCACCAGCTCGCTCGCTGGAAACATATCTCTCAGCAAGTGTGCTGTTGTCTGCATACCCAAAGGTACCGGGAATCAGCAGATCGTTAATGTGCAGCAAAAACAAAGTTGCTGAGAGAACAGACCCCTGAGGGACCCTGGTATTCATTGCCAATAGGCCAGATGAGCAGAAAACCGTTTTATTTATGCTTTTTAGTGTATCATTGTTTACTTAACTTGAGATACCTATATACCGTTTGCACTTAATTTTTTAAAAGAGAGTTTGCTGTACACCTCTTTTTCACCCACTTAAACTATATTTCAGACGTGATTCAAAAGGTCTGTGCCTCAGCTGTGGTGATAAATAACTAGGCTGATTATGCTAAAACATCTATGTAATGTACGAGGGCCGCAATCGTGAGAGATTTGCTGTTCTTAGTTGAAGAGTTCCATCGCTTATCTTCGAAGATCTTCATCAGAACCTGATGTGATATACTTACATACTATATTTTTCTCTAACCTACATGGTTGGGCGCTTGAACTTGTGGAGCGAGCTGGTGGGTCACAGATCCAGTCTCTCCAGACTGGATCTGTAACCCACCAGCTCGCGCGCTGGACACATATCTCTCAGAAACTGTGCTGTCGTCTGTATACCCAAAGGTACCGGGAATCAGCAGATCGTTAATGTGCAGCAAAAATGAAGTTGCTGAGAGAACAGACCCCTGAGGGACCCCGGCATTAATTGCCAATTGGCCAAACGAGCAGCCATCAATGACCACTCGAATGGACCGATCTCTTAGGAAGTCTTCAATCCAAACGCAAAGTTGAGTGGGTAAACCGAAGGAAGGAAGCTTAGCAATAAGGCTATCGTGCCAGACCCTGTCAAAGGCTTTGGAGATGTCAAGAGAAACAGCAAGTGCTTCCCCGTGCTTTTCAATGACCTCACTACAGGTATGAATGGCATACGCTAGAAGGTCCCCATTTGACCGGTTTTTGCGAAAGCCGTATTGTCGGTCGCTGAGGATGTCGTTGGCTTCTAGGTATGCCAAGAGCTTACTATTAAGTACACGCTCCATACTCTTACAGAGTATGGACGTGACTGAAATAGGTCTGCAGTTGGCCTGGTCAGCACGACTGCCCTTTTTGGGTACAGGCTGTACGTTAGCCAGCTTCCATGCTTTCGGCACCTTTCCAGTCTCTAGCGAAAGGCGAAACAGGCGTGTTGTGCGCGTAAAGAAGTAAGTGCAGCTACGCGTCAGGTATTTATGACAACTGCTTGGAGAAACTACGTAACGATAGTAACGCAAAACAATCCCGCAACAAGTTTTGTGCAATAAGTAAGTAAGTGGACTTGCAAGACTCGCCTTTGCAATAGTATCCAAGAACAAATGCCTATGTTTATTTACTTTTATAAAGTTATGTTAATTCTCCATGTTAGTTATGGGTATGTGTATTTATGGCTTTATACCCAGGGAAATTTGTAAAATAAATAAATGGATGTATGTTTACATCTATATAAGAATGTAAAACTATTTTATTTTTTGTCGCAAAAATACACATTTTTTGTGACAGTACCCTTATTTTTGGCGCTGGCTTCATGAAAATTTGTGAGAAGGTGTATTAGAGTACGCTCGATTTTTTGCAATAATAAAAAAATATGACGCAAGTTGAGTTACGCGACTCTTCCAGGAAGGGTGCGGAATGTTGTGGAATGACCTATAAATAAATTGTCATTATTGACTTGGACATTATGAGAGAAAAGTGTATCAAATGCCGTTATTGTTGTTGAAAGATTAAAAACAAATTACAAGGTTGTAAAACTGAAGAGCTACTTACTCATGAGATTTGGTTTATAGTATGCCCAGCAATGGAATCGTAAAAGCTGTAGACGACAGTAATCTTGAAATGACTGTACTTGAAGAACATGATGTAGTAACATAAAGACGTATGTCATATGGAAATATCGACAGGTTCTAGTAAAACTGTAAGCGTTGGATCAAACGTAAATTTTACCTAACTTAAATTTTTGTATGATATACAAATTTAAGATATGAACAAGGAGTTTTAAAAGCAAAACAATTGGTTGTTTGCAACAATATTATACTTAATAACGTTTACAATGGAGTGTACCTAAACGTTTGAAATGGTAATAATGTATTCAATGTATATTCTTCATACTTTGCCCACTAAATTGTAAGTTTTAGCACTTTTGTTCGATGCATTAATGTAGTTGTCCAACCTAAATCTTTCAAAGTCACACTTTGTAAGGGTAAACTTCACAATTTCACGACTTCTGCCAAGTTTTGAGTACGCTAAATAAATTTCTAGTGGCTCGGTTCGAACTGTCAAACTGGCCCAGGAATAAATTGAGTGTTCTCATTTTCAGTAAAATGAATTTGTTTGTGATATCAGTAAAAAAATTAAGTATCAATTTTAAAAAATATATCGATTACTAATTGCCTAAAACAACGGATTAACCTACTTAAGTAACTAGGACAGTAAAGTACAATATATACTTATACTCATTTTTAGTTTTGACTAGCTCTACCCACGACTTAAAAAGTAGCCTGTGTTATTCCAGTATTTCAGATATCAATGTACATATCGATTTTTATTTACATCCGTGCATCCATCCTTTCCAAACTTTCGCATTTATAATATTTTTAATATTGATATTATCTTCATGTAAACAAAGACAGTTACAATTCTTCATTCAGAATCCAATTCGCATAACACACTTCCATTGTTTCATCTCCACTGTCCATAAATGTTATCAATAAGCATGATGCACATACAAAAGGCGGGTACCACCGTCTGATTGATTCAGGTGCACTTACATAAGTATGTGGGAGGAATAATTTGTAACTGGTGTGCTTCTGGGACTGGTGGTAATGCGATAGGGCTAGCGTGGATGTTATTTCAATACTGTTTCTGTCGCTTAATAGAACTAACATATGTTTTTCTTTTGTCTAAAGTAGTACTTTCGCCTTGAAAGTATAATCTTCTTTTGTACTCGGAAGAGTTTTTTTAGGTTTGGTTAGGAATGTTTTTAGGTTTCTTTAGTATAGATGTGTCATGTATTTCATATTTAACTTATGTCTTCAATTAATATCTCGGTAGGCTAGTTGAGTGTGGCGGTGCTTGAACAACAACAACATTTTATGCTATTTTGTCAAGGTTATGATTGTGTCTTCTTGCGTTTTTTTTTTGTCATGCCTTTTAAGGGTTCCGTACCCAAAGGGTAAAAACGGGATTCTATTACTAAAACTCCGCTGTCCGTCTGTCTGTCTTTTCATGAAACGCGATAGTTAAACAGTAACTATTCACAGATGATGTATTTCTGTTGCCATTATTACAAAAATACTAAAAACAGAATAAATTAAATATTTACTTGGGGATCCCATACAAAAAACGTGTTTTTTTTTTGCTATCTTTATAGATAATGGTACGGAACCCTTCGTGCGCGAGTCCGACTCGCACTGGGTTTTTTGACATGTGTAAATAGCATTCTAAATACCACTCAATATTTTGGCGTCCTCCTTGCTTAAGCAGTAATAATGTTGTCCCGCTATTTAAGCATTAGCATCGCCACACTCAACTAGCCTATCAAGATTATCAAGGCATACAGCACACAGCTCCGATGCAGTATTATGCCATGTCATCTCTTGAGCCTCCACAAGACAGGTTTACATTATTCAAACGCATTCGTTTCTATTCTCACAAACATTTTCGGTAATCCCAAAATTCAATTTCATAGTCCTTATCACTATTCAAATAAAACTCAAAATTGCTTGATTTGATTTTTTTATAGTGTACCATTGCATTGGTGAGCATAACCAGTGTTGGTAACAAAGCTTAGCTATGTAGAAACACACAGCATTAGCATGGCAGTAATGCAACACTTATGGTAATATCCATCACATTTTTCACTCCATTGAGTTGTGTGTAAGATGTCTGCTGGGACATTTATGCCGTTAAGTGGAAATGTATG
Source organism: Tholera decimalis (assembly GCA_943138885.2). Taxonomy (NCBI): domain Eukaryota; kingdom Metazoa; phylum Arthropoda; class Insecta; order Lepidoptera; family Noctuidae; genus Tholera; species Tholera decimalis. The sequence continues at coordinate 30,378,802 of OW964563.2, read as the reverse complement.
TTAGGTATTAGCTTTATCTTTTGATTTGACATAAGTAAAAATAGCTTGTAGGTCGTTATTTAATTCTGTATGTATAGATTTATTTTGTTGCAATAATGATTGGCTCTTAGGTAAGTATAAATAACCAAAAGACACACAGTTTGAGAGCTATTCAATATTGATTGATTCTCCAAAAATTAAAAGCTTAAGAGTCTAAAAAAAGGATCTAATCAAAATTCATTTATCCATTCGTTAAATACATTTTATTCACTAAATTGATTCTGACGGTACCGTTTAAAATACCTTAATTAACCAGTTTATATAAAATCGATATCCAAATTAATGAAACACTTAAATGCTTCGGATAAAATTCTTATACACAGACATAAACTAGATAAGCAGAGCTTAAAGAGAACATTTAGCTTCCAATATAAGGCACCTTTTCCACCGGAGATATAACGGCGAGCGATATTACAGCTAAGCTACGTAACTAAGAGACTATTTTGTTTCAAAACTTAGTGGTATAACGAAGGTAAACTGTATTATGAGAATGTGGATTGCATTAAGAAGCTGAACCATCAAGAGAACTAAGCGATTTATTGCTACTAGTAAACATGGTGCAGTGTGTTTTGTAAAACACTCCAAATAGATGCATAATTTATAATAAATTAAACACAGCTATAAAAGTGATAGAACTTCCCTCGCTATGCAGCGATATCCTTGTGTGGAAATTCAGCTTCACCGTTCAATAATAGGAAGATAGCTAGGCAACAAAATCCTGACCGGTTTCTAATAATATCTATCGGAGGCTTAAAAGCTTTCGACTTAATTATCCGATTGGTTTTGGACTGTATTCTAGCAGTTTCCGTACTACCGTCAGATTTGATTACGAGTAATTACTGAACGATATCAAGTTGGGAGTAAGTAATAGATTTTTTGATGTTGTGTATCGTGTGTTCACTCTTCATTTTATTTATTTACTGTACATAAAATAAAATTAATGTTGTTAAGTCGTTCTGTAAATAAATACGACAGTATAAAAATAATAATAGTTCTTCTGACCGATTTCGCCACGGCCGCCAATATCATCGGAGATTTGCCAGTGGCGCAGGAGATTGTGCATGGTGCACAAGTATTAGGTAGGTAGGTAGGTCGGTAGGTAGGGACAGGTGTACCCTCTGTTCCTTTACTTTCATAGTCCGATGGGACGGAAATCCACAACTGGAGAGAGATCAGGAGCTGGACCAACAGCTTTCTTTCCGAGGCACGGGGTATCACACCGCCAAATTTTTTACTCCGGGTTCCTACTGAGACATTTCTCAACAATTTCTGTGAAGTAATTCAATAAAAACTACTTTTATAATAATTACATTACTTATACAATTTAGAACATTTACGATTAAAAAGACAGCACATTGAACACGTTTCGTTGTTCAATGCAAACGCAGCCTGAGGTATAATAGTAGCATCGGTTTTATCTAGGCACTGCGAATCGCAACTAAGCAAATTATAAAGAAACGGGTTTACTTTTTGGGATATTCAATATTGTTTCCGCAATAGATAGTTTCTATTGGAAAAGGTTAGTAATGATGCTGAACTAATGAATTCTAATGTATCCTTGATTAACTTCATGTCATATTTATATGAACATGCAATGTATCTAAATATTTTCTCTGTATATTTTGCTCTAATCATATTCAACGTAAATAATAGTGTCTTGGAAGTAAAGTGTGGTTTATCACTTTATCAAATCGGATATTTATCAAATAAGAAAAATACACACTTTATTAATATAAAACATTCAAAGAGTTTGGTTGATACCAAAAAGCCTTTCGTTGGTCAGAAAAAACCGCAAATAGGGTAAACAAAAGATATCGGCACCTTTAAAAATATTAAATTCGTATTGGAAACATGAGATTCGATAAACCGATGACAGAGCCGCCGCCACAGAATACTAATCGAGAGATTTGCGCGCGACCGCAAGCTAACACAGTAGACTGATCGCACGCACATGAGGTTCTGCAGAACAAACCTGCCATAAAGTTATGAGGCCCTGGTACTTTTTTTAGTAAAGGGCATTTACATTTTGAGAGACTGAAAATCAAATTGAGGGAAATAAAAATGCAAGGTTAAAATAAAAAGAGATATTACGCCAAGTTCTATAAAAACACTGGATTTTTACACTTTTCGTCAGAATACGTAGTTTTTTTAGCCGTTGCATATTTGATTGGTGAAATATTAGCCAAAATAAAACATTCCACTGCCACAATTAGAAAAAGGTAGGTATATAAATAATAGAAAGTTAAAAACAAACAACAACAATTCAGAACGCCAAGGGTTTCAATTTAAATATACGTCATTTTGCATTTAGAATCCCCTTTTCTGAAAATTTTTCTATGTCATAATGTCACTTAGTAAACAGGTGACATTTAATACTCCTCAGAAAGTTTTAGTTCTCAACTTTTTGAAAAAACCTGGACGTCAGACCTATTCGGCTTCTAGTCACGTAGTCCGTGTTACAATTGTCGCCGTTTCTCGATCTCAAGTTTCATGAGTTTGCTGTATCCCTCTTCTTACAAATCTTTCTTACTTTTCACAGCTGCCTCGAAGTATGTCGACACTTCTTATCTTTGTAGAATGTTAACTGATTTTGAAGAACGTAGGAAGAGCCGGTTTCATAAATGTCATATTCAACGCTTGGGTCATCGGGTACGGGCGCGTCCATTTCAGTAACTTTTCTCGTCGACTAATGAAATCTTTGCCTGGTAAAGGGTTGGATTGTCCTTAGTCCTTTAGTTTGGGCATTGCCATTGAACGAGGCAATGCTGCCCATGTTCTGATCGTGTTACCGGGTGACAGCGATATGGAAAAGTACTTATGATGCTATATTTTGTTTCTTTATACTTGTATGTACGTAATGTTTTGTTTCTTTACATTTGTATGTACGGTTTAGAAGATATAAAAACCTAGTCTAATTTTTTGTATAAATTTATGTACATTATCACGGTCGATGTAATCTTGTCATGGGTTACATATTATCGAAATAGTTCCTGTTAAAAAAGTTTTAAATCATTGCATGACAAATATAGTACCTAACTTTGATAACTACTGATGTTGAGAATGATGTGTCACCCACTTTACAAATATGAAAGAAAGTATGAAAATAACTTTAAATAGAGTAGAATTTCAGGTAGCAACACTAGATACTGTCATACCGTTTGTACTAGGTATCAAGTTTTTAATAATGCATGACTTTGGCCCATTGCCCACGACGAACTGACCTAATTCAATTGACGCTTACAAAATGCGTGATAGGATACATATTACACGAGTATGTCACGCAACGGATATTTGATCATGAATATTTCATTTCTATATGTATGGTTCTACATCAATGTTTCTACTGTTATCTGGGTATATATTGCTTCTAGTCACAATATTCATTTTGTGTTTGCGTTCTCCCAAATTTAATACCTCCTGTGGATACCTTATCCAGAGGTGTCAAGTTTATCTCTGGATCGCCATCTCGGTCGACCGCCAAGCTTATATTTGACGTTAACGCCAAGGTAGCATCCCGCATTACTTTCAGGCAAAAAATAAACTCATATCCTTTAAATGTCTGACCGTGAAAGTAAACCCGGACTTGAGTATATATAGCACGATGGGTTGAATGATAGTGCTGTCCGGAAAAAGTAGAGAGGACAAAGAGAACTTTTTCGAGGAACCCTAAAGTAAAACCCTAAAGCCATCAAAATTCCTTTATCGTCATAAACAAACCGCAAAAAATCACACGATCGTTCGGCTTTCACTAAAATATTGTAACAAAGACTTTTCAATTCGGACAAATATTTTTTCGTGAGCCAAAAGCGTAGTGCACACACCATCCGACATTTTAGTTCTTTTTGCGGTTAAATGAAAGTTTTTATTTTCTGTTTTCTTTCCTCGTGTCGTTTTGTTATGAAGTTGTTTAAAAATGGAAAATGTATTACAATGCTAATTCGTTGTAATTGAAGTAATGTTTTTGATTCTCTCTAGTGTAAAAAAATGTGAACACCCTAAGTTTCGAATCCTTTCTGATATTATAAATGCACCTGAACCACTAAACCGATTTTCATAATTTTGGCTACAGATATAGATGGATTTCTAGAGACGGTTCATGGTTAATTATGTCAAGTAATTACTAGCTTCTGCTCTCGACTTCCTTCGCGCGGGAGAGTTTTCCCGCGTAAATCACAAACTTTCGCAATATTAGTAAGATGTACATTGTTTTTCTCGAACGTCTTGCTAGGTGAACCTCAATAGGAATATCCGTCGCACTTTATTGCTTTCCTATCCTAAAAGGTCTACGGCATAGAGCGTACTTAGTTTAATTAAATATCGAGAGAATTGATACTGCATCACACTTGACAAGGTCCCTAAATAATTTAATACTTCCACTATAAATCATGAGTTTCTTGTATTACGAAACTAAGGTTTCATTATGAAACTAAGGTCTTACTGCTTTTTTTACAAAGATTCAAAATATCCAAACAAACATGGCCTTTATACGAAAATTAAAATCCGAGAACCCACAATCTGCCCCATTACACAGAATACGGGAGACGATCAGATAAGTGCAATACAATGGCCCCACGACATAAAGACATCATAATATCATTCTACGACAATAAATTCTTAAAAGGGCGGTTTATGGCACAAAAGATTGAGGTTTGGGGACAAAATTGTAGTTTTTCTACAGAATTTCAAGTTTCATATCCCCTTTTGTACAATGCATGGGAACAAGAGGAGTGATCAAAACACATAAAGTTTCATGTTACATAATTTATAGGTAGTTTTTACTTGTGCTATGCGGAGGCACGGTGGCTTGAGATGTTGACGTACTCTTGGATAATTTTATCGTCATTTGCCATTATACGTTTCAATGGCACAGGATATCTTGACAACTACAATAATGCGATAAAAAGGATCGGAAACCGATTTTTAGGGTTCCGTAGCCGAATGGCAAAAAACGGAACCCTTATAGTTTCGACATGTCTGTCCGTCTGTCTGTCTGTCCGTCCGTCCGTATGTCACAGCCATTTTATTCCGAAACTATTGGGACTATACATGTAAAACTTGGTAGGTAGATGTATTCTGTGAACTGCTTTCCGATTTTAAGAAAAAATAAAAAAAATATTTAAAATAAAGGGGGCTCCCCATACATGGAACTGACTCTGAAAATATTTTTTTTCATGAAACCTATACGTGTGTGATATCTATAGATAGGTCTTTAAAAATGACATTAAGGTTTCTAAAATGACTTTTTCATAAAGTTAATTGTTTCAAAGATATACGCTTCTAAAGTGGTAAAATGTGTGTCCCCCTCTATCTTCTATAATAATGAAGTGAAAAATCTAAAAAAAAAAAACATTTGTTATAGAACTGAATGTAAACTTTCAACCAAAATTAGTTTGAACGAGATCGAGTCAGCAGTTTTTGAGATACACTATATTTTCTAAAACCGCAAATATAACTTTGTAATTCATACAAATACTATGAAAAACAAAGTTATTTGGCGTAGTTGTAAAAATTGTAAATAAGCTAGTTTTAAGAAATTTGTAAGGTTTTTTTTTTTTTTTTTCAAATAAATATATTAAGTATATTATATTTATTATAGTTACTACGGAACCCTTCATGGGCGAGTCCGACTCGCACTTGGCCAATTTTTTGGCTTGTTGTTAGATATAGCAATGTACATTTTTATGGAATGATGTGTGCAGGAAATAGGTATGTTCATTTTGATATATTGGAAAGAAATAAACATTAAGTAGGTATGTCTCTTAAATTATAATACCTACGTAGTTATTAACGTTAAATCAGATTTACAACTTAAATGTTTAAAACTAACAGTTATTTGTGACTTAAATAACGACTGACTTAAAATAATGTGCGTTAGTCAACGTATCTCGTCATTATGACAGCTGACCGCTTCATCCTAAATCCCATAATAAAGCAATCAGTGTGCATTTTTTTCTATAACAACAAACGCCTGGTCATAGATTTTGATGACATTTCAAAAAAAGCAATACTCTGCCACAGATACAGTCGTAGATACTAAAATATTGTGACGGCATCCCGCTGTGATGTATTTGCCAAAATGTGGGTGCCTTATCAAGATGTGGCATCGCATCTATAACCTCTGCAGATGGTATTGTTGGGTCCTACATGCACATTGCACTCTCCTTCATTCACTACATCATATATATATATTCTAAAATAGCAACAATGTCTAGTAGTTAATCATTTTTATTGTTTGGGCTTTGCCATTATTTCTCTATTGTATTTGCACTATTAAATTTTTTGGTACCCGAATTCAATTGTTATCGCTTCATGGGAGATCAGTACTGCAGCGTTGTACTGTAAGTCAATTTATCGATTTTTGTATCAGCTCGTTGTGGAATATAACAAGTTTGTTATTTTCAGCACCCATGAGTTTAACTCTTTTTCCTCGGTAAAATTATTCAACATCAAACCTAACAGCTGATATTACAAAAGCATAAATTAAGTGAAAGCAGATATTAATATATACAACGTGTAACGGAAACCCCATATCTATCCAAAAGGACTGAAGACAACATCTGGTATGGAGTCTCTATGCAAAGTTTCAGCTCAAAATAAGTGACTCACAGAATTGACCCCAAATTATCGGTTTCATATGTTTCTTGAATACCAATAATAAAAAACGTGTCACATCACTATGAGGGTCATCACTTTCCACGTCACTAGCCAATAACACGATAATTCTCTTCGTTCTTCTTAATTTGAAAAATTCGGACTCTGGTATCAATGTATTGAAATTTCTAATAAGCTCCACACATGTCGACATAAGATTAGGAAACCCTTGCTATATCGTTTGTTATCATCCAAAGAAGCCGTGCACTCGATATGTATATACCCTTTAAATTACACGTTGTATATGTATACTGTACAAAATGATATAAAATTATACTCTTTCGTTTAAACAAAATCTACTTTACCTGAACTTATCACACAATCATATCAATTGCATGCGCTTCATAATTTAAAGGAACACATATGAAATAAGATTAAAAAGCGTTGATTCAGCGAACGAACGTGTAAGAATTTCTGCCTAGAGCCTCCGTGGTGTCGAGATAAAAAACATTATTTACTGCCGTTGTCCCCCTGCACGCGATCTAGACAAATTAAACGGGTAACTTGATCAGACGACACGTCAGGAATAAGTTTCGGAGGGACGTACATTATGTTTTAAGAAGTAAATTAAATATTGTGATATCGCCCATGATGCAATACGATACAGCTAAGATAAAAATACTAAAATTAATTAAAGCCCAAATCTACGTCCAATCAGTTGAAACAGAATATGTCTTCAACACTCCCATTGCGTAAAGATCCCAATTCTCCAAACATAAAAACTTGATTAACTTGTTAATCATTTAATATTCGCTAACAAACTGTCAGAAATCAATCTCAATACAAATTAAGAGAAGAATCAATTTGTATGTATAGAACCGGTTTTTAATGTATTTACTTAATTTGTATATCCTAACGATAGCCAATTAGTATCGTAATGAATTGTCTATAGCTCTGGCACAATTAATTTCGTCTGTTACTATTTCAGCTTTGTAGCATCATTCAAAGTTGCCACGAAAGCTCTTTAAGTCCCCACTTACGTCACTCGAGTGTCAAACAAAAACTGAATACATGGTTCGAGCATACTTCAATGACGAGAAAAAAGCACCAGGTGCCTACCGAAAGCGCTCATTGTTCCAGTGAACGAGAAAGATTAATAAATCTTTAGAGAGTTGAGTATCTGCGGCTGATCTCGCGGGATGCGAGCTTCGGGCCAGGACGCGTTATTGCAAGCCTATTCAGATGCCACAGTTGAGGCCAAACAGCCCCTTTGTCATGACAAAGGTGTCGCGCAAAGAAAAAGGGTCCCTATCGACGATCTGCCTTATCAGATCCAGTTCCCTTCCGAGAGGTCTCAATAGGATAGTCTGAGTTTTGAATGCGGCGGATCTAATTCCCCTGGTCACAATAACGTACACGAATTCCAATTTAGTCGGACACAGAATGCAGGAGGAATAAAAAGAGTTCGAAGGTTGTTATCAAACATCAGTTTGATACGGCCTCGTATTGTGTTGAAATAGCTTTTCGTGATACGCCGTTGTTATTTTTAATGCTGGTGCCATTAGCCGTATTTTAGTGGTTTCATAATTAAAATAAATAGAACAACGTACTGTGGCTTTTCATTTCATAAAAAGAAGGAAGAGAAGTTACTTTTGCACGCGGTTAGAAAACGTTATGGATGAAGAGAATGTTCTAAGCAAAAGCGAGCTACTCAAGACGAATACGAGACTATCTCGAGTGGGTTAGCTTCCCTTAGCATTAATTATTTTTATGATTTTAATATTATTTATTATTGTACTTAGTACTTAATTGGACACCATAATAAGCAAAGGACAAGTATATCTAAGAATAAGTGTACAATCGGCGGTCTTATTGTACCCTACCTGTTTCCACTGCTCGCTCTACATACTTCGTTTTTCCGATGGGAAAATCATCAAATGACTCACACTCTGACTTGATTGGAATAAAGTACTTCTAGTGATTAAAAACGCAGCCTCTTCTTTCAATAGCCCTTGCGTTTCGGGGCCACGGTATCTCGTTAGAACTTTTCCTCAACCCCAGCAGGACGGATCTGCATACTATACTACGTTACTAAAAACTAAACTGTTTTTAATGCTTAGGTACTGATCCTTACATGTTTGGCCATGCATGTCACATACGAGTATGATATTGATATCAACAATTTAAAAATGTGAGATTAATCAAATTAAAAATAGAAGTTTACAAAATGTTTGTTTGTACAAAAAATAGCTGGTCATTCGAGGCATGCCCGAGCGCAAAAAGCATTGACACAGAACAGGCTTATGCCTCATTACAAACAATTTTCAATTGCTCATCCATGCATTTAAAATCGGTGGATTAGCCGAAAATGAACTGACGGCCGTTATGATTGATGTTTGTCCTCCAACCCCACATACTGTACACATATTAAGCTTGATGCGCTCTATGGCTTTCTAAAAATCGACAGTAAACACAATAGCAACAATTGGTCCGATCAAACGGAATATTAAGTTCGCTTGTCATTTTAACTATCATCTCTAACATCGTCACAAAGTACGACAGTTTCCACAAGCAAATAAAAACCTTTTTACTATGTTAATAAGGTGATTTTTTATTTATATATGTTCCATCTGTCTAGGAAGCGTAGCTAAGAAAAGAGGTTATTGTCAGTCTCGTTTTATGGGTTATGATTTATGACCAATGACTCCCAACGGGTTTTAGTCTCGTGATAATCTTATTCAAACGCGCCTCTTGTGAGGTGCACAATGCTACCTAAATTAGCTATAGCCGTATCATAAGCTATTTTGATGTTTAAAAGAGGTGCGTTCGGTTTACTAAACTGTGTGTGGTATGCATACACAAACATGCTATGTTCTAAAGGAGCTGTCGTTTCATTTATACTGGTTAAACTTTTTTGAATCACGACGTTCGTTTCCACACAATAAACAATGACATCGACTCGCGCTCGGAATGGATTAATGATTATTTAATGAAGTATGTGTCTGGGTAAATTAGGATGTTCCCTGAATATCGTATTTTTACTGTTGAATATGCTATGTGTATTCAAAAAGCCTTAATTAACGTAGTCACATGAAAATCAGCTATGTTAAAAATCGGATTTCACTGCACAGAGAACTGAAACAATGTATAGCTGGAACACAATCGAAATCCTACAAACAATAGCCCTTCCATGTATCTATAGACACGTGTCAGTGTTGCAGTTGCAAAAAATTCAAGAAGTGGACAAGTAATGACGGATTGCCAGATTACAGCCGACGGGTATCATCAATCTCTTTCCCCCAGTTGACTCATATAACTTGTATGGGGAAGCTTTTAGTGATATACTTGATGTTTTTGCAAGAATACACGAACCCGTGAAGCGTGTAGACACAAGACAAGTGTGAGGACTAATGTAGGTAAACAATGTCAATCAACATCATTTCCTCATTATAAGTCGTTTGGCATCAAAATACTAGTAAAGCAGGTACTTTAAAATCAGGTTCACTTGATTCCATAGCTTTACATAAAATTATTCAGTCTAAGTGTTTTAAAGAAAAGTGAAATCATATTTCATCATATATTATTATCATCATATAAAATTACAACCATATTGCTTTTATAACTAGTGACTTAAAAATAAAACAATACAACATAGGAGCATCTGCTGCCGAACTAGGAGAATACCTGTATCTCGGCAGACAGCGCCAATCCTCTCAGTCTATGTAACAGAAGAAATTAAGACATATACAATTGTACTAAAAAAAAACAATCCCTAAATAATAAACAAAAATCGTACTTAATAATACGCCTGAGAAAACTCCACCGCACTAACAATAATTTTTTACCCACAACACGACCAATCCGTCATAAGACGCATGTCCCCTTGAGGCAGAGAAAAAAGTAAAAAAGCCCCATTATTCAACCCTTTCTATTGTGAAGGTAAGTACAGATTAGTTTCAAGGCAAGGGATACAATCTAAACGATGTGCCTCTGCGTAGAGCATTCTTCATACGAAGATTTTTATTGATAAGAATATTGGAGTCATCTATAAAAGTAGCTTACCTGTTCTTGTCGTTAAGCCACATGCGATGGGAAGATGGGTAAGTGGGTAGTTGTTTCATTACCAGAGCGGTTTAAACAGCTGTCCTTTGCAATTTATTCGCATTACGGAGATTCAAGATAATAAGTATGAAAATAATTGGCGAATCATTTTGAAGTTGTATACAAATTAATGGATCTTTAAAAATAAATCTTGGCCGCAAGCAAATCAGTGATGTTCATTCATCTTCTTTGCAATATTATTGTTAAAATCTGGATCGGTATAGTAATAGTAAAACCATTTTTCAGTACCAGAACTATATAGTAGCCAATACTCAGTATATTGGCTACTAAATAGTTCTGATGATATAATGAATAGATCAAATACACTTTAAATTTTCGTAAGTGACTTTTTCTCGTGATTTCTAGAACTAATAAAATATCAACCAAAATTAAAACTTTACTACTAATAACATAAACAAACAACACTTAGCTGTATTTTAATTATCACTATCAACGGATGTTCTAATACACCGTAAACTTTAATACTTTATTTTTTGTTTACATAGACCGATATGGTTAATTAATAGCACGATTAAAATAAAGCCAAAACATTGTCCCCTTTGGATGCAACAGCGCGGATCGAGGCCAGATTGAAATAAAAAAGTGTTAAACATCCTGTCATAATTGAATTTTTAGTTTCTTGAGGATTTCATTAAAAACCGGTAGCTTACTTTAGTATTTTAAGAGTGGATATTTAATGAGAACAGAATTGACACTGTGGGTTAAGTTTTAGTTAAACATCCAAGCAATAATAATAATTGGTATTTATCTAAATCCAATTTAATAAAAGCCATGACAGGCAGTGCCTCAATAGCATATCGATACTTCCCATTTTTTAATTACTCATAGGTTACAAATCTTTCCATGCTTAGATACAGAAATACACACCAAATTATGGAATACAACTAATTGCAAACAACTGATGAAATGCTTCAGTCAATTACTCGAACAATTTCTTGAATATAAATGTTCTAATAAGCCAGTTAAACCTATTCTTTATCTATTAGTTACTAAACAAGAATGATTATTTCCAACCTGGCATTTGTATGAATAAAATATTCCATTTCTAAAGGATTAATTCAGGACTATTGTAAGACCTTGGGTAAACCAAGTAATCAAGTTATTACAGCACTACACGTATATTATTTACACATAACATTGATTATTCATTATTATCATATTAATATTTATACATTTTACATTATGTTTATGGTATTAATTTCAGCATTAGAAATTTCTATTCACATCGGTATTGAATACGTGATGCATTTCTTACAATCGGATCAAAGTTTCTCAGTTACGTCATAGTTTATTCCAATGCAATAATCACTTACGATATTACGTGAAATTGGAAAATTAAGAAAAATCCAACCTTACATCATATTTACAGCGGCAGTAACGAGGATGGCAGCAACTAGAGTGCAGAACAAGCTTAACGTTCCCGAGTGCAGAACAAGCTTAACGTTCCCGGAATTAATTTAGAAATTGTTCTCGGCGAAAATTTAATTTAGCTTACTTCAAACGTAGGAACCACTGTTCCACAACACATCCGGCCTGCTTGCAAGCAAACTACTAAAAATAAATTAATTTGAATGGGTTGCTCTAAATTAGTAGTTTTGCTCGACCGAAGGCCAAATCAAATATAACTATGTAGCTTCATATAATATGGTAATTAATAATTTTATTAGTTTTTAACATTAAATTTTTAACACTTTAAATACTTAAAAAAACCCTAAACTACATATATACATCCAAAAATAAACTAAAATATGGTTGTTTCAAATGAAATTCCACGTTTTCTGACAAAAACTTTGCTGCTACAATAATTGAGTTATAAAATAGTAATGATATGGTAAATTCATTCATTATGTAGGTACTGTTCGAACAATAATTTGTGTTTTTGATAAATGTAGAATTACTGTGGTACCGTTTGTTCGTGGTTGTCTTAATGTGAGCACGACCAGCAATCGTGTAATTAAGATCTTGTTCTCAATTGTTTTAATTGCTTCATTTGAAGTATGCAAAGTTTCCGAAAAAGCGTGAGTTTCACAAACATTTATAAAGCATGCTTCTTATCTTAAATCTTTAATCAAAGTAATGGTTTTTTGTTTCTATAGTAATTTCAGACAGATTTTGCCTGAACATAAATGAAAATTAGCAAGATTTTATTGACTAAGCAATAGGCAAAAGTCAAACCAGCCTTAAAATATCAGCTATGTTCCAATCAGCCTCTGAGGACTACAAATGACGTATATACATATAGATGAAGAATCTGACGTACTGTCAACAAATCAAGGTTTTACAAGCCGCAACTTGAATACCATACATTCATCATGGTGAGTGACACTTGATTAAGTATCTCTACTTGTGTTGAGAAAATAACTGTAACTTTAAACTACTAGCACTTGCTCGCGACTTCGTTCGCGTGGGAAGATTTTCCCGTGTAAACCCTGATCCCGTGGGAATTACGCAAAATTTCGTCTTAGCGAGCATCTACGTACTAAAATGAACCCTCATGCAAAATTTGAGAACACTACTATTTGTAGTTTCTAAGATTTCGTGATTAATCAGTGAGTGGTATTTTGCGTTTATATTTAAAGATTCTATGGTTATTTCAAAGTACGAGAGAAATACGTCTATAGAATATATTGTTGGATTTACATTTTCTTGACGTTTCTGAATAGACTATCTTTAGTGCTGCGTTGCAAAAATTAATAAATCTTGATAGGTTTTCACATCCATAAAATGTTTAACTGTGTGCTATATAGAAAAATGGATATACTCTATATTATACCAAAAATTGTTAGTCGTATCGTTTGCAACGATTTTATGACAAATAAAGTTATATCCACCTTTTTTGGTATGTTTTACCGTGTGCGTAAAGTGATTAAATAATATAAAAACATCTCGATACTTCTCAAACTCTGTTGTTTTAATTATGCCTAGCCATTGTTCATCCAAACCGGGTTCAGCTGAGTATCAGTATTTTACACCAGAGGAACAGACAGACTTCCATAAGCAAGTGGCAAGACGTGTGTCCCTTTGGCAAGACATGTACGCCTTGGTGTCACATTTTCTGGCTTTTGACTATGCGTAGTGTTTAATGACTGTCAAAGATGTACAAATGATTACCGGTATCAACGGCTTAACATGATATTCGAGGGGCAGAGAAAACTCGATTTATTAATATGGCAACCCATCCACGCATCAACCTCAACAAGCGTCGTTTAACCGGTTGGCTGTTATTATTTTAGTGGCGTTCCTCCTAATTCCTTGTTAAACTCTAGTTTTAGAACTTATATATCCTCTTGAGACCCAGAGTATAAAATCAAGTCATATCCTCTTGAATTTAAACAATGTAAACCACAGCGCAACTGAATGTAAACAACTGTTAAACTCCGAATCCGAATTGAATCCACCGAAACCACATTTTGACGACACACAGTCCTACCACCAAACTTACTACGTACTTAGTTCTCAGCAAAACTTATAGATAGCGCGGAAATAAATAAAAATATAAATATTGAATCTCGGTATCATAGGTGATACCGAGGGTCTCAAGAGGATAAATATAAAGCTTCATATAAACTGTTTGCCTTTTGTTTGTCTTGATGACGATATCATGACTTCTGTTTTATTCCCACACTGTAAAACAGCAAGAGTCCTGTATCTGCAGACCACACAAGACAGTCAAAGAGCTACCGATTTCTCTGTACTAATGACTAATTGAGATTTGGAAACTCGACTCAGTACAGTTTCATAAGTACATATAAATAGGAATGCCATCTGGTACAGATATCTCTGACGAAATAAGCAGGCTGCTCATATAAAGAATTAAACTGTGTTTGGCATCTATAGTAGTTTGACTTTAGTATGGTTCACCATTTCTTTTAACTACGCTATGGCCGATGATTCAACCTCAGTCCAGTACTACTAGTTCTATCAAATTCAAAAAGTATCATAATAGAAATCACAAATTCCGCTCCTAACTGGTGGGAAAACTACGACACAACCTCAATCATAAAACTGTCCAAACTAGAGACAATAACACTCAATACTCCACCTATACGTAAACATTTTAACGTGTAATACAACAGCGCAAATGAAAACCATCGGACTACATAGTTTGTTGAAGCAAATTGACCGCGTAGGAGCGATCGTGTGTACCGAACTTGAGTTAAGCATAACTCCACTTATCTATGGCTACCGGTTTCTCTACTTAGAGTAGTTATTATAGTCAGTAGCGTCAAGATAGGAGACCGTGATATCATATTTTTGGTCTCTTTTTACTTGACTTAAAAACAAAACGCCATAATAGTTTTGAGATTTTATTTCTTGGTTTTGAATTTGGTATGTTTTCTAATCATATGTAGCGTAGGAGAAGTTTATGTGATTATAAACTAAACCTGATTTTCAAATGTTTGTTGCAAACCATTTATGTTAAGAAATAGATGTTGATTTCGATATAGAACTTTAAAATAAACCATAAAAAAAAATTGACGAAAAACATCTGTTTGGACTTCGAATCAGTGAATGCGTAATGAGGTCGAGTGCCCAACGAGAAATTACAATTATATCTGATCATAATCGAATATTTCACAACCTTTCTCTTAAACGAATAAAATTTTAATACGTACAAAATTAACAGAATTGAATCTGTGGACACCGTTAAAAAGTAATGAATCTTTGTATAAATGTTCCTCAACACACCTTATTTGTACAGAATCTCCAATTAATTTTTGCTTCCAATTAGAGAAACGCCAATAACGGTGACTTTCTTTTCAACATTTTTCTACGATATTAACTTGTGTAGCGGACTATACTGCGCTAACAACATTTCATCCTCGAGTTATTATACGGACCGGGAGATGGGCATGAGATATTGACTTTTTATTTATTGACATTTTCTAATGTACCATCGCGGCCATTCATCATGCCGGCTTCGATAGCACCGCTTCTGATAACGCACCTCATTGTTTGCTGTACCCATAATGGATTATTGATAAAACACGTGGGTGTCTCTAATCTCAGGTCCGAGGGAAATCTACCAAGACGTCGATTCAACCAAAATATATTAAGGTAATGCTTTCAGTAATGAATGATCGCGGTCAGATATTAAGGGGACACGATTTATCGTCGTTCTGTCTTAAAGTAGAAATTTTGATAGCGTGCCTGCTCGGTTAAATGTTGTAACAGTAATCTAAGGTATAGGAACGTGTATGAATACATTAGTCAATGTAACGATGGAGGTATTTCCGAGATTAGCCACAGATGTTTAAGGCCGATCTGTAATTTTGTTTTAAGTGAGGAATTATAAAGTTCAAAGTTTGTAATTTATCTCCTAAAATGAAATCTTGGGAATGCGTTTAATGAAAAATCGCACGTAATGTTTTTATCGTCTTTAACACAACGCGTTTGGCTGTTGCTTTATGGGTATTAATCATACATGTTATTTATATACATTGCTAATGCTTTTACACGGAACATTTCTTCAAAAATATTGATAAATTCAAACTAACAAACAACAAAAACATTGATAAAGTCATTGATGGCTGATCGTCTGGCCAATTGGCTATTAATGCCGGGGTCCCTCAGGGGTCGTTTCTCTCAGCAACTTGATTCTTGCTGCACATTAATGATCTGCATATACCCGGTACTTTTGGGTATGCAGACGGCAGCAAAGTTGCTGAGAGATATGTGTCCAGCGCGAGTGCTGGTGGGTCACAGATCCAGTCTCTCCATGAGGACATGGTTGTGCGCTTGAACTTGTCCTTGAAGGCTGTCTCCGAATGGGGTGATGCCAACTTGGCCAAGTTTAATGCAGCTAAGACCCAGGCGTATCTATTCTCCGCAAAAAGGAGCCAATTCGAACCGGCTCCTACTTTCCGAGGTGAAACCGTGCCGATAACCGATCGTATCGAGCTTCTGGGAGTAACACTAACTTCTAACCTCAATTTTGGCCCGTTTATCGAGGCTAAGGCTCAACTAGCATCAAAAAAGTTGGGAATCCTGGCAAAGGTGAGACGGTACTTCACACCCGAACAGCTGCTCAATCTCTATCAAGCCCAGGTTCGGTCGTGTATGGAGTACTGCTCTCATCTTTGGGATGGATCAGCCAAGTACCAACTGGACGCGCTTGAGTCTATTGAGAAACGGGCCAAAAGACTCATTGGCAACGATACACTGGTCGAATCAAAGCTCCAGAGCCTTGAACATCGACGACGAGTTGCTAGTCTATCGGTTTTCTATGGGTTACATTTCGGGGAGTGTGCGATGGAATTACACAATCTAATTCCGTCAAGCCCGTTCCATCATCGGACTACTAGACAAACGGCGATGAGTCATCGTTACATGGTGGACATCCCACCTGTACGCACTAAACGTTTTGGGAATACCTTCATTGTGCGTACGGCTAAAGAGTGGAATTTCCTGCCGTAGTCTGTGTTTCCCGATAGCTATAATCTAGGGGTTTTTAAGTCATTTTAATCATTTTTGATGATCCAACGCGAACCTATTATCAATAAAAAAAAAACTAATATGATAAGAGGTAAAAAAAATAAAAATGTTTATTGGTTGATTGTGAAACTGATTCCACTGGTAGAAGCTCGCAATTGTGTAAACAGTTTGTGATAAGCTGATTTTCTCAGACAAAATGTTAACGTGAGAAAAGTCACAGAATAAGTGTTTTAAAATATTTTTCTAAAGATCAAGAAGTTTAAATGACAAACGATTATGACTCTAGAAACTATTCTAGTCCCATCTACAAACAGAGACTTTAATCAGGAACTCTTGAGCGGCGAGGTTGCAACTAGTTTCACTAAACGGTAAACTAGTTTTACTTCAACCAAATTTCTCGTGAATGCAATGCCAACATTTCATTCACTCGTTCTGATTTATACACATTAGTCTGATTTGTCCCTAAATCTTTTCAATAAGCAAATCACAGTCTCTACTTAGCAAGACTTTGTTTACAAAAGATTATCGTGTAAGCATTTTCAATAAAGAAAATATTTTGCAATCACACTAGTTGCCATCCACGACTAAGCCCGCGTGGTATTTCTATTTGTAGAGTTCCCTTAGTAAAACGCAAATAAACTTCGAGCATTTTGCTGAAATAACTTCCTCGTTCAGTATTTTTTGCGTGAAAAAGTAACAAAGCATGTACTTTACAAACTTTCGCGTTTATGTAGTAGTCGTTCAATTCAAATAGATAAAACTAACTACTTTCTCAAATGTCTTTTTCAATTTATTTGGAATTTTAAATAGCATGGTAGAGCCACAATACAGTAAAATGGAAAGACTGGACTTGATTCTACTCCTAAGCGAAGATCTTGCCGTCATTACCCAGGAGTGAGATAAATATTAAAAAAATATGGGTCGCAGATATTTTCTTCTCTACTTGTATCCAGACTTTTGGTGTCGAGTTTCAAACACACTGTATGTACATAATAGGACCCTCATCTGTATGTATAGAAAAACGACGTGACTAGAAGAACGTTAAACGATAAAATGGGAAGATCGACCAAAGGAAACGGACTCAGCATGAATAAAATTGCAACGGGTAAAATATCAAGAGGATGTGAATATTTGTCTGAGTGACATTTAGGTACAATAGCTTATAGTTTAAACATTGTCCTGGAGTGATCAATCTTTATAGCTTGTACTGAACTCTATACAACAATTTTGGAGTTGTATTTTTTAAAGGAGGGGTGATAGTCAACTGACGGGATTGTAGGAATGTTCTAACGAGATACGCAAGGTTACTGAACAGACAGTGTGGGTTTTTAGTTTTAGAAGTCTGAAACTCCCGTCTGCTCACTGAAACAAAGTGATGATAGTCAAGTTCAAGGATAAAGCAATTACCAAAGGCTTTTATAAAATGGGAATTTGATACGAGAAATAGTTACACAGCGTATATTTTAAAGTATTTTAACACGAATAATTCGGGTTAGATTTCATAAATAAGCTGGAACTTAGCCGGAGCTCGTAATTAAATAATAGCTGTGCGGTTCGATCCTAAAGGTTGCAATCCTAACGTATTTAAGACCATTGATGCGAGACGATATCACAAACAGAAAATCTGTCGTGTCCCGGAGAGCCTTGTTGGTCCTTAATTTGTATATCTTTGATAACTGTTACGGGTAGTCAGAAACTACAAAATCTGACAACAGTCTTACTCAGGGATATCGTGTTACACGGCTACCCAGTTTTGAAGGTTAGATAGGATTTACTTTAATGATACTTTAGTTGTACATTTGCCACCCAAAGTATAAAGTAATAACTTAGCCAATCAAACTCAAAACTCTCCTAACAATCACTTCAAGAAATTCAATGACCAGATTGGTATGATGAAAATTAAATATAAAGTCGAAAACCAATCAGCGTCGATTAAACAAAAATGTTCGGGAACACAAACAAAACTGAACGGGAGCCAATATTGCGGAGTTGTATCTGGGGGTAAAGTTTTAAGTGAAGTCAGTTCAACTCCTCGTGGATTTCCCTGGAGCAATTATAGAAACAATAAACCTAAAATTGGTGCAGCGTCCTGAACCAGGCCGCGGTCACCGATCCCGATTTTCCACCAATTACGAGATTTCCCTACGACGACCCACTTCGCAGAATGGAAATTCATTAAGAGCCATTCAAGTTATCACAATGTGACTATTAGAGCTCTATTCAATTTTTAATTAATCACTAGGAGCGCGATAGGGTGGCAACACCCACGATCTGGCGACGCCGACGTTGGAAAAGAAAAATTGAACGTTTGAGAGCAACAATGTTTTATAGTGGTTTCCCGGAACGTACTCTTTGATGTTTACCTTTTATTTCTAGTATTACGGCTTATTTATGTCTCATTTTATAGGAATTTATGTGCAAGTCGCGACGTAGCAAAGCTTGTTACGTAAATAAAGGAGCCGAATGTCAAAGCGGCTGTTAGAAATAATAAACGCGTGACCGAACGCTTTGCATATAATGAAAGGAAGAAGCCGGAATCGAATATTAAATCATAATATTTTGAATATGTCCGCCTGTGTAAATACTGGATGCGACGTTTTATTTATAGCTTCCATTATTTGATCGACAACAGATTGATTAAATTATGATAACAAAACCAAACATTGACGCTATCTAATTCACTGTCAAAATCATAAACGACTTTGGATTTAATTAAGTAGAATGTTTTTTTTTTATTCCACTTCTCGCTTTTATTTAAAGCTTAAAACACCAACATTGTAAATATGAAAGTAATGCTTGAGAACTTGGACAACTTCAGATGTGAACGTCAAAAATTAAGATTAAACAAAGTCCAGCAATATAAATACCAGAAACAAGTGAAGGTAGTTGAAAGACAAACGGCGAATAAAGTTTTCAATTTCATTGTACGAGGTAACAATTTCAATCTAAAATTGGTAGCTCCAGATGTTCATGAGCAAATAACTTACGCCGACTAAAATGAACCCTTAATCTTCGCCGGGTGGATGGTCCCGCGCCAAGAATTGAATTTGCCTCGCATTCTCACACATGTATTAAGATGCCTATGGTGTGTTTTAAATTTAAAGTTCCTGAAGGAGCTGTCTTAAACTTTATAGCTCGACTTGGCGGAATTAACAGTGTTACCTTCTCACGCTGTTACTTACAAAATGGCAGTCATATTCTTGGAAAAGGCAGAACTGATTTTAATCAAATTCGGTACAGAAGATTCCTAAGTCAGATTATTTAGTTAAACTACATATAGGAAAAACGTCCGGTGGAGATATAAAAAGAACATTCAATAACCACACTCTATCCATCTGACTCTTTAAACATCCTGATATTATAAAAATGTGTGCCTACCAAGTTTCACTGTGACAAGTTCAGATATTTCCAAAAATAATTACTTGATAGTTTGTTTGTATAAAACATCGTAAGGAGAAAACGCACTTAGATTAAGTAATGAGAAGGTAGTTGATTTTGCTATTCATGTTTGTGTGGTTATATAAATGTTCATTTGTTTCGCAGCTCTTGGTGGATTTTGTCGCATTGCTACAGTAATTAAGTATAGAAAATAAGAAAACTGTCTTGTGTTTACTGTCTTACATCGCGTATCAGCACCTGTTTCAAACAGTGATTAAGTACATTATTATATAATCAACGAATGAGTTATTATGCTCATCGAAAACGTGCAGATGTTTTGAAATACCACAAAAAAGGATGTCTTGAACTCATCGAAAGAGGTGTAAGATTATTATTTATTTATTATAATACTTAATTTAAGTACATAATGAGCCCATGAACTCATAGCGAAAAACAAAATACGATCTCAGAAATTAAAATACTTATAGATCAACACAAATATATATAGTACTTCATTACTAACTTCGATATTAAAAACTTCACAGCAATCAGTGACCGGAAATCTCTCCAACTAATTTCAAATTAATGAACGAATTTATAATTTTTCCTCTTTAAAATTTCGAACCTTCGTTGAAATATTTCGGATGGCAACACCGAGCCTCATATAGAACGTCGACTAGCTTCGCTTGAATTAAGTACTCTTCCCTATTCACTAGAGTGGATGTTAATGAAGCTTCTGAAAGCATTAGTAAAAAGCCCGAGTCTTTTGAATAAGCTTCGTTGCAGTATGAAGTTGAGCCGTGTGTTTAAAATTGATGAAGCGCGTTTATCATTGAAACTGTGCTTTTGCTGAGTTTTGGCGTTAAAGTTATATACGTCCCGTTGTGATGGTGTCAACTCAAATTTATTATAAATGCTGCTTTGTAGTCGTAGAATATATAAAATTTTGTATGTAAAATATAAAATAACGTTATAGGTTTATGTTATCTATGCTGTTAGTACTTCTGTACTCTGTAGATCATCAACAGTCGTCGCGGGTACTGAGAATCCTGAATCTCTTACAACCAGTCTTAACGTGGGGTAACGCCTGAGTGAGTAACTGGGCGGTGGAGATCATATAAAATTAGTATCTAAGCTAAGCCTTAACCAACTATTTTATTTATTTATATTTTGTTATTGAATACTAATTCTAGTTATTTACAATTTAAGCTCATTCAGGTGTATAAATGTATATTATATTAGTTTTAACTAACTTATTCCTATTTTTTTAATTATTGAACTTTAGTTTCCCTTAGAACACTTTTAACAGAAAGGTTAACTTTTAGAGTAAGCTTTGATTCATATAGTGAAAGAAATATCAAAGTATACAATAAGCGAATTTATAAATCAGCCTGAAAATGAAGTTGTTAGGTAAAAGGTATTTCGTAAAGGAACTTACTGAATATTACTAGGATGCAAGAAACTACACGCTGTATCTATGTTCAGTGCCTATGTAGGTATGTAGTTGTAAGCAGGTATATACTTCGTCTCCTCCTTCCTTGTGTTGTCCCGGCCCGTTGCCAAGTCTGTTTTCCGCCTAAATCTTGTCCACTATGTCTGGCGCTCAGACACATTATAATACAAAATTTATCTGAAACAAAATAGACACAAAGATTATCGTGATAAAGTAACTTTACTGTTCTCAATAACTACCTAAAAGTAAACCAATTGACTCAACTATATCAAAAATCAAACTCTTCAATTATAATCCCGTTTTAATTAATTTTATCGTTTTCTCAAAATCAAATTGCCGAAACGAATTTTCAAAATCGGAAAGATCATCCGAAAGTTCTATAAGATAAATGAACGATATTTAAACTTCAAATTTGTAACTAAAAGGAAAGTTGGGACCGATCGGGGGTTCAATTATGATCCTAAAATAACAGTTCATTCCTTCATTTCGGATACAGATAAATTGGTTTCACTTGTCCTTAACGTAACTCGTTCATTAGCGTTTAAATAAATTCATTAATAAGCCTCTGTAGAGACAGCTAGTCAACGCACAGATCTATAAATCAAATAGTGAGGGAGTGTCAGAGACAAAAGGACGGCAGTGTGACGGTATGACGAGACATACGGACTGTTTGTTTGAAGAGCAAAATAAACAAGCCGAATATAAACATTTCTACACAAAAAAAAAAAACATACAACCAATTTGTATGTTTTTTAATTGGTTGTATTTCTCAGTAATTGCTTTGGCAACAAAAACAGTAAGCATTTTAATAGTAATGTTCTTACTGCCTTTAAGACAGTACTCATCAATTCAATCGAGTAAATTGATATTTAATTAAGTTTTGTTTCAATAAATGTCTTTATCTATAAATTTGATAAAATATATAATAAATAATCAAATAAATACATAGATTAATTGTTCGTATCTCATTTTTATCGAGTAAATTTACTATTGCATTAGAATCGGTGGCAATTAATTGACTATGACATCTATATTTATATCTATACTAATATTATAAAGCGGAAAAGTTTGTTTGTTTGTTGGTTTGCTTGAACGCGCTAATCTTCGAAAGTACTGGGTGGATTTGGATGCAATTTGGTGTGAAGTAGCTTGAAGCTTGAGGAAGGTTATAGGCTACTTTTTACGCGACTGCAAAAAAGGAGAGTTATGTTTTTACCGTTATAGAATCCACGGGAGCGAAGCCCCGCGTGAGTACTAGTAAATATAATAAAACAGTAAAAAGTGAAAACATTTAAATTTTATACAATAATAATAATTGAGGGGGGTTAAAAAACGGTAATAGAGGAAGAATTAAAATAAGTCTTACTGTTTGTACACGCTAATCTCCGGACCTACTAGATGGATTTTAATGAAATTTGGTAAGTAGATAGTTGACATGCCGGAATTCCGACGGGACTGGGATTTACACGGGACATCCTCCCACGCGAACGAAGTTGCGGGCAGCAGCTAGTTACTGAATAAATTATTATGATCCTCATTGTTTTATGTCTCATCTTTTAAAAATACATAGTATTAGTAATGAAGCAGTCACCAGTACTAAGTCTTAATTGAAATGTATTAAGACGATTATGAGAAAGACTGAAATAATTGAGAAGCTGTGTCTGGTACATATTCTGGGTTGGTACTTAAGTAGGTAGTGGAAATAGGAAATTGGTTGACTTATACGTAGAACTCGCTATATAAGACAAGAGAACCACTTAATCGAATTCGATGAAATTGGGAACAGAGATCGATTTGATATCGGAGAAGGACATACCTAGGCTACTTAATTCACTCGAGTGAAGTAGATGAAAACAGAATCGATCTTGGGAGCGAAGCCGCGGACATAAGCTAGTTCACTACGAGGATATATCATAGTATCAAATTGCTTCATGGTTTTTTATTTCCATAATTCATTTTCACCTACTCGTTTGTAGGTGTACTTATAGTCATTGTAGAAGTGACAAATTTTTTTTGTTGGTCTAGTAGTCAGTGGCCCTGACTGCTATGCTCAAGGTCGTGGGTTCGATTCCCACCCAGGACAAATGTTTGTGTGATGAGCACGATCATTTGTTCTTTGTCTGGGTGTAATTTATCTATGATATGTATGTATTTAGAAATATATATGTATGTTTATCAGTTGTCTTGTACTCATAGCACAAGCTCTGCTTAGTTTCGGGACTAGATGGCGTTGTGTGAAAGTTGTGGAATATTATTATTATTATTAAATTTTGTTTTGCAGATTGATGGAATGAAACGATACCCGAATTTCGAACAATAGCTTTTTGCGACGGGACTAATTATAAATAATTACATATAGGTTACACACATGCAAATCATCCCACATGCTAAGGCATTAACACAACGTTCATACTTGACTTAATAGACTCATACCGAACTAATAAACTCGTCAAAGTACGGCTTGTTTGCCGAACCTCTCTACCAGTGGAGCCCACACTACTCCATTTCCAAACGCGGTTCCCACAAAGATCTTTCTACACATTCGATGTGGCACGCACATTAATCTAGGTAACGGACTTATAAGAACGCGAAGCAACGCCCTCTTGTACTATGTCTATTGTTGCATCTTATACATAATGTGAGCTTGACAACTTTATAACTCACGGCATTTGTTATTTATGCGTTAAGACTGTTTTTGTGGTGACGTAAGCTTTTGGATTTGTGTTAATTGATGTTTTGGTGATTACGTAGGCTGCTGTTTTAATTTTACATACTACATGTTCAAATTTATTTTTATTGTTTCCCAGATGCGGTGTCAAGAAAACGTAAAGTTGCAGAAAGGGGTCTCAATTCGGTAAGTGAAGTCTCAGCATATACCATATAGATATGGATTTTAATCGATGTGCTTGTGTATATTATGTTTGTGTGTATTTTGTTATGTACGTACCTGGTCATCTAAGTCTAATTTATCATTCATTTATATATGTATATGGTTATGAATTTACTATACATCTCAACTGTTCAACTACCTACACCGCCGATACATTGACGCAAATACATATTTGTATTATATTCACAATAACAAAATTTATATTAACTACATTTTTTAATATCTATTATGAAGTTAGTCTTTGATGAATACCTACAATTTTAAATTACCATAAAGTTATTTTTCATATAAAATTACGAGAAGGTTATGAAATTATTGCAGTTTAATTGACCTAACAATATTAATGGACTTGTTACACTTTGTCTAGATTAATGCAATTTTACTGTTTTATTCATAATTTTATTCATAACTGTTTCGCGTGCAAGGCTAAATGCTGTTTAGAAAAACGTAAACCAACCGCAAGGAAACAAATCATTGGAGAGGCAAGTACCTACTTATGTGTTTCGGTTTCATATCTGAACAAAATATTTTTCAAATATCCTGCTTCGAATATTCTATACGAAAAAAATCGTATCATGTCTCGACGTACCAAACTTCCTTTGACACCGCATTACACGAACACACACACACAATACCGAAGAAAATCACCTTTAACCCTAAACTGATTCCGTAGCAAAGGTCGTTAAGGAAGCCAATGTAGCGAGGCGTCTTCCGACCGATTTATCTGTGTTAGCGTTACAGCCGCGCCATCTATCGCGCGTTAAAAATGACAGCCCCATGTTTTTTCTTCCACAACACATTGAATATCACGCTCGTTTACATATTTTTCAATTTAACTTGATCGAGAGACTGTGATGCTTATAAATAACGCTTTGAGGTGATTTGTGGATATGTAGCTTACGTGTGAAATTAGCATTCATAGCAGCACAATATGAATAAAGCAATTTGGGTTTTACTGAGACCCGAAATTATAACAAAACTTTAACGTATGAAAAAAATGCCCACTTTGTAACGCATATTTTGGAATGAGAGATAACAAGTTGAAGCAATAGAGCCTTCGCTGATCGAACGAGGACGAAAACCTACTGAGTAAGGAACTTATCTTCAATTTCATATACCCATACTAGATTACCATAAATAATACAAAACAAATGTATACTGTACAGTCATTGCCAACACAGACAGTTTTTGTCTCCTGTGAACAGAAATTATCACCGTCAACAAACCAAATGCAATAAGAGTGCTCACGGTACCTTATCTAACTCAATCTCGTCACGATCCTAACAAGGAAACCCTTACAGTTCCTACAAAACACTTTTATATCGGATGACTTGACGTTTCACAATTATATGAGTTATGATATCTTCATGTAATTCTTTTCACCTAACGATAAATTCGACACAAACAAAATCAATACTATCGTCTTTTGTTGGTAGAACGTGACGTAGAAAGTGAAGTTAAAGATTGAAAATCTATCTTTATGTGGATCTTTAAATTCGGGTTGCACAAAGAAAGCAATTTTAAACGAAACTTGATAAACGAAACCGAGAGTCAATGAGGCAGCAATTGGCGAACGGTTGAGGTAAGGCTACACTGCCAGCTAAGATCTAAGATATATTTCTGACGGAAACGAATTAGACTATACCTTCTGCCATAAATAGACTTCTAGTTTTATTTCATAGTTTTTGCATTATATTATGTGCATTTAAAAACTGACATAAATATCATATAGTTGTATCATATTCTTAATACGCATATCTTTGTTTGGTTTAGACTTGGTATTCATCCATTTACTCATTTAAATACAAAACATTTAGTGTTAGCAGTTTTAGGACATATTCAAAAAGTGTTGTATATTTAATGTTGATAACTCAAAACAATTCTAGCTTCCTTTTGAGCCTCCCTAAATCTTACCTAATAAATGGATTGACCTGTAGTTATGAAATATTAAGCAACTAAGAGTTTCCAACATTTATATTATAGCTTTGCAATATCTCTCTTAGCGATGGAATGATAGCTAAATACCACAAATTGGCGTGCACCGTTTAAATCATAATAGACAATGATCACGTTCAGAGGTTCAGTGAAAGTAGCAACGATGTCTAGCCCTGAAAGGAATTCGTTTTATCATGTCTCTGACTCATAAACGCGTTGGAATTTAACAAATTAGACCATCTTTGGACTAAAAGTTTTTATTTTATTGTGGTCAGCGTTAATAGAGCTCGTTCTTTTCAATATTTGAGCGGAATTTACGGAATAATCTGTATACACTAGATTTTTTTAAGCTTAACTTATTTTATATCATGCAGTTTTTTATTGTGTTCTTTGGATTGTTTTAAGTAGTTAATAGGTACTAACAGTTGGACAATTTGGGTGGAGTTTATAAAGCTAATAACTTATTTTACGTTACTATATTCTATCTATACTCTGTTTGTGATATTGCATATGTACATTGTACGGATCGATTACTTTAAATTCATTTTCAGCATAAATCCAGTATCACACCGCACGAATTGGAGACAACGAGACATTTTCAACTTACACAAGTTTATCATCGTACAGTTTGTATTTTTTATTATTTACACGATTTATGTAGACGGCGTTCGCAAAGACCCTATTGGTGGCAGCCAGAGGTCTTCTTGCGCCTCTATGATTTATAATGTGAACTCAAAAGAGGTTCCGCCATTCCGTTTAATATCTTTGATTTACGATAGAAACTACGCGCATAAGTGCCAGTTCCCCCGATGATATGTGGCGCGCCTGTTACGATTCACTCCTTTTTTTGTTTCGAGAATAATGACATAGTATAGTCGTTTTAATAACCGGCCTCGGAGTCTCAACGGCCAGTGCCTTAGGCGCGAATTTTACAACGATTTATTTTAGAATGCATTTTTATTTAGCGACGCGTTCGAAAACACTAATGTTGCTGGCGATAAAAAAGCAGCAATTACATGTTAACTTTAACCGTCGGATGCTTTAAATATGTGGACGCGAAATATTTTCGGTTCGCTGATTTTTTACCTTGTTCATTCATTGGAGCAGTTTCACGTTTTAAAGTGAAAAAGTTTCTAGTAAATGAAAGCAAAAAAATGACCATGAATTCATGCACAGGTGTTCTTTCTAGTTCACATGATACATGAACTGTGCCGTGACTTGCAGACATGGATTTGTGTTTCAAGGGGATAACGCAATAACTCATCTTGCTTCGAGACGGTCCGTAGAAAGTCACCAAGTTATTTCAAAGACAAATAGTTTTGATGTCACGACGAGAGGCAACCATCGATTGAAGAGCTTGCCATGTGCGCGCATGTTTGTAATCTCCTCCAAAGACAAACATAAGAAAAACATGGTTATTATTCTACACTGCGCCACTAGGGGATCTTAAATTAGTTTTTACGCCACTCTGAACTCTATGTTTGTTGGCAAAGAGACGGCTGTCGAAGTTTTGAAAATAAGATTATCTTGGTTACTGCACTAAAGGGCCCTTTAAGTACATGACGGTTAGAATTTAAAGCGCTACGTTGTATTTTTCCTAACTTATCAAGCAAACTGAAATAAGGAACAGAATCGCTTGAAGGAATAAATTATGATTCTATTTAATTAAGCACTTAAATTGAGTTTTATATTCAGAAATCTCCACTCTGTGTTTATTTTAGGGGCAAAAAATTATATTTCTAAGACGAGTGCAAGGAATTGTCAATGAAGGTTTGACAAAAGGAAATTTGTAACGGGTTGAATAAGTTGTTTACATAAGTGCTATGTGCAAAAATCTTCCGCAAGATTGAATAAGTCTAAAAAGTAAACGACACAAAAGCTAGTGTTTATTCAGAAGTAGCGGGGTGCAGCTAAAAATACAAAGTTAGTGAGAATGACAAACTTAAATCGTAGATCCAGATTCTGAATGGTAGAGGAAAGGATGGTAATTTGGAATACCATTTTGTTTCAGACCTGCAACTTTTTTTCCGTTAGGTATATATAAATAAAACCTTGATTAAATTGAAGCAATATTATCTTACTATCAATGTGCAAGCTATCAAAAACAATTAAATATCCCTACAGGTTAAAATTTTAGCTTGACTGCAAAATGACACAATTTAGATTTGGAGATGGGGTGCAGGTATTTTGGTATAGGAGTATTCCAAATTATATTCACCATGCTTAACTTAGTTATTTTCCCTATTATTAGGTCAATGTTTAAGAAGAAAATGTATGATTTGTGATAACAAAATTGATCTCAGAGAGCAACTCTCTAAAATCGGTTCCTAAACTGACTGAAGGTAATTTGGCATAACATTTTGGTATTCTAAATTACCTTCAGTCAAAGTCAAGATTAGAGAGACTGTGATAGTAGGTAAGTGATTTAAAGGTGAAAGGATAATTATTCTATATATAAAAAATATGATTTCTATAATAAACTTTAATCAGCCTTTAAGTACCTTTAATCAGACTTTTAGTTTTAGTAACTTTAATAAGTATTTAACCAGTTAAATGAAATATATGGGTCATTTGCAAAAATCACATACATATGTACAGCTTCATAGCCGGCACATTCACCCTGCACCCAAAGCTCACACATAAAACACGCACCGATATTGATATTGGTCGACATTATCTGGCATAGAAATAAGTTTTCTAAATTACTAAAAATAAATTAAAACTATTTACTAAACATAAATTAAATTAAAAACATCTCAATCAGTTCAGTTACAAAAGAACAAAGCAAGATACCGACAAACTCCATTGTATAATAATATTATATTTGTAAGTAAGTTAATACAAAGCACTTAAAAAGTAGAACTGAATGTATTTTGGAATATTCCAAATTAACATCACATCGGGTATTCCAAATTAGCAACAAGACGTAGTTGGACATAACCTCAATTTATGGATTTAAAAATATACAAATTGTTGAAATCAATGCTAATATGCAAAATTAAATATCTATTTTACACTACACATAAAGATAAACAGCACAATCATAAGGCAATTTAGCGATGGGAATGGGTTAAACACATACCTCAAAAATTTTGTCACGCGCTGTTCCACGTTTTAATCTCTGGTCGCCTTCTTAGAAAAATATCAGACTATCCGTGTAAACATATAGATAGATGACGTTACTTGTGAACATTTTATGATCCGTAAGACGAGATGGCACTTTTCGTTTTTGTGAAACCCTGCTATCCCAAATTAACAACAGTATTCCAAAATACCCTCCTTTCCTCTACTTGTTACGAAGGCGTAGAGTTTAAGATCCAATGAGACTTTTCGTTAACAATTATTGTAAAAGTGAGATTGTCAAGACACGTAATCCTTTTTGTCATTTCGTGATGCCTGTCAAAGTTGCCAATTGTATACGACGCTTTTTGGAATAAAGACACCGTAAATGACAATCTTTTGTATTCCCTTTTGTTGAAGATAAACATCATAAATTTTTCGACTCTCATACTTTTGTTCATTCTAATGCCACACAAATAGAATCTCCTTTTGTGATAAGACAATATGGATGATTATAATGAGAAAATATTTTGCACGGATATATTAAATAGTCGAGGAAACAGAGCATTCCTTTTTAATTTCTCCAATATTTCATTTTTCATTGTTATATACATACGTTTGCTTACTAAATGAAAGTGCTTCTTAAGGTTCTTATTAGGAGCATTGAGAAACACAACTATCTAAACGTTTTATCTTCGTTAATTATGATGAACGCTTCTAATCCTGAAAACAAACGTTTAAATCACTTCACCCAATGATATTTTAACAAAAACTGAATACCCACATTAGCTGTTTATCATTTCAGGTAAGTTATGACAGTTAATTTTGGGAAATACGTTAGTATCGTATAGTAGTAGTAATAGGCAAACAATCAGAAAAATATTGTGAAATGCATAATTTCAAATGACATTCTTGTATTTAACAGAGTTACCGTAAGGTAAGGTTACCTCACGGTAACTCTGGTACAGATATAGTGGAAAGGAATTAGATGTGCGATGAAATTGCACAATCTAATTCCACCAAACCCTTTCCATCATCAGACTACAAGATAAACGGCGATGCGCTATCGTCACATGGTGGGCATTCCACCCATACGCCCAAACGTTTTAGGAATACCTTCGTTGTGCGTATAGCTAAGGAGAGGAATTCTCTGCCGTAGTCTGTGTTTCCTGATAGCTCTAACCTGGGTGTCTTTAAGTCAAGATTGCATAGGTTATTTTTAGCCTTCTAGGTAAGCGTGCTTCATCTTGGTCAAACGCACGCATATACCAATAAAAAAATATCTGCATAGCCTTTTTTCCGACTATGTTTGTGTCGGCTTTAAGTCTAACCTAATGCATCCGAGTACCTATTAGTATTTAAGCCCGATTTACACTTCAATAAGTACAGTAGCGAGTTAACTTTCGTCATCGGCGAGTTAAGTTGTTATTGTAGTTTGAACGGCAAAAGCGAGTTAAATAGTAAGTTGTTGATTAAGTTGAGTTAAATAGATCGCGATCCTATTTTTCGGCGAGTCCAGTGCGAAGTAGCCCCCTCTCTCGCGTCTCCCGCACTCCTCCAACTTAACTGGCTGGCATGTAGACGGGCGAAAACTCAACAGTACAGTCCATAAATTTGTAGGTTGCGGCCGCGAACACGTGTTATTATCTTTTCTTCTTCTCGGGCAACTTATGACTTCACTCGCCTACGTTTGGACGCTACTTACAACTTATTACTTAACTGTCTGAGTTCTTAACTGGCTACTGTACTTATTGAAGTGTAAATCGGGCTTTACACGGTGCGTCAGTCTATCGGACCTTAACAATCCAATAGATAGGTAACATGATACCTCTAGGTAAAATTGGTATGAGATTTTCTGGCAAATGACAGCCGCACCGTGAGATGTACATCATGTTGACTTGATATGCGAGGCACGGTACAAACTTGATACGTTGAAATGATCACCCTTCCTCGGAGCGCCTCAGTAAGTGTTGCTTAACCTAAAAGAATAACCCGTCCGGCTGTTATTATTAAGCTCCTCAGTATAATAAAAGATTATGTTTCATAAAATTTTAGTCGTTGATAGAAATGTAGTCTTGTTTATAATATTCATCTTGTCTAACGTGAATACCTAAGTCATAAAATATTTTCATTATCAATATTAATTATTTTCCTCCAATTTATAAGTATACGCACTGTCAAACATAGAACCGAAAATCTTCAAAACCGTTCAATATTGCTTGTTATCTAAAGGTTATACTGCATATAATGGAACTAAATAAATCATATACTAGGCAAGGGGATCATTTGAAGTTTTCCACCCGCAAACTTTTTGGGGAAACGTATGGCAAACAATCAAAGGGCAAGTAAACCTTTTTACTGGAACATTTCGTTTGATACGCTTTTAGTGCCAATATAAAAAGTGGAACATGGTCCATGTAATCAATAAAAACCTTTGGCACATTTGAGGAAAACGTATTGCGGTCTACTAAGAAAAGTTTTTTATTAATACACCTGAATTTGTTTTATATTGTACTGGGAATAGGAGTGAGGTATTGATCTTATTGACGGTTAGAGGTATCGGCATGTATTGTAGTAGCATTTCATATAGTTGTGATTGAAAATATTCATCTTTATCAGAGCCTTTACTCTGAATATTGACAGTTTATTTGCAAACAATATTGTGTTCAAGTGTGTTCGAAAAAATCTAATATCGAGCTTCTTTCTTCGCCTTTTCAAAGTTGTGCTAGTTTCATTTTTTCTTAATTGAATTTTGATTTAAGTATCGTTGCCGTCGTAGATTACATTACATATATTTTAGTTCATATGTATCTAAGACTGGAATTGTTACCTACCAATCTTAGGTGAGCCCTACACAATTAAAAACGAAATAATTAAATCCATCCCAAAAAAACTGACCCGAAACTGTATTCGATGTAGACAGGCATTTTATCCGTTAATGTATTAATGACCAATGCCCAAAATGTTTCTCACTCAGGATAGCATAAATAAGAACGCAGAGAGAAAAAAATGTACACATTTACATTCATCGTCTCTCTTCGATTTCAGCCTGAGGCACTCTAGACGGTAGGAATGAGTAATGATCCTAATCCGCTTGTGGTAAGCTTTAAGCGAAGGGTTAAGGCTTCTGCAAGCTATAACTTTTATATGTATTACCGCTAACTCGAGTCAACTCAGCAAAGCCGCCAACTAAACCGAAAATAAAAGTCCAGTGATCAAGTGTAAGATTTAAATGTTGTTGTGAGTTTTTTGGAGAGCTATTTTTAGTTCTGTTTACATCTGAGCTTGGTATATTATGTTCATTATCATTTCATGATTCACTGCTTTTTTTTTTTTTTTTTTTAACGTGGTAAAATTATCAAATAAGTCCTCCCACCCCAGGCAGGGTGGGAGGGACTGTCAGACTTTTACTGACTAAAATCCACGGTGTTCCTTCAATAACCCTTTACATACCGGGGCCACGGTAACGGGATGAGTCCCACGACCCCGGCAGGCTTCGGCCCTCTGCAGAGGGGGCCTCGTCATGTTGCTGACGCTCTTTGAGGCGCGCGTGGAACACGACGCGCCGTCGACCCGGGCATGGTCCATGGTCGGACAGCGAGTTGCCCTTTACTCGCTGTCCGCATGCCCGCGCCTACGGTGGCCGGAGATAGTCGGCCGACGTCCGACGCCGTGGGCGTCTACCACTGCGGCTGGGCTGGAGGGAGGACGCCATCCTCTCCCTCACGCGGCCCGCCTCCTTCTTCGAAAGCATGACTGCTTCGCAGAAGGAGGCGACCGCTTCCCACTCCCTCTCGCCCCGCAGCATGGCCTCGACCAAGGCCGGGCGTGAGAGGTCTCCGCCTATTGTCGCCGTGAGGACACGTCGGTGCTCTGCCCAAGCTGGGCAGTCCTGCACCGTGTGCTCGACTGTGTCCTCAGGGCGACCCTCGCAGTGGTGACACCCAGGCGTCTCTTCCTTACCCATCAGACACAGGTACCTCCCGAAACTTCCGTGTCCGGTGAGGACCTGCGTCATGCGGTAGGTCAGGACGCCGTGACGCCGATCTAGCCACTCCTCAAAGAGGGGTCTTACCGCCGCAATTGCGGCGTGCCCGATGATTCACTGCTTGCAACGTCTTCCTATCATCGTCTTCCTTTTTTCTCTTTTTAATAATGCTTTATCGCTTTGCGATAGCGTTGCTTAGTTTATTTATTTATTTATAAAAGGTAGCTTCACAGCTTACAGGTACAGATATCAAAACAGTTACTTAAAAGTTACGCCAATTACGAAGTACACAGATATTAGAGGTAGATTAAATTCAAAGTAGACATGTCTCTAGTTATAATTTACAGTGTATGTGTAAGTGTATCTGAATAGTGTGGATGTTTGTGAGTGGGTGATGTGTGTATGAATGAGTGTATCTTACTGGCACTACTGGTATGACTGAGCAGCCTGTGTCTCCAAAAAGAAGATCATCCGGATCCTTGACCAAGGATACTGGCTATCTCCTTCTTAAGACGGTTTCGTGTGGTACAGAAGGGGTCAAGTGTTGAGAACTTTTCATTGAATAATACGGGTAGACGCAACAACGGTGACATCTTTAGGTAATTTGTGGAGGACGAAGGGATAGCAAACAGAGTTGTATGTCTAGTACGTCTGAGTGGTACGTTAAAGTGAACATTGCTGAGCAATTGTGGGCAGTCAAATTTATTATTAATTATGTCGTATAATAAAACCATATCATTTAACTGTCGTCTCTCTTCCAAGGTATTAAATTTGTGATATCGACAGGAGTCCAGGTAGCTTGGCATGACGGTTTTAGTTTTATAATTTAAATGTTTAATAAATTTACGTTGAATGGATTCTATGAGATCAATATATTTTTTATAAAACGGACACCATATAACGCTTGCGGATTCAAGTATGCTCCTTACATAACAGTTGTATAGAGTTTTTAAGCATAATGGACTATTAAATTGCCCGCTGTTACGAATAACGAACCCTAGTGACTTGTATGCTTTACTGGTTATGTGGTTAATGTGTTCCTCGAACATTAATTTTTGGTCTAGAATAACTCCTAAATCTCTAACCTGTGATGCTCGCGGAATAATATCGTTACTGATAGAGTAATTGTAATTTATGTGGTTGCGTTTTTTAGTAAAGGATATTATTTGGCATTTCTTGGTATTTACCTTTATATTGTTTAGTTTGTAGTATTCACTAAGTCTATCTAAGTCAGATTGAATCAATTGACAGTCGTTAGGGTTATTTACAATGCTAAATATTTTTTTGTCGTCGGCGTACAGAAGATGTTGAGAGTGAGAAAAACATTGCGTTATGTCAAATAAATAAATATTATAAAGCAACGGGGATATCAGGGAGCCCTGGGGCACACCGGAAGTTACTTCGACATAATTTGAACGATAGCTGCCGATAATAACGGCCTGCCGCCGATTTCTAAGGTAAGATTCTATCCACCTAAGCAAGTTTCCCTTAATACCTACTGCGTTTAGTTTTTTTATCAATATGCAGAAATCCACACGGTCGAATGCTTTTTCGAAATCGGTGTATATTACATCCACTTGGGCCCCGCCACTCATACCAGATATAACGTAGTTGGTAAATTCTAGAAGATTGGTGTTGACTGTACGAGATTTTACGAAACCGTGTTGAGAATCGGGTATACAGTGCTTAGTTACGTGGTAAATGTGATCATATACAATTTTCTCGAACATCTTCCCAAAGTTGTTTAATAGCGATACACCACGGTAATTAGACACTTCCCGTTTGGAACCTAGTTAGCTATACTAAGTAGGTACAATCAACAAAAAAAAAAACGTATTAAGTACCTAATTATAATTTAGCAATTTACAGCATATATGTACTTTTATTGAAAAAGTAACCTCAAAATATGTTGCAAAAATCACTGTATGTAGCCAACTTTCGTTTGGCGCTAGCACATGCTTTTTCTAGAAAAAATATGCACTATAAAAACTAAAAGTAAATCAATCAACGCAGAACATCTTTGTGTTTACGATATCGCAAAAAATATAAGATGAATTCATATTATTTTGCATTCTATTAACGTTAAAACTGCTGACGCGTGTGCTAGTATATTTGATTACACTTTTCACAAAAAATATCTTTGAAATTCGATCGCTACTAAATGTATCATGGTTGAAGTGATTTTATTGCCATCAACATAAATTTTATTATACAACGTGTTGAAAAAATGTGCGTACATTCAATATTGTTAATGTCTATGGTAAAATATGCAAAAATGTATTTTCTAAAATATGACATAGTCCACTATCCCTTTGAAATAAAAAATTTCATAAAAGCTCTGCTGATGTTTTTCATAAATGAATAATGTTTATTCATCAAACAAATTCCTAATAACGGCAAACACATACATTTTTGTACCTATGATAGTGCTTAAGTGTATCTGGGGCTTTGAAATTACAAATGGATTCTCTGATCTGAGTTGCGATATTAATATTTAACAGAAACCAAACTCATCAACAAAAGTTCACTGTAAGGAGTTCACAACTACAAAATTAGGATGTCTAGTTAGAAAACCACACGGGCAAAACTTTGCTTATAAATTATTATACATACTTACTCATATCCGTTGCTAAGAAACTACATACTGATAGTCACAGTGCATGTTGTAAGCTGTAGAACAACTTGAAACAAATACGCAAATCGAAACCTTGCTACCGGTATACCAATATACGATGCTGCACGTCCAACTATCGGGAAATCAATCGTTGAAATTCAATTGTTGGCTTTTATAGCATCAAGAGAAGTGGTTACATTATTACTTTCCAAACATTTCGGCAGGCCCTGTTGAAAACGGTTAACTAAACATAAATTCAAAGCAAGTTTAAAAGAAGCTATCACAATAAAATATCTACCCGTTGAAATACTGTTAAACTTAAAACTGTGACACAGTTTGGAGAACAGAACAAACCAGTTTAATATGTAAACTGTTTTGTTTGGTATTACGTTGTTTTGTTCAAACAAGTTATTCACATAACGATTTGAACTTATTTCAGACTGTCCCATTGGGATTTTGTATACGCTAAAGTTTTGTTCTCTATGAATATCCGAGTTCTAGGACAATACAATAAGAGTATGTTTATGACAAATTTCAGCCAGTTCGATCTGGTTTCCTGCATATAATACCTGTTTACTAATAAGATTAAAACCTAAAATTGCATCATATTGTAGTTCTTATTCGGATTCAGCTTAGCGGTTTGAGTGATGTTGATATAAAAATTACAATAAAACCCGCAGTCATCTCTATCTCCGCTTACTCCTACAAAACAATTCAATCAATTTTTGTTACAGTTTAAAATAGTTGTTGTGTTACAGAACTAAAAACAAAGATGGTTAATGTATGTCATCTAATAACACTTCATACATATTCTCTATCCGGCAACAATTTGACATCTACTTACATAAAACAACTAAAAGCGAAATGATTCCACTCGAGCCCATCCGTGAACGAAACGAGTTAATTCCGAATTAGAGTTTCGTCGTATGCATATTTAAAAATGTTCTAAAATAAACAAGAATCTAAATCAAGACGGCGAAGTAAAACAAGTCTACCACAGAATCACACACATTCTTGTAACCAAACTCTTAGAGGACATACCAACAATTTGTTTGAAAACGCAGTGATTAATAAAGCTTATATTGATGTAGTTAAATTTACACTTCTAAAATTTACTATAGAGGAGAGAACTCGTGGCTAAAATAATGACAGTCGCATGGGTAGATTTTCAAGGTTAAACAAAGACGGGGTTTTCGAGGAATTCTGTTATGGTGTA
The DNA here is from genome assembly GCA_943138885.2 of Tholera decimalis. Taxonomy (NCBI): domain Eukaryota; kingdom Metazoa; phylum Arthropoda; class Insecta; order Lepidoptera; family Noctuidae; genus Tholera; species Tholera decimalis. Next base: position 30,341,081 of record OW964563.2, on the reverse strand, counting down.
CAATAAAGAGTATATCTATCTATTCATCTCGATAACCCCGGCTGTTATTGTATATACAACGTGTAATAGATTAAGCGCAATACCTCAGACACCCTAATTAGAATATTAAATTATGAGTTTAAAACAACATCCGTAACTAAATAAATTGAAACCAAACCTAGACATTTTTTATAAAATAGTTATCCTTACTAAACGTAAAGCATATGTCTGTCATACAATGTCCTTACGCAGACGCATAATGTTAGCGGCCGACGCGACCATCACACAATTTTCTTGAATTAAGGATTGTATTAAGTTGTCATGATACTGTATTTCCATTTTAAGTTAAATGAAAGATTTTTCCATCAAAATTAAACACCTATTTTTTATGACGGATATCGAAACAGAAGCAGTATTCTGAACCAACTACTTTCAGGAATTGCGTTTATTCTGTTACACGCTTTATATATATATATATATATATTTAATTATTGTATACAACGTGTAATTTAAAGGGTATATACATACCAAGTGCATGGCTTCTTTGGATGATAATAAACGATATGGCAAGGGTTTTGTAATCCTAAGTCTACGTGTGTAGAACTTATTACAAATTCCAATACACAATACCAGAGACCGAATTTTTCAAATTAAGAAGAAAGAAAAGAATTATCGTGTTATTAGCAAGTTACGTGGAAAGTTATTGACCCTCGTAGTGCTGTGACACGTTTGTTATGATTGGTATTCAAGAAATATATGAAACCAATAATTTGGTATCAATTCTTTGAGTCAGTTATTTTGTGCTGAAACTGTGCATAGAGACTCCATACCAGATGTTGTCTTCAGCCCTTTTGGATAAATATGGGGTTTCCGTTACACGTTGTACATGTATATTATTTCATTTGGCAAATCTGCCTCGTTGGCCGAGTGGTCGCAAGCGCGACTGAACACGAGGTCTCGACTTCGATTTCCGGGTCAAGCAAGAACTCCTATTGGGTTTTTCTGTAAGGAATTTCTAGCTCGGAGTTTGGAAGTTGGCGTTATGATACCCCCGTGCCTCGGAAAGCACGTTAAGCCGTTGGTTGATCCCGGCTGTCATTTAGACATCTTTGATGTCGTTACGAGTGGTCAGAAACTGGTTTAGCCAAACGGTATCGTGTTACCCAGTTACTGGGTGGCACGATACTTAGCTGCAGCCGATTAAACTAGAAGCCCCAACATAGTTGGAAAAGGGCTAAGCAGATAATGATGATGATTATATTTGGCAATTATTACGTATCGTGATACCTTATAGCTACTGGGGGGTTGCCGCTCCATGTACTCAGCTGAAACCAGTTACACCGACTGACCCTGGGTAGATAATGTCTTTTGAGGGCTTTTAGAATGCAATTTTTTTTTTATTGATAATAGTTTCGCGTTTGACTACCATCTCACCCAGAGAGTAGTCTTTGATCTCATCACCTGATGGTAAGTAATGATGTGGTCGAAGATGGAATACGCTTACCTAAAGGTAACCTATTCACTCTTGACTTAAAGACCCCTAGGTTATAGCTATTCTTCTATAAAAATCATGTAAACCGTCAAGTAAAAAAGAGTCGTAAAGCATAAAGTATTTTGATAATTACTGACTTGTTGTTCATAGGCTCTCTGATTGTAATTTCAGACAAATCAGTATATTCACACATACAATTCAATAATTGTAGATTGACGAGAAATGTCGCAATACATTTTATCTACGTAATTAATGTAATTATCTCCTAAGTACTGTCTATTTCAGCTTACTAGGTACCTAATCTAAAATGAACTTCAACTGTTTAAGTCTATTTATTTATTTTCTATAGGGTGTCATCATCTGCCTACCCTATTTCCAACTATGTTTGGACGGACTACTTATCTGACCTCCACAAATCGGTAACTAGTTAATAGGATACCTCTGTGTGGTGTCCGATTCTCTGACTTCTGACTCGACTGTCCAAATGTAGAAATAATAACAGCGACCGACAGCATCTGGTGCCTTCCGAGACACGGAGGGGAATCTAGATACGTTGATATAGTCACCCATTGTAAAATTTGCTTTTTTATTGATAATAGGCTCGCGTTTGACCACCATCTCACCTGATGGTAAGTGATGATGTGGTCGAAGATGGAGCATGCTTACCTAAAAGTAACCTATTCACTCTTGACTTAAAGACCCCTAGGTTATAGCTATCGGGAAACACACCCAAAACGTTTAGTGCGTATAGGTGGGATGTCCACCATGTAACGATGGCGCATCGCCGTTTGTCTTGTAGTCCGATGATAGAACGGGCTTGACACACTCCCTGAAATGTGTCCCATAGAAAACTGATAGACTAGCAACTCGTCGCCGATGTTCAAGGCTCTGGAGCTTTGATTCGACCAGTGTATCGTTGCCAATGAGTCTTTTGGCCCGTTTCTCAATAGACTCAAGTGCATCTAGTTGGTACTTGGCAGATCCATCCCAAAGATGAGAGCAGTACTCCATACACGACCGAACCTGGGCTTGATAGAGATTAAGTGGCTGTTCGGGATTCCCAACTTTTTTGATGCTAGTTGAGCCTTAGCCTCGATAAACGGGCCAAAATTGAGGGTAGAAGTTAGTGTTACCCCCAGAAGCTCGATACGATCAGTTATCGGCACGGTTACACCTCGGAAAGTAGGAGCCGGTTCGAATTGACTCCTTTTTGCGAAAAAGATACACGCCTGGGTTTTAGCTGCATTAAACTTGACCAAGTTGGCATCGCCCATTCGGAGACAGCCTTCAAGGACAAGTTCAAGCGCCCAACCATGTCCTCACGGACCTTGACCTTAGTAACTTTTGAGTTAAGGGTCACTTCCACTCCACCGACAGCGGGACCGGGTCTGTACATTTAAATTTTATACAAAAAGAATAATTGAGGTGGCTAAGAAACGGTAACACATCAAAAAAATAAAAATAGAAAAATAGTTTGTCTGTTTGTACACGCAATTCCCCGGTCCTACTGGATGGACTTTAATGAAATTTGGTAAGTCGATAGTTGACATCCTGGAATAACACCCGGAATTCCCCCGGGATTGGGGTTTACGCCGGAAATCCTCCCACGCGAACGAAGCAGTAGCTAACGCGGGCAGCAGCTAGTTCATGATAAAAACTTAGCATAAAAACGGCAATAATTAGAATATGGTCGGTTTGTATTAAAATAACTACTTTTATTTTGTTCTATTATACATAGTTTCATAGTCCGCTTCAGTTCTATCGAAGAACTAAAATATTTACAAGTCGTTTTAGTAAGCGACTAGGTGGCAGGCCATTAGACCTTCCATTGTACGTTTGTGATTTATGTACAATAATAACTGCAACTGCTAACTCATATGCAATTTTCACATCAAAATATGCCACAGAATTTGTTAGGACTAATTGCATACTTTGCAATTTCACAAAATTTCCGTAAGTCGTAAAATTATTTCCTTTTATGCAAAGGCAATCTAAGAACGGTTATTAAAATATCAAAGTTGTGTTGAGCTTAGTACATACTTATCTACTAAGTACCGTCCACAACAAATCTCGGTTTTCGAAGCACGCTTAAAACTGTCATTAGAATTTGTATTATGTCTGTTTGAATCTTATTATCAAACCGCTGTCAAAGCTAACTTGATTATGTGTCTTATCTAATTTATGTGAAAATTACCAACACAATGCACTGAAGATATAGACTCAAGAGATAAGAGCCAACGCAGATTAGATCTCTGTATTTAGACAATGCGGACGCGACCAATTGAAGCGCGCCCTAAATCACGGCCCCCGATGACATCTATAAATTCCCAATCTAATTATTTTGGAACTATATGCTGACAAATAAAATAACCTTCCTCCAAGCGCTCGGGAATTGGGCCGTTTTAACTTTATTAAAGCCGAAATTAGTTTATCAGAGGCAACGAATTAATTTAAAACAGTTTTATATTTCATTAAAATTCATTTGAACGAAATAATCATGAAGCTTAGTATAATAAGAGCGTTGTTACCCGCAGATATGAGGGAGAAATTAAAATACAGATTATGTTTTTAATAGAAAAAAAAAATACTGAAGACGAAAAAGTTGGAGCAGGATTTATCCGGTAGCATTACGACTCAAAACGTTTAATTTGTACACCATTGTAACCAAGAGAGGAGACCGGCGAAATTAATTACCGTTTGCTTATTTTTTAATTAAAATTAGATTTTATGAAACGACCGCCTACGTAATCCGTAATATTTCATAAAAGATGGAAATTCTAGTGGCGCCATATTGTGAGAAAGGGCATCCATTTCGGTGATATTTTGCATCTCCTAGTGGATATATTTCACGGATAATCTGACCCACTTTCTTGGATTACTCGTTTCTTTATTTAATTTCCTAGCGGTACCTTAGCTTTGTTTAAAAAAACACATTATATTGTTCTTCTTTTGTCTATGTTAATAGACTATAATATTAAATCATGTTTATAATTTGTTAATGATTAATCTTTAACCTTTAATATCTCAATCGGATGAACCGATTTTTTTTTCTTTGGGTGATTTGTAAACATTGGACTGATCTTCGAAGCCATCCGAGTTCAAATTCAAAACACGCCAACGCATAGGGAACCCAATCACTTAGTAGGTCATATCGGTTCTCTCGTAGCGACTAAATTAACATATTTTCCTTTATCGACGAATATGGAGGTCCGACCCGCGCTTATCAAGCATGTTTTAACCGAAAATATACAACAAGGGTGAGTATCTCACTATGGTTCGCTTCGTACAAATGCGTCTACGCCCACGAGAGGAAAGATTACGGGATGTTTGAAAATAAATCTTACGAGACAGTTACGTACATTTTGTGGCTAGCAACAAATAAATGTCGTTGTCGGCGCTCCCCCAGTCTGCTTTATGCAACCACACCCCAAAGAACCGCGGCTTGTCTTATACAGAACCATTTATAAAATCCTTGATTCCGGCTTCGTCATAAACTGCTGATAACGTAAATTTTAGTAATGCTACATTAAAACCGTGCTTCTATTATGACTTTCATAACACTAAAATTATTTGAATTTCAAACACAAATTCTAAGAATCCAGTTATAACTAGCACTTTATCGTCCGACCAGTCTACGACCTTTTCACGGCTTTTTGATTTATGTATCTGTCGTTCGTTGAAGATTACTTATCTTTACACACGAATAAAGCTTATTTATCAAGGATATGGACGTCTAACGAAAACAAATCAATCTTTTATTACCATGACTGATGTTTATGTGATTAATATTATTACCGCAGGAAACAGCGTTCCTTAATTACCGGCTAGTGTATTTACGTACGTATGAAACCATTGTTATGGTGCCCAAGTATAGTATTCAGTCTGTTTTAGTCTCAAAACAATAACGCGTTTGTTGGTACCAAACAAACATCTAAAACAATAAAACGATGATATTATCATCCTCTCATCACAAACATAACACAAAAACACGAAAGTAGATCACAAAAAAGCGAATGCAAATAAATCTTGTAGCCAACTAACCATATCAAAATACCCGAGGGGACACTTAGCCATAAACTGTGTCGCCACAATCAAAATTATTGCCTCACCCATCCTTCACCCGCAGACTTCGGAATGAAATTATCATTGAATAGTTACTATAACAATAATTTGGTTGTGGCCAATGCAATTACAGTTCCGTTTTACGCACCCCAAAATCTCATTGGCCGATGATTGCATCAATTGTCTGGCATGCGGGTGGCGATGGCTTGTTGATCTCGATATAAATTGTGATGAAATTATGAAAATGTCATATTTATAAGGGTGATGTGATAATTCTCACACCATCTGTGCTTACGATCTTAATTGATTTTCTATTCTGACCATTGCCAGAATCCTCGACGGTTAGATACTTTCTAATACATATTTATAGCCTACACTTCGATGTCAACTCTTTTCATATGAATAACCTTCAATAGTTATTTTATACATATTAAGATTTTATGACAATACTATTCAATAGATGATGAAACACTTTTGGTCATTATCTAGCCATTGGTGGAACTTGTAAAGTACTCAAAACCGATATACTGTGTGATAACTACTGTTTCCTTAACACCCTTCTTTTCAACTTATGGTTTTTTATTTCAGGTGAATCATTGATAGGCGCTGAAGAACTTCGCACGTTTTGGAGCGTAGATCTCTATGGCGAAAAACATGTAAGCAACTTCACGGAAACGCTATTAAATCTTCTTATTTCAGTATTACAGAAATCTTGGTTACATAATTATTTTTGTAGCTTTTATACATAATTATGTGACACAAATGGACAATAAAAATTCAAAAACAAAACCATGTGAATTAGGTACTTTTTCTGTGTTGAAAAATGATTATTCTAATTCATCAGTTAGATTTTCTAAATTTATTTTTGCCTTTTTAAATCAACAAAAAATTACCGTGACACGATAAAAAAACTCAGGTGAGTTTTTTTATTAAAAGCGTTAGATAAGTCGAAAGCACGTGTTGAAAACCGATAGTGTGGATAAAAATCCTAATGTTAACGGAAATCCTTAAGCAATATTTTATATAACAAAAGACCTTATTGATATTCACCTGTAAGCGGTTCCAGATAAGCGGATATTTGTTTACAAACGTTACATGGGACGGCAACATGCTATCCTAACATAAAGCTGACAATATGAGGCCCAAATTCTGTGTATGTCAAGTAATAATCGTATTAATAATGTGGAGCTTCCGTGATGAAACGTACCTACGCATTAAAGGTACGGTAGATTAAATTATTCAATTTATTTGCGACCTTCCTAACCTTACTTTACGGATAATATTTGGGAAAGGTCAAAGTTTAATCAGTTTAATTTCTTCATAATAACTTCGGTGAGTTTTTTTTTTTCGAGATGATGTTATAGATGTTAACTGCATATTTTTGAACCAGAAAGGTCCAAAAATATGTGGTTAACATGAGTCGGACATAACATAAAAAACGTAATTGGAAAATAATTGAAATATTTCCATTTCCTAATGGATTAATGTTAAAATGTCTCATCGGCTTATCAAATGATGGGGGTCGTATTCTCGAAATGAAATGTCCCTTTCTTAATGCACGTTTTTAGAATGTCGCTATCCTTTTCTTTATCAGGAAGACTAATGGAATAGAAAAAGATGGAAAATAATTTGTAGAAAAACATAATGCAGGGTTGGAAGCGGCAGGATTCGTGTCAACTCACAGGTAGATCAATAAAATGGCTGTTTCATTAACTTTATGTCTGACGGCACTTATAAAGACATTAAATGTCCCAAGTTGGGAGAGTCCATTTGGAGTGTTACATTTCTCGATCAGTTTTTTCTTGACGGTCCCATTTTGTTTACGTTATCTCTTACACATCTAACATTAGAAAATGTTAACATCAGGAACTAAATTACTCCCGATCACATCAGTATCCTCCCGGATTCTTAGTGATTTAATACTCAGGTATTAGGAATAACAACTACGAACTTTCAATAGCAGGAAAGGAGAAGAGTAATGACATAACTATTGGTTACACGAACCATCGAGTACGCAATTGAAAACGTTATCAAAGAATTACTGAGTCTAGATTAGATACAAAGAGTACGTAGTGCTCCGAATACATTCTCTAATGAGACACTACTACGATATAAAGCTCCGTTAAGTAATGGGACTAAGCTGCAGTACAATAAATAATTATGATCAAACAAAACGTGCAATGGAGGAAGCAGTACGTTGCATAGATAAACGGCTAGGAGCGCACTCATAAACATAGGAAGCCAGCAGTCGTTCTCGAAGCACGAAATTGACTCGAGTGTTCGCGTGTTCGAACCACGTTACCTTAGTAATTGGCATGCTGCTGTAACGCTACTCTGTCACTACTGAGGCCATGGCCCCAGGACCGTGGTACAGGCAGTGAAACGACCATGTTCATTGTCAGATTAGATCGTAAGTTCACTTGATATGTGCGCCTGTGAGCTACATATGCAGATTACAGCGCTGATCAGGCAAAGGTCTAATGATTATGGGGAACATGGTATATAACACTTATGCTCCTTCTTATCCAATTTATTTTTATATTATTAATATTTATTTATTAGGGTAACTGAACAGTAACTCATTGCATTTCTATAAGCCAAAAAATACAAAATAAAACGGTCAAATATGTTACCAATAAAATCTTCCCCGCCAAAAAGCTTAGTAAAAGTCGGAAATCGTGTGTCTCATTACAAAGTTATCGCAGTAGGCGTCCAATTAGAAAATAAATCATCTTTAAAAGCTTTAATAACGTAATAACAAATGAAACTCGCCAAAATACCGCCATTTTCGACGTAGCCTTGCCGAGCCAAGATCGAAATCCGTCGATCCGTTTTCAGCACGACATTGGCCTTGTCGCTTGTTTTAAAGCTCTACGCTAAGCCTTGAACCGTTGTCTTTGTTTTGAGACGATAAACCCGCTTTGTTGCTGAAGAGGAATCTTCTGACGAAGTCGAGAGTCGATGCTGACATTTTCTAGAATGATGAATGGTACAGACGTTGAGTACACTCGTGTGTTTATAAGTCTTTTGTTTCTGAGTGTTTTAGTTCATAAAGGTCAGGAGTTGTCAACTACAGAATTAGTTCGAATTATTTGATGGATTGATGTAATTAGTTGAAATGATTTCGTTTACTTTTACAGTTAGTAGTGCTTCTAATGGAATTTTGCTGATAGAAAATTAATTGTGTCCGTAAATATTTCAGGATTTAACGGCTATCTCTGCTAATATTATAAATACGAAGTTTAAGGTTTATTGATGTTTATTACTCAATACAAAACTTTTATAGACCTTGTCCGAAATTATTATAATAACGCCAAAATAGCCGGACCAATATGGATGAAATTAGGCACAATCAGCCTATAACGGTTCTAGTATATGAGCCCCCTCTCTCTGAGAGGGAATCATCCACGTGGGCCTAGTGAGGGTTGGTGAATGTCAGTCCGGATTGTGTTCGGATTTTTCAGTCTTAGTACTTGCTGGTTTCCTCACGATAGTTTCCTCCATTGTTGTGTGACCAGCAGTGTTGATCTAAATTACACAAAGAAATGTGCCAGACAGGGTACAATTTTTCTTCATTAATACATAATTTAAAGATAATTATGACCTTTTTGAGCATATTATTTTGAGCTACCAGTACCTATGTATAGCGTTGACTTCTAACCAACCTTGAAACGGTGTTTGAACCGTTTTTGTAAACTGATATGTCTTCAAACTGGGAAACTAAGGTTTCAAATTACGATAGATAGATTGATAGAATATACTTTATTGTACACCAATAATTTACATCGAAGCAAATAATATTTGGATGCAAATTATGGTCAATGTTAAGTTTGCCTTATATAAACGAAATTTAATGTACTTTATAATTATTTTTGGCAACGGATTAACAAAGTAGAACATTCTGAGATTCCTTTAAATACAAATGTAAAACATTAAACATTAAACTCATCAGATAACAGCTCTTCTTAGAAAACTAAAGAATATTATATTTCTCATAATGGTCTATGATAATTTAATTGTGCGATGTTGCATATAAATATTTGAATTAATTAAGTAAAACCTACTTCAAGATTTGTCTATACAAAACATTTCTTGTATTAATTTTAGAGTTCCGAGAAGAATTAAAGTTATGTTCCATCCATTTGTTAAGGATTGCTTTATTCGTGGACAGCAGCTATAAAATAGATTTCCAAAAACATTTTTGTAAAACATGCAAAACCATTAATTTAAAAGCCATAAAACTAGTTTTTAAAAAGTAAAAGATATGCTAATATTCTATTATTACCTTCAAGCAGCAATCGTAATTCTTTTCAAAAAACTTCGTATGTTTTACGAAATCTTGTTCTTAATCACAAAAGATTTTCAACGTAGATAAGGTTTAGTGCTTACAAAATAAAATGCTACTCGTGGTCTTGATCTGATATGGTAAAAACAAAAGTGGTTGAAAATACCTTAAAAGTGGCGTAATAAGATCTCATTACTCTTTGATACTGATTTATTGCTTTCAAAGTTAAAATTGAAGCTTTTGACTAAGTGCCGTCCTATCAACGAAAGTCTAACATTTAGTTTATTTTTTTTACATTTCGGTATGCATATTTATACATAAATTAATTTTACCCGCGTCAAAATGGCGCACATTTGTGTCTATGCTAAACCAAATTATAATCGATTTGACTGCGCCTAGTTTCATCAAGACTCGTTTAGCCAGACATGGACATGGCCAGACACGGTTAGCATAGTGGTTAAGCTATCGGCTGCTGCACTGCGTGTCACGGGTTCGATCTCGGACGGAACAATTATTGTTTCAGTGGACTACATTTAGCTGAACCGTTTCTAAGAGTTTGTGTAGTGAGTTAAAAATTCGAATTAGCTCGAAACCCTCATCGTACTAAACAAAAATAACATTGTTGGAACACGTGAACACATTAAGCCAAACGTACACAATGACGTCAATTGATGCCTCAAAGATTTATTCACAATCACATACTCAATAGCTTTTTTATCAAGCAAAAAGTCCTGAAAATTATCTTAAATATTAATTAATTAAGAGAAGACTCGTAATTCGAAAGGAAAGTAGAAAGTGCTGCTAAAGACTCAAACGTCATGACTACCTATCAAAGTCAGCTAATTAGTAATTATGTTACAAAACTTGAAAAACGTATTAAAACCTAATTATTCACTCGCAATGTTGCCACAACAGAATGATTTACCAAAAAGTACAAAAACAAATTTATGTCTCTTTGGGGACGGTCGGCCGTGTCCATTACATGATATCCTTCTTGATTTATTAACGTGGATATCTCGACGCGAATAAGTATATAATACTGTGAGGTCCAGTAATGAAATGTGCGAGAGAACATTGTTAAAGATGGTCATATAAGACTTTATGACACAAACAATGGGATATTAAGGTGTCTTCAATTAATTGATTTATTATGGCTACGAGTGTCTACCATAATAGTCGCACAAAAATTAATGTGACCATCGAGAAGTCGGTTCGGATTATACGGCAGAATTTAAAATGGTTTTTATTTGAATTATGTATTTGTTATATACAAAAGTGTTGTACAGATTTGTAATATATATTGTTACTAGCTCCTGCCCGTGACTTCATTCGCGTGGGAAGGTTTTCCCGCGAAAACACCGATCCCGTGGGAATTCCGGGATATAAGTAGTCTGTGTTATTTCAGGATGAACTATTTATGTCCTTACTAAATTTCATTCAGATTCGTTCAGACAATTTTACGTGAAAGAGTAACAAACATCCATACATGATCCATCTTCACAAACTTTCGCATTTATAACATCACAAGCGTCCCGGCCCGGCTTAGCTCGGGTAATAGAGTTTATATTTTTTGACATTTCTCATTTTATTTTATTGATATTTTTGTATATTTATTTTGTATAATTCTAAATTTAATTTCAATTTCAGTTATGTTTTTTTTTGCAATTAATAGCACATGTTTTACGTTCCTATTTTATATGGGTCACAGACCTGAAATAAATGAATTTGATTTATTATTATAATTATTTGCTTAGATTGTGAGCGACGTCTTCGCTTCGTCTATATTTTAATTATTTAATTTCTCGTCCGGTAATTTTTATTTTGCGATAACTCATAAGATATTCATTTTATTGATATGGTGTAAAAGGCAATTTTGATCTATATTAAATGCTCAACGTATTTAACGTATTTCATTGGATAAGAAATAATACTGTACTGTTAAAAATAGCTTCGTAAATAACCCATAATTTTAATTTTAATTTTTGTAATTTGTAAAAGAAAAATATGGTTATTGTTGGTTATCCTTGGGAGCTAGACATATGCCATTACGGACTTTTTTGTAGATCTATAAAAGAGGAACAATCCCACCATACTTTATTTTGATATAACTCAAAAGCTTCTGGCAGCGTTTCCTATTCTTCATCTCTCTTAAACTTGTTGAACTAATATCGTCGTATTTCATCCAATTTACACAAAACCTAAACTTATTATACACTAAAACCTTCCTCAGGAATCACTCTATCTATTAAAAAACCCGGATCAAAATCCGTTGCGTAGTTTTAAAGATCTAAGCATACATAGGGACCGACAGCGGGAAGCGCCTTTGTTTTATACTATGTAGTGATTACAATCACGGCAGCCGTAAAAAGCTGCTGGTGTCTGCTCAATGATTATTATTTGGTATATATGTTTTAGGTTAAAAATATGCTTTTTTTTGTATTTTTTCTTGTTCTGTTTAAACTAGATGAAGCTAATGTTTAATAACTTAATAGCTCAAAGGAAAAAGGTTTTTTAAAGTACCTACATACTAATTGTACTTATTAAATCACATAAGAACTATGTAGCTTAATGTCTGTTGTTGACTTTTTAAGGAAAGCATCATAAAAATAAGAGTGGACCCGTTCTTATAGTGCAATCATTTGTTATTATGTGTAAAACTTAGGAGCTCGGCGATTTATAATCTCTGGTAAAAACAGCACTCAGACTTAAAGAAAAATGAGCAGAGTTTACGTGCCCTTAGCTTGCAAGTATGCTGTACACCTTCAGACTAAATATATATTATTACTACTCCGAACGACACATTTTGTTTTTTAGAAAATAAGTAACGTCATGCGAGCCAGACAACTTGAATTTTTTATTTAACACATAAGACAGTGGGATGATATTACAATTCAGAATTTCAGAAAATATAAAAAGAAGTGACTAAGCTGATATAAGGGGGTGAACAGCTTCTAATGCTACACTTGACAAATCCATTCTGTAGTCATTATCCACTCCGAACGAAAGGGCAAGTCAAGCAACACATGTTGCCAAAACAAGCTTAATTCGTATAATTTACTTAGCACTCAATTCCTAAATAATAACACGCCTCGTTCGGATTATTGTGAGGTTGGGCCTAATATGCCATATGTTTAACGCCTCCGTGTCACCTACTAATATGATTTTGATAAATAGGTCGCGACATTATAAGCTACCTAATACTGAGTCCTACCACGGATTTCTTTATAGTGTGCCATTCAGTTTTATATTTTTTTCGTGTGGTATATTTTTTCCTCGGAATTTTATTTCGCGACGTATCGGCCTATCAGTCCCTAGACAAATGACATTCTCTCAGTGGCAGCGTGGTGACGGCGATATTGAAAATGTCAAAATGCGTGTATGTATTATACATATCGTCGTTGCGCGTGCAAAAGTCGCGATGTGGTTAATAGTCATTTTCGTTCTTTTATGCAGTTCCGATCATTATTTTAATACACACATGCTGTAAAAACAGCTATCTGATAAACGCAATATTGAAAGGTAACTCTTTAAATATTTCGTTTATCAGATAGCTGTTTTACTGCATGTGTGTATTAAAATAACGATTGAAACTGCATAAAAGAACGAAAATGACTATTTACCACATAGCGACTTTTGCACGCGCAACGACGTTATACCTATGTTGACAAACGCTGTCAAAATGTCACATCATTTGTCCATTGTATTTTAGCATTTTTACGCTTTTGCTGATAAAAAGTTTCTTTCTGTACAAGCTTTTGGTTGCCATTTGACAATCATTTACATTGATATTGATAGATACCTACATATAATATATCTGCCAAGCTATGTTAGTGTCCAGTTTATTAGCTAATATTTTGTTTCTAGGGTAGATTAGTTCGACGTGGCGCTGCACAAGACAGAGGCCATGTGCTTCCATGGCGGTCGGAACGCGCCACGGTCCGAGTCCCACATAACGGTGGAGGGGGTTCGCATCGGCGTCGGGAGGACGATGAAGTACCTGGGACTCGTCCTCGACAGCCGGTGGAACTTCAGGGAGCATTTCCTGAGTTTGGCCCCAAAGCTGAACCGGGCAGCAGCCGCCTTCAGGCGACTCCTGCCTAATCTCAGCGGGCCAAACGCCTCCTGCCGAAGGCTGTACGCCGGCGTCGTGCGGTCCATGGCCCTCTACGGGTCCCCAGTGTGGACCCTGTGCATCCGGACGCGACCACTAAAGTTGGTCGCATGCCAGAGGGTCATGGCTATCCGAATGATCCGGGGATACCGCACGATCGCCGGCGAATCGGCCAACCTCCTTGCCGGATTGCTGCCCTGGGATCTGGAGGCGACTGCCCTCCAGCGCGTCTATGAATGGCGCGTGGAGACGCAGCGCCGGGGCGTATCCCCGCTGCCTCGAGAAGTCGAGGCGCGGCGGGAAGAGCTCCGGCGCGATCTCAGGGCACTATGGAGGGAACGACTGTTGCAACCGACGGCCGGGCACGCCGCAATTGCGGCGGTAAGACCCCTCTTTGAGGAGTGGCTAGATCGGCGTCACGGCGTCCTGACCTACCGCATGACGCAGGTCCTCACCGGACACGGAAGTTTCGGGAGGTACCTGTGTCTGATGGGAAAGGAGGAAACGCCTGGGTGTCACCACTGCGAGGGTCGCCCTGAGGACACCGTAGAGCACACGGTGCAAGACTGCCCCGCCTGGGCAGAGCACCGACGTGTCCTAACGGCGGCGATAGGCGGAGACCTCTCGCGCCCGGCATTGGTCGAGGCCATGCTGCGGGGCGAGAGGGAGTGGGAAGCGGTCGCCTCCTTCTGCGAAGCAATCATGCTATCGAAGGAGGAGGCGGGCCGCGTGAGGGAGAGGATGGCGTCCTCCCTCCAGCCCAGCCGCAGTGGTAGACCTCCACGGCGTCGGACGTCGGCCGACGATCTCCGGCCACCGTAGGCGTGGGCATGCGGACAGCGAGTAAAGGGCAACTCGCTGTCCGACCATGGACCATGCCCGGGTCGACGGCGCGTTGTGTTCCACGCGCGCCTCAAAGAGCGTCAGCAACATGACGAGGCCCCCTCTGCAGCTGTGTTATTCTGTAAGACCTCATTCTAAACTTCGAATCTGAATCCGCTGTGAGTTTGTTGATTGGCATTCTAAAAACTCGGTTGTTAATTCGAATTTACACTAGCGCTACCCTTGCGAGCGTGTCAGCGAGTTGAACTAAAGATTTTGCCAGATAAAGTATGAGATGACGTGAGAAGTGGCATTCGGTAAGTAATTCCTCCGTCACTTCGACGCTGTTTACAGAATGCAAAATCAAGGTCACTTACAGAGGGCCGAAGCCTGCCGGGGTCGTGGGACTTATCCCATAACCGTGACCCCGGTACGTAAAGGGTTATTGAAGGAACACCGTGGATTTTAGTCATGTTGGTATTGTCTGCCCATCACGACTGTCAAAGTTGTATAAATAAAAGCCGGCAATAAATTTAATATGTAGGTGCGTGTAGGAATCTTGATATATTGCGATGGTAACCCATCCGCGGACTGACGCGTGACGTGACCTCGGCCAGGATTGCTTAACTTGTAAGATCGACCCGCACGGCTATTATCATTGAGCCACGAGCTTATCACTGATAATATGTTGTCACATTTACTACGATTAATGAGACAAAAATTCTTACCAATTTGGAAAAGTTACAGCAATACCTACTTCTTAATTTTCGATTCCTGTTTCTCTACATATTCAAATCACTCAGTTCCCGCATCCATATTACCGACTGTTTTATAGGTGACTTTCACGTGAGTTTTACCACACATAGGCACCATTAGTAGGGGCTTTCTTATAATGTGGTTATTCACGCCTGTAGCATATGCTTAATGTTAGAATTTCATTTGATTGACACCGCGTCTGGTTTCAGAGTCTTAAGTACCGACACATGTTTGTTTATTGCTCTATGAGTTATACATTAAGCCTAATAAAATTTAATAAGCACTTGTAAAGATCGATAAAGGAGAGTATTGTGTTTGATGGGTTAGTTGTTGCAAAACAAAATAACTAGGTTTTAGAGAAATAATTTGTTTTGTAGCGGCACGGATGATGAACATGCGCTTCCGATAATAGAAACTGAATTCGTTAAGTTTTATACTGAAATATCTTATATCTGCCTGCGAAAAAAATGTTCACAAAGCACAAATGTTTTCTCATATAGTTTGAGAAATCTTATGGGAATCTGTAAACCAATAGGATTACGTGACGCTTTAATCACGAGTAATTTGAAATTCAAATCGTTCATTTGACACTATAACTTATTTGTTCTTTATTAATTTGTTGCTCCTTTGTAAGTATTTATCTAAGTAAACACGCAACTGTACCAAGAAAGGTTTGTCCTGAGATGCTGTTTAGGTACATGATGGTTATTTCGTCTTCCAAACATAGCAGCGGAAATCATTACACCAAACGAGGAAAACACATAAAATACCATAATACTTTTACGGGTTAATAAAGATACCTGTCTCTTCTATCATTGTAATGAATTCTTGTTACTCGATGTTGCTACTGTGTACTGATAGTTCACACTTGAAGCAACAGGTGGCGTTGATAGCTATATACAGCAGTTCTCAGGATTAGCGGGTGGATTTCCTATGGATGTTTTTTATTTGCTGTTCGCATCAATGAGATATTACATGGGAACGGCATTATAACGGATTGAGAAGGTTTTCTATTTGTATTCATTAATAAAAATGCAATGGGATAATTTAAAATCTATATTTTTTCTATTATATAAAGCTAAATTACCACTGACTGACTGACTGGCTCACTCACTCATTGACATAATTGTTCTCCCAGATGGTGGATGGTGAGGTGGGTATATATTGACAGATTCGTAAATAAGTAACTCAAACCTACGGGAAAACTGCCAAACCTCCCCTTTTCACCCCCCTTCTCCCCCCTCCCTATCGTATCTCGGAAACGAGATCCGTATTTTTTTTTACGGAATCGTATAGAGGAGGCTCGGTAAACTAAAAACCATTTTTCAAAGTCGCCCCCCTTGCCCTCCTTCTCACCCCCTTTAGGCGGATCTCGGAAATTAAGAGACTTGGAACCCCCTTTTTTTTTTTTTTTTTAAAGTGAACCGCGAGGTGCTTGCACCTCGCGCAACACGCAAATACTAGTTATACTATATAAAGCTAGATTACCACTGACTGACTCACTGACATAATTGTTCTCCCAGATGGTGGATGGGGAGGTGGCTATATTTTGAAAGATTCGTAAACAAGTAACTCTGAAACCTACGGGTAAGTGCCAAACCTCCCCTTTTCACCCCCCTTCTCTCCCCTCCCTATCGTATCTCGGAAACTACTAGACCCGTATTTTTTTTTACGGATTCGTATAGAGGAGGCTCGGTAAAGTAAAAACCATTTTTCAAATTCTTGCTTCTCGCGCAACACGCAAATACGTCATATTATATAAAGCTAAATTACCACTCACTCACTCACTCACTGACTCATTGACATAATTGTTCTCCCAGATGGTGGATGGGGAGGTGGGTATATTTTAGCAGATTCGTAAACAAGTAACTCTCAAACCTACGGGAAAACTGCCAAACCTCCCCTTTTCACCCCCCTTCTCCCCCCTCCCTATCGTGTCTCGGAAACTACGAGACCCGTATTTTTTGTTTTTTACGGATTCGTATAGAGGAGGCTCGGTAAAGTAATAACCATTTTTCAAAGTCGCTCCCCTTGCCCCCCTTCTCACCCCCTTTAGGCGGATCTCGGAAATTAAGAGACTTGGAATTTTTTTTTTCAGATTCATTTAGAGGGGCAATGCTTTAGTCAAAATAATTGTGCAACCCCCCCCATCACCCCCCCTTCATTTTTTTTTTTTCACAAGCACGCGAGGTGCTTGCTCCTCGCGCAACACGCAAATACTAGTTATACTATATAAAGCTAAATTACCAGTGACTGACTCACTCACTCACTCATTGACATAATTGTTCTCCCAGATGGTGGATGGAGAGGTGGGTATATTTTGACAGATTCGTAAACAACTAACTTTCAAACCTACGGGAAAAGTGCCAAACCTCCCCTTTTCACCCCCCTTCTCCCCCCTCCCTATCGTATCTCGGAAACTACGAGACCCGTATTTTTTTTTACGGATTCGTATGGATGAGGCTCGGTAAAGTAAAAACCATTTTTCGAAGTCGCCCCCCTTGCCCCCCTTCTTACCCCCTTTAGGCGGATCTCGGAAATTAAGAGACTTGGAACATTTTTGGTTTAGATTCATTTAGAGGGGCAATGTTTTAGTCAAAATAATTGTGCAACCTCCCCCCCGTCTCCCCCCATCACCCCCCCCATTTTGATTTTTACTAGGTACTGAAAAACTGTTGATTCTTACTTTTATCTATAAACGGGCCTTCAAATTTTTTATGCCATGCCCTCCCCTCCCCAACCTCCCCTAAAATTGAAAAGGCTGTAACTTCATAATGGTTAGAGATAGCCATTAGGTGTTTGAACAAATATTATAGTAGGCGTCGAAACCTGTCCGGTGGTACGTAGGGCCTGAGTGGAGCGAAACTGCGAGACTGAGTGGAGTGAAGGGGGAGGTGGCGACCTCCGTAGCGTAACGAAGGTTGAGTGGGTGAAGCGTAACTCAGCGGCGACGACAAGCAAACTTAAGAAATTATTTTTCAAAACTCCCTCTTCTCCCCCTTCACCTCTCGCCCCCCATCATTTTTTTTTTCAGATTCTTTTTAAGGGGCCCAATGTTAATAAAATTATTTTTCAAAACTCCCCCCTCTCCCCCCCATCGTATTTTGGAATTTGGAGCTACTGCTCTGTTAGGGTTACGTTTGACATTTTACTACATTTTGGGGTTTTAAAAGTGAACAATCCACCACCACAAGCACGCGAGGTGCTTGCACCTCGCGCAACACGCAAATACTAGTTAATATTATAAAGCGGCAAAGTTTGGTTGTTCGAACGCACTAATCTTCTAAAGTTCTGGGTGGCTTTAGATAGAATTTGGTATGGAAGTAGCTTGAAGCTTGAGGAACGTTAACCTTTAGAGCCCCAGCGGCACAAAAACGTGCCAGTAAACAAGTATTGGTTGAGCTGGGCTCAACTAATAGTTGACGTAAATAATGGCGGTCCTTGAGAGATTAAAGGCTACTTTTACACGACTGTAAAAGAAGGAAGTTATGTCTTTATCGTGGTGAATTCCACGGGAGCGAAGCCCCGCACTACTGCTAGGACATAATATGTGTTAAGTTAACACCAGGTATATTTTATTCTTTACTCACTGATAGATCTTTTCAGAGGTGAATTAACATGGCTACCCATCGTCTGCATATCGTTTTTTCCGACTATACCGTAGTTGTCTTCCAGTATAACCGGATATAGCTGTGTACCAACATTTCACTTGGACCTATCTGATCTCAACAAGTCAGTAACTCGTTAACACGATACATTTGGCCAAGATTGGACTGAGATTTCCTACCTTCGGCTACCGGACCAGCTGTCAAAATTGTAGAAAGATTCCGAGACTAAGGCTTAACAGGCTGTCAAAGGCACGAAAAAATCTCGATGTGTTATGGTCACCCATTTATCATTTGGTGACATCTCCTTTTACGAATAATAAACGATAAATTATATACATACATTCTGCATATTGGTTAGAAATAACACTTTTATACGTCATCTTTTATACTAGATTTGGCCGGTTTGTTTATTTTCATTCATAAAATTAGCAGATTTATAAGAAGTAGATATTAATTTAGTTTTATTAAGGTATTTTTATATTCTATATTTATTAATGAGATACTTGTAGCTATTTTCAGTAAATAGGTATTTAATGTTGAGTAACATGGGTGAACTGCTTTTGAGAAAGAATACTGGCACATAGCTACCCAGCCTTACCTAATATGTAAACCATGAACAAACACAATAATAGCTCCTAACAGTAAATAAAAACCATTAATTTCCCTCACCAGTGCACGATCAGAACAATAGGCACATTTACCTATGAAACTTATGATCAATATCAGAAACGCATCAACACGCATCAAAAACGTCAAACAAAATCACTCATTCACACTAATCTAATCACACAGTCGACTTCCGTAGTACATTCCCACAGTAACACACTGTATTACATTAGGCAAAAGTCGAATACAATAGGTACAAGTCCATACAACACTGTGGGTGGTCGAACATTGCACCTCACACAACGGACCTCTCATCGTATTATAAACCCAGCTCTTTATCCCACTCGTAATGGTAATGAACACAGTGCTAATTTTACTCTATAACACTCTGTTGTTCCACTTATCTATAAAGAACTCCACTAAAATAAACCAGCCTTGTTGTCTATAAAAATAACCATGCGGATATCATTAGCTTATCGCTCCAGTTTTAAAACGAATTAATGTTTTATTTCAGGCCAGCATTCGGGATCCGGTATGGTCTAGTGGCTAGGATACCTGGCTCTCACCCAGGAGGCTCGGGTTCGATTCCCGGTACCGGAAGAAACTTTTTACAGTTTTTGTTTCATGTTTTGCTTTGAATACCTCGTTGTAATTACTGGTCATGATAAAAACGCGCATTTTATACGCATGGAGGGAGATTACTAACTAGGCGTCATACTATTGCTATCGCTCATCTTTCTAAGCGGTAAGCAAGAAAAATAGGAACAAGAACCAACTACTGATTACGGAGATAAAAAGTGAGAATTTGAAACGGTTTTTGCCATTTTCTTGAGAATTATTCCTCTTTGTTTATGTCTATTGTTGTAAGCGTTGCTTATACAGTACGGAACAGATTAAAATGTATGGACTTTCTTTATCCGATCGGCTATCTAATCAGGGGCTTAACGAGACGCGCTAAAATATTATCGTAGCAGGAAGTATTAGGCCTTTGTCCAGACTCTCATTAACACGTTCCACAATGCCCGTAGACAACACTTGGGAGCTGTTAAGTTTTTATCTTCCCTTTTGGCGCCAGAACATATTTTTTTTAAAACTATCCTGAAACGTGGGCTATAAATTTTGTTGAACACCTGAATGCATTATACAAACGCATCTTATTTCCTGTTAAAGTTCAAATCGTTTTGAATTCTCCGCATGACTAAAACGATTGTTTCGAATACTTGATTTTTTTTCTCTAGAAATCTTTCTCGGAACGCTGATACCAAAAGCGCAAAATTTGCATGAGAAATTTATTGGATCCCGATTAGTGACGGAATTTTTCGCTCCTATGTCAGAATATAATTTAAATCTGTCCCTATATTACAATATGGAGACATAATTTAATAGGGATTCTAAGAATGCTCATCCACTCGGATGATTTAGAGATATTAAAAATTATTCTAATACCGGTAGAGTCCCAAGTCCTTGATTAGTCATTAATAGGTTTTCGATTGTTAATCTCTACCCATTTTATATGTTGTGAAACGTTTATTATTATTGTTATTTATTACTTTGGTTCCCCGAACTTATCTGAATGTTTCATCATGTTATTATTCATCATTAGATTCATTTGTTTTATTAATACTAACTTTTTACGTTTAGTATTTTGAGTTATGTCGTTAAGCGTTGTTTTAATGACGATGCTACTGCTGCTTGGATATTAATGTTTGTCTCTTTTAATTCATAGACACTTTAAATTTAAAATATTATCAATATAAGTGTTGCTTGCCTATGCGTCTCCGGTACCTACAATTCCGAAGAATTTGTGAAAGTAAAACGGCATTTTTACGAATTGATCAATAATTGTTTTTTAAGTTCAAATGTGTGGGACATTCAATGCATGTTTATTGAAATAAATGAAGCTTTAACTGATGACCTGTTTATTTGTAAAAGCTCATTTCATTTGAATCACATAATAATTTTGTTAGGGAATTTACACATTTTTTTATATCTCTGAGTTCCTTGAATCTTTTATCTTGTTTTAAAATTCAAGGAAGCACAACTATGCTTCAGCAAATATTGAGCGTATAAACCAGATCGAGTTCACTAGCGTCAGTATGTAAATTTTTATCATTTACTGCACGCATTTCCTCTCTCAGACCTGTTTCATTATAACCGAGATCTTTTGCCGCATCTGATGTTTACATTATGGCTCAACATTATACCGGTTGGGTAAATCTACCTATTTCTGCTACATACCAATCAAAATTATCAAGCAATTTGCATATGTATTCGTAATGCTTACTCAATATGTACGTTATTGAAGTGACATGATATGCCATTAGTGAGCTTTATGCAGATTCGTTAGAGTGTTTGTCTATGGGTAGGACATGATTATCATAGTGTTTGTTTTTGTATTTACTCTTCCTATCACTACAATATGGGTTAGAACAATATTTATTTATCTTCACTTCATGCCCATGCACATTCCCTACCGGTGAAATAATTATCAGCGGGAAACGATACCTATGAATACTTGAGAAGTTACTGAACAGTAAATAAGATAATATAAAGATAAAAAAATAAATGATAAAGAGCTTTCCTCTTAACTGTGTTAATTATTTATGTACATATTTATATGTTTATATATTCTAACATTATGTATTTATTTAAGTATATGTTATTTTTATTGCATTATAACTATTATAAGTATGTGTAGGTATATTTAATATTTTAGTTTTAGACTTCACATATTAATTTTTATTTCTCTTCTTGTTCTCACACACTATTTATTGAATTGTCTACATTTCTTTTTCACTTCTCCTTTCGCAGGTCTGCTGGAAGAAATTTCTTAAGAAATAAGCAGTAATTTTGTACTCAAATATTATAATTAATAAAATAAATAAATAAATAATCCTGCTTATATGTTACACAAGTAAATTAGTTATATTCTTTTATATGCATACCGTCTGATGGTACATGAAACGTATTCCGTCGTCTGTAATCGACTGTATGTAAAACTAACAAAATCAAAAGTAAGAGGAGGACATATTAAGTGGAGATTATTAGAACACTATAGTTTTACCGTACGATTCCATTTAGGCGATGATACATTAGATCTCAGCGTGAATAGGCATTATCTCTGTCTTTTGTATTTAGTAAAATATCTTCACGTTCCAAATTCATTCTGTCCAACTTATTCTACTAATGTGCGAGGAAAATCACGGTTCGATGTCTTGTCGTGCGCGCCACACGATCTATTCATCACTCCAATACTTATTTTTTGGAAACAACAAAAGCACTGACGCTAAACACTTCCATTATTACCTCCTAAATAGACAAAGCAACTTTGTTCGAGACAAAAGGAACAAATAAAAGGTTGTCGCCATTAATTTATACACTTCTGACATTTGTAACGGTGCATCTTTTGTCAAGTATTGTAACGTTACAAACTTACAACTTAACCCCGTGGAGGCGAAAAATTAGCGCTCTGCGTGTGCGCTGTCGGTATACTCTAAACGTAATTGTACAAAGGAGTTCTCTTTTTCATTTACGCGTTTCGCTTTCGGTATATTTTTTTTTTTTTTTCTAGAATCGAATTCGAATTAGTGACGGTGCTGTGTCACCTGAGCCGAAAGACGGGACCTCACATCGAACAAAGACGCGTATTTTGGTCGCTCAGGCGACCATTCACTACTTAAAATAAAATATTGTGCGCTCCGGTCGGAACCCATGAGAATACGTGAGACCCACCGATGTTACTTTTTATGTTCATTATAATTGTGAGATACGATATATTTGTAATTGTTTATGGCCATAATATCTCAAGGGCATAATGCATGGCATTGAAAATTTCATAATACATCAGGAAATTGCACTTAAAAGTGGACAGAATAGTATCTATGTAGTGTTGCCCAAACGAGAGTCTCGCAAGAGTCTTGCAATTAGAGACTCTTGCGAGACTCTCGTTTGGGCAATGCTTTAGTTCAAACGGGTAAGTGACATAGATAATCTATGTCACTTACCCGTTTGAACTAAAGCATCTTCATGATAAGAAAAAAATCTGGGAATATTACCTACAAAGTATAAAATAGCAGAACGTTAGATCATTTTGAACATTCTTATATCAAATAAAATTCTTACAGCGGTACATATCTCGACAATTTAACAAGCTTCAGCAGTTTATGAGGTGCTAGGCACTGTTCCATACGACCTCCGGCTTCGCGCGCTCGTAACCATCCTCGGCCGACCTGAATGAGCTCTCCGCACGAACGTCGCAAACTAAATCTTTTACACTCACAATTCACTTGCCAAACCGAATAATAAAAGACGAAACCATAGAAAAATATTGGATCATGTTCTACGCCAGCATATAAAGTAAGCCAAGAATAATCTTGAGCCACGTAATGGATCCTACAGTTTACGACGTGCTAAACTCTCCCCGGTATGGATGAAGTAATGTTCATAACACTGAACTGTGTCAAGAATGAGTTTCCGAGTTCTTGACACGTTTGCGCTCACATTCCGGATTTAGCTACCTGACATCACTGCAGTATAACTTAGTTATGTGGTCTAAAGTTACCATTCCAAAAAAATAAATTATGATTTAATGTGTTTAAAATTTAAATTTATCCCTTCTTCTAAAAAGCAAAAGGAAATATCATTGCGATTCCTTGTTGCTTGATTTTTACATCCCGCTGGGTGTCGTTGTCGGGAGGCGTCGTTTGTACAAGACACACACAGCGCCAGCACAAAGCGAAGGAAACGCTCAACGCACACATTCTGGAGATCAAAGAACGCGCAATCTGTGTGAAAAAAATAACGTTTTGGTCCCAAAAGGGCGGACCCGTTTACGCGACCCAATTCACGCGAGCAGTTCGGACGACGAAGAAATTGAATTGAAACCAGCCTGAACAACAAATTCAAACGCGTATCGAATTGTTTTACGTTTGACGAATTCGCATTTAGAAAATTTTAAATTCGTTTCAATAGACTATAATGATGCAGACCCGCTTCTTTGTCCGTATCAGAATGTTGTAGGGCACAAAGAATTCGCGGTATGGTCTTTAACGGCAAAGTTTAACTTTTTAAATATATGTTCGATATCGATCGTGTGGCGATAGTTGGAATAAAGTGGATCGCGTTTTTGGAGGTTTGTGATGCCAAGTTCTCTCTACGCTGTCGCCAGTAACGATGTTCGCATTCCGAAATTAATTCAACAGTATTCGTACAAGAAAACTATTTGAATTGCATTATTAAGCTTCGTTTCTGTCTTTGGTATAAGATAAACTTGGCTTGTATTGCTTGTATTTGCACTTTTCTGAGAACATTAATCATATCATAAAGAGAAAATTGCCTTCCGTGATCGTTATCGAGATCGAGATCGATAGCTACATTTTCTTACGATGTTATCAAGCTTCTTTCAACTTCCATATGTTAGTGTCTTGTTTAGAAGATCACATCTGCTAAACTTTATTAGCTTACCTTTTGACAAAAGCCAAGTTGATGGAGGCGCGTATCAAATCGTGCGATTCAACGCGCTCCTTAGCGCAGCTGGTTTGGGCGAAACGAATCTTTACTATTTATTGTTTGATTCTTTCTTATGCGTTATTTATGAAAATCTATAGTCAGTTTGCCACGGTACCCGGGCTGCTTTATGGAAAGTGTGTCACCTTGCCTAGAATTAGTAACGCGTTCCCAGTTGATGCATGGACTGCATGGTCTTCGATCTTGATTTAAAATATTGTCAGCCTGTAATCTTTTATAGATGGATTGGGTAAGTTGTATTAATAGGCCAGAATACTTTAAGTGCCAAAAAACCTGTCCCTAACAACCGCGTTACGTTTTTGATCCCATCTTTCAAAAGCACCTCAAATAATATTTGTACTTACAATAAGTCAAAAATGTTCTATAAATAGAATTAGTGTTATGGTTTTAGAGACTTAAAATGATGAGCTTAATAATTAGTCTTTAGTTCTTAGTCTGAAATAAAAGGCTTGAATTTAATTTAATTCGATTAAAAAAAAATCGGAAGTCCGTACTATAGTGGTTTATATACTAAAATCACCAAAAAAAGTTGCAAATATTTTATAGAGAAACTTATTATCATTATATCTAAGCAACTACAAAATATGCTTAGATATACCTATATTAAAATTGTCCTATAGAAAAGTATTTAAAAAATAATTAAGAAGTACTTGGACCCTAATATCGATAAAGGTGGAAACTATTCCTGGTACTTACAATTCGTAAAAATTCACCTTATTTTATTATTTGGATAATCAGTACTGGGTGTTGTTTTGTTTCTTCTCAGGATTTTCTATATAAAATCTTAATAAGCACAATAAGTGATAAGATAATCATTTCTTTGGGTTTCATGTAAGAGTTGAAGACAAGGAAAGATAGATGTATTTCTTAAACCAATTTCGTTTGAACTTGAAGATTTATCGATGAATTAATTCTTGCTACATACGATTGCATAACCATCGAGTGAAAGCCGTAGAGGTACGTGGAAACGATCTGCCAAGTTCTCATCGGCTACCTTATTACCGTCGCGCCGGCCGCTTTACCCGTTAGATCGACCGCGCACATCCCAGACCGAAGTTTTTTGCCGCACGGTAGCTGCACCGATTTGATTGCTCCACTTTTTTCTCTCCTTTTCAAATAAACCCAAGTAATTGTTTGTTTTAAGTCCCGTAGATTGCGTCCGCTGTACGGATTTGTTACAGACATTTTCGGTGTTAGAAAATAGAGACTTCAAAACGGTTGAGCGAATCCAATGTTCCGACGTAATCTTTTCGGTTGGGTTTACAGCGTTTTCTATGTAATTCCGCTTAAACTTACGAGAGCAATGTTTTGATTTCAAATGTGAAATTAATTCTAAATTACTGAGCGACGTCTGCTTTTTGCTCCAGAGCAGGTAACAGGAAACGGGTTGTCTGACGTTAATCCCACAGCGGGCGCGTGTGTGCGTGTCATGTTGTGTAATCAGAGCTTTGGATGCGTGCGTATAGTGTGGACGTCGCCTGGTTTTTATGCAGTTGAGAATCGAATGCCGCGGGGCTATCAAGTATCGTTCGACTAATCACATTATCGCCCATCTCTCTTCAACTAGTTCCCAAGCTCGAGAGGGAAGATCTGCAATCTTAGAGAAGCCATCGTGTATGATATCACGATATGTTGACCCTGCAGTAGGTTGTTTAGACCGCACTCGTTCATCAGATCGCTGCAATGTTCAGAATGAACCTTTATGATTTAGTTCCCTGGAGGCGCGCAGCTAGGAGTTTCTCAGGCTACTGGCAACTGGTTTGTTTCCGACATTACTAAATAAGGCGTTCATATTTGCACCTCATATTTTGCAGCGGACGAGTTATGAGAGGCTTTTATAGGATCCATTTTGATTTAGATTGCGTAAACTTGTGAGTATCAGTAAGAACTCATCGTATAACATGAAATTTAATGTAAGGTTGAGAAAAACGGTTGACGTGAGATTTTTGTCTTTTGCGGGATTTCCGTCTTGTCTATCATTCAAAGGGATGAAAGAAGTGCAGACTGACAGTACGACTCTTAGCATAATCATTGTTAGGAATCTATTACTCACAGTCAAAACTCAAAAATAATTTATTTCACACGGTTCCAATTGGTCGATTCCAATGCACCTCTGCATTTCTTACCGATTCGCAAGGGTTTTGATTATTCTTTTCAAAACATAATTCATTTTCATAATTACTGGTATACCGCCTATAAAATGTATATGAAAAATTTGTCCTCTCTGTTTAGCAAACAATATAAGTCCTCTGTAATCCTAAAAAGCACATGTGAATTAAGGTGGATTGGTAGCTTTATATCACTTTTCACATCAATGACGTGGTTAATCCAGTGTGAAGCAGGGTTGCCTTGACTGAAGGCTGTCAGAGAAAGATTACGGGAAGACCAGGGGAGAGTAAGCTCTGGTCCTCTCTCACTGTCCCCGCTGTTATCAGTGACATTTTTTTCTTTAGTTTACTTTGATTTTTTATTTTTTTGACACAGGTAATGCGATACGAGGCTAGCGAATGCGTTAGTTACAAGAAATTCCTTATATTAACCATTTATTTTGGACGATCTCAGATGATGACATTAAAGACTCGCAATTCCATTTTTCAAGCGCCCTTGCTTTTGCATATTTCTATAATAAAAATAATTAAAAAAAATATGTATGATAAATAGTGTAACTTTGTTTATATAAGAAAATAATCGGGAATTTTAATTGTATTTCTTTTTATATGGGCCTGCGTGCCTGCAATAAAAGAATTTTATTTTTATATTTATATTATACAAATATATATTACGCCTAATATAAAGGCAGTTTCCGAATAAGCGTCTTGAAAAATAATGATTAAGACAAAGGTTAGGTATTTTTTTGTATTTGAAATTGGGCTACCAAAATTATTAATCCCTGTATGCTGAAATATAAATGACTAGTCTATAATTTGGTAGATAACTAAATAAGTAGTAATACCTTGTCTATCTATAAAGTGAATCCCGAAAATTAGATTAGTGAAAATTAAACTTAATTATTGTTCTAATAAAACCCATAGACTCAAAAATTGTCTAGAGACTTTGTTTACTCTATAATTAAAATAATGGCCCTAATTTTGACCAATTTCAAAGTTCCAATAAGGCCTTCTTTTACCTGTGTTAACTGATTGGCTAATGGGTCTTTGATTCTAAAAACCGACTTTTTTAACCTGCCCGTTTTGTTATCCCAGCTTTGTTTTCTTAACGATTAAGAAGTTTAATGTTTGTCTGAGAAACATGGAGATAAGGGTTGTTGTGATACGATAAATTAATTTCCTTTTTTTTGCTTCGTTTTGGGAACATGTGCTTACAGTTACTGGGATGTGACAAAAAAGGCGTGGACCTGACAACGTAGTTATCACAATGTTTGTTTCACTGTAACACTGCCGCTCTAAGCTTCCAGCACAATAATATGATTTGTACTGTTGTAGAATTTAAAACATTTTAATTGATTTATTTCAAATTAAATTTTATTGTTCGAAAATAAACTAAAAGATTAATATATTATGTCATTTAGGTATACCTAAATGACATATATTAATCTTTATATCGTACACTTAAAACAGTAACTCTACTCAACAACAAATGTTCTCTTAATATTTGTAAAATCTAATTAAAAAATGTCAGCTTTCTAAAAAATAAACTTCCTTAAATATTATTATTAATTAATTTCAAAGATATAATTTAGTAAAATCACCAAAGGTTGCAAGCACCATTTAAATCATTTCGCTCAACTAACTTTTGCATATTGCGTGAAATACCAAGCAGGTGTTTCTTTGTAAGAACAGTGGAAACAAACCTTTTCTATTTATTAACGAATATGTGTCAGCTGGGAATTTACTGTTTGCTTGCGAAATATGATAATTAGACCACTAGGATGCTGGGAACTAATATAGTATTTTATTGTCATGTTGAACACAAAAACGTTTGTCTAAGCCCTGATTTAAATGCAAAATGTTTTGACTATTATGCTTATGATAAAAAATAGGACAGGATTAAGTATTGAATTATTGTTATCATTAATTATTTTAATATCAATGCCCTTGGGGTTGAAATTGTTAGTTGTTTGTAACAAAAGTGGGACGGAATTAATAAACAGTTTATTTATGGTTTGAAAGGAAGTGTTTAACACTATGTTTATTGCGGTTTAAACAGGATTTGTTAAATCAAAATATGCAAAAATAATTTGAATATACATTACATATTTTATAATACACATTTGAATATATTGTGTGAAACATCCTGATTTTGTAACAGCAGTAACACGTACAGAATGATTTTAAATATTGTTCGAATATTTCAAATAATTAATATATTTTTTTGACTGCAGAATTATTGTAAAAGGATTTCTAACAGGATCAGGCGTGAAATCCACTTGACATCATGGTTGTAAAGATAAAAAGCAGTCCGCCGAACTAACATAATTTTCAAATAAAATCTACCAGCTAATCCACAACGTTAGCCACAAAAAGGTCGAGGAGTATTAATCCAGCGAACATCGAACAAATTCCCGACGTGTCCCCCAAAAACTTACCGTAACGACATAATGACAGCGACGCAACGTATAAAACGAGTCTCTATCCCAAATAGTCCTGGATTAATGTCGATTTAATTAAACCTGTATAATTTTGGTACGGGAAGTAGAGTCAGGTGGAGGCGGCATGTGAGATATTTTTCTTTTGAGTGAAACACTTGCACAGATCTCGATCAATGTGTGGAAAAAAAGACTGTAGTGAAACTAAATATCATGCAAAAATACGCCTTTTCCATGAAGTATGCAAAATATCGTTGTTAAATGAAGTAAGCGCATTAAGGTCTGAGGCAAAACTTGAGCAAAACAGCAAATGACGGCTTTGTTTAAATATTTACATAACAGTCCAACTAAGGAACTCTACATTGCAATTCTCATGCAAACTAAAACAAACATCCTTATCCGAAGTGACGCATCCACAAACCGAAATTCCAACATCCTGCAATAATCGAAGGTTGCGTGGGCAACCCCAAAGAAAGGTCCGTATTGTAGGCGGCCCAACTTTATCAAATTACAACCAGTGCTGTTTTGTGCCGACAAAGGCCCTAAGCCCACCTTTAGAGCCCAGCAATTTGAGTGATGCAAGTCGTTCGATAGTTTTAATTTGGAAATGCGTGACTGCGTGCCTATATTTAAGTTTATGACTCTGTTGGACAATGATTGTTTTGTGACTGTAGGCTGTAATACCAACGGAGAGTATGATATTTATTTTATTTTACAGAAAGCTCATAGATTAATAGTAAACTTAAACTTTATTAATTTCATTCACTTAACAATTATTATTCATAATCACGTTACATACGTAATTTGTGTTGACCAAATATAAATTATGGAACGATTTGCGAACAAAGAGAGAGATAAAACTTCGTTTGAAGGAAATCATAATTAATTGTATTGAAAATATGGCAAGTAGTTCAAAATCAATATTCAATATTAACACAAGTATAAAAGTAAGTCTGATTATTCTCGTAATATTCCTGGCTTGATATCTTTTAAATAATGTGCAAAATAGATATGCTAAAATTTTTTTTTACAAAAAATAGTACCGACTTCCATATCAAAACACTACAAAGCCAAAAATAACTTTAATTTCGGTAGTCGGTGTTATTGGTTTTGGATTTTCTTTTTTTTCACACCGCCTTCCGAAATAAAAGTTATTTTTGGCTTTGTAGGGTTTTAATATGGAAGTCGGTTCTATTTTTTGTAAAAAAATTTTTTTTACCCTTTTTAGTGGGTCGGTTTGTAATTTATATAGTTACAAAAGCCATAATGTCAACAACTTATCACCTTTTACAAAATATTGCTTTTCCCGATGCATAGCCGTTAATTTTTGAGGAGTTCTCCTGGTACTTGGTACCATCAGCTCTCCATCACCATACTCGTATGTATTGCGACGAGCATAAAGTGTTTAACATCCGTACTCAAGTAATCGAATCGCAATCTACGAAATACTTATTATTGAGTAGTTTCAGTGGCCATCTGTGGTCTTCATCATCAGTTCAACTTCCCAAAATGGTACTTTTCGAAAGCAACTGCTTAAGGTACTATAAGAAATACCCAAAACGCTATAGATGTGCCTATAATATTTGAAGATTCCCTCGAATTCTCACGGATCCCATCATCAGATCCTGATTTCCTAACAATGGGACCAACTAGAAAGTATATAAATCGGTCCAGCCGTCTCGGAGTTATGAGGAAGTTCAAGTCGAATTGTAAACCTCCTTTTTTTGAAGTCGGTTAAAAAGGTTTAGGAATCATAATGAATTTTCTAAACCACATAAGATAGTGAAAGATTTCTTGACTATACCTTTGTGTTGAAATATCTTTATTTAGAGCCATATAACTCATATATATTTTATATATTTATTATAGGTATATATTTTTATAGCATTAATATAAATATGTAATTTAATTCTATGTATGTATATATTTGTTTATTATATCGTTATAGTTTAATTGTATAGCTAAGTATGTTTTATTTATCGTAACTAGTATTTATACACACTGTGTCTATCATCTCCTCTTGAACTCTCCTGTCGCAGTTCTGCTGGATGAAATTTCTTAGGAAATAAGCAGCACCTTTGTGCTCTTTTGTCTGGTTTTTTTTTTTGTAAGTTTCATGTGTGTACATAAATAAATAAATAAATAAAATTATGTTACGTGCTTTGTACGCGCTGTGAGAGTTAGTGTAAGCAAGTGGAAATAGTGAAATTGAAGATATATATACACATATATATAAAGTACAATTAAATTTTTTTGTTAATAAAATTTCATGCACACTTAATGAAAGAAAATCCGAATATTAAACGCCACGGAATCTTCGTATATAGCTAATGATCAGACCCATCATATCTACCCCCTGATCGTATCGGCCGCCCGATACAGACCCTCCAAAATTTCTCGGGTTCGTCGCCCGCGTATCGTCCTAGACGAGCCCGACGATCCCACCACCATCCGACAAGAGAGCAGTAGGGAAACTAGCACTCTGAGAAAACACACACACAAAACGCGTTCCGTATTCCGGCCTCACCGACGAGGCCCATCGCGACGTCCGCGTACTTGTAACGGAAATCCTCCCCGACCTTTGCCAAACGAGCCAGCCCGTGATGCTGAGCCAGTAGCAATAAATACTCCCTTAAATAATAATATGACCCAGCCTAAAGGGACAGGCTGGGTCATATTATTATTTAAGGGAATATTTATTGCTACTGGCTCAGCATCGCGGGCTGGCCTCCCCAAAAGACCCCGCTATGCCGAGGCCCGTACTCCACAGAGAGTGCCCTTAGCGTGCGGTCATTAGCTGTAATTCTATTTTAGTTTGTAAGCCCTGGCTGGGGGCCTTTAATTTATTTGAGGTCACCACAGGGTAGACCGGTTAAGTAGTCGCACAGCCTTAGTGAGCTGAACTACGAGTGGCCCTACCTAAAAAAAAAAACTATCATATCTTCAGCATATTCGATGTGTGAATTCAATTACACAGTTCCGTAATACCCTTTCAAGAAACGTGTCGTAAATGATAAATAAATGATCTTTATTTTGCAAATTGGTTATTAAATAACACTTTTACACGTCATTTTTTTCGTAAATATTAACTAGATATGAGGCCGGTGTTTCCTAACTGACTACCCTGAGAAGAAACACCGGAACAAACTCAGGGGTCCCGTCTCTTTTAAAGTCCATACAATCTACACTGGTTTAATTATATGGGAACCTTGTAGGTTTCAGTCTGAGGTGGTCTTTTGAAGAAAGATGCTCACAGATTTGAGTGGGCCTGTCCATACAGTGCAAGCATTTGTCAAATGACGTATAGCTCAACTTAGAACAAGGAGATTAACGATTTGACGAACACTACCAACGTAAGGACGTTTGGGTAGGCCGCAAAAATCACTCAAACTGCCAGACAATCATGTTTAACTCGAATAAAATAACCTACATAGTTCACATATTCACAATCGTTTATGATGATTATGTAAATTAGTCTGAAATGGCCGTTTGAGGAAAGAACCACACAGATTTGAGTAGACCCGTCCTGTCAGTGTCAAGTCTTTGTCAGTTAGTCTGTAAGCTCAACGAACAATGTCAAAGACGGGAGCTTTTTACTCAGAAGTAATATTTGCGAAAGCGAACCTTTCCCATACATAAATGAAATGGAACAAAGAAGACGAGACGCCGACAAAATAAGCTAATTTACTTTTAATAGCTCGTAGCCGCACGTAAAATACTGCAAACACATGTTATTAGAGGCCATTTCCTTTGCACAAATATTTTTTAACCTAATTAGCTTCAGCAAATATTTTTTTGCTCGAACCTTCAACCTTAATAACTACAATTTCACGAGACCTCACAAAATTTAATATAAACAGCTTTAAAACTATTAATAAACACACAAAAAACGTTCACACCCAATTTGGACTGTTATTAAAGTATAAAGGATCTCTAAATTCTTTATTAAAACAGAAAACTACAACAAAAAGTCCTTTATACCTGTGAGATCTAGCAACAATCACTTCCATAGTTAAAAAGCAAATATTCTCTTATTCGTTTTGGAAATAAGGGTCAATATTCTTTGAATATAATCTTTGAGCCAGCAAATGAATTTGGTATTCTATGTTGACCTACGTCTCATCTCTTTCCTGTGTAGTGTAAATGTTAGGTCCTTGCCACACTACCAAGAGGATACGTTGTGATCAATTTGTTTTACGTTATCTACACAAATCCAATGACATAGAAATAACGGCTGTTTGCAGTGATTAGCGTTGCTACGGAACAACCTAATTACTTATATTTAAATGCCCGAGCAATTGTTTTACTAATCGGTATTGCGAAAAATACTTGAAAATCGTAAATCTTAAGGCAAATAAAAGGGTTTATTTGGAATGTGAAAACTCTTTGGTAGGTACCTACTCAGTTGCATTTAAAGAATTTTCACATTATATCTACTTCAAACGTAGAACCAAGCTCTGGAAATATAATTATGTGTATGATGTGAGCAATTAAAGAGTTTATTACGAGTAAAATATATACAAAGGTGAGACAATAAAATGCAGTAATGAGGCAGTCAGTTTTTAAACAGATGAACACGCTCTTAATTAAACAAACACTTATGAGCATAAAGTTAACACTGTTATTTAAATAACTGTGAAAATATCTAAACTGGGAATTAAATAATCCAGAACACTTTTTGTAAATAAGCATTAGCTTTATTATAAGTAAATAGCAATTTGACAAGATCAGTTTCTTATTAATCAATTTGTAATGATGGATGGATTGTGTTAAGGATGACTTAACTAGAATTCTGCGACAGTGCTAATTATATGTATATATAAACTGGCTTTACAACGCTAAATACATCTGTAGATATACTGGCTGCGTTTCTGCCGTCTTTGTTTACATGGACTCCAGAATTGGGTTCAGAGTAGATAGAACACAGTAACAGTATTATCTTTTATACATTTCCATACTTATAACATGACCCCTATTTCATCCCCTTAGGTTTGAAATTTCCAAGTATAAACGTACTCCAAATATTGTATTATCTCTAAATTATCTAATCTATCTGTATATTTAATTTCATCAAAATCAGTTCAATCAGTTAAAATGGAATAATCATACACACATTCGAGTTTATAATATAGAGAGGATGGCATAGAAGACATGACCTAATTTATTTTGGAATAGGGCTGTATAGGTAATATGATATTAGTACAACGATAGCTTAGTAGCATAATATCCACTCTTACCAGTTCAGTAGCGTCATAACATCATAGATTTTACAGTTGCTTGCCCATCAAACATTCCGGAACACCACTGATAATGCACAAAACATACACTGTATGCATTTTCTTATGATGCACATAGCATATGAATGCATATCGTTCTACCAGACTCTTAACTAGTTTGTATACGTTTGATTTGAACATCGAAGATATTCAGCCTAATAATTTTCCTGCACTTACTGGGATACGGACTCCTCTCTGTAAAAAGAGAAGCGGCCGTGATTAACATGTTCTAACTTTTTCCATAGATAGGCAAGTTTTCCTTCGCTGAATGGGTCATCAGTCCCTGAGCGTCCCGTATCCAGCAGATTCCTGTAACCTCAACGGGGTCATCGATTCAGCTCCTTGCAGAGGTGAGTAACTGTGAGCAAGGTGTATGTCTCGGCCACTTCCTCTAAGCCACCACTACTCCCCTCTATTGATCACTACCGATCTTTATTACAAATCTATTGGACTTTAAAACTTTATTGATTGAGATCGGACGTTCAGATTTTGGAGGTATTCAGTCGGCACTGTTTGATCGTCTTAAGTTCGGATATTAGCTCAGCCTACTTGAATTTTTTACTGTTGATTGTCAAGATAATATCTATAAAAGAATTGTGGAGGTCAATTGTCTAGCTATGCGACATCGGTCATCAGAATGATGATATTACTAAGTACCAGCTTTACATAGGACATTGAAGTTTGAGCCCTGTCTGCTCCTTAACGAATATTAGAAGGTCTAGTTATCTGAGCAGGATAATTATGGTGACGATAGATAAAAATGGCTTTCATCTATGGATAGAGTAATTGATAATAAAGGTAGTAGAGAAAAGTCAAGACTCAAGGATTTGTAATCCGATGTCGTAAAAATCATATTTTAGTGCGATTACATTGTAAACTCTATGAAAAACGGCCGCGATGGTATGTTTTTTAACCTGCATATCACCCACTGGAACCATTTTTATGTTTTACATATTAGAACAAAATAATTAATTATTTTCGAAGCTATTTTAAAGTATACAATATTTTGACTTTTCCAATTAAATATATTAGTTACGTTGTGCATTTAATGTAGATCAAAATTGACCTTTACAGCATATCATAAAATGCGTATCTTAGAAGATATCAGAGATTTAAAACGAGAAAAAAAGAAGAGAAAAGAGAGATTTAATTTAACGGGGCGATAAGTCCCCTCTTTGAGGAGTGGCTATAGAGATGCCACGGCGTCCTCACCTTCCGGCTGACGCAGGTGCTGAGGGACATGGCTGTTTCGGGAGGTACCTGTTTCAGATACACCGAGAGGATACGCCCGGGTGTCGTCATTGTGAGGACACGGTGGGGCATACAGTGGAGGTGTGCTCTGCTTGGGCGGAGCACCGCTGTGTCTTCGTAGAGGCGATCGACGGCGGTGTCTTCTCGCGCCTGTCATTGGTTCGGACTATGGTGCGGAGCGAGAGGGAATGAGGTGCAGTCGCCTCCTTCTGCGAAGCAGTCATGCTAGCTAAGGAGGAGGCCGAACGCGCGAGGGAGAGGCTACTTTCTTCCTGACACCCCAGCCGCCGCAGGAGACGCCCCGGGCGTCGGTGATCGCGCGCCGATCTCCGGCCACCGCAGGCGCGGACTTTCCGACGGCGAGCAGGGGTAGCTCACCGTCCGGTTAGGACCAGGCCTGGGTCAGCGGCACGTCGTGTTCCACGCGCGCCTCAAAGAGCTGTCAGCAGCTGACGGGGCCTCATAAGGCCATTGCCCGCTGGGGTTGATGAAATGTTCTAATAAGCTGCCGCGGCCCCGGAACTTAAGGGCAGCTGAAGGAACAGGGTGGGTTTTTAGTCAGTAGAAGTCTGACAAAACTCTTCCGCTTAACTCAGAGCGGGAGAAGACATCCGATGATTTTCCCACCCAGAAAAAAAAGTGGCAAACCGGCCGTCGAGCCGTACGTGTATAGTACGACCGTGCAAAGCCGAGACGGGTCGTTCGTATAATATAAACAAGACATCACTTACTCATAGAATAAAATATAACAGGTCTTCCAATAGGCACGTCCGAACTTTGACAGTTAGTAGCGGCCATCTTGTTGAAGCTACATCTGTCAAATTGGTTGTCATTTATTCATTCTGTTTTGCCAAATCATCATGGATAGCTATAGCATTCAACAACACGTGCAAATGATAAAATTGTTTTATCAAAATGAGTTTTCTGTTCGGGCAACGCACCGCGCGCTTCGCCCATTTTACGGTTGTCATAATCGTCCTACCGAGAGGACTATTCGTCGTGTGGTGGATAAATTTGAGTCCACTGGTTCGGTAAATGATCGACCAACATCCGTACGTCAACGAAACGTCAGGTCTGCGGACATCGCCGCTGTCCGTGAGAGTGTGCAGGAGAATCCGAGGCAGTCGATTTCGCGTCGCTCACAAGAACTCTGCCTTTCACAGACCACAACTTGGCGAATTTTGCGTAATGACTTGGGCCTGCACCCGTATAAAATTCAACTCACCTAGGAATTGAAGGTAAACGACCTCTACGGTCGTGTGTTCGCTGAATGGGCACTGGAGCAGTTAGCAACTGACCGTAATTTTCACAGAAAAAATATCGCCACCGAGATCTTGTGACTTAAACCCGCTAGACTTTTTCTTGTGGGGTTTTCTTAAGTCGCAGGTCTATGGGAATAAACCATAAACCACAGCGGTCCTCAAGGTCGAATTCAGCCTGATTTATGCGCAAAAGTCATGGAAAATTGAATATCTCGCATGCGCTCCACCCAGAGAAGCCGTGGCGGACACTTGAACGATGTTATATTCCACACATAATGGCATCACTACATCTTTCAAATAAATAAATAATTTCGATAATATCTCACATACAGTTTGTTTTATTTAAATTTAAAGATAGGACAGGCTTAATGAAAGACCCATATAATAGGTACAGAACTTTCTAAGTTTTTAAGTATCTTCACTTCTGGACGCTGTGGGTCCAAATGGCACGTCTTAAGTGGCCAATAGATGTTGCAACCCGTTTCATAATAAAGAGCAACTTGTAAATCGTTTTTTTCTAGGAGTCTCCACCTTCTAAAGTTGCTTTAAAAACATGACAGCTTTTACTGAAATTACGACTTCCGTAACCAAGAAACTATTAGATAACTCAATTAGCTATATTACATAAACTTTTACCGACATTTTAATATATTATGTTTACAATTGGATGCAAACTGAAGGCTTCGAGGGGCTTAATTTAACGATTAAACAGCGATAGCATTCACTTCCATATTTCCTCTCCTCTGTCGAGTTTTTTGCTTAGGTACACTACTCAACTGTGTCAATTTCTACTTCAGTACGTTAAAATTCCAGTATTTAAAAAGTGGTTAAAAACGATTGAGTACCG
Source organism: Tholera decimalis (assembly GCA_943138885.2). Lineage (NCBI taxonomy): Eukaryota > Metazoa > Arthropoda > Insecta > Lepidoptera > Noctuidae > Tholera > Tholera decimalis. Next base: position 30,302,652 of record OW964563.2, on the reverse strand, counting down.
TACTGTACAATAAAAAATACTTACAACAATTTGAAGCATTTAAAAACCACTGTTTTTATAAAAATGTAAACAACTGATTTTCGGGTCAAATTTATACGTAGATGTAGTGTATATTCAGATGAACATTCAATACATTTTTTGTGATTAAAAGCCGTGGGAGAGCATTGAAGATTCAAACTCGGTAAAAGTTCATATGGAAAAATCAAATTACCAATTACTGTTACAGAAATAGACATAAGTATGTATCGTTCATGTTTCAGAAATAACCGAACCTATAATTCGTCTATTTCTGTAACATGAACAGGAATTATGATATTTCTCATGTGAACTCAAAGTTCACAGTCATTATTTCCATATCAAACGCTAACAATCTAAGGATGTGTTTAAACTTGAAGGTTAAGCTAAAAATACATGTTTACAAACACCGTGTCGGGCTTGGACATGTTTTTGTTAAACCAATTCCATTCAACTCTGTTGAACATCATAAGAAAGTTTACCCAAAGTATTCCATATTTTTTTCCCAAAATAAAATAAAAAACATCAAGTTTTATCTGACATACCACATGATACGGTATTAATTAAACACCGCTCGGACTCATGAATTATCATGAGGTTAATAGTCACCAATGAGCTTGGAGTAATTATGTAGATGAAGCTCTTTGCGTCCGCGCAGTGGTGGGGGAGATGTGCGCGGCCTGTCTGCGCGGTGTCTTGCCAAAGATTATACTAATGAAATTCCTAGCTTTTAGGATCCATTAATGTCGGTTTTTAAAAGGATAGTGTTATTCTTCTCGTATCTTACCCCGTCTCTCTCTCATTGAAACCATGGTGCAAATGTCCGGTGCTGTTAATTAACAATCTGCCTGCTTGTTTATAATAATATGCGGTATCACAGTTGAACTAATAACTAGCAAATAATCAAAAATTACTCATTTCAACGTCTTAATATCAGTAGTTGGGTCCTTGGTGACCAAACAAATTCCGAGTATTACCTTTTAAATTCCGTAACTTACCTCTTTGTTTTCATTTATTGATTTTCACATTGCGATACAGGAGGTATCAGTTGATCTTGAACAGACCCAGCGTAATAGTTACCTGCGTATAAACTACACGGTTCTACAGTCCTTATAATATCTTAATTTTATCATTGGTTCTAATCTCACTTGTACTGACAGATTCATCATAACATCACACCCATTCTAGCTCACGCCTACCGAAAAACGAGTGAATATCTCATCTCCAAACGTTCATATTCTTTGACGCCCTCGCAAGAGGCGGGCCCAACTCGACGCTTCGCGCGCAACGCTCGCGTGCCGGCGCGCGCGCCACCCAAGCGCAGCTACCGGCCGGCCGTAATCTCCACGATATACCCCACCAGGGACTTACGTCATCACAATGTTTAGGCATCGAATTTTGTTTGAGGTTATCGTTTAAGACACTGAGTGATTAATGTCGATTATAAGCGGATTTACTAAGTAGCACTGTGTCGTTGGACGATAATCCATTGATGAATGATGTCGTCGAATCAAGAACCAAACCGGTCCGGGCCTGAGATCTATCTGTAGAGACTTGTGTCAAAGTAGGTGAAAACTGACATACAGGTCAATTAAGGTTAAGCTGTTGTTGATTTGAGGATGAGTGACTACGGTCACTTAAAATAAGGGCTAGTAAGTTGGTACATACGGTCATAAAATTCCTTTATTGTTATCTATTCCATCCACCCACAATAATCATACGAGAGACACAAGTGACGCTGACTGTCAATTACAATATTTAAACTATTCTTAGTTATCAAAGATCAATAAAAAAGATACGTCAGCTAGAACTTGTATCAGATCTCTAGTACGTAATCTATGGCTTCATTAGGAAAGTTCTATTTAGAATGTTGTGGTAAAAAAATAACCAGATTTCTTTTCAACTTACTTGCAAATTTGCAATGCCCACAAAAGCCAGATAAGAATTGCTTGACAAGAAACCTTTGCATGTATTTCATAGTGACGCACAACACTTTTTAGGGTTCCGTAGCCGAATGGCAAAAAAAAACGGAACACTTATAGATTTGTCATGTCGATTTGTCTGTCTGTCCGTCCGTCCGTATGTCACAGCCATTTTATTCCCAAACTATTAGGACTACACATGTAAAACTTGGTAGGTAGATGAATTCTGTTAACCGCTTTACGATTTTCATTAAAAATTATATAAAATCTATACTAATATTATAAAGCGGAAAAGTTTGTTTGTTTGTTTGTTTGCTTGAACGCGCTAATCTTCGAAAGTACTAGGTGGATTTGGATTTAGGATTTTGGAAGTAGCTTGAAGCTTGAGGAAGGTTATAGGCTACTTTTAACGCGACTGCAAAAAAGGAGAGTTATGTTTTTACCGTGATAGAATCCACGGGAGCGAAGCCCCGCGTGAGTACTAGTTATTATATAAAATAGATCTTAATTAAAACTTGCAACGAAAATTGGATTGAACGAGATCGGGATAGTAGGTTCTGAGATATAGCACACTTTCTTAAACCGCAAATTTAACTTTGTATTTAATTCAAACACTATGGAAAAACAAAGTTATTTGGCGTAGTTACTACGGAACCCTTCATGGGCGAGTCTGACTCGCTCTTGGCCATTTTTTTATAGTTTACAAAATTATGCAAACAATTGAAGACGGAAATGTTAATAAATACCTAATCATTTAAAAAACTACATTGGTAACTACAGGTAAAGTTGGTTTACTCATTCTTTATTTAAACTTTCGAGATCGTATTCGGATCGGAGACTCCAGATAAAAAACATGCTAAAATATTTGAACTAAACATAATTATTATGTCTAAAAAGTATTTATGAATAGGGTTTATTATATCACGTAGTTATGAAGCGTAAACAAATAAATTACAAAAGAAACGACGAACTAAGTCACGATATTCAACTGTCACATTTTGTGATATAACAGAATCAATACAAAAAATGGGATATTGCTCACTTTCTTATAATGACATCGCTTGGATTTCAATTCTTGCATATTTTAAGGCCGATTTCATTCCATTGTTATTTGACTAACTGTCAGGTCAGTGATTTTATTAAGTTGTTGCGACTTTTATATTAATTACCTACACTAAGAAGTCGGCTTTTAGAAGCCACAGCTGTTAAGTAGAAATTTCAAAAAGTCCTGCCTTTTGGGGATTGTAATAAACAAATATTTGCTTAAAAAGCAAACTTATTATTTTTAATTATTTATTTATTTTATTTATTTATATTTATTATGCTTTCATAGAAACAATTTTATAAGTAGGTACGAGTCGGTACATACAGATAGACTGCATTTTATTGTGCCGGGTACTCATAACTGGATAAAACGAAATGACCCGTGGTTCATAAGCTTTTTTGGATCGAAAGAGCTGAAAAGGGTCTTTAACAATGGGATGATGAAAGCAGAAAGCGTCTGTAAGTAACGTTTTCAAAGTAATTAATATGAAATTATTTTCTTCTTAAAGCTAGTACTTACATAACAAATGCACCATTTGGTTAATGTTAGTACCAAGTCGGTGTTGAAACAATGATAAAAGAAATATGTATAAATTTCGCCGCCACAAACAGAAAACCTCATTCAAATAAGCTGTTCTACAACTCACACGTACAAAGCCTACTTTATAGTAGGTGCTATTACCTACTAGTTTATTGCACAGGATCAGATAACAAAGGAACCCTAGCCGAACATACGGGACCACCAAGAACTGACGCAGGTGCCCGATGAAGGCATTACACTGAATCGCCCATTATGATTAAACGGAATTGGCCGTAGTCTATGTTTGCAATCTACTAGAGTACTTTGGGCTTAGGGTTGTCACACCATAGGTGTAAGAAGACCTTAGAAGGGATAACTTTTTAGGTATAAGTGTCGTATTGATTGGCTAACGTCTGGTTGTAAAAGGTTTGGGTCTGAAATCCTAGTTCAAGTTCTACTTAATATGTAGTCAAATCCTAGATATCTTAGATTCGTAGACCTTAGAAGGGATAACTTTTTAGGTATAAGTGTCGAATTGATTGGCTAACGTCTGGTTGTAAAAGGTTTGGGTCTGAAATCCTAGCTCAAGTTCTACTTAATATGTAGTCAAATCCTAGATATCTTAGATTCATAATGGGATGTAAGATTCCGAAGCTGTAGTTTTCTTTTATTGTCAGGGGACGACAGCTAAGGTGTCGGACTTGTGATCGAGAGTACGCGGGTTCAAACCCAACCCATTACACTATTTACCGTGAACTCACTACAGACAAGCATATTTAGCTTAGTTGGAGGGGTTAACAAGATTGCTAGTACATAATTTGAATTCAACCCACATTGCTATTTCTTTTTAACAAAAAAATCATTTGCGTTGCGATTAACATACAGTGGCGCGAGTCTCGCTTCGCGTGTTTTTTTCGCTCATTTTCATGGTTACGGCAGTCCTCAGTAGCAACCCTATAAGAGCCCCCAGGGTTATTGATTAGTAGTTACTGTACTTAAATGATCACTTTACTAAGATAAAGTCTAAGTTATAATTATAATGTAAACGTGCTTTGAAGTTTGAGCGATAAGAATTGAAGGAGGTGCCTGGGTTAGATCGGCTGTAGCTTAATTGAAGCTTACAGAGCCAGGCGATAGTCAAGGGCATTAATGTGATAAGGATTGCATGACTTTTTAAATGGCGGTTACCTATTTATCTACACAGTTTGATGCACATTCTTTGAGGCTATATTCAAACCGGAATTCATTTGTTTAAATAATTCTCACCATTGAAAATTATACTCAATAAATACTATAAAATAAAAATAAAATATATCTATCTATACTAATATTATAAAGCGGAAAAGTTTGTTTGTTATGTCACACAGCTCGGTAAAGTAAGAACATTTTTAAATTGTTTTACTTTTCCTCTAAACGAGATCCAAAACTTATTTATTTTAGTTACTCATATGTGGGTGACAGAAGTTCATAATTTATATCAAATTTGAAATGAATCAATGTGGTAGTTTCATAAAAAAATCGCCCTGGCAAACAGACAAACAATTATTTCTATAACCTTAAACAAAAACATTATCGTAACGCAAACATACGTATCGTAAACGCAATGTATCGTAAATGTACGAAACTTTGCAAGTCCCATAATCATAATTTTAAACATACTATTATTCATAATTTCTACTATATCGCAGCTTATACTCGTATCTTTATAGCCCCCTACATACCGTCGATACTAACGTGTGAGGTCGAATTTACAATGTAAGCGATTAAATGGAAATAGTAAGCCGACACCAGAGTATCGTTGCCAAATGTGATGGCATGCGGTTGTATCTCACTTTAGCAATAAAAATATCAACTGTATTTTGTTTTCTTTATAGTTTTATTTGACCACCCACATAGATCAGGAATAGTGCATTTGTCTAGTAGGCGAACTGGGGGACATAAATTAGGTCAATTAAGCTTTCGTCTGTTGATGACGCAAATTGTTGGTTCGTATTGTCTGTGATGACTATGTCCAAATATAAATTTTTGTGTATTGTTTATTAAATGAATCTTGGGCTCTAGACGTAGTAAAAGTAGTAGACTTTTTACTCGATAATAATAGAATCAATGACAAATTCTTTTTTATCGATCTGTTTTTATGTTAAAGCTCATCTCCAAAACTACTGAACCGATTTCTGATTAGTTTTCACATGTAAGGGTAAATTATGTTTTTCGATAAGATTTCAGTATATAAGTTATGTCATTTCAATTAATTTGCTTGTAAATATTATATCACTCGTGAAATCTACATTCAAATAGAGATGCAATATACTTATTTAAAAGTAATGTTCCAGGTCATATTTTCTTATTAAACACTGCACTTAATGTATTTAAAGTCACAAGTCTTAATTTTACCATAGAAGGTTAGTAAGATATACTCACCCGGTGATGTTCATCTTCCATATAAAGCAAACAGTGTTTTATTAACAAATCCCCGTGAAAACCTATACGAAGCTAGTCTGCTGACACTAGTCCGTAATCTTTCAGTAACATAGTAACGTTACTGCCATCGACAGGCATTAGCTCGTACCCGGAATAACCGTATTAGGATTTCAACGAACACTCTTTTGCGTTGGATAGAAAATGGCTACTACTGTTAAATATAACGCGTACCGTTATAATAAACGTTTTACGCTCATTACTACTTTATGTGGGAGAAATGAAATTAGTGTAAACGCCATTTGATTGTAATAAAATTTTGTGTTTAGGAAGCTTAGTGGATATCAATCCTTTGAAAAAATACGCGGTGAGAGTCTAGCAAGTTATGGATATCGAAAGGACAGAGTCCGAAAGGTTATTTCTATTCGAAATTATTGAGGAATTATGTCTGAGATCACAATGAATCTGTTCTTTTTCTGAATAAATTTTTCACCTTACGCCCATATGACGGTAGCGAAACGGCCAAATCACATTTGACTAAGGCGTAGAATTTGTGAAGTTAAGGCTAGTTAGAAGCTTAGTTTGAAATGAGATCTGATAACTTTTTGACAGTGCGAGCCATATAGTCTCGTGATGGCAACATTTTTCATGAAGATGTTTTAGTAGATCAGAATGTCTAAACCCACAACTGTGGAGAAGGTGTTTTTGTTTTTATTATAAAATACGACATATAAACCTAGGCTGTATATACCAAGTTCAAGCCCATTAAATTTCATGTCTCGCTGAGGTAATATAGTCGTATATGCAACCCGACAATAACGAAGACAATAGACATTCGATTACGTACAATGAAATAAATTGGTATTGGATACAGCGTCGAAACGGACCAATACGCTTGTTACAACTAAATTGCTTTATAAAGCAGGCATTTCATTTTCGCGTTCTATCTACTGTTTGTAGTAGTTATGAAAGAGTACTAGGTGCAAAGGCTTTGTGTTAGTATGGGAGTATAATATTCAGGCAGAATGAGATTGCCAATTACCTGCAGCAATTGTTTTGTTGTTTGGTATTTCGTGAAATGACGGATTTAATTGCCTCTTTTTATAAATTAACTGGTTAATCTTATTCAAATATTATGATTAAATTAATAATTAAATTGAAGGCCACTCAAAAAGAAGAAAAATTCTTATATTTGGTTACACTGTTTGCGTAGGTACGTGACATCATTAGAAAATTCCAAAGCACTGTGCTTGTTTTGCATTTCAAACCATTTCTTGGCATCAAAAAACTACTTCACACTTTTGGTAAATACTTACTCTGCAACCATAAAACATAACGTTTCCCATATAAACGGGATCTAAGGCGGAAACGATACCCGTTAGTCGGAATGGACTCGTATGTAAAGCGTTCGCGCAAATTGTATAGGTCCACAAGTCGACTTCATAAAGGCTTGTGTCCACAGTAAGCGCGACAATCCGGAAGACTCGATTTGTATAGATTGTTATACTGTGCATCGAGTTTTACACTTATAAGTTTCAAGTCTGAAGATAACCCTGGGCCTCTGCTTGGCAAAAATTAAAATTTTTGCTGAACGTACATAATCCGTGTTTTTTGAAGTATCATTCAGGTAGTCTTAAGTCTAAGTTAAAGATAATTTTTTATAAGTATGCTAGGTTCTGATCGCGGCTACGCTCGCCTGTAAAAGATTTTTTTTACAGAATAGAGTAGCCTATGTCCTCCAAGGTCTATCAATCTCTGCATCAGATCTCATAAAAATTGGTTATTTTGTGGTTTAGACGTGTAACAGATAGACAGACAGTTACATTCGCATTCATAATTATTTTTATGTAGTAGTAGGAACATATACATATTAGGTATTGATATAGCGCAAAAAAATATAAAATTTTGGATTTTGTAATGCAGATGTTAATACTTGAATAGCATATGCTATGGCCCGATGTAGACACTTAAAACAGAAGTTTTAAAGTGCCACCTGCTGGTGATAATATGGATGCGCAAATACGCAGCTTTTTGGTTAACCAACCATTCTTTTACTTGGTATGCAACCATCTAATACGATTTAGTTATTCATATACGAGTACAAACACATACACGCAGTACCAACTTCTCAACGATAATAATATTAAGCTTAGTGTTATAGGAGCACCGTTGTAGTTATTTATAGTCGTGCGTGCAAACTTTAATTTATATGGTGGGTGTCGAAGTGATTTGTAAGTGGGCTTTGTTATAGACGATGCTACGCTTGTATTAGAATTTCTATAGATATTGTCTGTACTTGCACATGTTTCACATACTAAGTCATACGTGTTCATGCAAAGGATGTTTTTGTCGGTTGACGATTATTATCATGTTAAAAATTATTTAATGTTTATGTATTTATTTAAACTTTATGTAACACAAATAGTACAAGGGCTGACTATGTATGATTACTACACATCATCAACTTTTTAGCTTTTTTACCCGACTGCAAAGGAAGAGTTATGTTTTTCGCGCGTATCTTGTATGTATGTATGTTTGTAATATTATTTATTACGTCATATCTCCAGAAGCGCTGAACGGATTCACACCATTGATGTGTCATTAGATTTTTCTTAGCAGCCCAAGTGTTCTTAGATAGGTGACATTTGAAAAAATAAACATGGCGGCTGTGCGAAGCCATTATACATGGTGAAAAAAAAAATTTTTTTTTCGGTTTTTCAATATGGGTATCAAATTAAAGGGCTTAACACAAGGATTTTAAAAAGGTAAGTATATCATGTTTATCATTAGTGTAATACTAGCAAAATAATACAAGAGAAAGTTTAAAAATATGGACCATTCTTTCTGAATCCGATGGAGTGCCAATGTGAAACAACCGGGAAAACTAAAAAATTGTTAATTAATATTTTAACTAAAAAGTTATTTAAAAAATCTAAAAACCCGACTGCTCAACTGAAATGCAAGAAACAAGCAGATTTTTATTTTAAAAAGTGATAAGCAGGCGGACCCATCCCATTACAGAAAAATATGTTCAATTGGGTCCCGCCGGCTTATCCCTTTTTAAAATAAAAATCTGCTTGTTTCTTGCATTTCAGTTTAGCAGTCGGGTTTTTTAGATTTTTTAAATAACTTTTTCACAACTATGTTGTGGTCGATACAGCTTCCAGATACAGCTGAGTACTAGTATTTTACATAGAGCAACGATCTACAACTACTGAGCTGGGTAACATGATATTCCTTGGTAACACTGGTGTCAGACTTTTGGCTTATGACTACCAAAGAGATATTACGACTGTCAAAGATGAACTAATGGCAGCCGGGGCCAACGGCTCAACGTGCGTTCAGAGGCGCTGTGTGGAATCGATGATAACGGAAGATGTTTAGTTCACCCATCCACGGACTGACGTCTGCTTCACCTCGAAGATCAACCCTTACAACTGTTGTTATTTAGCCACGAGTTCCACCGTAGATATGACTTGTATGACTACTCCTTAATTAACGGCGATGCGCCATCGTTACATGGTGGACATCCCACCCATGCGCACAAGGCGTTTTGGGAATACCTTCATTGTGCGTACGGCTAAGGAGTGGAATTCCCTGCCGGAGTCTGTGTTTCCCGAGAGCTACAACCTGGGAGCCTTTAAGTCCAGAGTGAATAGGTTACTTTTAGGTAAGCGTGCTCCATCTTCGATCACATCATCACTTACCATCAGATGAGATAGTGGTCAAACGCGAACCTATTTTCAATAAAAAAAAATCTATTTATTCAAATTTAAATGCTCTTTTAAAGTCTCAAATATTGTCACCACTGCGTTGGCGCAAAATTAGTACCAGATTGAGGCAATTGCTAAGCTTGTACTTATGTTCTATTCATATTTTTTTTTAATAAGTGATCTGCAAGAAGTGCTGATTTTGACGTTATCTTACAATATAAAATGTCCTATCTCTAGCGGGAGATATAAGCTGTCAAGTCGATCATAAAACATTCTTTCTCTGCCATCTTAAATTTCACACAGCTTAAATCATTTTGTATCAGGATTAAATATTCCAGTGCATAATCAGTGACAGTTCACTATCTTATAGACTTCGAGCTTGGTAACCTGTTTCACTACAGATGACTTATACTCTGCACTGAATATATCCAAACCTGATATATTGGCTTGATTGCATCTTATCCATGGTCTTGTAAATGCCATTTGATTATACCTGTAGATCACACGTAGCTGTTAGAAATTAATGATAAATATAGCTTATAAAAGATTATTTAATGAATTAATCTTTTTTCTTTTTTATATTTATTTATGATAGGCTCGCGTTTGACCACCATCTTACCTGATGGTAGACGATCGTGTAGTCGAAGATGAAGCACGCAAATCTAGAAGTAATCTATTCACTCTTGGCTTAAAGAGTCCCAGGTTATAGCTATCACGAAGCACAGAATCCGGCAGAGTAATCTATTCCTTAGCTGTACGCACAATAAAAGTATTCCAAAATGTTTTCTGTCAGGCAACACAGAATCCGGCAGAGTATTTCATTATTTAGCTGTACGCACAGTAAAAGTATTCCCAATACGTTTTGTGAATATGGTTGGGAAGTCCATCATGTAACGATGGCGCATCGCTATTCGCGCCATCTCATTAGGTGAAGATTCACCGAATGAGATGGTGCCATATTATGGAGACAATCTTAAAGCAGACCATGATGATGATAATATTTTGACAACTATCTAGCAAAATTGCTTCATTACAGTTATAACGGGTGCCGGTGAAATTATTGACACATGAGACTACATAGTTTTCTCTCGGTGACAGGCAGAACGTGCAATGATACGTAAAGTCATCACAGGAAAACGTGATCGATTGAGTTACGTATGATGGGTGAAATACTATGTTAAATCTGATATCATTATTGCAAGCGATATTTATGTTTGAAGATTGCACATTTAAATCATCAAGACGATATTTACTCTACTTTAAGAAGATTAACCATGCATAACTCAAGCATAGTTAACTATCGCAGCACCTTATCAACCCAAATAGTCAACCCTAATAGTAGAATTAGGGTTGACTTCCGGTCTTACCGGACAAAGTGGAGTACTAGATAGTCTTTTACATGGAGGGACTGACTTTCTGACCTCCACCGCCCAGTAGCTGGGTAAGACGATATCATTTGGCGCGTGACGTGACTGGTTTTCTATTCTCTGTCTAAGATGTATAAAGTGACGAGAGATCAACGGCTAATAATAATAATGTTGAGATGGATTGACCTTGAAAATTGACCGGAGTGGCTTTCTTATACGGGATGAGCCCATCCTTAACCTCAATCTCGCCTGATGGTAAGCGATAGATGAGGTCTACGATGCAACGAGCGAGCCCAGAAGATGCCTATTTACTCTTGCTTTAAAGGCTAAAAGGTCATAAGTGGCAGGGAACACAGAAGCCGGCAGAGAGTTCCACATCTTGGCTTTACGTACAATAAATGTTGAAGAAATGCGCTTGGTGCGACAAGACAGTATATCAACCAAGTGTGGATTATTTAGCCACGAGCTCCTCAAGCATAGTTCTGCCATGTATTATAAAAGCATTGATGAACCGTAAACAGAACACCTTTTAGTTCATGACGCATGACTCCAGAATTCTTTTTCAGTCAGAAAAATGTTTGATGCATCCTTCAACCATGCAAGGATAAGTAGCATTTAGTAGATTTTAAACGAAGTTCTTTCCGTTTATGTAAATTCAATACGCACTTACTGGTTTTTTTACTTGTTTATAGACATTTTATCTTTGAAGGGAATCTAGGCTGCATTGGATGTGGCTGTCGGTGTCGTAAGATCCTTGAATATGTTATTATGTTGTTTCGATTAAATGAGGTGTTTTATTATCTTTTGCGAGCTTACTTTGTAACGTGTTTCATTCGAAAGGATGGTTTGTGTAGGTTTATTTAAATTCGTGCTATGAACATAGCTATAAATTTAAGCGATTCATAAAAAATATCCTTGTTTATGGAACCACAAACAAGTATATTTTTTTTACGAATCGCTGTCTTTTCTCCGTTTAAATTATGAGTTTCCGAATAAAGTAAAATTAGTATTTATGACCAGAACTTCGTGTTATTACAAACTTATAATTAAAAACTAAAAACCATCTTTTTTCTGAAGCAGTTCATTTTTTATCCTGCTAACACTACTACTAAAAATGGTTTAACAAAAATAAAAAAAAGGTTTCTTTGGTCTCGAATTCAATTTACACCCTGGACTATTCCGAAAAGACATTCGCATAGCTATAAACCAACTGCGATTCGTAAGCAATCGTGTTACAGATGCAAGCCGAGGTTAAACGACTGGTACGTAGTAAAGAAACGCCATTACGAGTCGTACGTATCCACGACACTGACATAGGAGCTCAAACTGTTGTGGTAGCTCTTATAAAACATTCCATTGTAGCGAAATTCTTTATTTCTGGTTACGTATTGATAGTTTTGTTAGTATCCTATCACGTTTTATGGGGTGGAATGTTAAGAAGTGGCTGCTGTTAGAGCAGTAAGCGAAATTGGAAATGGTGTGTCAATGGTTTGGAATGCTATATGACTGCGAATGACTTGGTTTTGGCAGAAAGTTTTTATGAGCCGTTGGACGATTTTTTTTATTCGTGATGAGCCCACTTTAGACCTCAATCTCGCCTGATTGTAAGCGATAGATGAGGTCTACGATGGAACGAGCGAGCCCCGAAGATGCCTATTCACTCTTGCTTTAAAGGCTGAAAGGTCATAACTTCATAAGTGGCAGGAAACACAGAAGCCGGCAGAGTTCCACAGCTTGGCTTTACGTACAATAAATCTAGAAGAAAAGCGCTTGGTGCGACAAGGCGGTATATCAACCAACTGTGGATCCGATATATTTTCAAAATTTATTTATTTATTCTTACGGCATATGCTGTAACAATATTTGACACATCCGGGTTTGTTCAGCCATTATGGCGTGATTGAGTATCAATGATCCACCTTCGCATGTATGTTATTTATTAAGATTCATAGTGATTTTTGGTCTTATTAACTCTGGCGAGATGTCAGTCATGTCTGTGTGTCAGTTAGTGACTAAACATGTCACACTATGGTTTAGAAACGCAATTTAGCGCGATAAGTTAAAAATAATTCATGTGCAATTGAAACTGGATGAACTGCTTACAAATCTATTAATATATTTACCCAAGTCAATTAATCAAAAGACCTACTAAAATTATTAAAAAAAAATTAAAAGTAGTACCTACTCATGTATCTATAACATTTAACCAAAAAGAAAGCTGCACCACGACGGATTATGTAAAATAATAACTTGATTTAACTTTAACAAAAGTACATTTATAAATTTTAAAATTTACATTTAAAAATTATATATAATTCACCATTAGATACTATTAAAATATATATGTTTACAATTGAATTAAATTTCATTCCATTTGAATAACTTTTTTCAATGAAAATATTATTTTCGCGCTTAATAGCGACGCAAGACTAATTTGCGTCATATTAACCAGCCTACTAATCTTATCCAACACTTTCCTTTTCAGCGTAAACAAGGATTCAGAACGCCAAACATCAAAACCATGACAAACACGATACGGTATAATTAACACATGCTCCCATATTAGCTAATACATGAAAGCCTATAAGCCAACACATTACTGATAATCTTCGATATTAGGTACTGATCAAACACGAGACTCGCACAAGAAAATGCAGAAAATCTATTACTATCAAATTTGCTGGTAAAATTCATTCATTTCATTTATTCATTCATTTAAAACAATTCTCATTGTGCTTGAACTATGTGTTATATTATTACAATTAATTACAGCTAAGAAATAATAATCAATAACATATACATAGGTATATGATGTCGAAAGCAAGAACAGTAGATCCATATCTATCCAGTCGCATTGGTTCCTACGCCATGGCTATAAGTGTGAAGGAAGATAACAATGGAATGTTTTGATGCAGGTGTAAATGTTAGTGTGATTACTGATTGTTTTTTTCATATAGTGTGGTAAATTGTCGATAAGAGAGAGTAGAGTCAAACTTTAAGGAATATACGTGTCGATGTCGAGTTGGTATAAGTTCGGTATGCGAGGGTCATTTTGCATTACGTCATCTTCTGCATATGCACTTATTAAAGCACCTATGATTTTGGCAGAATTAACTCTAAATATATATTTTTTTGTCTGCTTTACCCAACTAATTTGGGGTCGGCTTCCAGCCTAACCAGATGCAGCTAAGTACATGTTGTGTTTTACGTGGAATGACTGTCTATCTGAACCGACCCAGGGAACAATAATCTTTATACTACACCTGCTTGGAAAGTACCTTGATACTTTATCAAATTTACGGTAGAAAGTACGTCCTTGCATATCGAACAAATATGCGGGGAGAAAACGCATCTGAGCGGGAGAGAAAAGTGTATGAAAATCCATTTCTTACGTGGTTTTTCTTTTTTAATTTTGGGTAATACTATGCGCCGGTAACCTAAATATCAAAAGCCAAAAAGTTTTTACAGTGAGTTTTTATCTCCAAGTTCGCAAAATGACACTGGCCACTAGCTGTGTGTTGGATGGTGTCGGGCTGGCAGTGCGACCCTGCGGCGGCAGGATAAACAATTTGACAAAAGAACATGTGAAAATTGCAGACGCCATTGGCGCCATTTGTGAAAACAGTATTACATTAACTGCAACAATTTCAATATAAATTTCAATTAGTAAAGATTTAGTTTTTTATTTTCCTCGTAGGTGTAGTATAAAGCACTATGTATCACTCGAGAGAAAGTGCGATTCCCGATCTCGGGTGTTTTAAAGCCCTCGCGGTAATCGGTCACTTTCTCCTCTCGGTGAACAATGTACTATTGGTCTTATTTTTCGGTGGGTAAAACATCGAATGACTGCTCCAGCTCTGGGTGGAGCGGAAGGGAGAGTAAGACTTTTACTGACTAATAACCCACCCTGTTACTTCACTGCTCTTACGTTCCAGAGCCGGGGTATCTCGTTAGAACATTCCCGCAACCCGGACATGATACCCTTTGGTCTTAGACTGTTTTCAGATTTTCTAGCTACTGATTACCCGTAATTACTCTCGAATATGTTAATAAAATATGACAGCCGAGAACAACAGATTAGTGAGCTTTTTCAAAGTACGGAGAAATCTCTATATGTTAAGTTGTTCACCCATCCTCCGACCAACCTGGACAAGCGTTGCTTAACATTGCAGATCGACCTATGCAGCTAAACAGTTTATAAACGGAAATCAACATTTTCTTTACGTTTACCGTCATCCTTCAAAAGTTAGAACTATAATGTACCCAACATTATAGTTCTCATTTTTGAAAGATGTGTCTAGTTTTCCTGGTAACCGTACAGCCTGTATATATGTACAGTATGTACTCGAGTACAGTTCCAGAGTAAACAGAGATAAAAGCACTAGTTAACTATTGATTATAGCCCGTGTGATAATACATAACCGTTGTACTATTTGCTTGCGGCACGTGAGTGGTATTCCGGACTCGCAGTGGACAATGGTCCTTTCAGCGCTGAACAGAAGCGCCGACACTGGTATTATAGACCGGGAGCGTGGCTAGAATATTTATGCGTTGTATGCTAATAATAAGACAATCTATAGTTGGAAGGATAATAACATAACCGTGTCTTATGTTGTTGGTGACTCATGGGGTATGGTTTGTTATAATGCTGGCCAGTAATTATTCCATGCAGGGCAAAGACCTTTTTATATCAAGGCATGGAATGTGTTCGACCCCAAGCCCAGCCAACGGTAACTGGTATGTCGAACTGTCCGCGATTACGCGGAGCCCTACGTTGTGGTAGGCTCTTAGGCCTTATTTCAATAAACAAAATGACTTAATAATAAGAACAAAATGTACCACTAACCTGAGTGCTGGGGACGCCAACTTCGACCTTCCAAGGTCACGCTCCAAGTGTGGTTTGTATGTAATATGAGGGTGAGTAAATAGAAAGTGTGATGTAAGTCAAGTGTTGTAGAACGTTTGCAAGGCGCCAGTCTCCAGATGGCGCGGTCACAACGGCAATCACAGCACCACTCGCACAGGATTGAAGCTATTTTATCACTACTTTTTTCAACAAACGCGCGTGCCTTGGTATGGCGTCAATATGGCGATATGTTCCAAAAATATCCCGGGGTTTTCACTCAAATGGGAATTACAATTCAATTAATCCTTAATCGCGACCCAATTATCGGTTACACAGGGCGATTTCACAAGATATCTAATTTCAATTACAATTACAAGAGGGTCTCTACGACCGGCATTTTTTCCAAACAAGCAAAGTCAATCTGTCAAGTCAGAGAGGTTATGTCAAGTGTCAACATCAAAGACAATAGAATGTTGCCACACCAAAAAGAGCGTTCAAAATTACATTTGGGACGCAACATCTACCCCCCCCGGACGGGCCTACCCGTCCGCTAATCAATTGGAAGTCTTGACAAGGTTGCAAATTCAACACAGCTTCAATGCGGCCAAATACCGTAGCTAGTTCATTAAAGGTGAGAACGGTGTCTCCCAACAATCTCCGCCAGCGTCCCTTTGCCGCTTTCACCGCGGCCCCAAAAATACCCCCCCAATGGGGGGCAGGCTGGCGGGTCAAACAACCAAGTGACCCCTCGGCGGGCCAAACTATTACCAATATCAACCTGGCTCTCATTAAGGAAGGCGTATACCTCCTTCAAATAGTTACTTGTACCCTTGTAATTCGTACCGCAATCAGACCTAATCAACGAAGGTAACCCACGGCGAGACACAAATCTTTCCAAAGTCGCCTCAAAGGCCTCTGTCGAGAGGGAGGTTACCAGCTCCAAATGTACTGCCTTGGTTGACAGGCAGACAAACACACAAATAAGCCCTAACAATCTTGCTATTACGAAGGGTGGACGTCTTCAACAAAGGGGGACCAACAAAATCCGTTACGACGCCAGCAAAGGGCCTCGCCTCATTGACGCGATCAGCCGACAAAATCCAAAATTCTCGCTGCAGAATGACCAACAGCGCATTGCAACCGGCATGCGAGTTCTTAGTGTGACGATCAGTCACCAACAATTGTACCAAGTTCAGTTACAACAAGGGCAGGAGCACCAATTTTAGGGTAAGGACAACTCACAAGGGTGACCTCAACCAGGTCCTTCCCTCAACAGTGGTGTCAGCCGGTTCGCCAATTCCCCAAATCTTGCCTGAAAGGTCGTTCACCTTCAGGCCAACCTGTCCCGCTAACCAAGAAGACAAAAGGCAACCCCGGACTCCCGTCTCCAAAATGGCACAGACCACAATCGAGTCACCCAAGGGTCCCCAGACCGTGACCGAGGCCGTTGGCAACAAAACCGTCTTGATCGGGGGGTTCCTTTAGCGGGGCAGGCGTCAATCTCTTAGTGATGTCTGGGCGGCGACCGATCGCCGCTTCCAGGCTGCCTTCGTTCACGACGAGGCCAACAATCAAACCATTCGTCCGCGCGGTGTCCCAAGCCGCTCGCCATCACTGGAGGGGCATATCCCACCGAATGCCCGAATGGCGGAGGCCGCGACTCCAGCGGGGGACGTTCCGCCAACGGAGGGGAAAGGCAGCGGCGCCGACCCGGCCACTGCTGCCTAGCAGCCAATGCGCGTTCTCCCTGACGAGGGAAGACCAAATGGCGCTCGTGGGGCTCCCGTTCAACTTGCGCGGGGGGTGGAGAGCGGCGTACGGAATCGCGGGTCTCAGCCCGGTGCTCGTCTCCAGGGTACCCCCCCCTGCGCGAACCCCCCTCAGAAGCTGGTCTGCTGGAGCGGTTCGCGTTGGCGCACAAAATCTCCAAGTGGGACCCATCACAAATTCTACACGGGCGGGGGTCGGGGCAGTCCCGATGGAAGTGGGCCCCCAAGCACGAAAAGCACAAACGGCGTGCGTTGACAATACGGCGGCGGGCACTTACGTGCAAATTCAAAAAATCCGGGCAACGCGCCATGACATGCCCCGTTGCCTTACAAAAGTCACAATGATGAGGACTCCGGGCACCATCAAAACGGGGGGCGGGGCGAACATCAACAGGCCCCCTAGCCCGAGGACTCCGGGCGCCAGCCAAACGGGGGGCGGGGCGATCATCAACAGGCCCCCTAGCCCGAGGACTCCGGGCGCCAGCAAAACGAGGGGCGGGGCGATCAACAACAGGCCCCCTAGCCCGAGGACTCCGGGCGCCAGCAAAACGGGGGGCGGGGCGATCATCAACAGGCCCCCTAGCCCGAGGACTCCGGGCGCCAGCAAAACGAGGGGCGGGGCGATCATCAACAGGCCCCCTAGCCCGAGGACTCCGGGCGCCAGCAAAACGAGGGGCGGGGCGATCATCAACAGGCCCCCTAGCCCGCGGACTCCGGGCGCCAGCAAAACGGGGGGCGGGGGGAACATCAACAGGCCCCCGGGCCCCAGTCCGTCCCTGGTCTCTGGGCTGAGAAGGTAGTGGGGGCGACCCCGTAGCGCCACGAGTGTTATCCGCAAACCGACACTCGTCTTCCAAAAATTTGAGGAGGTCGTCAAAGGGGGGAAGATGGGTGGCACCATCCCCACCATACTCCTGCTCAAAACGTGACCTCAACTCCGTGGGGAGCAACTGCAGCACTATGTGCACCAACAAGTAGGACCAATGTTCTACCGGTAACTCCAAGCGTCTCAAAGCGTTGGTCGCTGAAACCAACGGGTTCAGCAAGTCAGTGCGCAACGTCGACGTGCTGACAATGGCCGGTAGCCCCAAAATCTGGTCGATGTGCACATCAGCCAGGCAGCGCTTGTTCTGATACCGTCGGGAGAGAAGCTCCAGAGCGGTCGGGTAAGAGGAATCCGTCACCGGCAAGTGCTGCACCAAGGCTCTGGCTTCGCCCTCCAGGACAGACAATAAATAGGCCAGCTTCTGGGCAGGCCCGAGGTCCGAGCGTGCATCGACAAGACTCTCAAAGAGATCTAGGAAGCCCAGCCAGTGGTCCAAGCGACCGTCAAAATGTGGCAGCTCCAGGCTGGACAGCCTACTCAATAGTCCAGGGCCTGCAACAACAGGGGTCTGCGGCTTGGCCGCATCAGGCACCCGGCTCTTCAAAATTTTCCGCACTCGTAGACATATGACATCCCCCAGGTGGATAATCTGGTCATAGTCACCCAAAATCTTATCGCGGGCTGTCTGATCCATCACCCCCAAATCCACGTCCATGATGTACTCGTTGAAGCGCGTGAGCGCAGCATCAGCTGACTTGATCCTCTCAATCACTTGCCCATACCGAGCAAGGGTGAGCTCCTCCAATTCCACACGGTCAACAGTTGCAGCTGCCGATGTGAACCATCTCAACTGTGAGGTCAATCCCGCAGCAGCCTCCCTGACTGCCCTTAATGAGGCCATTGCAACAATCAAATATTAATACAAACAACAATCAACAACCAACAATCAAATATTAAACAAACAGCAATGACTTGTTAGCCGGCCAAATATATTCAACAAAATAAAAATTCAAATTCAATTATTTCAAGTCCAAATCCAACCCTGTACTTATTCCAAATATGACTCTAGCCTGCTAAGGATGGCTAGTTACAAAGAAATAACAATTGAATGTATAATACAATGCCGGATCAACCTCAAATAAATACAACAATAGGATGTGTAATATTGCTCCGGACAACCTCCAATAACACAATCCAATAATCACACTATAAACAATAACCAATACACACAATTCAAGTCTTATTATGTTAGACTATGTGATTATTATTTAGATAAACCTTTAACTTCAGACTAGTGACATTCAATTATTAATCAAATGAATATACCAAACAGCTTTTACAACAATATACCAAATTAACCTGATAATTCCTAATTTCACTAACAATCCCACCTGTCAGTGCAATAAGCTAGCCAAGCACTACAAATTACAGTACAACCACAAGTACTATTTGAGCCCGGCTGACAAGCAATATATTCAGAACTTATCAAGTTACAAGTTATGTTAAGTAATTGAACTCAAGTTTTAAGTTTTCAACAATATTCAAAACTTCCAATTAAACCAGTGGATCTTATATTATAAGAGCCGCGCTTCTGCTACCAGTTTGTTCGACCCCAAGCCCAGCCAACGGTAACTGGTATGTCGAACTGTCCGCGATTACGCGGAGCCCTACGTTGTGGTAGGCTCTTAGGCCTTATTTCAATAAACAAAATGACTTAATAATAAGAACAAAATGTACCACTAACCTGAGTGCTGGGGACGCCAACTTCGACCTTCCAAGGTCACGCTCCAAGTGTGGTTTGTATGTAATATGAGGGTGAGTAAATGGAAAGTGTGATGTAAGTCAAGTGTTGTAGAACGTTTGCAAGGCGCCAGTCTCCAGATGGCGCGGTCACAACGGCAATCACAGCACCACTCGCACAGGATTGAAGCTATTTTATCACTACTTTTTTCAACAAACGCGCGTGCCTTGGTATGGCGTCAATATGGCGATATGTTCCAAAAATATCCCGGGGTTTTCACTCAAATGGGAATTACAATTCAATTAATCCTTAATCGCGACCCAATTATCGGTTACACAGGGCGATTTCACAAGATATCTAATTTCAATTACAATTACAAGAGGGTCTCTACGACCGGCATTTTTTCCAAACAAGCAAAGTCAATCTGTCAAGTCAGAGAGGTTATGTCAAGTGTCAACATCAAAGACAATAGAATGTTGCCACACCAAAAAGAGCGTTCAAAATTACATTTGGGACGCAACAGAATGAGTTTTGGTTTACCACGGTTGTTCTTCGAGGATATGGCCATTCTACGCCATTGAAGGTCAGTGATAACGATTGTCCTAAAAATAATATTACAGAACAATAATTTAGTGTTATTCCGAAGGGAGTGGAGGGAGCGGGAGGAGGGAGGAAAGGGCATCTACTGACTTAAACCCACCCTGGTTCTTCAAAAGCCCTTGCGTTCTGTTAGGACATTCTCGCAACCTAACCTAACCTAACCTCGATGATGAAGATGTTTTTTTTTCGCTGATTGCTCAAGTGCAAAATTAGTTTTACTGTCATAAAGTTTATAATATTAGATTGACTTGTTCCTTTACATATAACTTTTTCCACAAAAGTTAGCGATATTGCGAAAGCGTTCGACAAAGTTTGGCACAATGGCTTAATTTATAAGCTATACCTACTAGGTGTGCCGGATCTTCTCGTGCTCATCATTCGAGACTTTCTGTCGAACCGTGTCTTCAGATATCGCATCGAAGAAGCGCTTTCCACTCCCCGTCCTATCAAAGCTGGCATTTCACAAGTTGCCGTGCTCTCTCGCCCACTCTTCACGCTGTACACTAGCGATATCCCAAACAGTCCCTGAATAGAATTATCTCTATTTGCCGACGACATGGCCATCTATTACTCGGGAAAAAGTCCCGACAGCTTTGCTCGTACCCTCCAGACCTCTGCCAACTCACTAGGCGAGTGGTTCAGGAAATGGAGAACCGAGGTAAATCCCGACAAAAGTCAAGCAGTCCTGTTTCGCAGAGCTCGCCATAAACAGCTTGGGAAAAGCGAGCTAAATACTTAGGTGTGATTCTAGACCAAAACCTCAATTTCAGAGAGCACATAAAGTCGGTTCGCTCGCGAGCCCCGCGCGCGCGGTATCCTGACATACGCCTGTCCGGTGTTTGCTCAATCCAGTCCGGCTCAGAACCATAGGATGCAAGTAATTCAAAACCGTTTTCTCCGAAAGGCCACGGGCGCGCCCTGGTACTTGAGGAACGAGGATTTCCATGTAGACCTCAAATTCCCGACCATAAAGCAAATGTTGAAACGCCATTCAGTGCGTTACTTCACCTCTGCTGAAAAACACACAAACCCCCTGATCGTATCGGCCGCCCGATACAGACCCTCAAATATTTCTCGGGTTCGTCGCCCGCGTCACGTCCTAGACGAACCCGACGACCCCACCACTATCCGACAAGAGAGCAGTAGGGAAACTAGCACTCTTAGAAAACACATAAACAAAACGCGTTCCGTATTCCGGCCTCGCCGACGAGGCCCATCGCGACGTCCATGTACTTGTAACGTAAACCCTCCCCGACCTTTGCCAAACGAGCCAGCCCGCGATGCTGAGCCAGTAGCAATAAAATAATATGACCAGCCTTAGTGTGCTGAACACGAGTGGCCCTACCAAAAAAAAAATAGTTACCGCTGACGAATTTAAATTCATCTAGATATGCTCAGGTTGCCCAACGTAATATGTAGGTATATTTTTAATATATAAACGTTTCAACAGACGCAAAAATATATCACTAAATTATATGTACTAGCGATAGTTTTATTGCAGTTTACGTTCTAAAAAACTGAA
This sequence comes from Tholera decimalis, assembly GCA_943138885.2. Classification (NCBI taxonomy): domain Eukaryota; kingdom Metazoa; phylum Arthropoda; class Insecta; order Lepidoptera; family Noctuidae; genus Tholera; species Tholera decimalis. Next base: position 30,280,349 of record OW964563.2, on the reverse strand, counting down.
ACGGCAAGGCTTCTCTTCTCACACTAAAGAAGCTGCTGATCGTCTTTTGCCCGAGGCGCTTGTCCAGTCGGATGATTTATATCATGCTTTTAACAACCGTTAAGAGTCGAGCGTCATCAACTAGTAACTAGTTTAAGACAATGAACACATTGTCTTAAACTAGATGTAAGGCTATCGACTTCAGGGGTTGCGGGAATGTCCTAACTAGATACCGCGGCTCCTCACAAAAACACTGAAGGAACGAGTTTGGGTTTTAAGTCAGTAGAAGTCAGACATTCCCTCCTGCCTACCGAAGGAGCCTGCAGAAGGAGTCACTAGATGATTTTCCCAAAAATAAGGCTTAGTTGATTAAAACATTTTCTTATTGTTCCGCATTAAGTCAGCCCAAAGCGCCGTCTTTTTTGGTATTTTCAACTATTCATTATTTCAGTAGTAACACCCTCTCAAGATGTATGATCTTTCACACATTACGTATTATTTATTATTATTGGATGCAGCGTCTTCATGTCATCGTCATACAGGTTTCTTATAATACACATACATGCACAATTGACAGTTCAAGATGCAGTCCCTACTCCTGTACCACTACCGTCATAAGCGTCATGTTTGTTCGTAATTAACGACTCGTGTTCTTATAAGAACATTGTTTTAATGTTCTACCCTCAGACGAGCCGATAAATAATCGCCACTTGTGTGGCAAACAAGATCTATGACGTTACTAAGTAGTAATACGAGGAGCTACCAGGAATGGACAATTGATTGTTGTTCTGATGCAGATGGGTTATTGTGGAGTTAGAGCTGATGCTATTGTTAGAGTGACAATGTAGTGGATTACTAGAAGAATGTGTTGAGATGTTTACGCGAAATATTTCGGATAACATGAGGATGATGTCAAACTTTTTCAATTAAGGACTGGAATAGTGAAAATAAGGAATGGCATAAGTAACTTAGAATATTATGTGGTATAAGTACATTTGCAATAAAAAGAAACTTTCTGGAACACTAAAAGAACTGAAAGTATTCCACTCATAAAACCAACAAACAGATAATTCCCACATAATTGATAAAACCACCTCAGCTCACACCATCAATTTCCCTATAACTATAACCAACAAACACAAGACAGCAAAACTTAAAATCGATCTACACTACACTAGAATAATTTCCGCGCAACATGGAATTTCCCTTCTCAATAATTCCTAACATTATATAAAACCGTAAGTAGGCGCAGACCTTGAGTATAATGAACTAGTATAAAAACGGGAACGTCTAGCGTGTAGTGTGGCAGAACAGGGTAATTCCTTGTCATTATGGTATTATTTATAACCAGAGCAGCTCAACCCGACTCAGGCGCAAGTAGAAAGGCGAGGCATACGCTATAGTGCATAGATTATCTATGCAGATGCGCGATAGCTCTCTGAATTATGTTCATTAACATTTTACCCTGTAACTACACGATAAAATCTGCTTCTATAGAATTAAGTTGTAAAGAATATTTATTTGTACAGATATTAGATGAATAGAACGTAAATAACCTTCTGTATTTTATGCTGATAAAGGTGTATTTTTTATGGGTACATAATTAATCCAATTAAATATATACTTTTTCAAATAACTGCAGAATTTTAATGAACTGAACCAAAACAGCTGTGCTACAAATCAATTACCTACTGTTTATATTACCAGACGTAATGATTCTATAAAACTTTAATAAAGCCAAAAGAAATGTGAAAATACTTAATCTTAAGATAAGTAATTTAAAAAGTTAAGACATTATTTTTATTCCTAATTATCTAGTTTAAATGGAAGTTTTAACTTAGTCTAATCTTTGCATTCCAGTATAATTATGTTTTTTTGTTATTTTTTGTTTCTTTATTTTTGGTCCCAGAGCAGGGAAGGCATTTTTTAAAGGAAAACCTAAGATATAACGTCGCATCACTATATTTTGCTTGATTACCATAAGACATTAGGCAATATGCAATGGCAAATAGCAATTCTATGAAATTGACAAACGCTATCGAAATTTCTGAAATCATTTTGAATCATTTTGTGTCTTATGGTAATCAAGCAAAATATGGTGAAATTTAATTAGTAATTTTTTTGACGATAACTAACGCCACTCTACCGCTGAGGATATGAGTTGTTTAGAGCCTAAAGCCTTTGCATGGCTGATTTTATGGTAAACAGCAGCTATGTCAAGTTACTCTTTTACGATCTATGCATTCAATTTATTGCCGTCTAATAAACAATGTACAAATGCTTCATTTCCTTGCTCCATGGACACGTTCGTAACGCCAGCGGCGGGCTAACCTGTTTCCAGCGAGAGCAGTCATACGTCATTGGACTGCCTCAAAAATTATTACTGCATTATATAATAAATCATAGTAAACCGGTAATTAAGTCAGTCATAACCAGAACCTCCAAATAAAAAGAGTTCTATAATTTTTTCACATTAAATATCCATTTCGGTGGTACCGCTCGGCCTAAACGATCATCGATAAAGTTTTTTTTTTCAAGTTTGTTTCCTGCTGGTGCTTACGTACATTATAAATGAATGAGAGCTGAATGCCGTAACAATATTGAAAGACGTTTGATCGTAACTGTACAAACTTTTAACTGGTTTACTATTTGTCTTCAAGAATTTTGGTGATTCTACCTATATTAAAATTGAGTTTTTGAATGATTAAGACATTACTTTATATTTTTATACTTCGAATGTGCACGCACACTGTAATTCTATATGGTTAGCTAAATGGCAATGCCCAATATCTTAAATCGAGTCAAAGTAGTGTTTAGCTTGATAGACTTAAGCCAAAAACACGTACCCAAAAAACTTCAAATATAAACATCACCGATACAGTTGACTAACGAAGCAAAAACAGCACATATTCTCGAAGTAATTACACCACACATCACTCTCTAAGTCCCACAAATCACCCCGACTCGCCCAAGAGCCGCCAAAGATCAGTCAAGCCAGCAAAAACTGAGATAGCCCATAATAAATCATAAGGCTAATCGGCTGCAATACAGAAGCTTTTCTAGCGGCTTAAATCTGATCTTTCTGAACGCCCACAACACATCACAGTAACTTATTACACACCTTCAGAACCGCATCATTTTAATAGTAATTTGCCGTAATAACTTTAAAAACTCATTAGGTGTTTTAAGAAATCCGTTGTGTTATTACTGCGATATTTTCACGCCGCATCGACGTATGTATGCGGCGTTGAACAAGTGAAGATGCGTAGGTCAATATTGATCGATCGGTAGGAAACGTAAAGTTGTTTGATTTAATTATTGTGATACCTTATAGGTAAGTTTTGCTTTGTTTTGGAATTTTATTGTACTCGGACATTTAACGTTAATGGCTGATCGTATCTATCTCTTTTCCAATCATATCGTATTAACATAAATAAATCACCATCCCATGATAGATTCATCAAAATAAACTTCGAACTAAATCTCCTTTAACTTCCAAATGTAAATGACCAGCTTTATAACTTCGTCTGCACTAATGAATTCTTTACTCACGAATCACGATCAAGTTGGTTTACTGGTCTTTGCATACATAATGTCAAAGTTGAACAGAGTCATTCTCATTGAGCACGCTTTATCTTTACGAAACGGTTATTATAGAAAGTGTGACATAAAATTTTATTAGGACTCGTCTATCAAGTGATAAGGTTTCCCAAATATTACGCAAGCCCTAATAGGTTTTAGACAATTTCATTTGATGAACCCATTTGGGTGTTGATTGTGAGTGAGGCTTATAGAAAACATTTGGAATTGAATTTGGACATTTGATGGGAAACTATCGGTTGTAACTTTCCCTTTTAAAGCATTACTAATTATTTTAGATAAATTTAATATTATACAGGTATGTAAAATATTTTACATAGATGAAGAGATATTTTAAGCTTAGTTATATACAATGTTAAATAATAACTTATTGTAGATTCCTGCTTTAAAACAAAAATGTTAAAGAAAGTCGTACAAAAGACGTTACGTCAAAAGAAAATAGTTACAAACTACAATAAAAAGAGACACTTAAACGAAGCACTTATTTACTCCAATCTGATACATTTACACTTGGAAGAAAAAAAAATATCGTTAAACGTAAGTAAAAAGTGGAGAGGGACCTTTCGAAGTTCCGAGTTGCAAAGGCTGATGGTTAAGGCTCTTGAATAAATTAGTTTTTGGAACGGCCAGAACCAATAAAAGTTTTAAACAAAAGAATCATAAAACGAACAGCCAAACTTCGGTAGCACAAGCAACAGGAGTACTAGAATGATTTACGAGGAAAGTGGGACACAATAGGCTGGAACTTTTCAAATAAACTACCAATGAATAGACATAAACATGTGTTTGCCGGTAATGATTTCCCGCAGTTGTATGAGTTTAATGAGGGATGTCATACAAATGTGGCAACGCAATGGGAACTAGTTTTGTTTTTTGGCATGATGTTCCAATGGTCCTGGTGTACTCAAACTCAAATTGCAGTTTGACATCAGTAAGTTTAGAATGATGGCTAACATTATAGAAACATCTCATCGTGCTATGAAAATAGGTCTATAGAATTTGAATGAATGTCTCTCTTCATTGACCGTCACTGGATTGTATGATTTATGCAATTTTTCATTGCAATACTGCCTATCATACAAAAATTTGTCATTTAATCAGAGACCAGTTTCATCGTACTAGTGATTCCATAAGTTATATATTTTACTCATGATCAAAACAATGATGACTCCAATGCAATGCGGCTTCATGCTTTCGTCCTTTTCATTTGTCACACCTTCTCCACTTGTCCTTCAATCCGAATATTTTTTATTCCAGCAACCCCAGCAAACAATGAACGAATTAAATTTTATTTGATGTGTACCGACAGCTACCGAATAGTTCGAATAGGGTTGGGATACGTTCGAATCTGTTTGGCATAAACAGGACGTCACGAAATAGTGCCGATGTTCGCTTCTGTACAATAA